>CM075202.1:12112500-12712500 GCA_037577475.1 Chaunax sp. Z400
TTTTCCGTCTTTCCTCCCACACCACCCCCTCTCCAGGCAGGCCATGCCGCCGCCTGTCCTCTCTACCTCTGTCTTGGTCTGCCTAACTTTACATTTTCATACATTTGCTCCTGTCTTTTTAATTTCCCCTCTTATCTCTGTTTTTTTGTCTATCTCAACACCCACCCTGCCCTCCATTTGATTTTTTCTAACTCGCCTATCTCTTCTCTTACCCCCTTTAACCCGCCTTCCCTCAGTCCCACTCTTTCCTCTGTGGGTTAAAAGCAGCATGTTACTCTGGTGTATTGATACAGGAGCTTTAATGTTTCATTTAATAGGGTCTCTGGCACTTAATAGAGAGGCTTTCTCTTATCTAATCTGGGAGCAAAAAGAGGGTCTGCTGGGTCTGAGAGGCCTATTTTGTGACAAACGCTTATCTGATCAGGAAACAGTGGAGAGCAGCCCACACACTCTTCAACTATAACTCTCTTATCTGATTGTGGCTTCCCAAAACAAGAGGACAGTCAGCAAGTGGATGAAAGTTGGCTTCTGTAAATGCTGAGATTCTTTAGAGAACTTTATTCTTATCTTACAGCAGTGGAGATAAGAATTAAGTTCTGATCACATCTTCATCAGTCTCTGTATATAGTGCACGGTCTCTGAGGCCTACTAGAACCTTGTTATGTTTTTACTCCACATGTACAGACAAAAGAGATAATGATGATCTTACCTACTAACTGAAGCCACAATAAATTAATTGGTGCAGAGCCACTATTGCTGAAACGATTAGTGGATTGATTCTGTTTTCACACTAAATCATTCTGAGGAGTTACTAGATGATTAAACTAAAAAACTAAAAAAATGCATCTGTTTCACAAATTATGTAATTTTTTAGACTTTTTGGCATTTTTATTCCTTGTGAGACAAATGATACTTCTCTTCAGGCGACTCTTTGGTTGTGTAACTACTCAGGTCTCAACATTCATTTCAAAGGTTCCCCACACAAATAGATTATTTGTGGATAATTTGTTGAATTAAAAATGACAGTCTGACAATTATCATGATCGATACCATCCTTTAAGCCCCTCATAAAGGAACATTTCTAGATCTATATCCTGAACTCTGAGCAGCTGTGATGACACAATTACAATGAAACTTACTGCTGTCATGCTGTTGATCTGATCCAGCGTCAGCTGCAGAAGCTGCTCGTCACCACTCTCAGCCATCAGTTTGAGCGCAGGCTGCTGGAGACTCGGCTGGTTTTGTAGCAGCAGGTTGGTTATGTGTCTGATACACTGGAGAGAGAGACACAGAAAGAGAAGGGAGGAAGGATTGATAGATGTATGGATAGATGTGTGGATGAAAGGAGGAGGGGAGGGATAAAACCAAAGTCAGATGAAAACAGTGATCGGAAATCAGAAACCAGAGTGGAAAAAAAAGGGTAAGGGAGAACAAAAGGGGAAAGCAGAGGGGAGAGAGAAGGCGAGAAACAATGAAGGTTAATCGATGTGCATGTACTGTACAGGCACAGAGGAGCATAATGCTTTTATAAAGGTCTGCACACAAACACACACATGTATACCACACACAGTCCTGTTGCAGCCCTTACCAGCCCTAATATATGGATATCACAATGCAATCTGACTCCCTCATGCCTTGGCAGTTTCATTCCAGCAGATTCAAATTAAAGCTGTTCAAAACAGAGTAAAAGGCCTCCTTCTACACCTCCTACCCCCTTCCCACTCGAATATTATTAGACAGCCAGGCAGACACTAGCCTATTCACACTGAATAGCATTAGCGCTGAAATAATATCACAGTCAGCTGGCGCTAGACATACTCAATGACATTAGGCTTACCACTTCCATGCTGCTCAGCAGGGCATGAATAGCATTAGGGGCCATCAGATATGAAGAGCAGCTAGCGCCTATAGTACATTACAGAAATCACTGAGCTGATGCTAACATGTTGCTGCAGGTTACATGCTTAATAGCTTCAGGCTCCTGTATGTAAGATATGGGCTAAAATTGTGGCACTGGAGTGAGGTGAGACTGAATAAAAACAAACTTAGTGCCGTGGTTCTTGATATGAATGGTGATGGTAGATCAATGGGAACATTCCCTCTCACTGTCCCAGTGCACAGTAGTGGTAAACATTATACACATTATATTAGTGGTGTGTTATTGCTGTAGCTCAGACTTTTCATTTTCTTTTTCAATGTTCTTAATCACTAAATCACTAAATTCTTTTTATGTTGTTTTATGGTGTTATAGTTTGTTTTTTTTTGAAAGCATATTTTGTAGAGCACTTTGAATTTCCTTGTTGTTAAAAAGTGCTGGACAAATAAACTTGCCTTGCCTTAAAATAGTTAAAAAGAAACTACAGACTATAATTTTCAGATAAATTCAGTGAAGCAAAATCTTCAACATTTCCTACCTGATACTGTATGTAGTGGAGTAGATGGAATTAGCATACAAATCAAAATGAAATAAGTTCCTAAAATTGTACTTGTAAATGCATTTAGTGTCATCCCACCACTCCTGTATTACATGAAACTGCAACAAAATGTTCCTGTTTACATTTAATTTTCATAGACTCAGTCACTCACAGTGATCAGTCATTGTAAATAGGTGAAATTGTTTATGTGAATATTAATTTGATTCACTTACAGCAAAGACAAAAGCACAAAGCATTCTTAGACGACTGTAGTGTTTGCTGTATACCTTTGCAGGAAGCTTGTGTTTACTGTGATAGAGGGATCGCACCATGGTGACCACCTGCTGACCGAGGTCTAATTTGACCTCTGACCCCTGACAGTGGGTTAGCAGGGCCGAGGTCAGCACCACCCAGGGGTTATGCTCCGACTGTGCCCTAGAAATAGAGAGCAAGATAGAACTGTGAACATGAAAGTCTTGTTAGCTAATAAATAAAATAGTAATGCACAGCTTCAACATTAGTGTGTTCAGGATCCATACATACAGTGTATAGTAAAAACAAAACATCAAGTAAAATGATCATAATTTTATTCAGCCATTACTCTGCATGTCACCAGAGGGTGATCCTGATAGACTATGATAAGGTCGTATCAGCTGACTTTTGTATGCATACCATATTGCATTTGTGCATCAAATATAATATAAATGCAACAGACACATTAGGAAAACAGCATCAGCCTCCCTTCAAATCACAGGCTGACTTAAGCAGGCGAGCACAATTATCAAGGGGTCTGCAGAAGATCTAATGAATTCTGTGTTTGGCATGCAAGTGATGAGCGAAGATGTTTGACCACAAAACTCCCGCAGTTAATATTTAACACCTACATCCATGCATGCTCTCTCTATCTGTCTCTCTGTGTGAACACCAGGGGAGAGCTGTCAAGCTGTGACAGGCATTTGTTCGCTAATGCCTCTCGAGTGACAGATTCGCTCCTGCGAAGGCCAGCAAATGGCAGCGACGCCGAGGCAATACGACCTTCATGGATCTGTATTAATACATATCAGTCACAGTAAGAAAAAAAATATAGGAAACCACAAAACGACTCATTATGTTAGTTACATCATGGTTGACGGATGGATCTTGTTTAAATGATTAATGTTATTAGTATAAATGTTAGAATGGCATGGAGTCAAAGCCAAATGAGAGCTCCTCAATCTGGAGGATAACACTAATGTTAGTGGTTAGGGGTCAAAACCAAGGCTTTGTTATTGCAGCCTCTAGTCTCAGAAAGAGAAACCACATTTTTGAGCCACAGTGATGCTGTTAATATACAAATGATAAATTCTTTAGACTTAATTAGAATTGTCAACCGCTGTGAGCTCTGCTGGAAGTTATGTGTGTAATTAACATGACAAATAGCGCATTAAATAATAAACATACAGAGATGGGAGATGAGAGGAGGAATCTGATCTGAACATGTGCTTTGTTTCACTATGGGTGTTTTCCCATGACAGAGGGCGGATGATAAAAGGTTGATAAATCCTCAGCTATATGATGAGAAATAAACGAAAATGTCAAATGGTTGACGCCTGATGTCAGATTAGGCTGCTGGAGTGAGTCTTAAGAAAGTGTATAAGAGGAAGAGGACCCTGAGGGAAGATCCTGTGTGTGTGCTTTACGTATAAGAGCAGAAAGTGTGTGTGCGATAGAAAAAAGCTGGCATGTGAGAGAACAGATAGAGAGGAAGAGAGAGAGACAGCAGTGAGGTGCAGCAGAGCAGGGCTCCTGAGTGTGAAACTGCCAGCAGAATAAGAAGCTCTCCATCCAGCTATCGGGGAGTCTTGTCCTGACAAGCTGCTTCACCTTTGGATGATGCAGCCATGGGAACAAACAAGAGTCCACTTGTACTGTTGGCACAGCGCTGCTTCGTGTGCTTTACTGGGGGACAGGGGGGTACTGCTGCATGCCAGTGTCTGAGTGCTTGCCAAATCTGTCACAGGGTGCAGTGTGAGTCACAGCCAGCCTCCATTCGTGCTTTGAATCATGACTCAGTTTATGTGGACAGACTTGAGGATAAGCTTTTTAGATGCAACTCAATATAGCGCTCGGAATGGTGTCTTCCAAAAGAGAGGGAGAAAAAAAACAAATCTCCACTCTACAGACACACAGGAAACACTCCTCCAGCCCAACGAGGATTAAATGCTGAGTCAGACTAATAGTTAAGATTAGCATGTACACCCTGAAGTCTGAACCGAACATCTTAAATGAGGCATTTGAAGGTTAAGTTATTCTAAGGTTTGTGTCCCATATTATGACTGCCAGATGTAGCAGCAATTTCACATAAAATGCACACTGAATACGGATCAGACCTCAATTTCAGGCATCTGTGATTCAAAGAGGCGCATTACAGTGTACTGTTGTTAGTGTACGTATGCATGTTGTCGCAAATTAGAGGACGAGTAAAGAGACAAGAGGAAACAAAATCCATGATCAGAAGCCAACTTTGTACTCAGCGTTGTGTTTGCATTTAAATTTAGACAGTACAACGGCTCAGTCTGCAGATAAAAGACATGATTATAGCCGAATGTCCCGGCGCTGATCGTTCGACTACAGCTGTTACACTCACAAAGTGAAATCCAGGAACGAACCAGAAGCAGCTGTTGCTTCAGAACCTAATCCTCATTTGTCTTACTGCTTCTCAGTTGAATGGCACTTTACTTGTAAAGATGCGTTGTCCTTCACAAACACAGTGATTAAGAAAAGCCATTTCTCACACTTCTCCTGATTATCTGTCTGTACAATGTCACAGCTTTAAAATCATGTTTCGCCCTTATTTTATATCTATCTATTATCTTTAATTGTCTGCCTTTCGGTCATTTCCACCTCCACACTAAACAGCTTCCTCTTGAGTTGAATGGAGAAAATAGTGTTAGGCAGAAGAATTATCCTGTATAGAGGGAAAAAATGATTATGCATCTAATAGCCTACTTTGACATTAAGTCCTTTTTCCAGGGACCCAAGAAACTCTTCCTTTACTGGTCAAACATGCCGCCAAACATGTTACAGCTTGTGTGCAGCTTTGTTCAAACATTAAACAGTACAGAGGGAAGTATATGGGAACACAAAGAACGTATTTAGTAATTGTTCACTGGAGTAGAAATAAATAACAATAAAAGCTAAGCATGTCGTCTTTGTATCCATCCATTCAAATATCAGTGTCTCTCCACAGTGAATGCAAAGAAAAAAACTTTGGTCTTTGGTATCAATGTGCATAATACTCATGGTTCTTTAGATGTGGTGGAAATGCAAAAAGGGATGCACAAAAGTTCCTGGCTTCAGTTCTTGCGTCAAGGAGAATTTTATGGCTGAAGGGGGGTGTAAACGCTTCAAAAGGCCCCCAGCAGGGAGATTAACTTTACATTTCAGATAGGTTGTTACAGTAAGTCACAGCCGGACTCCGATCTCCTCATCTGACATAATAATCATACAGACAGACAAATGATTGCATGCTCTGATTGTGGAATCCTGTTTTTTTTTATATATCAAAAGAGCAAGTATCCAATTAGGTGGGTTGTTTCCGCCTTTAAACTGATGCATCAGAAATTACCACATTACTTAAATTTTTTTCAGCAAGGAATCAATGAAGTCATAGTCAATAAAGTCTATACACACTTGTACATACTGTGTCATTTTTAGTTTGTAACAACCCGGAGAAGAACTCTACTTTAAATTGCTGATCGAAACTGTCCGCTTTGATGGAGCTGTGAGAATAAACTAAGGACTGCATAACACTGTATTGTCTCGCCGGTCCTCTAAGCACTGCTCACTTCAATATAATCAAGAACAATGGATTAGGAGGACATCAATCACATCAGTAGACACTTATCAATAATAATGCCGATACTCGCTGAGGCTCATAACACACAAGCTGGTGCAAAAAGCTCAGTCTGAAGCTTTGTGAAGACGTCTGTTTTCCTTACCGTCTCTTAAAGTTAAGTATGTTTACCTGAGCAATTAGAGGCACTATTCTCCATTCTGGCTCTTTGTGAGAACACGTACCACAGAAGAAAGTAAATAAGCTATTACAGCGTTGGTATTCTGCAGACAATCTGAAATAACATTTCAATAAATTTTCTATCTCCAGAAGCCTGCCGATAAAATATATATTTTTGAGGTGTTTGCTTCAAATCCTGTATGTATGAAGGTGTGAATAATATCCTTTCTAATGAGAGTTAGATTGGAAGATTGATACCACTTTCATATCATCGTGTTAAATTTAAGGCTACAGCTTGCAGTCTGTTTGCTTGGATTACTGTAGCATTAAGACTTTAAATGAGGATGGACAACTGGCCTTGCTCTGTCCAAAGTTATGAAGTAGTCCAGCAGCACATTTCTCAACTAGGGTGCTGCAGCACCCTGCAGTGCCGTCTGGCTTCATCAGGGTTGCCATGAAAAAAATATTCTGACGTTGCTGACATCATAGAAATAATTACAATTTAAAAAAAAAAAAATTTTAACGAAAATTCAGATCATTAACCATCTAATACATCATCAGAATTTGTCACGCATGCCCCCTTCTCCATGTCACAATGTCAACATATGACTCAGCATATGACTGGTCAGCCAGCGTATGATTACATAATACTGCCAACTACAACTTTCATTTACAAGCGACTCATTATGTGAGTCACTAGTTCAAAAAGTGCTGACAGAAGAACTTTTGGATGTACTGAACAGAGAGGTGGACATTGTTAGTTTCATCAAGGCAAGGTCACTACAGATCGGCCTGTTTTCGATTCTATGCGAGGAAATGGGAGGCTGGCTTTTATGGGGGAAGGTTTGGGCTGACAGTATGAATTAAAAGAACAACTTAATTGCAGATGCTCAATGGTGCACAAAACTCGCACACAACATTTTTAGACATCTCAGTGAACTGAACGCAAAGAAAATCTTCTCACCCCAGTCTGACAAACATCATACTCTGGTACTCCTTTGTGGAACAGGGTAGTCCTGACATGTTTCCCTTGTGCAGTGAACATTCAAACAGCACAATGTCTGTCCTTTTCTCTAAGCATCAGAAAATTCTCAAAGAGAGATTTACTCTCTATTTATTATCTGAGTCTTTTGCACAGTCTTACTGGGTCCATGACCTTTTGGACTTCATGTGCACTGCAAAACTGAAAAGACTTGCCACTGCTGGACAAAGGAGCAACTGGCAGAGATCAGCGAAGATAACTTACATCAAGAACAAGTACTGTACAGGGATCAACTAAGGGCTGTGGACCAGGAGCTATATATCTCCCCATCATCCATCACTGCAAGAATAGGGCGGTTGTATGCATCCTCCTAGGCTCAGGTTTCCCACAGATAAGTAAGTCACATTTAGCCCCTTCTTACTCAATAATCACTGATCAATAAGAATTGCGTGCGTTGGCTATCAGAGGGATGCAGATTTTACACTGGGTTGACTTGACATTTTACATCCTTCTAAAGTATACCATGACTGGAAAAGAAGGTTGAGAAACACTAGTTCAGCATGACAACAACTACAGTAGTTGTTGGACAGAGCCAGCCTAGCTGTTTCCCCCTTTCTAGTCTTTATACTAGACTAAGCTGATCAGCTGTAGCTTCATATCTACCAACAGGACTATGACATCTATCTTCTTGCAAAAACACAAGAGAGCTTATTTCCAAAAATCTAAATCAAAGAACAATGAAAAGACACTTGTCTTACACTTCCTCCTTCATCATGGGTGGCCACGCTTGTAGAAGGAGCATAAGCAGCTGAAAGTCTTCCCACTTTTGTGCCTCTTGCAGCAGCTCCAGAAAGAGGGCGTATCTTTTATCCTCATTCTCCACGTCTTCTATCTGAACCTGAGAGGAACGGTGGAGAAGAAGGCAAATCAGTTTGAAACCAAGAAAAAAAAGGGGCCTGCTGTGAGGATCTTGATTGTTAGATGCATTATCAAAGATTTGAAAAGTCGACAGTGAAAAGTGAGTCTTCCGGGATGACCGGACAGAAAAATGCACATTTATTCTTCCTGCAACAAGCACTATGAGGCCAGTGTGCCTAATTTGCATGGAGTCTGTGGTGGTTGTCAGAACTGGAAATATTAAACATCATTAGGAAGATACACACGGACACTTCGAAGAAACTTTGCAGCAGGGGTCCGACCTAAGGACAGAAAAAGGGATCCTCTGTCATTCCCTCACTGCACAACGAGCATACTGAGTGCTCACTGAGAATGCAGTGGATTTTAGGAAAACATAAAAAGGTCTTTACAGATGGGGAAATAGTAAAGGCATGTATGTATTTAAGATAAGACGTTGTGTGACTGTTAAGCTCCGTTCAGCCTAAAAGAGCACTTTATTTAGTTCTCCTTTGAGGGTATACTGCTTTTATGGACTGAATTTTTTTTTTATTTGCTATGCAAATTTAGAGATGAAGAGTGTATTGTAATGTTTATGAAGTGCTTTTGTTGTGAAATAAAATGTGAACTAAACTGACTCCTTCAGTGTGAGAAAAAAAAGCATGGGCCCATATTTGTAGGCATCTAACTGTTAGGACTTCAACACAGGAACAGGATTGAATTACTGGACCACTTGCAATTTTAATTGAACACCCCTGCACTACACACTGTCCTACACAAATGCAGGAGACATAGGGGATCAGCTTTTGTTGATTTCAAATGAAGCATGTAATTATTGTGATGGCAAAACTTGACATCCAAATGATTGCAGTAGAGTTTACGGACTAGACAGTCCTGCCAAAGCAAGCCCCAAATGGATTGTGCAATAACAAGCACTCAATCTGGACGAGTATCAAAGCCGCCTAACTTCAAACAAGGTATTGAAAGGATGGAACAAGGCATTGTGCATAATGGCATGTTTTTTTTATGGGTGTATAAAAACATCACCTGTGGCCAAACGTATTCTATACTAATATGGGACAGAAATTAGAGAGGAGATCATAAGAAAGTGAACAGGAATGAGGGAGGGTTGATGTGGAAAAAAAAAGAAAGGAGGAGTAAGCAGCGGGGAAGTAATTAATTTTCTTCTCAAAGCTTGGCTTCTAGCGTGATTTAACAGTTCAGAGAGCAGCTGATTTCTGAGGGGAAAACTACAAACTGCCATAGCATGGCTGTCACACGTGTGCATGCATGGACACACACATACACACACAGTGCATCACAGATTTATAAAACAGCCTCAACCTATGTAAAGCATAGCAGCATTCATCAGTATAAAGGTCTATACAGTCTAATTTAAACTTTTTGAGACACAAGGAAATGTATGTGAATGAACCCGTCAATACATAATTCTTGTCCATACATGCATTTTCACTCGACTGGTAATGATGGTGAGTGAGTGAAAACAACCTGTGCATCTGTATTAGTACTGTTAAAGCTCCAAATTACTCATATTTGGAATAAGCAGTCCCACTGATAACAATTCCATGAAATGCATTGAAAATACAGGAAGAATAAACAAAAAACGTCACTTAGGTTCAATGTAGTAACAGAACAGCAAGCTAATGCTAACAAAATTAGCAGGCTGACATAATTTAGATACATGAAAACAATAAAAAAAAAATTGGCTTTTAAACAACTAACTGGAGGTTAAAAGAAAAGTTAAAAAAAAAAAATTTTTATGCAAAGGTCATTTGGTAAACAGCTTTGGAAACTAAACTATCTGATACAAACCCTCATTGTAATCAAATCCATTACTGAATGCAACCAAACGCTTGTCCATTATTGTTAGTGCCTTACTGTGTTATGAATTCTAAATATACTGAATATTCATTATGTTAGAAAATGCAAGGGTATGAAAGACCTTAAGATTCCCTGATAATATTGTGATTGCATGTTCTATAATATAAATTATAAAATGCATTCAGACACAAATGCAGTCTTTTCACATACGAATACACACCGACATACTACATCCTCTCACCCACTTGCACGCAGCTGTGCACACACTCATCAAAACTCACCTACAGCAGACCACAAATTAAATCACTGTCAATTACTATGTGGCTGTGAGGCTTTTATTTTCTTAACAAGGGAGGATGGTAATTAATTATGCCGAGTGATTAAAATCAACATTTCCTCTGTGGTGTTGTACAACGAACAAAGTGCAGGAGGGCAGAGGGTCACAAGGAGGAGGGAGGGAGAGAGAGAGAAAAGGATGAGACCGCCAGCCAAAACCATAGCACTTAGAAGAGAGGAGCTGACATATTATATCAGACACATGGCCTCACCGTCAATCAGCCAGTCTAAGTATATATACGTATCACTGGCACCACTCTGTATATTTACAACACTTACTCAACACGTCTTTGCTCCTTACTCTCATTTATTTGCTTCGCTTTTCTATCTATCAGGCTTTCAAGCTCTTTCGATCTCAATTCTTCTTTTCCCTCCCCATCTGTCCGTCTGAAGATCTGTTAAGACAGCAGGATAAATGCAAGTGACACAGTGCACTATATTTTTTTTCATCCATCATTCAATCATAAAAAATCAATCAATCAATCAAGCAACCAAGCAATAATAATAATAATAATAATAATAATAATAATAATAATATTTACTCACTGTGTGGTTATTAAAAAAATCTTTCTTTAAACAGGTTAGGGCCATCTTCTAACTTTGCATGTTTTCACAAATAGTTCCCATTTTGTGGAGTGTAATATTTAAAAACTAATTTCCCAACCTCATTATTAAAATGTGGATTTTCAGGGAGCAGATAGTCTTGGGACCTAGTGTGAAGTTGATTTACAGTTCAAGAGACATGCAAGATACCCTGGTTCACTGCCAAGAAAGATTCTTGATAAAAAAAAAATTTTCACCTGATCAAGTTTCTCCAACACCTTATGATATGGAAATGTGTCGATACTTATTCAGCCCATTCTATTGACCCCCTTTATGCAAAGGTAGGGCAAAGGCCTTGTTCCAAAGGTAACAATCCAGATTAAAAGCACAAGTTATTCATTCTAATTAATAAAAGAGTAGCTAATAACAATAGCTTTGGTTTTAATTGATCACCACCAATTGACTTTTTGGAATCAGTTCAAGTAAGAGCATTAAACACAAAGTCTCTATAAAAAGACCCGAGCAGATAGACTGTTTGGCCACTTAAGTTCATTATGATTAAGAGACCGTGGCCAGAGGTTCTGGCATTTTCAAATATATAACCTGAGGACAACAAAGGTTAATCAATGGACTTTTTGTTTGGGGCTTGGCGACTGGTCAACTGCCATTATAGGCAGTAGTAGTAGAATACTACTTATTTAATAATTTACATTTCTTGGGCATTTAAATAAATTAAATTTAAGTAATAGATTATTAAAAAGAAGACACTTCAAAGAGTTGGGAAAAAAGGGAAAAAAGCATATGCAAGAAGGAATAAATTAAATAAATTGAACTCTTCCAATAAAGGCAGGTATAAACACAGAAGCATGTACACCCCTAAAACCAACAGGTGCAAGTGAAAGAGCAAATGCTCACACAGGCCCAGAGGCAAACACACTGAATTTCTGTCAACAAAGCAATTCATGTAAGCCAGTTGCAACCACTGATTCTGAGGGGTCAAAAAACAATATGATGCCCTGTAAAAACATGGGACAGAGAGCCACACATGTTAGCATTACAAGCATGAAAACACACACACAAACAAAAAGCTGATAGCTCTCACTGCCTGTAATTTCAAGCTTCAGAAGCCTTTTTTTTCCCTTTCTGCTGGCACAGAAAACAGTGTTGTTAAATTATGCCGACCACATGCTAGACAATCACCCACTGTGACTGGAAGTAGGCGTGCTTTTAACAAAATGATACACAGGGACAGGGGAAAAGGATAGCGAGGCATAGAAATGAAGTAAGCAGATGGGAAGATGGAGGTAAATGAAACATGACAACCAGTAGTAACCAGCCGCTGCATTATTGCTTTTTGACAATCTTTTACATTATAACACAGGAAAAAGTGAAAACCTCGGTAGTGTGGTAGATGGGTCTACAGTGGTAATGTAAAATGTTTTGTTTTTGTGTTTTTCAGCTGCTGTGATTTGTTCATAGTATTGGTTATGAAATTCCATGACTCTTTATTGCACTTGAAATCAGTACATACTGTATGGGTTGCTTTATTGCATTGGAATTGGCCTTACATATTTGTAAAAATGCACACACACACACATACACACCTGCAGCTCTTAATTATTAATGGTGTTATTTAAGGTATGTTGGTATGTTGATATATAATACAGACCCAGATTTTATATATCTTTTTCTTTTTTTTTACTAATATCATGCCGAAATTAGTCTCCTGAACATGTTAAAAACATCTCATCCTACTATGGTTCCTGTCTACTATTCTCCATTCTCTCACAACACAAATTTGATGCAGAAGTGTGCATCTGTCGACTACGCTCTCATTTTCCATGTCTCATAGGTCTCCAATCACGTGACTCGGACCTGTTAAATATGTCGCGGCTGTTTTGGCACAAACATTAGCATACTGAAAAGATTTGGTCATGCAATCACTCATATTCTGCATATAATTCTATTATTATTGATATTATTATACATGATAAAATAACATGATGATGGTGATGATAATGATGATACGGGCACACGCAGACACCTCCAGGGTGTCGTACGTGATGAATGAGAGGTGATGTTCAGCTACACACAACCATATCTTGTTGGACATAATTCTAATGCCTTGTTGGAGGTATACGCTGTGTGAGTCTCCTATTTCTGTCACACCAACCTACACCCTTTCCCATGTCCTCCGGTCTGCCTCTTGGTTTTTCACCCCACCTTTGTTTCTCTTTCTGTGGATGGATAGGATGGTGATTCTCAATTTGTATGCACCAATTAAGCAGAAAATTACACAACTCCAGGATTTCTGGACACGATGCAATGCAATAAGGGTGGAGCGTATGCATTCATGCACACATGTCAAAAACATTTGTCATATGCATTGGCATGTAGTTTATACACACACACACACACACACACACACACACACACACACACACACACACACACACACACACACACACACACACACACACACACACACACACACACACACACACACACACACGGTTGTGTTGTAATACATCACATGAGACATGAGATATTCAAAGCCGTAAGAACTGTGAATATTTGAAGTGTGTGAATTTTCAAGTGACCATGCTTTTTTCCAAAAAATATCAAAATCCCTCTCCACCTGCCGTGTGTTTAGATATGAAGGCCACTGTTTGAAGTATGAAAAACCATATTGGCAAGATAATCCTCAGCCCTGACAGACACCCAAGATCAATAATGAAAGAAGACAAAAGGGAGTGCACAGATGGATGGCGAGCCATTTTGTTGTAACTACAGTTTTTGCTTGATATGACAGGAAAACAAACAGAAAAATGCGCCAGTGTTGTTAGTTGGCAGGAACCTGTTTTGGGAGCAGCTGACCGTCACCATCTTGCCCGTCTGTGGCACAAACACACTCTCGCTCAACAGTGCAAGTATTTGTCTGGGATCTGTCCCTAAATACGGATACGTGCCGCTTCATTCACGATGCAACTTCTCAAGAGGAAGAAAAGTGTCGTCTGTTGGTTTCCCAAATGCTGGAAAAGTCAACAGGGTTACCAGGTTTTGTGTGTGTGTGTGTGTGTGTGTGTGTGTGTGTGTGTGTGTGTGTGAGAGAGAGAGAGATAAGGCTATGACCAGACATTAGACCATGTCTTAACAGTTTAAGAAGAATAATTAACCTCTTTTATTTTGTCTGACCAGACACATTATGTATCTTCCTGCTGTGAGTCAAGTATTATCTAAAACAGCATTACTACTGTCTGTGTGTAGGCCTACTTATAAATTGCTAATTAACTGAAACAGATAAGTTCTAAACTGATAATTAAGAATGTTATAACTTATAGTATACTACAAATATGTACGTGATAAATTGTTTATTATACTCTGTGTTACTTGATCATTTTTACTGTGCTCCTAAATATGTTTGTTTGCTGCTGAATTTTTTCCCACTTAGCAGCACATGTACCCCTTAGGAAAAAGTTAGCGTCAAGCCCTGCAAATTACATACCGAGAAATTGGTGGGAGGGCTGTCTTCATCCACTGTTGGAAAAGTTGAACACGAAAGAGAACGTCAGAAATGACGCCACCAGGGATTGACTCAAATTGACAGGGGTTTGCCGAGGTGAAGGCTACGTGGAGAGGAGAATCCAGAGAAGGAAGCTGAGAAAGATTTGTTTGATGAAAGTGAATGAGCCTGGACTGCAGGGAGAGGGTTTTACAAGGAGAGAGAGAGAGAGCAGAGTTTCTTTCCAAGTAGATGAATAATAAATGTGATGGAGTTCAGGAAGCTATCTTATGGCAACACACTAATGCAACAGGTCAGGGGTCATTTTCTTGATAGCCAAGCCCGAGCTATAATTCCAGTTGTTTGGCAGGTTTTATCTATTCCCCTCAGCTCCGGCGAAAACTTTATTTATGCCCTGTTTTTAACTTGGAGCCAGGAGAGAACAGCACAGCACTTTGTCATCTCGGTGGGATCGCTGACAATTCAGTCAAAAAGCACCTCAGAGGAGGCAGTGCAATAAAATAAACAAGAAGAGAGGGGATGTGGAGATGGAGACAGATGAGAGGAGAAATGAGGAGAAAAGAGCCTGAGGACAGCTTAAGTTATAGGAGTGGGCACCGAAGAGCCAGACACGAAAGAGGAAGCGAGACGGTGAAATCGGAGATGAATCGGGGCACACAAGCACCATCATCTCTTTTGGAATATTCTTTGCTGTGCGGGTCAACGCTTTACTTCAATTGGTATCATTCAGCAGGAGCATATGCACAAGTGAGAATCAAAGTTTCACTATTCTCTCACTTCTACATCTGATGTCTAATGCAAAGCATTTTAACCAACACTCGTGTGATTGCATTTGTTTGTGTTTCTAGCTGTGTTTGTGGTTGTTTGTGTGTGTCAGTGCACACACACCACATCATTTAGTGTCTTCTTTTCTCCTTGGCCTTCCTCACATCTTAAATATTCATTAGCCCCTGTGCGCATACATGATTAAGGAGAGCTTGGCACAAATGGGTTTAATATTAAAATATACTGTAATCGCTGCTTATGTGTGCGTGCTTGATATTGATGGCTATTGATGTCAAGCTACAAGCTTGTTCTTTCCTCCTAACCTTGATCTCCCCATTATTTCTAACCACTCCCCCTCATGTGTTTTGTCCTCCGTCTCTTCTGTTACTCGTCTTCCTCTCCTGAGGCGTGTACCATTATGTGTTCTCAGATGCCATGTTATACCGTGTAGATCTAGCCCAGACTTGGGGGAGAGAGAGCAAGAAAAAGCGAAACAATTTGAAGAAGAGGTTAGAGAAGCTGTGTTTGTCACTGCACATATCTTGTCATGCCATACTTTGCATGCACAAGAGAAGTTGTGTGAGTGTGTGTGCATTTGTTTGTTCTCTACGGTGTGCATGTCTTTATCTTTGCTCTTATGTTCTTTCTGCATGTTTTATGTGTTGCACTTTCAAGTTGTAATAAACTCCCTAACCTCCGACAGGCCCCGAGGCTTTGCCCTTTTGGTGTCTGCTTCTCTTTGCTCTCATTTTGTCTGAAACCTGCGCTCTCTTATCATCCCCGCTTTCTCAGCATCGCTCATTCTCTCCCTCAGTCTCCCCGCCTCTCTCTCCCCTTGTGAAGTGTGCGACCTCTGCAACTTTATTCTGCCCGTCACTGGGGACATTAGCCAGAGCAGGTCAATGCATATTGATGAGCTCATTCAGAGCACAGTCAGTAAAGGCAGACACAAAAATCCCTGAATCCCACAGCTCCAACGGCACTCCCAGTCCAATACACTGACAAGCCCACATCTTGTGTTCTCCCCCCTCTCCATTCCTGATCTCTCCCTCCCCCTCTCGGGTCAAGGACTGAGATAATTGCCAAGTCATAAAGAAGATTATCAGGCAGATTTGTTGATGGGGGCAAAAGTTTACTTGTGTTTAACAAATGACTCATACAAATTCGGGAAGAAATGGTGCCAATTTGACTCAGCTAACAAAGGCTAACAACCTCATCTCATATCACCTTAATTGAATTGCCAGGTGCGGTGCTGCTGCTGACATTTTTAGATAGAAACCCAACTAAGCTCTGATCAAAGATAATACCTATGTGTCTGTATCGTTACCTCCACCAAGGAGGTACGTTTTCATCAGTGCTGGTTTGTTTGTCTTTTTGTTAGTTTGCAGGAATACTCGAAAACAACACAACGGACTCGGATGTGAGGGTTCCAAAAAAGGGGGGTCGGACACCAATGGTGGGGTCAGGTGATGATTTCCAGAAATCAAATAAAATTTAAAAATGAATAGGAATAGCCTATTTTAGTCATAATTGTTACAAAAGATAATAGTATTTAAATTTAAATTAAAACCATGCAAATGAAAATATGTGTTGTGTGTCTGGATAAGCATAGTGCATGTGCGCTTAGTGTTTGTATGCATCAATCACCTAGTGGGGGATGCGAGTCTCTGGCATCGTTATTTTGGAGGTAGGGGGGTGAAACATTTGGGAACCCCTGCCTGTGGCCAGCATGTATTTTAGCAGTAATCCAGTGATAAATAGCTGTTTTCTAAGGGCAGCCAGAGAGGCTGAGTTGTGACAGTGTACTTTAACAAACTTCAGCTTGAGCAGTTGCACCGATTGTTAGGATAACTCATAAGTGCCATGAGTTATTGATCAGACGTCGCCTTTTGATTATGCATGATTGAGCTGTTTCTATTCACAGACTATCTCTTGTTTTTTTGTTTTTAATCCAACACAGTGCTTTGATTAATTACAGCAAAGCATAAATACGATGTGTAAGTCTCATCAATCAGTCACTGTAATCTTGTGAGCTGCATATGATGGACGGGCTCTCATCTTGGCTGTAATCCATTTAGTCACTAGATGACTGTATAAACAATTGCCTCACACCTGGAATAAATATCCTTCGCCGCTTGAAATAGTCATTGTCGGTTTCACTAAGGGTTCCATGTCAGAAAGCTATTAAATTCTTCTAATGTTCGCGGAGGCAGTCAGAAGATTTAGTTTGAGTTGGGCCACATCTGCGATAAACAACTGGAAACCCTGAATTTCGTGTGCTTCACCAAAGAGCCATTTACACACGAGACGACTTTCTATTCAGCCAGTGTATTTAGAGATCATCCACAAGTTAAGTTGTAATTATACTGTAGGTTTTATGGCTTTAGGACACTACCTAATTAAAAGCTCTTGCAAGGTAATAACTATTCCAAGATTGCTGTGTTAAGTGAACGATCAAGCGCAAGAGATTTATGTAACACCTCCGTCTGATCACATGCATTTGGTTTGATTTGAAAGTTGTTTTGAGTCAAAGATCAATAAGTAAGATTCCTTCCTTTGCATGTGAAATTGAAGCCATTATTTTAACTCTTGTAAGAAAGTAATTATTCTTAATCTAAGTTCTACCAAGTCCTTTTTTTAGTTTCATCCAGCCCACTATAGCCAAATACAAAGTGCTAACCTTCCTATACAGTATGTCTCTGAGTTTTCTGCGTGGTTTACACAGCATGTATAACCACTTTCATATACAACTGATATTATATATAAGTCAGTGATGGAACAGGACCTTAATTTCAAGTCATT
This sequence comes from Chaunax sp. Z400, assembly GCA_037577475.1. Taxonomy (NCBI): domain Eukaryota; kingdom Metazoa; phylum Chordata; class Actinopteri; order Lophiiformes; family Chaunacidae; genus Chaunax; species Chaunax sp. Z400. The sequence goes on from CM075202.1 coordinate 12,130,596, forward strand.
TTATTTATTCTGGCAGGAAATGTTGAATTGTTCCTCATTAATGGATTTAGGTTATTTTAGATTAATAAGTTAAATAACCCCTGTGGCCAATCTGGCCATTATTTTCATTTGTTTTGACTCAATCTCTTTGACAAGGACTGGTTTAGTCGGTGCTGGAGGAGGTCCTCATTTTAAGTGGAATTAATCTTTTCAAGCTGGCCCATAATTTGCATATGGTGTTTGGGCAAAAATGGCTTTAAGGGCAGGTGATACACACAAACTGTTGAATTTTTATTTTGTAATTATTATGTTATAGTGTTTTTTGTGAATGTATGTATGCATGTTTGAATTAATTCACTCATTGGTCCTTCAATGAGCAATATAGATCATAGATCATCTTTTAAACTTCAAAATCACCCTTAAAAAAAAAAAAAAGATTAATGTCAGACTTGCTCGACTGCCATAAACCACATGGTATGGCAGGAAAACAAAGGACAGTCACCCAACCGGCTCATCAAGCCATTATATAAAAAAGCAATGTACTCAAACAGAGCTCCATTCACTAGGATTTCCTGAGAGCATTTCAGCACCAAGGACAGCGTTTGACTGACATCGCTTTATTTGTGAGCTGAGATGAAAAACAGTGGTCGTATGTTGACAAAAGTACAGCAGTAAATGTCAGTCTGTCAGGGTGGTAATTACACAGGGCAGTTTGACCTCGCTTATGTTCTATTTTATGCAACCTTCACTAAACCTTTCAGGCAGATGAAACATTTCCCCAGTGAATTATCCAGAATGGACATAAGGCATGTTTTATTTGATGGAAATGCACTTTAATTTCTCCGTTTTGCTATCCATAGATTACCTTTTGTTCTTTTGGGATGTTTTTTCTTGTGCTGTTTTAAAGTCTGACATTTGACTTAGCTAACCAACAAGTGCAAGCTGATGTGACACCATTGATCAAAGTGACAATGCACACAAACGTAGCAAACAGCACATGAACAGCCTGAACCCCTTGAATGAGACTTAAATCTGTGCATTTTGACGCTGTGTCTTTTGCAATTAAATCAGCAACAGCTTCTTCTTTCTTTCTTTCTTTTGGATGCAGGAAAAAGTCAGATTTGTGACGTTACGATTTGTTATTTGTCGATCTATAGCATGGGTATTAAAGTCCCGTTGTTTGAGTCAGTGAAAAGGTGTATTAGATGGCAGTGTTGTGACAGTCAATTCTTGGATGGCTGTTCCTTCCCTTACTTACACTTGACGTTTTCACTGTAGGATCTCTAATTCCTTGCATCTACATTCTATCTGACTTTTGATACCAAAGAAATAGCAAGTGGTCGTATAGTCGTATATCGAGCAAGAATGTGACAGAATTCTACATCCAAAACAACAACACCTAGAGTCCTCTCCTCTCAAATGCTTGTTTTTAAAAGAGAAGGTGATGGAACACAATGGTTAACTTCACCGTGTCCCAACATTTTAGAAACGTGTTGCAGGCTTCAAATTCAAAATGAGCATGTATTTACAAAAACAATAAAGTTTATCAGTTTGAACATTAAATGCTGTATCTTGTCTTTGTACTATGTTCAACTGCATTTCTGTTTTTATTGACAATTTACATAATGTTCCAAGTTTTGTCCACAGAAGTAAACACTATTAGTTAAGGGCTGAAATCACACCCCGAATATTACCTCGATAGGGTTTAGTGCAGAGCAGGGCATTCTTCATTCACTGAGTGAGTCTAAATATATCTACAGTATTACCTTCAAGTGTCACCTGTGTTTTGAAAGCAGTTCATATTTAAAAGACTACAGTAGAGCACTTTGATGTTAGAATATTTATTTAGTGCGAGTTTATTCCTTCAGGAAACAGCGTCAACATATGGAGGAAATAATTTCACACAGGAGTTTATTGAAGCTCTGCTTCAGTGGCATTCAGATGATTGTTTTTGATTGTTTGTGTTCACCTGCAAGGTCCTTATTATGTTTTGGTGTGTGTGTGTGTGTGTGTGTGTGTGTGTCCTCTAAATGGCGTAGAAGAAGTCTCATGCCAGTAACTCTCGGGAGGAATAGATGACTCCACTTTCATCTGTATTGCCTTCTCTCTCTCTCTACACCCTACTGCAGTCTTATACTTCATCTCCATTTTTATCTTTTAGTGAACTGTGTGTGTGTATGTGTTTTTCACCCACATGTCTTTCTGCATATTGATTTGCCCCGAAGCAACCGTCTCCCCCCCCCCCCCCCCCCCCCCCCATCTCTGTCTCTCTCACACACACACACACATTCACACACACACTTCCTCTCTCTTCCCCCCTTGTTTTTATTTTGATAGGCTGATAGCAGTATCAGACCGCATTGCAGTTTTTAATCATTGGAGATTACCCTGTCTGACTACACAAGCTGTTTTGGACAAACTACAACACACTCTGTAATTGCTGTTTGTCCCACAGAAAAGTATAAATGTACGACTTTATAAAACTTCAGGAGTGATCACATTTTACTTCGTCTTCTTGGTTTAGGCTGAAGAAAAAATTTGAACTGGATAACCTTGCGAGTAATAATCCCATGATAGTCTGAGCTCATTCATTACAATGAAAACCTACCCTTAGAATTTGGAATCACGTTGGTATCATTTTTAGCTTGATAGTTTTTCTAGAAAAATTCTATTACTATAATTATATGTGAGTTTTATATAATTAAATATTATATTATATTTTTATTTGTGCTTCAGACCATTATCTCTATGAAAACAATAACACATTCATTTTAGATGAATGTGATTCACTGCTTTGTTGTGGCTAACACCACTCCCTCTCTTCTTTCACTATCTATCTCGCTCAACCACCGCTGCTCTCACAAGCTGCGGCAGGGAGGCTAACAGGCAACTAAATCCTGCTCAACGGATGTAAAAAAGTATTTCTGTTCATCCTGTGATATGGATCCACCTCAAAATTGAACGTGTTCCTCCTTGGCCAATGCTACACCATCCACCAAGGTGGGGGAGGAGCCTTTTGTGTATATAGATAACGTCTTAAATCTTTTACTTCAACTCATGAAAAATGCCAGCAAAAACACAAGTGATGTGTTTATATTTTTGTTGAGTGTACATTGTCTGTTCCGCTTGGCTCAGTTAATCTATATTAGATAGACAGCATACTACAAGGCCAAACAGCACACCACCAAAACAATGCGTTACAGCAAATGATCCGTGACATTGTCAGGGAGAAAGAGAGCTAGTAGCATGAATCGACTATCACTGTTGATGAGCTTAGATGATGACTTTTCATGTGTGTGTGTGCGCACACACACACACACACACACATGCAGGTGATATTCTCTGAGTGCATCCAGGGGTGAAGACCTTGATGCAATGACTGGGCTCACCTTCCTTCACTGAGTGTCTCTTTATATATGCGTGTGTTATAATCCTCAATGCCAGCACAGCTATAGGATTTAGCGCAGCACCGTTGTGCAAACAGTACTAAATTACCATCTTTGCATTAAGACATCAAGGCTACAACACAGAGGGCATTACATTTACAAGCATACGTGCACCACAAACACACGCACGCTTTCAGATGTCACCTCTTTGTCTGTGAAATGCCATAAACAAATGACCCAAAGTATTGTTATTCGTGACATAAAGGCCAAACACACATTACACACTTAGACACAACAGACCCTCTGATGTTGACGGTGGTGGCATTTGAACACCCTGCTGTTATGACTAATCATTCAAAATGAAGTCACAAAATCTATCCCTGGCTTCACCTCTCACGCCCTCCTTCCCATATCAACCCCCTCCCCCCCTCTCCCCTTTCCTTCCCCCTGCCTAAATGTCAGCATTTCAATTGGGCTCATTAATACCTCCCTTTTTAGGCGTCTGTGTGTATGCCTGTGCAGCGCGATGGGATGCAGTATTAGAATGATAAGTGGTCTGTCGGTTTCTTTTTCTGTTTTAATATCATCTCTGAATCTTTCTCTCTCTCTCTCTCTCTCTCAGATCGTCTCAGAGCCATCATTATTCCCTCCTCCCCCCCTCTCTAATTCTTTCTCTCCACTTCCCTCTGATCCATGATAGCTGGGTGTGTGCAAGGCAGCGGCTGTGAATCATGCAGTGGCCTTTCCACTGACATGACTCAGCCTGACCCAGTCTGGACACCACTTGACTAAACAGCATCCATCATAATAGCACTGGTCTAGTCCTATCACAAGACGGCATGCTGGAATACATGCACACTTTTTCTGTCTGGATATATAATACAAAAATGTAACCGTATAGAAATGAGGTTGTATAGACAGAAACATAGAGACTGTAGCTACAGGCAGGTAGAGGGGAGGAGGAGGTTTGGACACCCAATGTGAAAAGTCTACAAGACTTTTCAGATCTTAACAGACTGTGTGGATCTGAGGATTTCTTGATGTGCTGTCAAAGAGGTGTGTGCACAAAGCGATGAGGCAAGGATGGAGGATTATACAGTAAGTGAATCAAGTCTGTAGAAATACAAAATGCATCTCTGAAACAAACCCAGCCAGCTTATCAGGAGAATGGAAAACAAAGAGAGAGAACCACAGAATTGATCACCAGTTAGGACATGGTAATGCCTAGAAATTGGAAATTATTTGACTTAACTAACATGTCCTGTGAATAACTACTGACTGCCCGGTCTGTAACTCCCCTTTCATTCAGGTGAATGTGAAGGTGTGTCCAAACCTTCCACTAGTACTGTAGGCAACTGTTTGCTAATATCAACTGGAGCTGTGGAGGTATGTAAATGTGTTCACAGCGTATTTCAGCTGCTCCCCGGTGGCCAGAAAAATCTATTATTGCAGATTTAAAGAGATAGTCGTTTGTATTCTATGAAGACCACATCTGTAATAAGGCCCATCAGTCTACCTCTACTTTATAACTCGCCAAACCATAAGATCCTTATAGGTCGCATCTAGAATGTTTTATGACTGTTTATATTGTGCATTATGAGTGTCTATCATTGTAGTGATAAAGCATTATAATACACTAGGAATTCCCTCATAGATGTGGTCATCATAGAAAGGGTTACTTTTTTTAAACATATGGTGGTTTAAATTAGTCCCAGGCGACTGATACATAATCATTAGTTCAGGCTTTGAGCCGTGTTGTCAGAGATCTGAGAGCCTGCTGGCAGCTCATCAGACAAAAATGAACAGAAACAAACGGGCACGGATAACAAAGACGTATTTTGTGTATTATCTACATGCAGTGTATGCTGCACAGGCTGTGATTTATTAGTCTAGGTGATTTATTAGGTGATTTATTATAAGTTACAATAGCAAGTCCGAGCTCACTGTACAGTTTATAAGCAAATTCACTCATTCACTCTCAAATCTGTACAGAAAATATGAATCCCCTGCCAGCAGTCGATTAGATTAGATGAGCATAAAGACTGGAAAATAAAGGGAAACAAAAAAGTGAAATCCACCAACCAGCATTTCCCTATGCTCAGTAATTAATACATTTTGTCCTATTTTTTCAATATCTTAAAATCTGTTATTTTCTGCTAAGTGAAGCTAACCGGTTCATGGTTGCTTCATGCCTAGTGTACAGAAATGAGAGTCGTATCAATTTTCTAATGTGATTCTTGGCAAGAAAGCAAATAAGTGTATTTCCCATACTATCAAACTCCTTTGAGTGCCTCTAGGCAGAAACAATAAAGTGAGGTCTAAGACAAATTCAAAGAATCAGCGATGGAAAACATTTTATTTTGTTGGTGGATAAAAAAAAATCTGGACATAAAAGTCTAATTCAATTTTGGCTTTTCTCGTTTCGTTTCTCGTGTTTTTCTCGTTGACCCAATTAGCTGCTGTTCATTTCAGTAGGACAGGATGCCAACTGCCTGGAAGTACTAGTGAGTACTCTACTTCATATCACCTGAAGACAACAAAGCAAATCCTATTGTACTTCAAAAGAAAATCATTTTCTTCCTGCGTATCACTGCTTGCCAGGAGGTCTGCAGTCATCGTCAGGTCATTTCAAGGGGGGCAGTACGTATGTAATATAAATAATATAAATATCCACAATTCAAAATTATCTTTTTATTAATGGTAATTAATAAAACAATTTGTAGCACATCGACAGGAATAAACGAGAGCGCTTGTGATCCTGCGTAATTACTTGATCAATTACAAATCTCTAATTTCATCCCTTCTAATTTGTTCTCTCTTGATCAGTGAACCACTTCTAAGTTCAATGAAACTTTCCAAAAGGATCTATTTGAAATATACAAAATATTAAAAAAAATACAAAAGTAATGACTGTTGAGGTCCCTGAGGGCTCTGTGAAATCTTCTTTTTTTTTTGGCACCCACTTTTGATAAATAAATGGGATCAATGAGATTTCATTAATTTTGATATTGAGGAAGGAGAGAGAGACAGAGAGAGAGAGAGAGAGAGAGAGAGAGAGAGAGAGAGAGAAGAGAGAGAGAGAGAGAGAGAGAGAGAGAGAGAGAGAGAGAGAGAGGGGGGAATACAAAGATAGGTGGAGTCTTACACTTTGCACATCAGAGACAGGCAGATATGAAGAGAGAGGGACAGGATGTGGAGAGATTAAATCCTAGGATGAAAAGAGACGTTTTCTTCAACCTTGTTTTACATCTTTCTCCTAAATTAAGACAGAATTAAAACACATGGGTTTCTGTGCATTTGAGAGTCGTGTGTGTGTGTGTTTGGGGGGGGGGGGGGGGGGGGGGAGTACACATAGCTATTTTGAAGCTGCCTTTGATCGCAGGCGACAGTGTTAATCAGATGTCTTTGTCAGAACAGCAAACAGACAGTGGCAGAAAAGGAAAGATGAGAGAAACTCCAACTTAAACAGCATGGTTGTCATGGAAATCACAGCAAGCAGTCTGTATGTGTGTGTGTCTGTGTGTGTGTGTGTGTGTGTGCACATGAGTATGTGTGTACTGCACAGGAGGGCTGAGTATGCAGTGAAACATAGATATAGTGGTATTTCTGTGAGTGTGCCTGTCTTTCGGGTAGCCTGTGAGACACAGTTAGAAGGAGGTTGTGTTGATTAGTTAAGGGACCAGGAGAACAGACAGGAACAATACCAACCCAGAGCACCCCTGTTTGTGTCTGACCTTTTTCTCAGACTGCACCACTTCTCTTTCCTCCTCTTCCTCTTTCTTCCTCTCTCATTTAAGCCGACGTGATGAGGTCAGATTGGTGCATCACCACGTCTCTAACATGGCCTCAGGCCACCAGCAAGCTGACACAAGTGCCAGCGCTGCTTATGGCCTAGCCAACATGATTACTCTGCCACTGCTTCCAGCCGGGCAACAGCCAGCAGAGTCAATGAAGTGTCATTCCAATTAGGAGGTAAATTAAATAAATTAGAGAGAGGGGTGCATGTGTGTTCAAATGTGTTTGTTCATGGCTTTGAATTTCTGCATAATGTGCAAGTATAAAACCTTTCCAACTAATGAAAATTGTATTCTTATCAAAGCTAAATGAGACATTCTGCAACAAAAAAACCTTTCTCGCACATTTAAAGGTCTTTCGGCTGCCTTGGGGAGAGACAAGAGAAAGAGACAAAATGGCACTTCATCTACAACGAGTCCCGCTCTCTTTTTTTCTTTCTTTCCAAGATTAATTAACTGATCACTTGGATATACACTCCCTTAAGAGCACACGAGTGTGCCCACCTGTGTGTGTTTCATCACAGCCTGCCAAATGTCGAGAGTGCACCCAATTAGTTAAGGAGTCCGGGCCCACACACCTGTCTACCTGCAATGACAATGGCCCACGGCTGAGAGCATACATTTACACATTAATTAACCAGCCCGGATCATTAATTAGTCAGTCAGGAAACTTAATGACTAGCTACTCAATGGTAGGTTACACCAGGGAGAGGGAAGGACACGCGTAGAATAGAATAGAATAGAATTTGTTTTAAATTGAGAACATATAGTTTTCATTTTGTTATTCATGGGTCAAATAAACTACAATCGTGATCTCAGCTCTGCTGTGTATAGTGTCAGTTTTAGCAGTAACAGCGATAAAAAGACATTAACCACATCTCACTTATCCCCTCAGCGGTATACCACCTATTTTATGACTCGATAGCCTATAAGGCTACATAATGAGAATGCATATGTCAACATTCACACATTTCATGATGGGATTAGTGAGAAATTGATCCACCCTCTGGGTGACTTTACTACCTCATGTCTTGTCTCTTCTCCATCCATCTCTTCACCCATCAATTTCTAGTACCTTTTCAAAATATATGGCCTGGCATTTAATGTTATGCCCTTGAAGAAAAGACATTTGTAGCCTCCTTCAGATCAAGGACCAGTGTTCTGTTTTTAGAGTGCTTGGGATTAAAGTTGTTTCTCAAGTAATGTATACTTAAAATCTTAAACATTCGCACTTTGTGAGTGAAGTCATGGCAGCTTGTGCGAATGAGTTACCTCTCTATGTTTGAGGACAGCCTGAGTTCTGTAGAGCAGCAGAAGACGAACGTCACTGTCTTGGAGGCTGAAGTTATTCTCCAGGATCTGCAGCACGTCGATCCGAGGTCGCACAGCCAGCGAAGATTCACCACAGAATGGATGCAACCAAGCCAGGAGGTCATCCGAAGTCACGGCGCTGTCGCTGAGTGTGGTGGGTGAGAAGGACAGCCGTCAAAACAGGAGGAGTGAGGCAGATATAAAGAGACAAAAAGAGAGAGGTAACGTAGAGTCGCTCTGTGGTCAGGAACCTCATATAATACTTTGGACAGTAAAAATAATAAAAACTTTTTCTTCCAGAGAAAACTAAATATCACCACTCGAAGGTTTCCCAAAATATAGGGAAACGAAAGTGTGTGTTCTGTATGTAGGGGGTGTGTGTGTGTGTGTGTGTGTGTGTGTGTGTGTGTGTGTGTGTGTGTGTGTGTGTGTGTGTGTGTGTGTGAGTGAGTAGATGGACATAACCTACCCAAGTTGGACATTGTTATGCACAGCCGTCACCATGGCCTCGAGGACCCTGAGAGGTTGTGGGTATTTCTTCAGGGCGTCTGATTCTCCACTGAAAAACAAACCACATCACCACAATCATCTTACATACAGTAATATGTTAATTAAACTAAGCTTGTCAAATTGCCTTTATGCGTAGGAACAACACCTGAGAAAAAAAATCAAAGGCTCTCTGCTCAGAGACAGCGTGAGTTATGAAAATGTCTGGTGGAGATTTAACGTTTGAAGCGAATGCAGCTTTATAAAAATTAATCATCATGAAATTATTTAAATTCCTTAAAACATGGAGCAACAGAAAAAAAACAGTTAAAGCCGTCTCCAGTGCTACAAGCTCACACGCTCCATGAGCATGTTGGTGATTTCACCAGGATATATAATAGTTTCACAATTTAACGCTGATTAAAGAGGCTGCTCATTTTAGATCAAGCATAAATGAGATGGGTTTAATGGCACATAATAGTAGGTGAGCTTAAAAAGGTAATAAGTGATCTTTTCTGCAGCATCATTAGTGTATTTGCTGGTGTGGCTGTGGGCTCTGCTGCAGTGTGTGTGTGTGTGTGTGTGTGTGTGTATACTGCAAGTCACAGGAGGAGGGCTATTTTTCACAAAGACAGAGAGGGGGGGGAAGGGTTATTTCCCCCGACTCAACTCCCCTTGGCTATTGGGCTCATGTGTGTACAAACACACACACACACATACACAAATAAACATGAACACAGACAAAATATATATAATCTGGGAAGAGATGGAAAGATGATGCAGTATTTTCTTCATTGCATTTTACCACTTAACATTTCCTCTTCAAAGACCAACACAGAATAGTTATGACAGATACAAAAGATGGCCATTAGTGTGAGGCTTAGGTGTGCCTGCTGTGCCAGAGGAGAGAGAGCCAAAAACACGACCTGCTCATTCATACCTGCCAAACACAATGCTTCAAGAAAGCCCTGAAACACACACACAGACACACAGACACACAGACACACAAACACACGCACACGCACACGCACACGCGAATGCATAAAGCGACATTCATATGCAAGAGCCCGGAGTGACATGTTCAAGGGAAAGACTACCTCCAGTAAATACCTAAGGCTGTGTGTGCACCTCTCGTCCAACACACAGAACACACACATACAAAGACACTTACTGTGTGCATGTGTGTGTGTGTGTGTGTGTGTGTGTGTGTGTGTGTGTGTGTGTGTGTGTGTGCTGTGAGTGAGTGAGTGAGATCTGGGGGGAAACAGCTGTATTAGGCTGCATTAATTATAAGAGGATAATATATCAGAGAAAGAGGAAGAGCATGCACTGCAAGAAAGTGTGTGTGTGTGTGTGTGTGTGTGTGTGTGTGTGTGTGTGTGTGTGTGTGTGTGAATGTGTGTTCATAAGGAACAGTTCCTTCAAGTGTGAACTTAACAACGAACATGTGAGTATCTGTGCACGTGCTCAAGTATTTGTGGTGTGTGTACGCGTGCGTGTGTAAATTGCAGGTGCCATCTATCTGCACCACGCGCCATTGAGCCGCCATAAAGAAGCAGGAAATGAGGCGGGGATCTAATCAAGGCGATTGGCAATCATTTATCAAGCCAATCAGATGACCTGATGATATCTGGCCCTGTGAGTGAAACTGTGCTCCTTGGTCTGTCATAAAGGACAAACTCTGGAAATAAGCCTTCCAGTTATTTTCAGCGTATTTTAAATGAAATCAACTTGCACTGATGCGTTTTGTTTCCTGTTTCTTGGTAACATAAAGAGTCAAATTGCAGTATGGCGTTTATGGATGTAAAGGAATACAACATGCAATTATTTTCTGTCATCCTGAAGTACAGCAGCTCTACAGACATGTCGAGGTGAATCTCTCCCTTCCTTTTGAATGCGGGGAGCAGGACAACACCAATAATATGCTGTGAATCCAACTCCCACAGGCCGCTACTGTAGATTCAATTTAACACTTCAGGCATTTGTTTTGACAACGTTTTTCCCACCAACTTGCTGAAACCAAAATGGACCAATATACAGTATATTTTCAGATAACAGCCAACAGGGATCAGGGAGTAGGTGTTGAGGTGCTCTTCAATATTTTAGAATATAAATCATAAAGGCCCCTTTTGAGGTGGATATAGATCAGACTTGTTTTAAAAAAACATATCTTTATCTCCATATGTATGTTACCTCACCAGACATGTATGAATGGATGTTTGTAGATGATAATGTTGTTTGACAAGGTGTGACAGCGAATGTAAAAGAGATTAAAATAGGGAACAGAAGAAATATATGTACTAACCTGACAACTTGATTTTCCCCCTGCCGTCATTAGGTTTGTCTCAGTGGGCGATATCTTATGTAGCACAAGCCGAGAGCACTGTAATCTTCCAAATGTGGCCCTACTATTATTACCCATTTTCTGAACAACTTGAGGCTTAGAGTGGAGCTTCTAGTGTGCAGCTCCATTTATGATTTATAACCGAGTGAAAATAGTGAAATCTACTAAAACAAACACTAACGGCAGAGGCAGGTACAGAATTGAAAGCTGAAGCAGGAGATGCTGCTTTTTTAGCTTAAGATTAGTGCAGACTGTGGTAACTATGACTAAAATCTAGAGAAGCAGTTAATTTTTATCAGACTTATGACATTAATACTAAAAAGTTGAACGTTAACTAATATCTTAATATTTTGGCAACCAAAAACAATACTTTGTACTTTTTTTCTGCTGGGTTACAGAAAAACTACTGATTTGATTTTCTTTAAACTTGGTGGAAGGGTGTAGCAAGGGCCAAGGGAAAAAACATTCAATTTTAGACTGAATCCAATTCACAGGGAAAATACACAGATTATTTTTCACTTTCAATGAGTAGGATTGGTTTGCATGATGGCCCCTGGCCCCTGACACACACACACACCTGCAGCTCTTTATACATCCATGACATAGACAGAGCAGAGAGAGATGAAGACAATGATGTAACGTGATCGCTACATTACTAACCCATAAGTCTGATCTCACACCCTGTGAACTGTTATTGACTGGGGGCTACAACCTTACTATACAAAGGCTGCTGCACAGAAAAGCCCCCGACACAGAAAAATAATAATAATTCAAAGAAAATAAAGGCACATGCATGGTCTCTGCAGATACTGCCACACACTTCTATTAATTGAGAGGTGATGCTGACACTTCAGCTGTGAACAACCATATTTTGACATAATTGGAATACTTTTGGAAACACATCCACATACGCAGTGGTTGCAGATTTGCATATCATTGATGAGAAAACTGGCCTTGGCTCTGCGAGTGCCCTTGTTTAAAATGTCTCACTTTGAAAATACCAGCAGAGACTCCAGGAAGTCAGTGAGCCCAGCCATATGACTTTGCATGTTTTCACATATCAATTTGCATCAAATCTGTCATTTGTTTATTATTGAGGTTCAAAGAGGCCCTTTAGAGAGCGCGAGTCCAGCAGTTTCCCCCTACCTCCAGTCTTTACTCTAAGCTAACCACCTTGTGACTCCAGCTCCATAGTTGGTGCACAGACATTGGAGTGTTAATGATGTTAATGATTTTCTCATCCAACTCCCGGCAAGACAGCAATCAAGTCTATTTTCCAAAATGCTGAACTGAACTCCTTCAAGTGTTTGTATCCATGTGTATTGACAAGCCTTAATTTGATGTTGCCACCTCAGAGTTAGTTTTCTACTGTGTACATTTTGGTCAAATAGAGCAAACAGAAAATACCTGAGTGCCGCCACGACTCTCTCCACTGCATCACAAAGCACCATTTTAACAGACAGGTCTTGAGGTCCAACAGCCACCTGCAGGAGCTTTCCAATGTGATCCAGAGGCTGCCCATCAGTGGCCATGGTGACCGCCAGCTCATGCACTTTTGATCTCTCAGATCGGGACAGATCATAAAGATCAGTGTAGTGCTGGAATACAGACATAAAACAAAAGTGTAAGAGTTCAAACGTTTTTGACATGACAAGGAAAATATCTCACCTTCAAAAAAACAGAGAAACAGTATATAGGTGGCACACGACTTCATAATATAGAAGCTCACATCCTGGGTCAAAAATTAAACAATTTGAAAACAAGAAATGATGAGATAACACAGAAAACACACCAGAAATAGGAGGAATAATATTATATTATATTTCAGAGATCGGAATTGAAGTTAAAAAAAAATAAAGGAAAGAAGTGCAGTTCTGGACTAAGAAGTGCAAAGTTTAGTTTGTTGCCGAGAGCTTTGTTCACTACAGGTATTAACCCTGAGGGCAGCGCTGGCCTGAACCGGCTCACCCTCTACAACGTCCTGCTCTGCTTTTCTTGTTTTCCTCTCATCCAACAGCTCAGAGTCTCAACCTGGAGAGCTGGAAATGGCGTTTGGTTTTGTGTATGTGTGTGTCAGTCTGAATGTGTGGTTTTTGTTTTGTTTTTGTTCTTGTTTTTACAGTCTGAAAAGTAACTGGTGATGAAAGCTGTCTGACAAGTGTGGTAGGATAGAAGTTTAATGTTGAATACAATGGAAAGCCTCAATTAATATATATAATTTATGCTTAAGTAGGTTGACTTTGCTTATCCTGCCAATATTGCCTTTTTTTTACATCTAGGAAAGGTTATGATCTTTGTACCCAAGATGTTCAATGGGAGATGCTGAGCGTTCATCGATTCCCTGTAGTCTCTGATCAAGACATTGACTCAATCAGCATATGCATTGAACTCAGACAAGGGTGTCCTATGTCACCTCTCCTGTTTGTAATATTCATTGACAGGATATTTATATGCATATGATATGCAGCATTCCTGATGCTATGATCATGATATTCAATGGCAGAATATCAAGGCTTAACTGAAGATTAAAAAGTGTCTGATTGGGTTACATTTCAGGGGCATCATTGATTTTTGTAGATAATGATCACTGTGAATTCTCAGTAGATGAGTGTGACACAGTCTGGGAGTCAGGTGTGAGACCATGACTGTTTCCTGGAAATATGTAGAAAAGCATCTTTAGCACCTGACCTTTGCACATGCAAAACAGATCGGCAGCCGGCACAGATCAAGTAATGCCAATTCCCATGAAATTTGCTATTCCCTGATTAATTCTTACATTCTTTTGTGGATGGTCAAACCACTGGTTTTGCTTTTTCTTCTTTGAGTAGTATTGAGGTTTACTGGTTTTGCTTCCAGTTTGCAACCTCTCCCTCTCTGGCTCTGTTGCAGAGATACATAATGTGGCCAATGTTGCCAAATTCTAATGAAACTACACAGGAAGGAACTCTGAGCAAGCCCAGGAGACGATGGAGGCAGTTTCTGGAGAAAAAAAACAAATTGGTACTGAAATGTTGTACTTTGAAGCCTAATCAACAATGTCATTACACTTTATAGTACTAGATTCATTGTACCTGATATCAAAGGAACATGGGAAGGTTTTAAAACAGAACTGTGCTAAATTATACACTAATTTTTCCACAGCAGTTATCTTTTCAAAACTATTTTCTGGACCCCAACCCATGCGTTCAAGAACACTAAATCATTGTAGCATATACAATAGCCACAGTGTGTAATTTAGTGTCCTCGTGGCAGATCGAGGCGCCTGTGGTGGATTCCTCTAAGATCCACTATTATTTCCAGCAGCTGGTAACACACACTTGATAAATGACCACAGTATTACCAAACAGAGCCTACAAGGCTCCTTCTATCCATCCTTCTCTACCTATCTGCCCTTTCCTGGTTCTTATATCATTTTATCTATCTCCAAGGAAACAAACATTTCCTGCACCAGTAGGAAAGTTACATTGTGGAGGGTGGACTGTGTGTGTGTTTGGTTACTTTCAGGGGTAATTTCAGACCAAAGACCAGCTATTTTGGGGATGGCTGGTGCAATGAACATGTACCCCAAACAGATGATTTGTGTGGCAGTATTTGAGGTTAGGGCTGGGTTAAGGTTAGCGTCGTGGAAGTACTGGTTGTGGTTAGAGTCTGGGTCTCCAGGAGAAAAATGTAAGTCTATGTTATTTCCCCGAAAGTGACCAAACTACATTTGTGTGTGTGTGTGTGTGTGTGTGTGTGTGTGTGTGTGTGTGTGTGTGTGTGTGTGTGTGTGTGTGTGTACCTTTGACTTTAGTCTAAAGCTATTACGCAGTTATTACACGAGAGTATGCGCTTTAAAACCAGGTAAAAAATACTGTAAACTTAGAGTGGTCAGAAATGACCACATTTCTCTGATATTTTATCATCTCATAGCAACATTGTTTCTAGCCCACAGTCACACACACACACACACACACACACACACACACACACACACACACACACACACACACACACACACACACACACACACACACACACACACACACACACACACACAGTGGGGTAAGTCAGCGTGACTTTGTTTAATGAGATACAGCATGGCATACACCCTTGTATGTACGGTCATGTGAAAGGGCTCATTTGAAACGGCAGCTCATAGTTTTACATTAACATACGTTTCACTAGTCCTGGTGAGGCTGAGGAGTGCTTAGTCAAGCAGAACCACCCTAGAAACATACAACACATACACACACAAGAGCAAACGGACAATGTGTGCATGTCCAAATAAAGGTCACCCCAGATGTGAGTGATCAAGTGTGTGTACTCATGTGTCTAAAATGTTTGAAAGAGTCACTTCATCAAAAGAGTTTTCTAGAATTACTATCGGCTACATTTACCAGTTAAGAAGAAGGAAGACCTACCTGTCCCATGTAGATGGGAATTACAGTAGGCTATGCCACAAAACCTCATCATAAAGTAGGTGATTAGCTTTATCCAAAGTAAGAATTCTGCCCTATTAATATTAAAAAGCTAAACATTTTTTGTATGATAGGTGGATTAATTTAATTTAAATTTTTGCATCACTTTTAATGAAAGTCAAAAGTTGGCTACTTTGAAGAATCTAAAATATTAAACATATTTTATGTTTTTCCTACTTTTTTGTTTATAACATAATTCCATATCTCTTGTTTCATTGTTTTGGCATCTTCAGTATTGTTGTACAATGTAGAAAATAAAGAAAAATAAAGAAAACCTCTGACTGATACTGTATATTTACAATTTACAGATAAAGCTCTGAACTGATCAATAAAGATGATTTAGACAAAAGACTTACTATGACTCACAAAGGCATAAAAGCAGCAAATGATCTAGGTGTCTCTTTACATTAAATAACAGGAAAATCTTTATTGAACTTTTTATGTTCTTTTAATCACTAATTTACCACATACTTAGACAGAGGACAATTTCTTCCTCTTAAAATAAGACAGCATATGTGTCAAGCAGATGGGGCCTACCTGCTGGCTGTCTTTGAGTGACATAATGAAAGCATGGCTCATGGTGTCCAGGTGGGCTTGTGATTGCTGCAGGTGTGCTAGAGCCTCATCAAAAGTCATCCCTGCTGGGTCCGTCCCTTCCTGCTCCCCACCACCATCGCCTCCTCTCTTCTTCGTCTTCTCTCCCAGTTGGCGAAGGGCTTTGGTGGCTCGCTTTATCACCTCTGACCTTGCCTGAATGCTGAGCTGGAGATGGGATACGGGAGGCAGAATGAGCAGAGGGAGGAATGCAGGAAGGAAAAGAAAGCAAAGCAAAGCATATTTAACAAATAGAAATAGAGCTGTACATGTCAAGTGCATTGATTTCAAACTTAACATAGTGAGGACATGCAGGTATAATCCCATCTATCTGCACAGAAATACCACCAGGAACACGAATAGCATGTGTGAGGTGGGTCTCTGTGTGTTTGTGTGTGTCAGAAAGAGATCGTAGCTGGAAGCGTGGTGTAATTGATTCAGTCCAGTGAGAGAAGGTTGACCATTCATAGGGAGAAGAGACAGCCTTCGGCTGTAGAAGGTTTTACTCTCTCTTACTTATAAATCATCCAACTTCACATTTCCAGCTATCAGCACTTTTCTCTACCAGGAAAGGTTGATAACAAAAAGGGGGTTTCCTTACAGCTACAATTCTTTTTAAAGGTTAAGCATGTATATACATTTGTGGATGATTGTGTACATAGTGGGTTAGCCAATCAGATGTAGGCATTCCCTAAAGGGCAAGGTCTGAAAACAGGCTACAGATTAAGCAAGGGAGGATGCTTTCACTAAAGATAATATCTAAGATCAATGCCTCAGAGAGGGGTAAAATGCCAACACTCTCATTTTCCCTACAAAAGATATGTCCAGGAGGTAAGCTAAGTCCCAGCCATCCATCTAAACTCTTAGCATTCTGGGAAATGGATAAATCCATTGTGAGAGGCAATGGAGTTGTAAAAGGTCAGATGCATTGCTAACAAAGAGAAAGGTTGATATTTTCATTTTGGATTTTAAAAAAAAGATCAAAAAAGAGAAGGAGGATGAAGGAAGAGGGGGTGAACGGTGGGTTTCTGAGAGATAATCTGCAAGTTAAAAGGTACGGTGGGAAAACTGCCTGCTGGGAAATGGAGTTTAATGGGCTCTGGAAAAGAGAGCGATCAATTAGCTCTTGCAGTGTCACAGGGAAAGAGAGGGTGCATAGGACAGAAGTGGAAGAAGGTGTGGGGAGAGAGGAGGTGGCAGTGTGCCAGCATGAGGGGGGAAAAACAGTGGGCTACTATTGATAAGATGCACTGGGGCACTTTAGGTCCTCTGCAGGACAATATTTCAAAGAGCTGTAATTATACAGCTGATATTTCTTGTGCTATTTCATAATTTATATTATAAATCATGGCCAGAATGTGGTTTCAGGCAACAGATTGTGAACATAATAATATATTTAACATTAGGAAGGGCTTTTAATGTTCAAGAAATTGAGCCAGAGACAACTGGTCAGGAGATGACAGGCACAGAGTCAGTGACAGTTTGAGTCGTTTTAGACACCATGAATCCTGTCTGGGTGACCGCCTTGAACAAACTTCAGGACCTTCTGTGCTGCAGTAACAAGTTGTCCATCTGCCAAACTCCCACCAGTTGCTGTCTGAGATGTTAAAGAAAATTCATACTGTGTCTGACTACTTTTCCTGTTTTCTCTCTGGCATACATTAATTTGCATGAAAAATATGTCTGAAAAAAAAAATAAAACATCAAACAGCTCATGTAAACTTACATGTTTGGCTGCATCAGGGGAAAAGGTGATGCTATCCAGGAAGTTGATTGCGTCAAAAGGGACCAGCCTGTCCAAGTATTTGGCACAGGTGTCGTATGCATGGAGGTAGTCCTGGTCGGCGTTGGGGGGCCTCTTTAGCAACTGGGGGTCTCCTTTCCAAAACAGCTTCTGAAGCCACACTGCATGGACTGCACTGGGGGATACTGTTGCGCCTCCACCACCAGGCACAGGCAGCCGATTAGCAAGTTTGGAGATAGACAGCACGTTCTGACTAGTTAGAACTGGTTGTAGAGCGGCCAGCGGATCCAACGATTCATCAGTCAGCTTGCGGTAGTCCAAACCTGCAAGAGAGAGACAGTGTATTGTTTAGAAATCTGAACTCTATTAAACATAAATGTATGCTGACATCCCAGCGATGTGTTTTCCTCTACATTTGGAGTGTTTCATTGTCTTTGTGCACATGACTTACTGTAGCAAATGGACCTGATTATTGTGATAATGCTGTATAATCTCACATATTTAATGGTTTCTGAAGGACAATGATCAAAAGTCCGATGCCATAACACCATAACACAACCACAGCCTCAATGTATTTTTTTTTTACCTCTACTCTTTAAAATAATAAATTACATGTACTTTAAAATCAAGAAAAGAACATTTTCAGGTATTGAACATACAGTAGTAGCTCATACTATATATATTTTCATTTGCCAAGGCAAAAATAATGGCTGAATCATGTGAGAGCCGTAGCGTTCAGACACTTAAAGTACTGTCTGAGCACTTCACTGTTCAGAAAGTGGCACTTAACAGAAAATCCTATTCTAATATATTTCACACTACACTTTTATACACCCAAAAATATAAAGACAATATTTTAGCTTTTGCCCACATTCATCAAAAGTTCAAGTAAAACATTTTTTTCACACACAAATTTGCTAAATTCCCTGTAGCTAAGAATCATTCATTTTGCTCCCATAAGCCATTTCCAGTGTTGTCTCTGATAATGTGGCGATACATCTGACCGGCTTCACAACCTCAGATCATGTGTAACCAACGCGAGCCCAGGACCCCCACATCCAACTTCTTCACATTCACCAGGCCTGCTCAACCAAATAATTTCTATGTAAACTGTCAGAAACCATCTCAGGGAAGCTCATCTGAGTGTTCTTCGTCCTCTCTGGGGTCTTGACCTAGATGCAGGTTATCGATGTAACAAACTTGAATGGGCAAATGCTCACCCTCTATCGCATCTGACACTATGGAGAAGTGTGGGCAATATTGCAAGAATCTGGCAACACTATAAATATGATGATACAGTAGTAACAATTCAATATACTGCAATGCTGTAAGCAAGGTTTGTTTGCTTCATCAGCCTGTGTTCTTTGTAGTTGTGCCAGCGATATATGCTTAAATTCATCCTGTCTCAGTTGACGTTGTTACATTGGAGTGGAAGACTCAAATGGCTGAAGATGGATTACAACACTGTGATTTGGCTGTTGAGGATTTAACACATGATGAAACACAGCCATAAATCTTTGCATGTAGAATATTGAATAAATAAGTGTTTTTAAGAATCAATACAGTAGTGAATCAGTGTTGTTTTGGGGGTATTTGTGACCATATAAAGCACATCTATAATCCCAGACATGTGAAATCCACAGTTCCACACCTGAAAGAAAGATGCCTTCAGTCATTACCTTCGACTTGTGAAAAATGGTGCAAAAAGCAAAAGTGGTGTATTTATATTTCTGTTAAGTTTATGTATACATTACATACTATAAGTATGTATTCAAATATGGTATGTGCAAACGATACAGCATTTGCAGGATACTTAGTGATTTTGATATGCATAAGTTGCTCAATATGCCATTACATGACAGAAATGGGTGAAGAAGAAATGCACAGAAGAGTAAGAGGTTGCCACAAATCCCTGCATGTGTGAAAGTTGTGCTGTCTGTCTGTGTCTGCATGCATCTGAGTCCAGTTTGTCAGTGGATCTGTCTGTATAAATCATACTGCCACTAAACCATTGCTATACACTTTATGTGTGTGTGTGTCTGTGTGTGTGTGTGTGTGTGTATCAGAGACAGAGAAAGAGAGTGTGTAGTGCTCTTGGTCTCTAGTGTAGACAGACACATTAGTGTGGCAACACCGTAGCCTGTCTGGCCTTTAAATATTTAACACTGGTCTTCCTGTTGGGAAGGTTCAGTCAACGCTGCTCGGAATCCCTCAAACAAAAACTCACACACACACACACACATACACACAAGAACACACAAACAGATACACACACGAAAGGCCCAGGGGGACACTTAAACCGCACATAAGAGTTTCACGCACTTACACACGTACTCTCTCTTTCTGTCTCACTCCTGGCCCGCCCACTCCTTTATGTGCCCCTTTCTCTTCCACACTCAAGCAGCATCTCATCTCCTCCCTCAGAAGAGCCCACTCAGACAGTCACTTGGTACGATGTCTGAAACCCTGATGAATATACCTGTCTCTACCCTATTTGAATGCGTGTCTGTGTTTATGTGTGTCTGCTCAGGACAGCAGATGAGTAGTTTTGATTGGGTCTCTCTCTGTCTGTGTCTGTGTGTGTGTGTGTGTGTGTGTGTGTGTGTCTGTGTGTGTGTGTGTGTGTGTGTGTGTGTGTGTGTGTGTGCGTGTCTTAGTTGAAGAGTGTTCGTAGACAGTTGGTGGCCCTGGAGACACGCTGCAACAGACTGTGTGTCAATTTTGGTTCAAGACTGAATAAGTGGGTTGAGATTTAACATGATTGTGTGTGTGAGAGAGTGAGAGTTCCAGAGTGCTAATGTCCTACAGTCAGGATTTGGGCCAGCAGGCTAGTATTACTCCATTTGCTGCAATATCTGCATATTTATATACATTGTGTATGTGAGTGCTAATGTGTATTGAGTAACTTCACTTTTGCTGTATCTGTGCATTTGACAGTTTGCTCATCCCAACACCTTGAACAATGCCTGTCCAATTACAGCTTAGCAAACACATCCACGACAGACCATATTCACACAGCAGCTATTTTCCTCTGACATCACAGTCAAGGTGGGAAGCTCGAATATGAGCTGAAAGGAAAGAGCATTTTTGTTCATTTATATAGAACTGCAGTCTCGATGTGGATTACGAAAAGGTGTGTGCGCGTTTGTGTATGTGTTAAACAGAGACATGTGTCACCGAGCTGGAGCAGAGGGAGGAAGTGAGGCGTGAAAACACAGCTGACACCTGGCTGACCTTTACTGAACTTCATCATGAAATGACACCACCTCCAGCTGTACACAGCAAAGTTTAAGCACTCTACCCGGACCACTGAACCAATGACACGTTACAACTTGGACATGACGTCCTTGGAGAGGGCGCTGGCACAGAAATCGGAGTGGAAACAGAACCTTACTGCAATTGTGTCACTGTTCAGAAGCTTGGTGTGTTTGGTAGACTGACAACAAATACGAAGGTGGAATGCTTCACTGGTGTTCAGAGGAAAATGTGACTAGCAGTTTTACTTTCAATCCTGTTACTTTTCAATGTAGGAACTAGTGTGAGAGATGGCAGACATAAAAGATGTGAGGAAGATTAAAAGGCGAGATGAAGTCAAGGTAAGATATGTAATCATGGGTGTTTCGTTTGTTACAGATAAATAACAGGAGTTTTCAAGCTTTAACTGTATTTTTTTTTTAAGATTCTACATCACAGTGACCTGAGCTCATCTACCCACGACAAGGAATGTCATCATCTGTCTGTGAGTCAGCAATCATGCAAAGAGGGATTATGTTCAGTTCTTCACCAACAGACTTGATTTCTAGAAATTAATTTTTTTTAATCAATAGCATTAACTGATTGGTAAATAAGTCTTTTTATTGATTCTGTACCATTAGAAATGATGCTATTTAAGGGGTTTGTGAGCAGTGCCACTGTTGACCACAGCCAAATTAATTCCTTTCTTTATGGAATATACATTGTGAATGAATTATAAATAAGCATTTATAAATAAGGAGAATTCTAGCATTTTACAAATCCTTACATATCATTAGAAGACTACTGCTGATCTGATTAACTGGTTGGAGTGAGATATGTTTTTTACTGCTGTGCTCAGCATTGACAATATCAGATTTTAGATGCATCCATTGCTTCAAGGGGTTACAGTTGAACAAAAGGTATATTATCCCTGTCCTTTTTGAAGTCTACCTTCTAGTTAGTTAGTAGTTGTGTCATCAGTATTACAAAGACAGAGGAAAAAAACTGTCTTACCATTAGCGACAGCTCGAAGTTTCTTGAGCAGTTTGACATGAGAGTTCGGCTTGATGGTGGTGGTGACGTAAGGCTCACAGTCCGCAGCATCTAGCAAGGTGTAGTAATAGAGCAGGCGGCTCTGGTCGATTCCCTCCACGGTCGGCAGCACGTACTTGGTCATGTGGCTGTAAAAGGCTTGAGGGTTGCATTTCAAAGTGTCAAACAGGCCAAGGGACTCGCTGCGGGATTCAATATCCTTGGTGGAAAGACTGGATGAGGGGGAAGAGGAGAAACAATAAGAAGGAAGAGAAGAGTTTCTGTCAATTCCACATGAAATTTAATAATCTATTAAGTAAATGCCTGTTGTGTGAGATGTGTCTTCTCTATGGATAATACCCATTGGTAAACAGGATGTGAAACTTTAAAGTAAGTTTCTGGAATCAGAAACTACAATTTACTTGGACAAAACAAAAATATCTAAGTTGTCCGCATGAGCGGTAATAGGCACCGCGCTTGAAAAAAAAAAAAAAAAAGAAGAGAAATATAGCAATACTGACAAAATCCCAAATTGAATCCACAAAGATAAAAATCAAGTAGGAGGACAAGCAGCACTGGAGACTAATTGGATGCAAAGTAGTAGTAAACAGCAGTGCAAAGGTAGCGCAAAGATCTACAGGCTTATCAACAAAAATACAGTCCTTCCGCAGAAAGATGAGGATTTCAGAGATTACTATTGAGAATGCATATAAGAATTTGGCTTGTGCTTAAATAAAAGCAGGCAAAATGGGGATGAATAGTTGAAAAGGAAGACAAGGAGAAGCGGCACAGAAAGAAAAAGAATGTAAATGCGACGTGGAAATGCTCAGGGAGTGACAAATCTGTGTGGAAACGTATTCATCGATTTGTTCAAGTTGCACATGACTACCGCAGCGTGCATTGCTTTGCTTTTCAAAAAAACATTTTACCGCAAAACTGAAAACCAGCAGCAGGAGGTGGTCTGAAGAACGAGAGGAGAAGTGAAAGGAACACAAACAAAACATCAGAGAGAGGAACATCGGAAGAGAAAGACCTCAGAGAATCGCAAACAAAGGTTAAGCAAGGAGAGATACAAAGAATGAAAAAGGCAAAGGAAAAGGAAAGCTAGTTGTCAGTAGTCACTGAGGGACTCTGAACAATCTGTGTCTGTCTGAGAGTTTGTTAGTGTGACAGCAAAGCTGTTTATCTGTTGGAACGGGACAACATCAGAGAGGACGATGTTTCCTTTGGGCACTTCATCAGAGCTGGTTGGGAGGCTTTCTCTTATGAATAAAATATAGACAGGAGTGGCAGCGTGGAGGTAGCTGACATTAAGCTCAATTCTGTAAAAAAAAACACTAATCAGGACTCGCATACGACTGGAGTCAACAGAACAAGACTCTCACATTCACTTTTCCTCTCTTCTCTTTCCTTACACACACACTCTGGCCTCAGACCCCAATCAAAGTTTGATGTTTCAATTTTTAAATCACTTTAACTCAAAAAGTGACTAGTATGACCAGGACTGTTTTTCCATGTAAAACACACATAGACAAAAATACAGACAGCTATGACTGGTGGATTGTGCCCCGTTTTCATGTCAGGCTCTGCTTTAACCGAGTCTGTTACTGCAGTTCTTCAAAGCCAGCTTGTCAGCTGTCCTTTTTTTTTTCTCTCTGCCCAATGACAAAAGGTGTTTACTGCTTCTCTTTGCTAATGCTGTGAGCACCTCCTGTCATCTCTCTCCAGCTTTCAGCATCTCTTTGTCCCACAGATTTTATAACTAGTCTACTGTAGCTGACTTAGTGGTAAGTATCCCTCCACACAACACCAAATCCCACACTATGTGTTGCGGTGTTCGTGTTGCTGCAATATTAGGAGCTTCTCATTAGTCATCATCTATTCTTGTTTGTTCCAAAAGCTGGAGCCAGGAACCGATTAAATCCCACGGAGCATTTCTCATTTTCTGTGCAGTTCCTATCCTCTCTCAACCCTCCCTCCATCTCCATCCAGCATTACCATATTCTGTTTGTTTTCTCTTGCACCACGTCCAAACAGAAATGGCTTTTAATATTCATAAATTAAGAGGCATATTTAATTGCTGAGGTCATCTGACCGCCAGAATTAAACACTAAAATCTGTACTGCCAATTTGTTTACAAATTATTGTCCAGCAAGGGGTTGTACAATTTTTGTGCTGTGGAATTCAAGGCATGTGAACACAAAGATGATACATCAGCTTTCAAAATGACAACAGTTGTCTATTTGCACATGCAGACGTTGTAGAGCACTGTTACCATTCATTTGGAGGAATTATTCTGCACACCTGATATATGTGCATCCACTAGTTTCTGAGGTCTGGGTGTTAAGCAGCTAAATGCTCCCTTCTGGCTGCAATAGTAACAAGAGGGCACTCGGAGAGCGCACACCTCCGCCAAGCGAATTTACGAATCCTACTATGACGACGTCATGACTTGCCCTTCTCTGCCTCTGATTGGTTTGGCATGATGATGTCATCTGTCACGTAGCCCCTCACTGAAAGAACTTCATGCACAGATGAACTCATAGGCATCACCGGCTTTTTACGTAGTTTAGACTTTAGAGTGACAAATTGTCTCTTGACTTTGATTTCAAAATATGTACAACACATGTTAGCAGGTCTGGATTCTGACAGAACACAAAGTTGTAGCCATGAAAGTAGACAATGCTTCAATGTGGATGTTGCTGCAAAGATGCTACAAATTCTAAATAGTGGATGCTTCGCGCGCACCTTTATCACAACTAAATTATTCTATCCTACTACATATCTATGTGAAATGTTGTCATGAATTGCGTATGGATTCTTGAGATATGGCCGAAAACCTTGACCTTTGACATAAAAAATCAAATCAGTTCATCCATGACTCCAAGGGGACGTTTTTTTTCAGATGAAATGAAAGTCCCTCCAGGTGTTCCTGATATATCACATTCACAAGGCCGGGCTGTTATATCAGTCATACACCTTCCAACATAATGACTCTGGCCACGGCTGCTGTCGCGGATGTGTAACGAGCTTATACGAATGGATCAGACAGAGGCTAAGGTGGTGGAGGAAAAAAGCAGCACAGCTGGTCAACAGTGACAAACAGCAGAGCAAATTAGGAGCCGGTGGCATACAGGACTGTAAACGGACTGTGAAATGTCAAAGTGATTGCCATGTGTCAAGTATGTGGCATGTCCAATTTAAAGCAGCCCCGGTTTCTATTCAGTCAGAAATAATGTTGTGATATGACTGAACCAAAAGCCATGCAGTATTTTGCAGTCCACATCCTCCTTGGTTCTCCCCCATGACTCTGAGAACCAAGCTTACAGTCATGCTCCAGGTCATGGTCTCGTTCCAGGCTCCAACCTTGCAGAGATTCTGTGGACAGCAAGTCAATAATCTCTATATATAAAATTCAACAACACGAAACAACTGCACTGGAACACAGAATGTGCTCATGCTAACCAGTGTGTGGCCACAGCATGATCCGCATTCCCATTGAATGCTACATATATGCTGCTTTTTTTTTTTTTTTATTCTAGGCAAGAAACCTCACCAGCATGCTAAGCACTCTCAAATGAACGTACAGCAAGATATGTGCTTGCAGTAACTTAATGCGAGGGATATATGTGAGATAATTAGATGTGATGTGTCAAGAAAATGCAAATAACCGCATGTATTTTTAGTGAGGTGACAGCAAAACAGCTCGTGGCAAATCATCATCTCATTCCTGTGCCAAAACAAAGAAATTACCTGGTATAGAAAATCAACAGTCACTTCTGTTAAAGACAAATCAAACTACAGACCATGCAACATGACAGGAAAGAACAAAGCATCTAATAAATAAAACAGCTAAGGTAGAACTGCTGTAACAAAGGGGAGACGGGGGGACTTTGTTGTAATGAGGAAGGCCGCAGTTCTTCAGGTACTGATATACGTTAGAACTGCTAGCTTTCGTTCAGTGTTGCTTAAAAGTAATGTAAATTTGTTTTGGGGTTCCTGCAAAGCAGGAGTCTCAAGTTGCTACCCCAGGCATCTTACTAGCAGTAGAAGTTCCCTTCCATACAAATTTATACACGTATTTAAAATAAGTTAGCAAAATATGCAAAAATAAATTTAGATGGAGAGATCCGACAAATGAGCTGAACTGAATTAATTAATTTCTGAGCAATACATCAATATCCTTTATGTTTTTGGAGTCACTTAAATGGTTTAATAGCGATCATTAAAATGTTAATAAAATTGGCTGACATTAATGTCTCTAAGGGGGCCCTGAACGCATCTACAAAAAGCAACACATAGAGAGAACAGGTTGTGATTAACCGTGCATTGATTCTTCTAAAGCGTTCATTCTGTGTTAATAGGACTGTCTCAAGGACACTGGTTTCATCATCCATCTCTTCTTCCTCCATCTATCTGGCCTGTCCTACCGTCCCCTCACTGGACGTAGATTTTGTCGGTATTTCACTACCTATCAAACCTTCTGTAGGGAAGTACACGGTCCCAACAGGCTGAGTAGAGTTGAGCTGTACCACGCAGTGGAAACAAAGCATTGCCATCAATGCCCCGTAGCTCTTTCTACTCATTTGACCTGAAACACATTTATGCATTTTTCACTTGTCACCTTTTGACCATATAATTACATTCTGACCTTATTTTTCAAGAGCTGCAGATCTCTACAATAGCATCAGAGCTTTGACAAACTTATGCATTAACATTTAACCCTGCTTTAATACCAAAACCATTACTTCAATACTGCTAAACACCACAAATAAATTAAGTTATTTTGCTCTTCTGCAATATTATCATCTTTGAAAAGTGTACAATCTACAGCTAGATTCCAATTTGTATTCATTAGCAGTTTTTTTTTCACTGCTTAAACCTCCTGAGATCAAGTCTTTATATGAAAATAATTCCCTGTTTCTTTTACAATATTTCTGTAGTGGTGTTTTCACTGCCATTGGCTAACCTACGTTTATTCATCCTGGAAACTCAGACATCAAACTTACTGGGTGTAATCCTGGATGATGAAAGCAGTCATTTCCTCCTAAAGATTCCTCTTGGACAACATCAGGTGGATTTGCCACTTAGAGACAGCCCACGTGCTCATCCATCACTCACGATCACTCCCTTCTCCTTTCACTACACTGCATCCAGCTGGACTATTGCATTCTTCTACCTCTGGAGGTTTGACCATGCCATCGGTAAGAGGACCTTGCAGTCTCTCATCTATGAGACTCTTGTCCGATCTGGGCCTACATTGGTGGAATAAGTTCCTCAGGAGTTTGCCACAGACTCTGTAACATATGTTTATTGATTTGGGTGGGTTGCACCCACTTTTAATGACTTTTAAAATTGAATAGATTTATTGTAAGTTGTTTTGGATGAAAGTGTCTGCCAAATAAATGTAAAACAAATATAATGCATTACGAAGACTCTTGTTATTGCTCTTGACCCAAGCACGGACCTCAGAGCTGCACTTCATCTCAGGTCACTACACTGTGTCTTGCTGCTGCTACTAAAAAGATAGGATGCGTGAAATCAAAATAATGCATTACCCTGCAGGAAGTTTAAATTCCATCTAGCATCCATGCCTCTGCCTCTATGAGTCTTTTCTTTAAAATTTTTCCCCATCTGCTCTTTTCTTATCTGTCCCTGTGTCCATCCATCCATTAAATCGATACACATATTGCAGATGCTTCTGGTCTAGATTATAGTATGAATATTCTCTGCACATTTGTCATGATCTTAAGATTTTGGTAGAAACTCGCGCACACAGCAGCTGTGGTAGGGTTTGAATCGCATAGAGGTTGTAATTTATCGTTAAGTGGAGTCCATAAACCATTTCCTTATATCAGAATGCGACAAGGGGATATTTATCACAGCTGCACACACACACACACACTAGTACACATCTCAACTGCTGAAAAAGCATTCTATTAAAACAAGGAAAGGTGCAGAGCTAGTCAAGTCCGCAGCTATGGAGTCGGAGAGAGAATAAATTATGAAAATAGACGTATTGACGTTCTCTTTCCCACTAAAAAAAGAAAAACATAAATCAATCAAAGCATGTTTGATTGGCTCTGGTGTGCTCTAAGTATGCTTGTTATGTAGGCTAGTTTGTCATTATTGAGAAGCAGTGGTGCAACTTACATTAAATACATTTTTCTTTCCACTTCAATTTTCAGAAATTTATAAACAGGAGAGAAATAAGGACAAATGTAAACATGAGCGACAATCTTTTTGTTTTTTATATCAACACACTCAAACTGGTGAGATGACAACACACAGATGAGTGACATGAGATGAAAAATGCCCAACGAATGTGTGTGTATGTGTGTGCATGTACCCGCTATCTGTAAAGAGGAACTCAAGGTGAGTCATGTAGACCTCCCACAGAGGAACGCTGTAGCGCTTCGCCAAAGAGAGAGCGATTCTGTACACACCGTCATCCAGTGTCCTAAACAGATACAAACACACAAGCAGAGACGAGGAAAGTAATGATGAGATTTCATCACACTGAAGCAGAAAGATCCATCTTTTATCAACACTTCCAAAGGACAACTCTAACTCAAAGTTTAGTCTTTCATATCCCATTCAAAGTGGCATTGATTGTGTATGGCTTTAAACACTCCCCCCCCCCAACACACACACACAACACTCGCTAACTCACTCAGTGAGGCCAAGGATGGTTTCCTTCTTGTAGTCCGAGTCTGAGCTGAAGCGCTGGACGTCCACTCCGCGGCCCAGCCCCTGTAACACCTGGGCCTGGGTGAAGTCCGTCAGACGTTCGTTGTACACATGCAGCTGTTGGATCAACTTCTGCAGCTCCTCCGGCCAATCCGAATATGCAGACACATGCTGTGTGACCAATCGAATCAGTTCCTTCGGGTCAGCCTATGAAAAGGGGAATAATTCTCATGTTTGCACACAAACAGCTGCTAAATGTGCCACTTCATGCTGGTAGCCTCACGGGGGTAAAAGGACCTAAAGTGGACATTGTGGCAAATTCGTAACTGGTAAGGTTGGAAATCCTGAGAATCGTCCATTTAAAACTCCTCAGAATAAAACCAAGCCAAAAGCGGACTTGAATGTCCATGCCCCAAGGAAAGTGCACATTGGCTGCTGACTTTAAAATCTTAAACCTTTAAGAATTTGTGCCAGCTTCCTATACTTTAAACCTGCTCCAATTTGTATTGTAAACATGGTGATATCCTTCACAGACCCCGTCTTTTAAGTTATTTCAAGTTTGTCCGAGTCTATTCCATTGAAATCTCCTATTATTTTCTTAAAAATAAAAACAAAAAAGCTCAAAATGCATAAGGGGTAATAAAAAAAAGCAAGAACTAGAACAATTTCTTGTATTTGTTAAATGATGGAGACATCGCAGTTTCACAGTTCTACTGATGCTATTGTGCTACTGCTTATACACATGTACTTGTATTCCAAACAATTAAAAATTAAATGTTAAATCATGTTTTTTAACGCTTAAAATGAAAATGCACATAAAAAAGAAACAAAAATGGATTGTATGTTTATACAATATGTCTATAACTTAACACAATATCCACCATAGAGAACAACAGGATCTCACGTGTCAGACTCTCCTTTTCCTCCATCGTTTTTTTTTTAAAACCCTTTTTCTTTATTTAACTTTCAAATGCAGTTCTTAGCCATGGAGTGATACAGGAGGTGTGTTGCACTGGTTTCACCAAATCCGCCTAAAACTTATCATTATACCATGTAACACAGTGAGCTTCAAACACTGTGCACTGTGTGGTATTTAAAACTTCATAGGTCTCCCTCTGCTTCCTCTGCCATGACAAACTAATGAGGCTATTTTCAAAAATTGCTGTAATTTTCAAAAGTTGGCACAAAAAGGTAGAAGCAGATTAAGTATGTTGGCTGTCATTTAATTTTTGTTCTGGAAATAGATTGACTGCTGCACCTGGGTTCAAGTAGTCAACTTAATATGAGCCTCTTTTCCTGTGCCCCAAATAAATCAGGACAAATGTACCTCATACTTGCTACCGTGATTGAGGTCTATGGGGAACTGAAGAGTGTTGTGCACAGGTAACAGTAGGCGCTTGTTGTATCTCTCTTGTCACCTCTGTTCTAATTAAATGAGCTCCTGAATTTGGTTTTTGGCATTTTATATGCTGTCGCTGAGCAGGATAAGATGGTTTATTTGTTGATCTTATTTGCATAAAGTAATTATGGCTGCAGGATATGTGTGAGCTTGAAAACAGAGGTGTGTGTGTGTATGTGTGTGTGTGTCTATCTCTGCGTGTCTGCTGCTGCTCCCGGCATGTGTGTGGGTCTTGAGGTTTGGCCTTGGCAACAGATTCACGGTTCAAAAGCAAGACAGGAGGGAGGGTGAGGAGGAGATATAGAAAGGTAAGAATATTAGAAGTGTAGGAAGTCAAAGCAGGGAGGAAATATGCCAGGAGATAGAAAAAGTAGGAGGTAATTTGTTAATGCTGGCATCACTTTGGACAGCATTTTCAAACAAATAAGAATGGCATGTAAAGGAGAACATCGAGAGAGAGAGAGAGAGAGAGAGAGAGAGAGAGAGAGAGAGAGAGAGAGA
Source organism: Chaunax sp. Z400 (assembly GCA_037577475.1). NCBI lineage: Eukaryota > Metazoa > Chordata > Actinopteri > Lophiiformes > Chaunacidae > Chaunax > Chaunax sp. Z400. Next base: position 12,161,550 of record CM075202.1, read on the forward strand.
GAGAGAGGAAAGTCTTCTGGAACTGTGATGGGCAGGCTAATGTTTGAAAAGTTGATTGAAATAGGGCTTTTCATGATGAAATACTGTTTGGATTCTGTCTCAAACTCTATCAGTCAATCACCCACAGTCTTTGTGGCTATCAGGCTATTATAGCCTCCCTTATCTCTCCAAACACTTGTTTTCTTGCATCACTCATCCCTCCTCTCTCATTACTAGAGAATCCCCACAATCCTTTTTTCAACCTAATAAGCATTCTTCGCAAGCTCAATTTGTCGTCAAATTGAGCAAAGGAAACACTCCCCATTCTTTGTCCTCGTGTTATTTAATTGTTTGCTTATTTAATTTCAAAGTAATTTAAAAAGCCGCTTATATTCTTTCTTCAAAGGGACGAATGTATAACCTGTATGTGAAGTATAATTGCATGAGGTAGCGTATGATGTTACACAGCTGGGAGGAAGCCAGCTCTCTCCAACTCCCCCCTTTAGATATTCTAACACGGCCACAGGCTCTTTTCTTTACGCTCCCCTCGCTCCTATTATGCTGCTTCTAAAATAAAAAGTCTGTGTCTCCATCTCGGATCTCTTCAACCACGATTGCTCTCTCATTATCAGTCTTAATTTCCCATGTTATTATATTTCAGTCCCAACTCTACACCAATACAAAACTCATTTGTTTTGTTTTTTTGCCTTTTTCTATTGTAATTATGTGAGTTATTCAGTTTTATTATCATCAATAATTTAATAAATGTTATGTTATGTTATGTATCTCATCATACAGTATTGTTTTCCCTTTTAACACCAACTCTTTTGCATGTGGTTGCTAGCACCATCCGTCATTACTGACAAGTTACATGAATATGAACACGTCATACATGTATAGGCAGTTTAGTAAAATCACAACTGTCCCTGGGCTCTCGAATTTGATGGAACTCCCTCTTAAAGCCTGGCAAAAACAAAAAAAAACGCCAAGCTCATCTGCTTGAAAAGTCAAGGGAACACTGAAGTCATTAGGATTCACAATGTCCAATACAAAATTTCATGGGAACAGATGCCGAGTGGTTGCTGAGCTACTGCAGTCTGGAGCTAAATGGACAGACAGAAGACCATGGGGCCAAATAACAATGCAATGCCTAGTCTGTTAAAAAATGCAACGTCTCCTGAGCTTCCTATCAGTCTGGCAGTCTCAAGATAATTAAGTCCAAGTGTAAATTTTTATTTATTACAAGACGGCAATGATTAAAAACAGTCCAATACACAAACCCCGGTACCTGTTACATTCTCACTGTAATGTTATTTTGTGTGTATGATCATATTATCAATGTCACATAGACTTACATACATTAAAAATATCCATCCTAAGCTAGTTTTTAAAACACATTTTCTTTCTCTCTATCTCTCTTGGTGTGTACATAGAGGATATGGAGGAAGTATTATCCCTTCCCTCTCTGGAGAGTAAGCCAGTAATGATCTTAATGAGTTGTGTTTATGTCATGCCTAACATTTAGCTATACAGTCAGTGGTCTCATTAGCAGTAATTCTACAAACATATACAGTATGTGCAGATAATTAGGAGGAGAGAGAAGGGGGAGAGAAACTGGGCACCACTCTGGAAGGAATAATCATTCCCTAAACAGGCTCGGCTGCACTGTGGGTCATGATACACGGTGAGGGGGACTGATCACAAACAAGAAGATTGCAAAGACCCCAGCAAAAGTAACAAGAGTAGCTCATGACAGTAAAACCATCTAATCAAAGGTTTAGAGACTACGTGGTCTCAAACATTCACTGTCAGCAGCAAAAGTATATTTAGAGTGCATATTTATCTAATAGTATCCTTTCTGCAGCTCCTCTGCTCTCATGGGTAAAATATGGACTACTAATGATTATGGTCCAAGGGCATAATTTGTACAAGTGCACAATTTATATAAAAAGGAGGAAAACGAAATCATTGGGTCTATGTTGTTTTCTTATTCAGTCTAATTCATTATTCCAGTCGATTCAACAACAGGGAGTTTGCTCAGTGGTCTGGCACATCCAAGATCAGCTCCCAGACGAGCAGTTCCAATCAGGTTGTGGTCATGAATTGAAAAACATCTGCATTGACCACAGGCAATGCAAAATGTCAATAGATTTAAGCAAAGTGCTGTTTTATCAAGTGATCTCCATGCTATTATGACAACGCTTTCATCTTTACTCCTAATACAATTTTTGTAGCTTTGGTCAAATTTGTTGCCTGAAAAATATAATACTAGGGTTTCCTTCAGGTCGAATCAAGAAACAAACATATACACTTCATAAAGTATTCTGTCCAATTCACAGACTGTATCAGTATATGGACATTCAAGTGAAATGAACTGTCTGCGCTCAAAAATGAATATGTTCTCAGAACAGACACACTGTCACCATGAAACAAGACAGGTTACAAAGGGTCAGGTTACCGTTCCTCAACCTAAAAACAATGCTGTGGAGAAAACGGGTTTGTATAGAGCAATTTCTCAGCGGAATAATCTGCCATATTTTATCACTCAAGCAGCAAGTATAGAAAGTTATAAAGAGGAACTAAAGAGGCTACTTTTGGGTAGAAGGCAGCAAAATATCTAATTTCTTCAGTCTCCTTCTCTTTGTGGTTTTGTGAAATATAAGCATGGTTATAGATACAACTGTTAGTGTGTATATTGGGTAAATAAGTGTGTGTATATAGGCATAATGTATATTTTATGTATATTTCTTAAGTTATGCTTTATTGGAATGGTAGTTGGTTTGGTAATGTCTATACTGTTTTAATGAGGGTTGGGGGTGGGTGGGGGGTGGGGGGGGGGGGTAGTGATGTAAATGTATTCAACTATGCATGTGTGTGAAAACATGTGTATATGTTTGTGCTATGTTTTTAATATGGACCCCAGGAAGAGTGGCTGTTACTTGATGATTTGTGGGCTTTTATTATAGATGTAAATGCCTTAATTTAGATGTTCAAAAAAAGGTAAGCTTTTTTTTTTATAGATGGCATCTTAAAGATATGTCTTAAAGACGAGCTCTATGTACAATTGTGTGTGCTTTAAATGTTTAAATGTTTGTGTGTGCAGGTTTATCCTGGGTATGAGTGATCGATACTCGATAAGAGAATGGATGTGAAGATAAATGGTTGACTAAAAAAATCTACAGTGGTTGCACATTAACAGCTATAAATACCTGATGCACAAGCATTCTCTCAGATACACACACACACACACACACACACAATCAAGGACAAATTCACATATTAAAAAATTGACAAGTACAGGTAAAGAGACTTTCACACTTCCACAAACATATTGTGCAATATCGTGTAAACACCACAACCGGGAGAACAACTGCGCTTCTATTTTGTAAACAGCACTTTAGTCGGTATAATGAAAACTTCCAGCACAAGCAAGTGGAAATCGGCTCATTACGCCTTGGGGAATAATGGAAACCCAGCCTCCCTGTCATTGAGCCTGCTGCTGCTCTGTCATGCCTGGAAGACGTAATCAGATGGGAAAGTAACAGTTAAAGACCTTGAAAGTCAATAACAGGCAAAAGAATCTTCGAAAGGCAGAAAGTTGAATGTTGTCTGCAGTAATGCATCTTACAAAGAAAATATTCTTTTAAATACAGGTTGTTGGAAAAGAATGGCAGACTTTTAAATGAAAAGAACATTCTGACTGACTAAAACTTGGCTCTCATTTTTTGGTTCTCACTTTAGATCATGGTCTCTGGATCAAAATGGACAGTACATACAGTATGAGGATGAAGAGGCATCACACAACACCAATGCCAATTGGCTGATGGACTAATGAGCAGGCCACAGCAGCAGCCTTCCAGAACAGGAACCAGTCAACATCACAAAGACAGTCCATCCGATAATGAGTCACAGGTATGAAAAGCTAGATAGCAACAGGATCTGACATGATCCACTCATGCTGGCGGAAGAACCTCACAGCGCTCCTTCATTGGCTATAGCAGCACAAACGATGAAGCTAACAACAGACACTCAGCCAGACTGGGTAATGCAAAGCAGGACAATCCTGATCGTGAAGGATCCACTCAGAGGTACAACGCTTTCAACCTACCGACCACGTGGAAGCTGCTCTCAGGCATTATAGCAGCTTAATCTGAGGAGGCATGAGTCAATACATGAGAAAAGCTCTACAAGGCATTGGAAACAACATTAGAGGGTCAAAGCACCAGATACTGGTCAATAGAGCAATCACCCAAGACTCTAAATCTAGCCAGACTAACCTGAGCAGCGTCCGGATTGACTATAAGAAGACCTATGACCAATTCCTCAAACATCGATACTAGATTGCCTAGTGCAAGGCTAACAGTGCACTGATAACTTTCATCAAGAAATACGGATGTGGAAAAACATCATTGGAAGCCATGTCCAAGGTCAAACTCTGACCTAACTTGTTAAAAAAAAAGAAAAAAGAAGAAAGCTAAAAAGCACTTTCCTTTCTGTATAGGTTCTCCGTGTGGCTTCCCACCAGTCTAAAACATCTACAGCATGTTCCGTACTTGTGTTACAAGAGTTACTGACCAAAGAACTACTCTCAGAATTTGAATTGGTCCTTGGGCTGTACTGTGGCTGCGCAGTAGGAGGGTGAAACACAGAGGGCAAACGTCGCCCTCAACACGATGCTGCTTATTTAACCTGCATATTTTTGAAAAAAAAGAGACAACTTTCATGAATGAAGTGAAACAATCATGAAACATGGAGGCAGCTAAAGAAAACACAAAGCCATTTACTGATCGGAGTAGTTTTTGAGAAAACTGATTAAGATGAACAACACTACGTGCATACGTGCAAAATTTGAATCAAGGGCCATGAATCCACCAAAAATATTTTTTCAACAATAATTTTCTAACTCAATCTACTAGAGCACATAATAAAGCTGTCGACAAAATGTCATCCTCCCATCTTTAGCGTGTTTTTTGTTTGTTTGTTTGTCTTTGAGAAAACTTCAGTTTTAAGTGTGATGCACACACTTGCACACACAAGGACGGACAGAACCCATTGTCATTTTCCCCCACTGACTTATGGCAGGGGATAATAAATAATACCACTAGACCCAATAACGCACAAGGTCTTGTCTTCAATGTCTTTTTTAGGTACCAAATGTAGTCCTGATGTTGTTGATGTAGTAATGATTGTTGTTGATGTTGTTGATGCTATCATGCACACAGCTAAACAGTGAAATATGACAGCCTTCCCGAGGTTTAATGGATAGGTTAGACGACAACCTGGTGTACTTACTTGATATGGGCTTCACTGATCTGCCTGTTCAGAGCATATTGTATACTGCTCAATTCTCATCATCCAAATCACTTAATCGACTGATAAGAATATTTTGTGTGGAAGTATGTTTTCAGTAGATAATGTAGAACAACATAATGGAGCATGTAGCCCCATTCAGACAGCGATTTGGGATTCAGTATCTTGCCCAAGGACACTTCATCATGTAGACTGCAGGGGCTGGGGATCGAACCACCGACCTTCTGATAAGTGGATGACCGCTCTACCACTGAGCCACAGCCGCCCTTGTAGTACTGTATGCTCAGGTGTGCGACCAACCCTGGGGGATTTAACGATGTGGTAGCAACAGGAAGTCGATTATTTGTAGAACAAGCACAAATTACTGCTAAACTGGAGAGATAGTGAAATACATCAGCTTTTATGTTTGCTGTTGCGTCGTACGTCATGCCTCTTGACATTGCGGAACACCGAGGTGTCGTCGTGACGCCTTTGGCTGCTCCAGTTTGAACGCACCGAAGGGTTCACAGAGAAGGGAATTCGTTTCAGCGCTGTTGCGCAATGCCTGAAAGTGGCTTGTGTTTTATTATGTCTGACATTTATGAATATGTGTGTAGTTCATGCATGTTTAATGTGATTTTTATTGTATGTAATGTTGACTTTATGTGATGATGGTTTTGTTTTTTTCATGGTTAAATCTTATCTGTTTCTCCAATACAACATGGTGGGGAAATCAAAACACATAAAATTTTAAGTAACTGTTTCCTTCGACTTAAATTTGGATTTGGATGCAGGCGCAGCTCCGTCGTTACATCTTCAAAATAGTGAGGAAACCGGCTGTTGTTTGAGGCTTTCAAAACACATCACACACCTCGAATAAACCCTCAGAGAGTTGTGTTTCTATTTGCAACTGAATGACATCAGTGGCTTGAGTGTGTGGCGTCTTATTGCTTGATTTGCTTGAAATTATGTGATACTGACAAGAGAGTGAGAGAGAATTATTGAGAGGCAATGCTGCTGCTCTTCAAGTGGAGAGTGGGAAACACTGGGAGACAGCTTAACACACCACGGCGCACACACACAAATTTACCACCCGCTGTCGCACGAAAACAGATATAGCACTCCAATGCACATCGACATGTTAGCCCGCAGTTACACATACACACCACACATAAAGGCGTACACACTAAACATGCTACAAGCACATACACATATTTTTTTTTAAAACAACTAGTGCTTGTGAACGTGACACATGTTTCTGAATCTCAACTTCATTTGCAATGCAAAGCAAGCACATGGAAGAAATTATGATACCCACACCCTGTCATACATATCTGAAATTAAATATTACACGCTGTACAATGTGTGCCCTTAAAAGATAAGAGAAAGAAAGAGGGCAAAAGAAAGCACAAGAGAAATGTATGAAGTGTGCACCGTCAAGATCGTATTGCAGACAGAGAGGCCCCAGATTTGACAAGAGCAGGACAGGCCTTTGGGGGGGAAAGACAGTGTGTTGAAGGAGGGAGGGAGAACAGCATTATGGGGACACATTAAAACAAAGCTGTCTTGATAAAAAAAAAAAAAAAAATTCATTGAACATAACTGACAGAAAAAATAAAAAAGGAATGAATAGGGACACCAAGAGAACATACTGGAGGAGAAAAGACGAGTGTGTAGAGGTGTTTAATGGGTTTTTTTCACTCTTGCTTCTATCAGCATTAGAGTAAAAGTTGCCACTGGCTCATCAATAAGAGCGGAGTGAGGGTAAGACCTGGAACACAATGATAACAAGCACGCACTCTGGTAGAACACAGGAAAGACAAAACTCAAAGGAAATGAGAAATGAGAGATAAACAAGCTAAGAAATGAGCTAAAAGTGAAGGCTAAACTACCAAAGGGTAGTGCAGAGGAGAAAAGCTGTATGCATTTTAAGTTAATGGACTTGAACTTCACTTGAGGCAGGAGATGGGGGGAGTGATTACTACCATTAGGATGCAGGGAGGATGTGTGTGTCAGTGTGTGGCGATGGGCAGCTATCTGTGTGGTGTTCAGTATAACTTTTTGGTGTACTTGTGTGAGTGGGAATGTGCAAGCGTGTGTTTTTGTGGCCTTGAATGTGATCTGGGACACACTTATCCACTCTCTTTTGCTGGCCACTTTGTCTCTTCCATTCTTTAATTCAACATTTCACTTCCACCGAGGCTAAAACCCATGAGAGCTGCAGCCCACTCAAGGAAAAGGTCAGTGCCATTTCTTTTCTTATTCACGCCGTCATCCACTGATAACCCTGCCTCCACTATCCTATTCTTCCCGTTCTCACTCATATTTTCTAACATCTTTTTCATTATAAGAAAGAAAATGAACAGACATAGCATAGAACATAGGCCTGTTATATGGCTACTTATGACTTGTATTGCTTTAGAAAATATGTGACAGCGTGTCACCATATCTGACAAATGCTTTTAATTTGTAGTTTGCATACAGTCAAATTTCAATCCAAAGAGTCGAAGAGACAGTCAATTATGCAAAATTTCTGACTATAATTAAAACAACTAGGGAAAAATACATTTTTTAGACCAATTACACACATCAAGACAAACCCCCAGACAGCTTAGCCACACCAGTGTTTACATTCATGCATAAAGTGAATTACTAATCAAAAATGGTCTCCACCTCAGACACCAAAGAGCCTTTTATGATTTGAAAAGAACATTTTATCAAAATAGTTTTCAATGAAACTTAGCTTCAGTGACTTGGATTTATGTTGACGTGTGGTTTTAACCTTTCCAATCCCACTGACATGACCATCACAACGAAGTCACGCTGCACAGCCAAACACTCCATACAACTATGCTTAAATTTGAGTAACCTTGCAAAAACTGATGGACAAGAAAATTGTAATCTTTCCATTTGATGAAATGATGCAAGCATTTAAAAAAAAAAACACACTGTTCTTTGGTTGGAGCATTTCACTCAGGGTGAACATCATATAGCTTCAATGAAAAGCTTATAAAAGTGATAAGAAGAGTATATGTTTATGTAGGTGTATGTGTATGGGTATGTGACATCGTCATGCAATGTGAAATGAGATGCAAGGTTAGCTACTAGATTATACTCAAGTAAAAGTATGGTTATTTTGCGGAATTTATACTCAAGTACAAGTAAAAGTACTTCACTATGTCCATCCATCCAAAACGTACCTCAGTTAATATGTACTCTAAACGAAGTGAACATCACTGTTTACATTTTTTTTAAATTAAAGAGGAGTGATGTCAGTGTTAAATTAACAAATCAAGGTTTCACTCAATTTCAATCCAATGATACTGGGGGAACAATATCATGGTACCAAGCCAAAACTGAAAATACATTCCATCTGTATAGACTGATTTTGCAGCCTGTCCACTGATTATACAGCGGCCTTCCTCTGTGTAGCCTCGCTACAATAAATAGGAAAGAGTACAGAATTCATGCAATCAAACATGTGACCGTGACTAAATAAAACACGCTATGGGCACTATGGTGAGTATAAAAGGCAATATACAGAAATTAAACAAATGCCACTGAACTGCAAAAAGTGTTGCAGTTTTACACACAGAGTAGAGTGTACACACAATGCCAATTACAAGGCCAACGAGGTGTACTCACGTTTCTAAATGCCTTGAGCCTTGGGCACCATGAAGTCCTCAATCTGCTCTTGATTCAACTTCTCCCCTTCACTATTTTCAGTACATATCATACCAGCCCACTCAATCTGTCTGTCTCATTATAACCAGTCCACTCAGCATGCCTGCCCCACCATAACCTGTCAATTAAGCTTCTCTATCCTTTTTGCACTCCTCAAAATGTTTGAGCTGAGAGAAGCTCTGCATTCAGAACTTTGACAGAGAGGGTCAGAAACAGCAAAAGGTCCTCACTGAAGGTAGAATTTCCAAAGCAATGAAGCAAGTGTGGCAGTCACTGTGGGATGATCCGCCCTGAGCATTTTGTCATTTTGCAAAACCTAGCGTCACCTGTTGGTCATGTAACAAAATGGGTGTGTTTGATTTGGTTAACTCAGTGAGCTCCTTCGTTGGTGTATTAAATCACTGAAGGCCTTTTTCTAATTATGTTGAGTTACAAAGAACGAGGTCGCGGATAGAAGCGGCTGAAATGAGCTTCCTTCACAGGGTGTCTGGGGTCACCCTTAGAGATAGAGTGAGGAGCTCAGACATTCGGGAGGGGCTCAGAGTGGAGCTGCTACTCCTCCATATTGAGAGGAGTCAGCTGAGGTGGTTCGGGCATTTGGCTAGGATGCATTTATGCAGCATTCTTCTACCCAAACAGAAAAAGCACTCCACAATGTTTGTCTCTAGTTCACACCGATGTTCACACAACAATGGTGGTGGAGCTGGCATGCAAAGTGCTGGCCTGTCCACCAGGAGCAACTCTGGGTTTAGTGTTTTGCTAAAGGGACACTTCAACACATGGACAAGAGGAGCCGGGGATTATTGTAATGCTTTTCTTTTAGCATTACCTAGAAATGCTCTTTACAAAGTCCAACAGTTACACATTAGCGCTGTAGCACAGGCCTTGACGAAAAAGGGCACAATCACATGGTCACCCCCGACAATGTGCCAATTACAGGAAAGACGGAGCAGCAAGGAGACTGGTAACACCTCAGCACACTACCTAACACCTCCTGTCACTCCACCGCCCACACACATAACTGGTATTCCATGCTAACCTGGTAGAGAGTGTGGTTCTTGTTCTTGAAGCAGGGTTTGAGGAGGCAGCAGATCTGCAGGGAGTAGTAGTAAGCAGCCAGCTGGAGCGACAAGGCAGAGTGACACTGCTTTTCAAAACACTTGTTGGCATCCAGTACCTGGAAAAACATGGAAAAGAGGTAAGCTGTTGACGTTAAAAAAAAAGAAAAAGTTAACAAAATGCAAATGTAAATGAATAAACTCCGCTCCATTTATTGCAATATTTAATCGACTGAAATACAAAAAAAATCTCTCATGACCCTGCACAGCTGACTTAATAATGTTGAAAATGAGCAGGTCAAAATCAAAATAACAAGTCCAATATTCAATAGACCAAGTCCTTAGGAAAAAAGCTGTGTTAATTGTGTCAACCCATGCAGAACTCATTATCAGTATTTGTCAGTAACGTCAGACATCAATTTCAAGTGGGGTTAACAAGCTCTAAAGGAAATATCTATAATATCCACTCCAGCAGCTCAATTGTTTCACTGCAGATACAGCAAATATTAAGACTCATGAGGGATTTAAAGACCTCCACTTGAACAGTGAAGTCACCGGTAGGTTTATATTTTATGTCTTATACTTTGTTTTCTTAAGAAAATGAAAGAGAAAAGGTTAACAAGACCCACATGTTGTGAGGTGGATATGTTCATAGAAATGTGTGTCTGTTTATTGAATCAAGGAAGACATGAAACTGCTTCTGATACTGTATGTAAATAGGTCATCGCAATGTCATGCTTTTGATGAAATGCTACTGTTCCATGTCATTCAGCAGCTCTGGTGCCTCTTGAGTGCAACTTTGATTTGACACACTGATAATGCAAACTGCATAGCAGCTTATCTAGAAACATCATGGATTAATCGGGGATGTGGTTATTATGAATATTACTATTTGCAAGCGTGTCTTAACTAAAACTCTGTGTATGTGTGTGCAACTGTGTGTCCACCTACCTGAGGCAGGGCCAGTAAATAGGACAGAGCCAGCATCGTGTCCCTGGGAAATGCATCATTGGCCAGCTGCAGCAAAACTGGAGAGGGCGGAGGGAAGGAGAAAGAAAGAAAGAGGGAGGGGGAAGAAAAGACTTTAACTAAAGTGCTGAGGATTAACAACCAACCCTTCCCTCTTGGAGGAATCTCATCCCACATTTGTTGAGTACAGACGAGAGTGCTGTCAGAATACACCTCTCTGAGGGCCAGACAAAATGGAGGGAATGTAAACAATACAGAGAGACGAGGAGAAAAGGGGCTTGGCAGAGCCAAGATGTACTATTATAAATCCCCAAAAGTTGTGGGATTTCGATCTTCCCGCCGGGCTATTGCGTTCCTGACTGTGTGTGTGTGTGTGCGTGTGTGTGCATTTGCATGCTTGTATTGGTTTCCTGCAAGGAGAGCATTCATTATTCAAAAAGTAAGTACATGCCCACTTCTAATAAGTGCTCTCCAGATGAGTCCAAACTTCATTTAACTGCACTTTAAAGTTGAATCCCCTGAAAGCCGAATTAGCCTATGAATACTGACAGGACAAGACAGACAGAGGGGTTTGATGAGAAGAATCCAAAATGATCTGTGTTTAATTGGTTTTGACTTGTGAGTTTGAGCCACTAATCTAGCTGGCTGTGAAAAAGCAGGTCCTAATTAAAGGTTTCCTTGGGCAATCTATTGCTGTGTCCCAATTCCATCCTGTAACACACAAAGTGTATAAATAATACTCTATATTTCTTACCCATGACGGTTCATTCTTGACATTGGTAATAGTGGCTTTAGAAAACAACACACAATGAAGCTTCACTCATAGTCTTTTCCAGATCAGTGGATGAAATCATAACTGCTCCTGAACTTGCATGTGAACAGTAAAGCTCACAAAATCAGCCAATGAACTAAAATAAAAGTGCAAATATTTTTTTCAAGCAAGAATCTACTGGTTTCTACTTTTCAAATGTGAGTATTCTGAACTTAAGACATTAAACGTTGGACTAAGGGAACTTTGATTTGTATTTTTCACCAAATGATTAGGTCAAACATTAATTGATTGGGAAATAAATCACTTGTGAAAATAACAGTAAGTTGGTGCCTTCAATAGATTCATCCCCATGACATATATGAACACACGTGTATTTAGTGTCTTCCCAGAGTTAAATGAAAGTACCAAAAGGTTTTAAATCAAGCAAAATATCTACAAATGAACAAGAGAGTGAAACTTTACAATAGCGCAGCCACTTATTCTACGTTCGTGTCATATCTTTCAGGCTGTAATTACGAGCATGATTCATTTCAGCCTTCTAGAAGTAATTCTGAATCCCAGTTATTTCCCACTTAAAGATAAACAAACTGGTGACACAAAGGGCTGTAAAAGCTCTAAACTGCATAAAATCCATGCCAAAAAACTAATAGAATAAATAATATATTAATTTTCAAATTTCAAATTTTAAATACGTTCCATTAGCTCATTTTTAACAGATCACCCCAAATACATATCAGAACAAAAGTAGCTAATTTAGATTATTTCAATTCTGCCTGCAAAAACTGTGCAACTGGAGGTTTTCTGCCGACATTGCATAAACAGAGCATTAAATCTCACAAAGAGAACAGAAAACGGCTTCAGCAATCATCCAAACATTTCTTCAAGCTGTGTCATCCATGTACACAGTGCGTTTTAATGATCTGCAGCTTTGAATTTCTTTGCCATTTCCTTTGTGTATTGCTGTGAGAGATGATGTGCATCAACAGAATCAACAGCGCACCAACTCGTCAAGCATTTTTAGTATGCATACTGACTGTAAACTTGATTTTGACATTTTCTGGGTATTTTTCATGCTGATATATACTTATGTAGTGCTTTTATTTATAATATGGAATTGGGACACAGTCCGTGTTTTCTTTTTCTGTTTTTCTTTCTTTCTTTTTTTAATTCACCAAATAGTGCATACAAATAAAACAACAAATCAATCATCATCAACAACTGTTAGAGGAGAGAGAAAAACAGACAAAGAAAAAATAGATAAAACAAACGTACAAAATATACATTTACATACATACACAGCCCCTGTTTTCACTCTCCCTGAGGCTGATGGGATATGGAGTCCAGAAAGAGAGTTGTGTTCAGGGATGGGTTTGTTTTTTTGGGGGGGCGGGGGGTTTCAAACTGCTGGCCTCAAGGCCACAACACGCACACACACATACACACACACTATTAAAACTATACTTATTCACCAGATGGAGACTGAATACTGTAAAACTGTCAAATAAAACTCCCTCAGTTAATCACTCTCCAACTCTTCCACTCACTCTGAGGAAACAGTGGGAGAGAGCAGAGAGAGGGGAGAGGCAGAGGCAGACAGAATCACTTTGTAGCCTCAGACCCAAAGAGAGAACAAAAGTCTGTGTTGGTGATAAGAGCCCGAGACAAAATGAAACCGACAGAGAAAAGTAGAGCATGGACACTGAAAGAGAGACAGAGGCAGGGGCGCAGGAAGAGAGACACACACTGTAGAACAAAATGCACACAATATGCATATGCGGAGACACGGGCCAATGCTTGACGTGTAGCTGGAGATTCAGTGTGAGCGTGAGTGAGCAGGGGTGGAGTGATGCACCATTATGAAGAGCTCTCTTAAGCAGAGGGCCCACCCTCCTTCTTTGCTCGTTTTCCTCTCCCCTCCTCTCCTAGCCCCTCAGGTTCCGATGAGCTACACCTCAGAATGAGCTGATTACACGCCTCTCTTAAGTCACTGATATCATCGGGACAGGAATTACCAGAGGGGTAAACACACACACACACACACACACACACACACACACACACACACACACACACACACACACACACACACACACACACACACACACACACACACACACACACACACACACACACACACACACACACACACACACACACACACACACACACACACAGCATAGATAACACTGACTTAAAAGCATACAGTATTCCTGCTTGTGAGAGAGAGAGAGAGGAAAAAAGGGAGAGTGATAAAGAGGCACAGCGTGAGACTAAGTGTGTTTTCTGTGTGTGCGTGTGCACGTGCGTGTGCGCATGTATACGCACATGCATACACGCGCACACACACTCCTGCTCCCTGTGTCAGCTAAATTGAGCAAATTGTTAGTGGGATGGTGAGACAGTGACTTATTACTATTTCACCTGTGCACACAGTGTGAAAAACAACTGATTACAGACTGGTCCAACATGCGGCCACTGGAGGCACTCTGTGCTTTGTGTGTTTACGCACATTCGTGTGTGCGTGTATGTATGTGTGATTGTGTGTGTGTGTGTGTGTCTTCATTTGTTTCCCCTCACCACCTTACTCAGCTCAATCCCATTGAGTCATTTTCCACTTGTGTCATCATTAATTACCTTCACCTTATCTGGGCTAGATAAAAAAAAAAAAAAAATCAATAAAATTATTTTCTTAAAGGCCATCTCCCAGTCTGTTTTTGAGGACAGCAAGCATTGCGGGCCGGTAGGGGAGTCATTAATCGAAGGTTGTTATCGGACGTGATGCTGTCCAGACCGGCCTCTCTCTTTCTCAACACGTCGCACTCCGCGGCAGCTCCGAAGGGAAGGTGACTTTTAAGACGAGAGATATTCATTTGAACGACGGCGGCAGAGAGGGAGTTTGGATTTGATGAGATGTGCGAGTGTGTGAGGAATGCATGTATGCGTGTCTATATAGTCACACAGTGCGTGCCTTGCATTCTTAAGTGTCCAGTTATTAGTATTCAAACACACACACACACACACGCACTGACACACACATATGTTTGCTTTTATTTTTGGAGTGGCATTGATTTTGGCGAGCAGCTGCGATCCATCATGCAGTGTGGCCTTGATGTTTTGACTTCATGTTATCTCTCTGGTATCGCCACAGTGACCCGCCATTATTTACTGTTGCCGCGGGACGTGTGCGCATCCATTAATTAATCAATATGAGGGCATTCTTCCCATGTTGCCCCTAGTCCACCGTATATCCCCTGCTCCGTGGTTAGATGGATGAGGAGAGAAGAGGGCAGTTTTCTTTCTACAAACACCACAGCCTCACTATAACAGGACACTAACACAATCTTTACAACTTAGGAAACACTTTCTAAAGGTTTTTCTTCTTTCTTTCTTTCTTTCTTTCTTTCTTTGAATTTGCAAATCGAATAAAGAAAGTTCTAAATAGTGGAAAAGGGTCACTAAGGTTGACGTTGATGAAGTGTAGTGTAGAGCTGATTTGCAAAACACCTAATTTACATTATAAAAGCTTCAGAAAATAAAAGGGATAGTTAGAGCCTGATTCCCCCAGATGATGTAGTAAGTAACTAGACAACTCTGAATGATTCTCAATGTTGATTCTGGCTCCAAAGCTGAACAAATGCTTCTTTTTTTTTTAGTACTCCTTTAGGTTGTATTAACTCATACCACGTTTTTGCACTTCCAAATTATATGACTTCTATGCTCATGCAGTACAGACTAATCAACTGAATAAAATCAATTTTAAAAAAGACAGGCAGCCTTAGTTCATGCAGTTCTACTATGAACAGAAAGCACAACTAAAAAAGTCAAGTATGGAGCCGAAGATGGCTGGAAGAGGCAGGCCGTATGGTCTCTGTTCTGTGGATGAGTTCAGTTTTATTTCTACCTTCTATCTCAGCACAGTCTCAGTCAAGGATGCAGTAGAGACAATACGTTAAATGCTGCTTCGATTGTATTTAATCATTTTCAAACACTTATTTCAAAAGATTTTTCGAGAGCAGTCATGTGGAAAGTCAGACTGAAAGTCAGACCGAACAGCTCAAGCTGTGCAACTGGATGCCAAATGACAAATTATCTGGTTGAAATTCCCAATTCTAAATGTAGTCTGAGGCTAATACAGGAGGTATAACTTGGTTTAATATCTGAGCATCTCTAGCATAAAGAAAAATGATGCACTATGCTATCTCTATCCGTCTATCTATCTTGCAATTTGGGTTGTATCCACATGGTTTAATCCAATATTTGGAAGTCTTCTCAGCAATGCTTACCCTCTGTAGCCGGAAACAGGGTTTCTCCTTCAGTTTTGGCCTCAGCCAGTTTGCCGGTCCTCAGGAGAACCTCAGCAAATGTTTCCTGAGGAACATCTGTGTAGGATGAATACACATCTTGACTCTAGAAGACAGACAGGAGAGTAGAGAGTGATAAATAAATGCCTAATGGGTATTTATTGTGCTGAGGAAATCCCTACAGAAGGGGGAGATCAGAAAAAGACAAGTGAGTGAGATGTGATTACAGTGACTGTACATCCAGATCTCAGATGGGGTAAACAAATTAACCTTATTAAACTCCTTTAACATGCAGCCTTTTGATAATTAATTTATAGGATTCTTGTACGCCAAGTTATTTCTCAAGTGTCTGAGAGGCGAACAATAAAATTTGCTCTGGCCTCAGAGCCATCACTGCAACACACGGTGCTTCCTGTCCGTCGCCACCTCTCTTGCATCCATCTTTCTGTCTTGATGTATTTGTCTCTGTTTCTCACTCTATCAGCCTCTCCTCCCTCCCCACTTCCTTCATTGAAACTGTTAACGTAAAACCAATCTCATTGATCAGTCAACTCCTAGACAGATGGACGTGGGGAGCCATTATTGGTAGATGGATGATGGAAGATGGATGAACGCTGGAGATGGAGCGGAGGAAGGGATTTGGAGAGCCCTATTAAAATGTCATGAGGGGAGATGTATCGGCTTTCTCTGTTTCCACTCGCGTCCACTCTTTTAGCTATCCATATGATTTGTGTCTCTGAGTAAAAAGTCCAGTCATAGCCCAGGGCGACTATTTTCTAGGAATAAAGGTCAAACAACTCCTTTTCTTACTTTTGTTCTTTCCCCACTTCCACAACACCTTCTGTTGATATGATTTTCTTTTGGACTTTTAGGATATTTGCATCTCCTCCTCCATCACCCCCCTCCATGTTAGTCAATATATATTTTTTACCACAGCTTCACCATCATTCTTAGGTTGTTTTTTTTTCATGATAAGTACTGTAGTAGGCTTCCAAATTGCTTTTGGCATTAAAACTACTTGGTCTGAAATCAATATTCATTTTGTCTCAACACTGTTTTTGAAGGAATTTATGAGTCATAGGAGAAATAATTAAATTTAATGCCTTGAGTAAGAAACCTACGCAGGCATTTTTGCTGTAATTTAAAAATGTAGCCTGAGGTAAACAAAAACGGAGAGATGAGGAGAACTGGAGTGTAAAAGTAAGGCCACTGGTCTTAAGCCACTCACCCGGTCCACAAAGGGATCATCAATGGCGTCCTGATAAAAGGGGCTACAGCCTTGACGCTCCAGGTTGGAGTTCTCAGATGCCCCTTTCTGACAAGTGGCTCCTGTGTTGTGACCCTGAGGAACGTCAAAACATCATTAAACTTTTACATTGTGCCCACTGCACTGTCATCTCTCTCTACCCCACAGCTTAAATCCTCTCAGTTTATTTCCACCTCGTCAGAAACTTGAGATCACGAGCCGCCACCTCGAGTCGCTGACGAGAACAGAGACGCCATTAATCTCTGCCCCAGCGACCATCGAACCAGTCGAGCTGCCGGCAAAATGCCAGATATTGAAATATTCAACAGGCGAAGCAATTAATTATGCAAAAGATGAGCTTTTGATTGTTTTGTTTTTTTGCACGAGGACTTTGAAGTTTGTGGGCAAGTGTGCGTGAAGCACAACAGACTTGAAAATGTCTTTTCACACATCCACAGTCAGACACACATGCTCTGCAGCTCAGTTACCAATCCGAGTAAAGAGATTGAATACATATGGAGTCATTGCATTGAGATTGTTGGCTGCTTGATCGTGCTCTTAAAAGTACATTACTGTTCATGCATCCATAAACACTTAAATATCAACATAACACACAGAAAAACACACTACTTTTTACTTGGATAAATAATTTGGCTCTTTTTGTCCCTGACATAGGATACTGTCATCCGCTTCACCACAGATCATATGAGTTCTTACTTGCAGCGGCCGGAGGTAGTTCAGCGATTCTTTCCACCAGCGGTGGTCGCTGACTGTTTTAAGCACAGCCTTAGTGGTCAGTCCTGTGGTGGTCAACACCTCCATGGTCTTGGCTTTTGTCCTGTGTAGCAGGTGTCCAGCTGTTCCCACATTGGAGCCCACAGAGGGAGCGCAGGCCTGGGGCAAAGCAGGTAGACAGAGTTGACTGGACAGACAAGAATGATATGAAGGCCATGTTATTCACGTGTGTCACTCTGGTGTGCCTGCAATAGTGTCCGCAGTGTTAGTCTTCACAACTTAAAATTATCTTATATGCTACTACTGGAACCTGTGAACATTAATCTTTATTGAAATGAAAAAGCAGCATCAGAGGAGTTCTCTGATCGCTACGTCTGTATTGTCATATTAGACCAAAGGATGGATTCTGAGCGGAGGACTCTTGTGTGGCATTAGACATGGTTGTGTTGTGTTTTTATTAGGTATTTGAGATGAGAACTTCAATAAGTGACTTTGTGTTTATCCGTTTGTCTGTGTACTGAGAAAGGGAATTACAATATGCAATATGCCCTCCCAGGCCTGCATGAGACACTGAAAGTCATACTTTAGGAGAACTTTCTGACACAGTCACACTAGGTTGTGTAGCACTAAGCTGGCAAATCAAACGGAAATCAATATTTATATTCAGTGAGTCATTTGAAAACACCTTGAAAACAAGATAGATGGCATAGAGTTAGATGACAATGATACCACTAATATATTGTATATATCAAACATGCTGCTACACCCAGCAGCCAGTTAGCTTAGCATAAACACTGTAAGCAGGAGGAGGCTGGATCTGTTCAAAGTTAACAAAATCTGCCAAGCGCTTTAAAAGCTTACTAAAAACAAAGCCAAAGTCAACTTATTGTCATGTTCTGCTCTACAAGGGAATATGTGTCAGACTATCTCTAGGCTCTGAGCCGTGGAATCCCTGCTCATTGCCTGGCGACAGCTCCCAGCCAAGAAATAATCTGGCACACATAGTAACCCCCCATGAATTTTTTTTTTAATATACTTGAGTTTTTGTACAGATTAAAAAAAACAAAATATAAAAAGTTAATAGGTGAGCTCTCTTGTTTTTTCACCTCTGATCAGAGTTAAAAGTCTGGTGGCTGTAGTTTCATATTTAACAGACAGACAAAAGGCCAGTATCAAACTATCTCATCAACTCACCCCCATAAAGCAAATAAGATTATTTTTTCCAAAATATTGGAATATTCCTTTAAAGCAAATCAGGATATTATCAAATTCACCTTCAAGCAAAACAAATGTTGCCAACATTGTTCAGTCATCTTGACAAATAAAATGGAAATAAAGACACATCCCATTCACAGATATAAATTTTAAAAAATCAGCATCTTTAAAGTTGAAAACTGAATAGAGCATCGTCCTGTGAATTGTATTCTTGGAGTGTTTTTTGAATGTGTGTACCACTTTCCTTAGTATGTTGGTTACGGCCCAGTTGAAAAAGAAATCAAAACCAAATTTAGAGGGCTAGTGGGCTGGGCCAAATCGTTTGGTGCCTTTCATCAATACTTTATTTGGCAGGGGACTGAGAGGCATGGAGTGCGAGGACTCTAAACACACATGCAATTTACATGTTTGTAAAACAAGACGCACATATGCACACAAGCATAAACAGATAAATAAAAGGCGTTAAATGTAAATGGTTATGGAGTAGAGACATCAATACAACAATAAAATGACAACAGAGGGCTTCAAATGAGCACCCATCCACACACAAAGCGGATGAGATGCAAGTCATGAAACATTAACACCCACTCAAGCCACCATAAAGCTGGCGACGCTGAAGGGGAGAAGAAGCGGAGGCATAAATAAACCAAATAAGCGGCGCAACCTTAACAATAGATTTACACCTCATCAAATATGGAGGAATAGGAAAACACACAAACCGAACAAAGGGACGGAGACACATCCACACATGAATAAGAGACGACGACAACAACAAAGAGCAAAGGTGTGGCTTTAACGTACAGAAAAACACAGGTGAACAAATGGAGACTAACACACACAAACCTTTACAGAGTCTGTCTCATCGG
The DNA here is from genome assembly GCA_037577475.1 of Chaunax sp. Z400. Taxonomy (NCBI): domain Eukaryota; kingdom Metazoa; phylum Chordata; class Actinopteri; order Lophiiformes; family Chaunacidae; genus Chaunax; species Chaunax sp. Z400. Next base: position 12,181,664 of record CM075202.1, read on the forward strand.
CCTCTCGTTGACTCTTAGTATCGACAGGCTCCATTTGATAGTTAACTGCCTGGTACAACACCTGGAGGACAGAAACATCTGGTTGAATTCAAAAGCTAACAGCACAAGCACACTTTCTTTAATCCGTGAGTTTGATTTGATAATCTCTTCAATTGTCACAAATTTAGTTCAGAGCTTCATTTTGCTTGAGAACAGGTTTCTGATACTTTTGGGTCGTGACCCTTAAAAGTGACTCATGACTTCTCACCACAGACTGCATACAAAAGTCTTCTGTGAGGAGTTCAACCGCAGAATGATGATCCTTTCTGAGATTGTTTCATTTGAAGAATTTTTAGAGGTCCAAAGAGGAAAAATATAGCTGTTGTTTTTTTAGAGAAACATTTCAAATAAACATAATTTCTTTGGTAATGTTTTTCCTCTTCTTTTAAAATCTAATTAATAATCTTGTGACCCCACAGATTTCCCATACAGCTCCTGGAGGGGTTTCTTACTCTCTAGAGGGATGTCAGCAATCCAACATAATATGAGTGTACTGATTAAAGGTCAAAATATTAGCCTTTTTTAATGAAAAGGGTGTAAATATGTTGATGGGTTTCTTTTTTTTATCTTTTTTTTAAAGATTATCTCTGAGTTTATAAAGTAGGTCTCCAATTTGTCTACTGTTTTCCCTAGCCCCATTCAGACAGCGTTTTCATTCATCTTTATTCCTCCCCAACATCTGTCTGAACACAATGAAGGCGTACTGAGGTTTCAGTTTGTTCCACCTCTGTGGCGCCTCGCGAGGTAGTAACAGTGCCAAAACAGGTGTCAGTATGAATGGAGTGGCCCTACATTGTGGAATGGGTGGGACATTGTACTAATATGTTCAGGAGTACGACCTACCCCAGGGGATTTAACAATGTGGTAGCAATAGGAAGTCTGATAATTGAAGAACAAGCACAGATGATGACCGCTAAACTGGGTAGATAGTGAAATAGAGCAGCTTTTATGCTCGCTGTTGCATCGTACGTCACGTTGCAGAACTAATTGTGAACGCATACACTGAGGAGGCGTTGTGACGCCTTGGTGTGGTCCAGTTCGAACGCACCAAAGGGGTCACCGAGAGGAATTTGTTTCAGCGATGTTGCGCAATGCCTGTCTGAAAGTAGCTCCTGTTTTGTCAAATGATTTCCTTTACTAGCTCACTTCTTCTCTCAACCACAGCCTGTTGGTCTCGAGTTGCTTTGCCACCCAGTAGATTTAAAGGAAGCAGAGCACAAAGAGGGTTGCAAAGCAAAGGCACATAGTCAAAAATAGAACAGAAGAGGTAACCAGAATTAAGTAACTACATTGACCTTGGAGTGTTTTTTATGATATGAAAGATTCAGAGCTCACAGTACGCAACCTGCTGTTTTATACACACACTGTAAAGATCCATATTGGTTCATTAAAAGCCATACCGGACAAACCGCAGCAAAAATAAAGAAAGACCTGAGTCTGCAGGTCACTGGATGCCGCCAGGAGGCCATGGATGATGTCGGGAGGACAGTGAGTGAGGGAGAAGGCTAAAAGCTCCTGCCGAGCCTCCAGGTCTCCATAGCCCTCACATTGACCAAGCAGACTGCACACATCCCACGCTGGACTGCAACCTGTCGGAAGAGCAGTTGGAGGCGAACAAGGCGGGGGAGGTAAGGTAGAGAGAAAAGGAGAAAAAAAAAGGGCGATGTGGTTTTAAATTAAAGTGAAAATGAGCACAGGAGATAACAGCAACTGCGATAAAAGAATCAATAAAAGCATTACGCGGCAAGAGCTGATACAAAACAAACCACACACACATTCATATACAAACACATCACCCAATATAGAAGAAAGAGTTTTTATTTTCTCTCATTTACTGTGATAATTGACGCTGAAACAGATAGAGGGCCGAGGTCTTCAACACATCAAAATGCACAAGCTACAGAAAAGCACAGACAAATACTTTTTGTAGAACAAAAAAATGCAGAGGATATATTGCTGAGATATTGATGATACAGTAACCGTCTAACCCTTTGGGATATTAATAGATATTTGACTCTTAACCAAATTCCCCATTTGATCCAGCTTCATCACAGACTAAAACAAACACGCCATCCTGACATCACTCTTGAAAACAGTTTCAATTATTCCCATTGTGTTCACAGCCTGACAACACCGGCGCTCATCTGATTACACTTCTTCCTCCCCGAAACCTCTCTCTCATTCACGCTGTCTCTAGTTATTCAGCACTGTGGGGACACTGCGCTTCACTTTGAGAGAAAACATACATTAAATATGCATTAAATCCTTTCAAGAAATTCCAGAGGAGCAGGCGTTCTATGGAGTAAAACATTTTCAGAAAAAAATCTCTTTCTGACAATGACTGGTATCAGGACAGGCCTCTGTTGAAAGTCATGGTTTGGGGAAGCGTTGCCCTTCCTCTGATGTTATAATTGAACCAAATGAAGGTGAAAGTAAACAAGCAGACGTGAGCTTGGCATTAGCTTTTCTGCAGCTTTACTTAATGGTTCATCTGCATACCTGCAGCCATGAGGTCCTGACAGTGGATGTACGAGGCCTTGAAGTCCAGACACTGGAGAGCTTGCTCTGCCAGCAGGGTCAACACTTGGCCTTTTCGCATGGCCTTGTTATCTCCTAGACAAGCACAAACACACAAAAACAGATACTCGTTTAAGCATGCATCAACATTGTAGAGACGCTACGCATGAAAATCATCAAAACAAGGTATATTTTCTAATCTTCAGAAATGTGAACATGTCAAAGCTAACTCACTCAATAACAAATGTCATAGTTCTGCAAATCACGTACAACATCTGGCTTAATAAGCCTCTTATTAAACCTTAATCTACACTCACGCACAAAGGCAGGCTTAAAGGATGGGATGAAGGATGTTTAACTTTATTAGCTGCACTATTAGGCCCAGCACGAGACTACATATTAATCAACGTCTACGACAAACGAAGAGTATGGAATATCAAAAAGGCCATCCTGCTGTATAGCTTAACAGAAATGAATATCTGTTTGAAATCTCCGTGTTGGCGGGATCGATTGTGGTGTTAACATTCATGCGACGGCTCCAGACAACCTTAGATCTCTGTCTAAGCTCAATAAACAAAGAGGAGAGGACAGGACGATCAAAAGATGAAAAGGTAGAAACAGGACTTCTGAACAAGCCTGTACAAAGACGATCAAAGCATGCGGCCTCTGTGTGAGTGTGTGTCTGTGTGACGAACAGAGATGCAGTGTTTACTATAGAGAAAGAAGTGTTGGTGTTTATTAGCGACTGGTGAAAGGGTGTCTTCAAAAGGTGTCAGGACCCCAGTACAGAGGAGGTTGGTTTGTTTGTTTGTGTGTGTGTGTGTGTGTGTGTGTGTTTTTCAGCACACCTTCAACCTGTGCTTCTATTTTCATTTTCTGGCATTGATCTCAAGCCATCCTACATCGAAAATGTTGGATGTTAATAAAGTTTGACTACAACGTCAACTCCAGTTGATCTTTACTGGATCACTAGGATCCTTCTCGGGTCAGCGCAAATTAATTTTTAGTTGGAAAACAACAATAATGGATAAATTCAGACAAAAACAACTTTATTCTGAGAAAGAAAGAGATGACTTCTTGCTCTGTGCAACACAATGTAGATAAAGAATATATATTGGGTGCTGTTGGAAAACAGGGAAAAAGAACACTTCAAAAAACAAGAAGGCAATCAAGAAACTCCAGATATAAGGTAATATGTCGAACGAGGAAAAATATATTTAAAAGCCTATAATAATATACAAAACCATTCAACCCCAGTTCTATATAAGGTTTACTGACAAAATTATTATCTGATACTATTTATCAGGTGTTTGCAATAACCAAATCAAACAAGAACAGTTTAAATAGCTCTATACAAAAGATATTACAAGGGTTTTCCCAAATATAATATAAAAATGCTACTTTTACTGACTGCTGCAGCCTCAACATTATTCAACCCCTTAATGTCAAGCATCTCTAGTACTTTGCAGAAACCCTTTTTGCTGCTATGACCTGCTGTAAATGTGATGCCTATCCAGACACCAGCTTCTGGCAGCGTTCCTGTGGAATCTTAGTCCATTCCTCATGGGCAAAGGCCTTCATTTCTGGATTGCACTCTAGATTGATCCAAGACTTCTTCTGTAACCAAGCAGTGGTGGACTTTGAGGTCTGCTTGGGATCATTGTGCCTTTGAAATGTCCAATGGTGCCCAAGCTTAAGCATCCTCATAGATGGCGAGACCTTTTCTTCTTGAGTTTCCTGATGCTTGATGGAATCCATCTCACCCTCTACACAATGCAGGTTTCCAGTGGCTGAGGAAACAAAGCAGCCACAGAGCATCACCCCAGAACCACCGCCATTCTTCACTGTAGGTAGGGTGTTCTTTTCAGCATATGCTTCATTCTTCCTCCTCCAGGCATACTGCTGATCCATAGGCCCCAAAAGTTAAAGTTTTGTTTCATCACTCCAGAGAACAGCATCCAAAAACTCCTGAGGCTCATCGAGATGGTTTTGAGCTATACTGGAGCCGACTTTTCTTGTGCTTTTGGGTCAGCAGTGGAGCCCTTATGTAAATTTAGGCCTCAACAGAAAAACTTCGGGACTCTACTGTATAAGTAAGTCTATGAAGGTTGGCACCATGGTTCGACAACATCTGATTTGCAAATGTGTGCTCTTATAAGGGATGCCACTCAGGGGGTTGAGTAGTTTTGAGACTGCAGTAGTCATTAAAAGTAGCATTATGCATTGAATGTGGAAATAAAACTTTAAATCTGATGCACTGAGCCATTTAAACTGTTCTTGTGTGACTTGGTTATTGCAAACAGCTGATAAATAGTATAATTTGCCAATAAACCTGATATACAATGGGTGTTGAATAATTTTGCTTCTGTCATAGTAGCAGCCAACTTTTTTTCAAACCTCTATCCCATAAGACTGAATGATTTACGGAGCATTTCTGTAGAGCAAGGCAGAAACCAAACCCTTAGGGTTTTTTTACCGGTGTGCTGGTGATACCTGCATTAAATATTCACCACAGAGCCCCAGAGCTAGGCGCCCTTCAAAAGCCTCCCCCCTGCATTTATTTATTTAAAAAATTGTTTATTCCTCTTTTCATCTCCCTCTGCCTCTTTTTTTTCTTCTTTTTTTTTTGAAGCCACACAGCGAGAGGTGCCTTCTGACTCAATGTGAGCAGAAGAGAAAGAAAGGCTACCTGGCCGGTTAGCAGTTTCCTTTGGCGAGCGACAGGACGAGCTACAAGTTGAGAGACGAAGGTCAGGAAGAAACAGGAAAACACACACGGTGAGACTGACAGACAGACGGACAGGGAAGAGTCAAGCTCAGATTCTTAAAGTTGCCTCCTCGTGGAGATACAGAGAGAGCAACACGTCGAGGTTCACATCACTTTGGAGGACAAGCGGTATATCTTAAAACTTGTCACATGGTGTCAGTTTTATGTGATGGCTGTGGGTGGCTGGAGGGCTCCAAATACAAAACGAGCATATCTTTTTTTTCATTCATGAATTGTACCTTGGAATTAACTTGACTGCATTGTGCATCAGCCAGCCGCAGTGTGTGTTTGCAGTGATACTTGATAGTTTTACAATCCCATGTGGAAGATGTGAAAACACAAACATAAAAAGAACTCGACTAAATGATATATTAAATTCAGAAGAATCCCATTTGGAATTTCTACAAGGCGACAGATGTAAACATGTTTCTGGTCAAGAGCTTGTGCTTATTGCTAAGTCCTACAGAAAGGGAACATGAGAGGATGGAAAGAGAGAAATACTCAGCTTAAAGAACTGAAATGTGTTTACCAAATCAGACGAGGCTCATCAGAGGCTTCCCTGGCAACGTGTCTGAGTGTGTGGGATGTTGCTTAAAGAGCTCAGTCCTCAGTATGAACAGTTTTTAAAGGAAATGAGAATTAACCCTTCATTTATGCTTCTTTTAACATTTCCCTCTATATACTCTATGTGCAGAGTCAAATACTAACCAGATTATGCATTTATGTATCATACAGTACTTGTGCACTCCACCTTGACATACATACAATACTGCAGGGTGTATTGCCAGTAGCAAAACTGTTTCAGATATTTTCTGTAAGTTACAAACATGAGGTAACTATCAGATGACTAGATTACAATTACAAAACTGTCTGTATGACAAATTCAATTGTAAAGCCATCAGCTTTGAAGGTAAAGCATGTAGGGTTTAGTGGCTTCTAGTGGTGAAGCTGCAGATTGCAACCAACTGAATGGCCCTCATTTCACCTGCCCCTTTTGATGCTGCTGAGAACATGAACAACGTGAAAGGCCCTTTCTTGACTGCTTGTTTAGATATATTCATTCTGTTGGTGGTGCAACACGGACTTCATGGCAAAGGAGAGCTATGTAGGTCATTAACAAGAACACAGTGATTCTTTATTTCAGGGGATTTTTCACTGATACTTCAATACTTTGAACTTTTTTTTTTTTTTTTTGGGGAAACACAGAAATTCTAGAGAGCCAGACAGTGGGTGCCACAATTGTAGGTAATAACATGAAAAAAAACTCTACTTTCTAAAAGGATTTTTACAAAAATGACCTCCAAATAAGATCAACAGTTCTGTGAAATAGTTGACAAGAGTATTGAGAACGTCTTAAGAAGGTTTTTATGAATGGGCTCGGAACAAAGATGCAAACTTGTGTACAGATTTGACCTGATGTTCTTGCACTAAACCTATCCCTCAGTGTTATGAGTACTGCACATGAAACCCTAGCACATAACAGAGGTTCAGAGAGCACACAAAATGATGTGTCTGGGGAGTGAAATTTGCTAGCTCTTTCACGGTGTGTGTTTGTGTGTCTGCTTAAGCATGGATTTTTGGTTGCAAGCTGCAACACCGATTGTAAGGAGATGAATTTCCCTCTCGTTAGAACTGTCGGTCCACTCGCTGAAAATACCCACGCATGCTAGGCTACGTCTCTGTACCATATGTGGGCAATATTTCTTATTGTCATTAAAATCCCACCAGAGAAGAATCTTCTTCATTGATTGTTTCCCCTTGTGCACATGATAAAACTTAAGAAGAAAATAAAGATGATGTGACGAGGCCACTGGTGTCTTGTGCGTGTATGGCTGTGTGCATTTGTAGGTACCTGCCACTCTGAGAAGTGAGGCCAGATTCAGAAGCGTGGTGGACTGTTTGTAGGCTGTGGAGCAATGGGCGATGCACTCCTCTATGAGAGACAGACGGTCTGATCGCAGACGCACTGGGAGGGAGAGAAGAGAGGGGCATCAGCCATGTTCTGCTAATTACTGAACTCAATCTGTAGAAGTTGCAGCTGATGATACAAATGATGATCTGGTGTAAAATGATGTCTACAGAACAATAAAATGCTATATAGTTAGTTATAAGAGAGCCCCTCCCTAATGATGTATAGGCCTACACTGATGAAGAGAAGTGCTTTTTGGGGAGAGGTAATCACATTAGAAAATACAATGGCACTAAGTATAGAACATAACTCCACCAAGGCCAAAAAATTCTACACCCGGCTTGCCTGACCCATGTCACACCCCTCCACAAAGTGTCACTAAAATCATCCAGTGGTTTTTGTGTAATCCTGCTAACAACCCAACGAACCAATAAACAAACAAACGGACATGGGTGAAAACATAACCTCCTTGGCAGAGGTAAAAACTCCTATCTCGCAATATTAAAGATAACATTCATGGCTCTGCCCCTTTATTCTGGACCTACTCCAATATTTGGCACATGTCCCACCCTTCAACCCAGTTTCATGAAAATCCATCCAATCCATCCTGCAAACAGACAAACAAACAAATGTTGAAACAGACAGTGTAGACATGAGATCAATTACTTGAGAGAAAGTAGATTAAATGTTTGTAGCAGCCCGAGAAAAAAAATTAAAAACATAAATGTAACAAAAAGTATTCTAGTACAACTCTCCAACATAACAATCTTGTCAACCATAGTCCTTACTTCTTACTTACCTGTAATCCTGTAAAATGTGCCTCAGTTTGTTTTATAAATCTGCCCTCCATTGATTAATTGTTTGAGTCTTGAACTCTCTGGTGTCTCCACACATTTATTTTTTTTTCATAACTTAGATTTTCATAACCAGTCCAGGACACAATTGGACTTAATGGAGATTCAATGTGAATTGTTTCACATTAACTGAATGCATTTAATGGCTAAAACCTTAGAGGTTTGGATCCTTTTCAAAATCTCAGTTCAAAAAACAGAAACTCCCAAACACCAATTACCATATTTTTCAACACTTGCATTGAAAGCCTGAAAATGGCATGTTTAGTGCCTGCACAAGCCTCTGTGCCTTCTTAACACCCTGCTGAATATCTTTATGGCTCGGCATAACTTTGGGTGAGGCCTAGAGGAAATTCCAGGGAGAGTGGTGTGTATGATGCATTGCCTAAGGTGCGATAGGAGGGCTGCTGGAGACAGCCTGGATGGATTTCATATGCTCAGATCCTTCCACTTCAGAGTTGTGCATGTTTATCTCAAGAGTGAGGGAACACACAGGGATTGGGTTTTTACTTTGGTGAAAAAGAAAAATAATGTGTGTGTTTGTGTGTGGACAGTATGTGTGCGTATATATTTGAGTCAGTACAAAAAAAGTAGTGTGAAAGCACCACAGGCAAAGCAGAGTCATGCTGCCAGTTTGGCCCTGGGCACTGAAAGAGGGCTTTAGGTAATAATCACCGATGAAAAAAAAAACACAACACAAAAAACAATAACAGGAGTGAGCAGCAACAAAAATTATGTAAGTAGACAGTAGGGAGTGAGGGGAAAGAGGAATGAGGGTAAGGTGGCCAAGAAGGAGCATAAAAACAAAACAACTGGGGGAACAGTGATGCAAAACGAGAGGGAGAGAGAGATGTCAGTTTATGGCTTCCTCTCTCATAGTGGTTTGACGCTGACAGCTCAGTTTGATGAGGGCAAAGGGTGAATAAAGCAGAGGCCTCCGAGGCAAACAGCACCTCGGTTCAGAGGTGAGGCGATGAGGGGCCAAGCTGGTTCTTTCTGGCTACACAGTTTCCTTTAACTGAGAGCTATACCTGGAAACCGCAGCGTAGAAAAGAGAAAATGTGGAGAAGAGAGAGAGGAGAGAGAGAGAACGAGCGTGGAGGTGCATACTGATTGGTCAGGATTACAGATGGAGCACAAATGTTGATAAGGACGTGTGTGTGTGTGTGTGTGTGTGTGTGTGTGTGTGTGTGTGTGTGTGTGTGTGTGTGTGCGCGCGTGTGTGTGTGTGTGTGTGTGTGTGTGTGTGTGTGTGTGAAGAGAGCACACATGCAAAGACCAAATACTTCAATCCTAATTAGCCCATCAGGCAGATGTTGTTTGCTCAACAGTTGATCCATAAATAACCATATATTTAGATATACTAGCAAGAAAAACTGACATATGGAGGGATAGAGGAACTGGCGGCAGGGAGGGAGACAGGTTGCACAGTGCATGGGGGAGGTCGTGGAGGTCGGCATCCTTGCATCCTCTACATGTCTGAGTTTAAATTAAGAATAAATGAACGAAGGCACGGACAAGAAAATTCAGAGACATAAGCACACTTGTGGTTTAAGAGAGCATTTTCTACCCAGACACACATGCATAGACCTTTCGTTGTACCTTGCAGTGGCAGGATGCTGACATTGAAATCTTTCAGTTGACTGATGGCGCTGATGAGGTCCAGTTCGTCCTTGATGGCCCGAGGACAGTCTGTGATCAGCTGTAGACAGGCTCTGATGAAGATAACGACCAGTTAATACAAGGACATGTGACAGGGACACGGTTAATTGTATTAAACTGTCCCAGAGGTAAACATGTAGATGTTCTGGGACAGTTTTGGGACTTCTGGGATCTGAGAATAGAAACTCATATGGAGGAAAGACGTGTAAGTTTGAAGGACATTTTTTCGTATTTTTGTAAATAGGCTTATTCTGACTAAGAAGCTATTAGTAACCAGTTACCTTAGCAAAAACGGATGCAATCTTTGGCTCTGTATTTATCCAAAGATAAAATCTGCTTACCAGCATCTCTAATGCTTACTATTTAACACATTATACTTAATTTGTTTAATATGCACAAAGAACAGTGTAAAAATGTCCATTTGTTTTTTTTATGGGGGTAATGTGCCAAACTATTTGGCTCTGAGCAGCTGTCAGGCACCCATTGGAGACTCCAGGACGTTACCGCTTGTGGGTGGGAAATTGTTTGGCACATACTGTAACCACCCATAAAAGATTTTTGTTATTGAAAATAGTATTGTTTTTTTTAATGTATTTACACTTTTTATGGCCTTAAAAATGAGATATAATAGAACATTCAACACAACATGGCTCTTGTTGCAACAGCGGCATCAACAACAATAATATTACTTGGAAACATTAGGGGGAAAGTTGTCTGTTTCCAATTTAATTAGTGAGCTTCATTTTGAATTTGATACCTTTTGAAAGAGGCAGGCTGGTGGCTACTCCAGTTTACCCAGTTGTTTTAAGCTAACTAGTAGCTGATGTAGATTCATATTTAATGGAAAGATATAGGAGTTGTATTGATTGTCTCTTCTAATGCCAGAAAGCACATAATCTCCCAAAACTACTCTTTTATTTTAAGGGTTAATTTGTTCAATTGCACACTAGAGGACTTCAGTTTGAACATGCTACACACAAGCACAAATGTGTTGTTGTGTGTAGATATGAAAATGCAAGTAAGAGTCCGTTTTAATTCAATGGTGTTGCAGAAAGTGGCTGTGAAGCAACAGCAACTGATTTGATTGCATGACAAATTGGGAAGGACTAAATCAGTTTTTCTTATTTAGGTATATATTTTGAGCTGTAAAAACAACTGGATATTGAATATGAAGTTTGTGAAGTTTCAACATTATGATCATAAACACAGTGAGACCACATTAACGCATTAATTTACAAAGTCTAGACTAATTCAACTGATCTACGACAGGGGAGTTTTCTCTTGCAACACAAACCACACTCATTACCCTTAATAGGATTATGTAATACATCCCTTTGCATATATAACAGCACTCTGAATATGCGTGCGTGTGAGCCTGTTTCAGATGAAAATATTCTCATTTTCTTGTTTTTTTCATCACACAATCATGCAGCAAAGCCAAACATAGCAGAGAAGAGGAAAAAAAAGGGGCAGAATGATTAATTTAGAAATAAATAAATCCCACATAAAAAAACAAACAGCTTAGAGAGGAGTTCTGACGTCAGTTGAGCGGAGAGGAGGAAACTTGTCCTTGGGATGTGTATTCAGAGAAGAAACACGCTAAACCCCACTTCTTTAACCCTCACAGTGTGTGAATAAAGTGTAAAACATTATTATTATTATTATTATTATTATTATATAAGATAATCCTTATCAGCATAATGAAAGGACTCCAAAACATACACCCTAAAACGAGTTTACTCAAAACCGCTAACAGACTAGAGTGCACACACTCTGCAAAACACTCACACCTTCCCACTCTATGAGCATGGCTGGCGCTCTTGCCAGGAAGAGGAGGTTTGTCCTGGCAAATGAGGGCAGAGGGAAAAGGCTGTGGATGGGCGAATGAGAGACAGAAAGAGGGCATGTTGATTATGAACTAATGCTGTGAAGTGTCTGTAGGCGTGAGTGTGTGTATGCACGCGTGTGGAGATTGTCTTAGAAGAGATGCAGCATGTGCTGTACGTGTGAGACACAGGAGAACACCAGTTAACATTTGTTGGACACCTTGCCCCTCTTTTGTCCAAACCATGCTCTACACCAGCAGCGTACTGACACAATGACCCTCTGTTTCCCCTCTTTCTTAATTTGTGTGCCATTTCCGCTGCAGCTCTCTCCTACTCATACAAGGTCTTCAATATGAGGACTCTTAATTTTTTTTTCGAATCAGGGTTGTTGAAATGCACGAGTCTTTCTCACCAGAATAAGACATTTTAACCATTTTTTACTATCTTTCTAGATTAGCATCAAAAGGAAGTCGTTTACTCTGACCCTGAAGTTTAAGCAGCAGAAACTAAGAGGCAGAAAGTTGAAACGAGTTGAAAAGCATATTCCTTTAAATTTGGATTTACTGAAACAATTTGGAATGATGATTCTTTTCAATCTAAAACTCTTGCCTCATGTTGATGGAAATAAGGTCGATGAGTGAGATGTGAGAATGACCCTGAATATTAAAAGCTGCAAACGGTGAAAAAAACAAAATAATTCATTGAAAGATGCTAAAAAGCTCCACAGAAGTCAAGAAAACCTCAGTGATCATTTGCAGTGGGTTTGTCACTACATACAATACCTTTCAAAGTGAATGAAGTCATTTGACTTCAAACAAAGATATATTGCACTTCTGTTCCATCTATTCTATGTATGTGTGCCTCATTTCTGTCTGCCCTGAGTGGTATATGTGGGATCACTCCTGTAGAATCAGGAGATTCCCATTTTATTTCAAGAGGAATCTTTTGGTCCTTTCACAAACTCATGCCTGCTGCCACTGATCACAACCATGAACACAAGTAGGTGCACTTTGTGTATCTGTCCGAGCGTGGGCGCATCTCGTGTATTTAGCACAAAGGATAAAACGTGTATCCGTGGAACAGTTATTTTAAAGGACACAGGCAGCCAGTCTGAATGCACTATTAATTTCAGAGCGACAGGCACAAGCTCTCACTACATTCTGTCTGATATCACAACTTTGCATGCACACAGATACATGGGCACACGCAGTGGGAATGTTACAATGAATGATGTTGTCCAAGCATGTGGAGGGGGGCCTCTGTATTGGTTACTATAAATGAATGACGACCCAATTACTGTCCCACTTCCCTACTAGGAACAGACGGTAAGGTTAGACATCTACTGGCTACCCACTGAGATATGAAACCAGAAACAGACACACACACACATACGCCCCTACTTGCTTGGTATAAACTTCGTGTGATGTACTGTCGCAGAGGAAATGAAAGCAGCCACCATTATTCTTTTTATTTTTTTTTTGCTAGTCTGTCATACATCCACCCACACAGTAATAAATGAGGTTTCTCAAACATCAACAATAAGGAAGGTCAACATCTCAGACAGCATACAAACAATTCTACACGGTAACAGAGAAATACACCGCATTTTGCTCCTCACCTGGCCAGGCCCATGCAGGGGTCTGTCAGTGTTGTGGATGAGTTGAAGTACTCCCTGGCAGCCGCCAACACTAATTCCACACTGTTGTCATAAGCCACCTTCAGGGCGTAACCTTTACTCCTGAAAGTCAAGCTGACAGGAACATCCTGGCTAACCTGGAAACATTGACATAAAATTTCAAAAGGACTGCAGCACTGGAATTCATTATTGGTGGGTTAACATTTGGAGACCCCAATGGGCAGTGTGTGTAACTCAAAGGCAGCTTTTCAAGTGATATTTAATATACCTTGGAGCAGTGCATGAGCTGCCCAGCCAGGCGTATGTTCTCCAAACGGCTGGAACACAGCAGGGACTCCACAAAGACCTGGAGAAGCCAGGGAGAAGAATATATAGTAGATAGCCTTTAACTGAGTTAAAGTTTTAACATTGTTTGATAAATTGTATCGGAGAACTGTGCTCTCTCAGTGAAATGTAATATAAAATGTGTTCCAATGCGCCACTCAGGGTGCAAATACTGCACTTAGACACTTTGCCACCTTACGTTGCAGATTCATTTGATATATATTGCAGTACAAATCTGAATATTCTATGCAATCTTCTGTTTTTTTATATACCTGGTGACATGTCTTTGGTTTTAGACAGGTGTAGACATTCTGCTGCATGTCAAGCAGGTCCTGCAGTAGACCTCTCCACACTGTCTCACTCACTGGAGGGTTTCTGGACAATAAATAAATGCACATTTATGACAGCCATTTGTGCTTGGAATTGCCTGTGCCCATGCATTGTGTGCATCTTTCTATGTCCATACTTGCGGCCGGTGTGGCGGCATAGTTTCACCATTAGTTGGTGGGCTTCTTCTTCACTGTTCTGGCTGCTCCTCACATATGAAATAGGCTTCTGCAGACCGTGTTTTTCCAAAACCTCTGCAACACTGTTGAGAACAAAACAGATATAAACACTCTTATAATCATACAAACTGATACAAAATGAAGTAAAGCACACACTAGACAAACCCAGAAAAATACAGTTTCAAGTGACATTAATCATCTCAGGATGATTGGCAGCACAGGGGGGAAGTATCACAGTAGGAAATGCCAAAGAAGAAACTGAGGTTTAAAAAAAAAGAAAAACCGAAAAGAGGCTATGGAGGAGAAATACAGAGGATGGGTACGCTCTAAGCTGTTCATTATTTTGGCAGCAGAAAGTCATTTGCGAGCCACAGCGCAGGCGGAGAGTGTAGAGCGAGACTGAAGAGCAATATGATAAACTGCTACCCAATGAGACAGCACCTCTTTGTAAGCGCATGTGTGTGTGTCCAGGAGCATGTGGATGCTGGCAGTCTCGTATGGCCGAGGGAGAGTGTGTGCACGTATGTGTGTGTGTGTGTGTGTGTCTGTGTGTGTGTGTGTGTTGGTGTGGGATTAGTATGGCACCCTCAGCCTCAACCGGGTCGTGCTGCTACAGATGTTCACTCTCTGCTGCAACTCATTACCATAGTAAACAGGTGCCTGCGTGTGCGATCGTGTGGCTGTATGTGTGCGACTGTGAGTCAAGACAGACGACATATTTGCAACCCTGTGTGTGTGTGTGTGTGTGTGTTTGCTAGAGTGTGAATGTTTGTGTGGAAATATCTGCATGTTCCCTGTGCACTCATTTATGTGCCAGCAAGTGGTAGCGGCAGCAGCTGAAAACAGCTTTTATTCTGGAGGCTCTGAGAGCAGACACTTCACATTTAGTACCTGATTCATCTGGGTAGCATTGTGCGCATGTTTGTGTGTGCATGTGTGTGAATCGCAATACTTCAGCACAAAATATACATGAACACACTTCCCAGACTCCCCCAGGGTGTGTTTGTGCATGGTTGTGTGCGCCTGCATGTAAATATGGATATTTGTCTGTAAAGGCCAAGACTAAGCTCTAACACAGGCTTTCCTGTTGCTGCTTCCTCCTTCACATCATCATCTACATCTGAGTTCCCTTCAGGCTCCCGCCCTCCCCCTGCCTTCATCCTTATCCCACCTCCCTCCTTCCTCCTCATGACTTCTCTGTGTTTGGATGTTCACCCTGAAGGGAGGGGTGGAGGAGAGAGAGAATAAGAGAGAGTGAGCGAGAGAGATAGAGACATGTAGGTAATTTTAACCTATAACACAGAAAATGCCTGCGGATGTTTGAATACCACGGGACAGACAGCAGTCCTTTGATATTGAGCATATGCGTGTTGACTGAATATAAGAGATAAGATAAGATATTCCTTTATTAGTCCCACAACTGGGGAAATTTGCAGTGTTACAGTAGCACAGTGGACAGCAAAAATAGAATAAGCAAAAATAGGGACAATATAAATCCATATATCCGTGGCTCCTCTGCTTCTTGGTGCTTTCCATCAGGCCCATAATGGGGGGAGGGGAGTAACGAGCATTGCTACAAAGTCAACATCTCCCCAGCAAATCAGCATCATCATCATCACACTGTCGAGCTGATCTCTTCAGAACTTTTCATGCACTGCTAATGGGAACAGCGGAGATTTATGAAGAGCTGGACTGAATATTCATTTTGTCCAAAACCCAAAGATATTGTGTTAAAATGTTGGAAAAAGAGAAGAAGAAAAAAAGAAAACAGCAAATTCTCCATCCTTAAATTCCAAACTGGCACGTCTGGCTGAACTGGGCGGACAGGAGAAGATGGAGGAGAAAGGGGGAACGACAGGTGAATGATGGTGTGGAGTTGCGTTTACGTACCTGAGGTGCTTCTCAAGTTTGTCTACTTGATCGTGGAGGGATGCAGTGACGTCTGTGTCTGGTCTATAGGATGATAAAGCACATGCTATTTTGAGTTGATGTTGTCAAAGAGGCATTTGGAGTAAAAAAAAAAAAAAAAAAAAAAAGAAGGAAATTCTTCTGCATAATAAAAATGTGTGCACAGTGTGTGAGTTCATGTCTCTGTGTGTATTTATGCTAGTACAGTGAAATGGATGTGTAGGTGTATACGTGAGCCAACCACTGTGAGGTTGTACCGATTCCATACTAAAAATAAAACCCTATGATGCGCTGCCTGAGGCGAAGGATTCAGGGTCAGGCTGGCCTGTCCCTCACTACAGTACTATCCATGATGAAACAGCCATGTGTGCGTGCAGGAGCGTGCAAGTCAGTGTGTGTTCATCTGTTTTTGTGAACACATCATTTCTCTGTTTTTAGATAAACTCATTGTTCAATCCTCCTTATTCATCTCTTCTGCTGCTCTTCCTCATTTCAATATCCTGCTCTCCCTCATTCTTCTTTAATCTACTGTCCAATTAAATACTTTTATCTCTCTAAGGGTTAATGCACATCATATTCCTCTTAGCATATTTAGACCCAATAAAGGTGTCCCATGAAATAAAATCAGAAAATTTAGCTGTAACCACTAACTCATGGTTTCTCTCTCCTAGCTCACATCTTATTATTTCACATTAGGATGGCAGCTCAGAAAGTCAGACAAATCAGTCCTATTAGCAATGTAAAGTTGAGGACATTGCACACATACACACATATATATATATACATATACATATATATACATATACATACATACATACACACGTGTACACACGTTCCAAAGATTTTGGAATCAAAAACCGATTTAGTTCTTGGCAAAGCACTTGCATATCATTTCCAGTTTTGAGGCCAAGTTTCATCTTTCTAGTTCATGGGAATTTGAGATGATGAGACAGAAAAATAATAATAATAATAATAACAGACTGAGACAAACACAGAAGGGTTCTAACCCTTTTGGATTTGAACCAGAATAACAAACATTAACTTTTTGGTTTCAGCCTGCTGCAGGTTGCAGCCTCACTAGCTAGATAACTTAAGTCAAAGCATGATGGCAATACTAAACTTAGAAAAACTTAAAAATGGCACCTGTAGTTGCCTCCATTAAACTTGTTCAGTTTAGTACAAGAATATGTCTTGGTTGAGAGTAGCCCTGCTCCCAATGAGTGTCATAATATCTTGTTTCAGTGCAGTAATGGCCTGCTGTGAGAGTGTAGTGGAAATGTATACAATCATAGCTTGGAACAGCTAAGCGAGATATGTGAGCCAGTAGAAAAGCACAAAAGATGTCATTGTTGAAAATATTGCTCTTTCATTAGAGCCAACTGGGAAGAAAAAAAGAATTGGTGTAATTCAATTTTCCAATTAAGGTGCACACGTGAAGGAATATCTATCAAAAAATATGTCATTTTTGTTCATTTGAACCACTCAGACACTTTGCAGATCCATTTAAACAACAATCTACTCTTTGTTCACCTGTATTTTTCCCTTTCACTCTATTATTATCAGTCACTCTCCTTCAGATGTACTGCCTACCCACACAGCCTCATGGGGACGGGCACTCTTGCCATATGAAATAGAATTTGTTACAGAAGAGGTGAGAGCGGGGCGGACACAGCAATAGTGGGAGGTAGGATATACTGTACAGACTGTAGCTTGGCTTACTGATGGCTCCTTGGAGTCAGAGTTAAGCATGAAGCAGAGCGAGAATGAAGGGGAAAAGAAAGGTGCAAAGGGATGGAGGCAGAAACAGAGGTGGTAGTTAGGTTTATTGATGGGTCCTCAGAGAGAGGTGGAGAGGTGGAAGGAAAGGGAGGAAAGGGGAGGTGAGAGAGGGGGGAACCAATGTATTCTTTCGGATGAGGCGATGGTGGACAACTTCAGCATCTTAACATCTTTCAAATTAATCTAATTTTAATCTGATTTTTGAGATTGTGTTTTATTTATGCTTTATTTGGTAGGGACAGACACAATATATCACACACTGAATAAAGCTGTCTGATTCAAGTATCATAGTGTTTACAGCGAATGCTAATTTGCGACACTCATCCATCGAAGGGCCTTTACATAACAAAGAGAATAAAGTAGTGTGTGTGCGTTTGTGTGTCTGACCCGTAGCCCCGCTGTGGCAGACACTCCAGGATGTCATAACAGAGGCTGAGTTGGTCGTCTCTCTCACAGCTGTAGATGCACTCCAGAGCGACCTCCATCAGCTGGTCTGGGTCCCCGATGATCTTCTGCTGGCACTAGAAGAGAGGAGTGTGTGTGTGTGTGTGTGTGTGTGTGAGTGTGTATCAAGGCATGACTAACCCTTTCAGTGCATGCGCAATGAGGCAGCGTATTTTCCTCTCTTTAAGTGTTTGTGCATATTCGGCACGTTCCCTAATAGCCAGGAGACATGTCCTTGGCTGTGACCTTATGGGGTAATAAATATAACATTTACAGCACAGGGAGATGACACTGGCCCCGACTTGACACAAACAGATGGGGAGAAGCAGTGTGTGTGTGTGTGTGTGTGTGTGTGTGTGTGTGTGTGCCGTGATACGCACATCAGGTTTGGAGTGCTGGAAGATGATGAGGGGCAGGGTGAGGTCTCGCTGGGCCAGGCTGACCATGTACTCTCTGAGCAGAGATTTTGCAGCACCCTCTCCTTGTCCCTCACATCGGTGCAGGAAAGGCACCATCCACTGGAAGGTATCTTTTACATAGCGCTCGGTGCAGGACTAACAACAGAAAGACATTTTCCTTTAAGACATGAATATGAACCACTGTAGGCCACTTACAGCATGCGATCATGTCCCATGGTCTAAACTCACAACTATAGTTTTATACAGGACAATATTTTCTGTTATATACTGATCATGTTTGACCAAAACATTTCCAGTGGTTCTTGCCTCCCCTGTATTGAGACTTGTTAGTGAAATGATGAAAATGACACTCTTCTTGTCTAAGGTCAGGGATACCATGAGCACTGATCTATTACTGCACTTCTTCATCCTCTTTGTGCAATAATAATTTGGGTAATTGTCAGGTAAGATGTTAACTGACTGTGAAACATTGCATATGAAGTATCATAGTGATGTGAAAAAGAAAACACCAGAGCTTCCCTTTGAAAAGGGCAAGAATCCGCTCCTGCATTTAACAGAAGTCTGTGTTTTTAGATTGACCGGATGATTGTCCAGCAAATACGGTGCCACAGAAAGTAATGTTAGAAGGTGGTGAGGACATAGTACGTGTGTGCAAGTTGGATGTAAGAATCAAAATCAGATGCATTGGTACATCTTTTTGTTTTAAATATTTTTACATCAGAGCAAAGTACTTAAAGCTGAATTTTGATTAAAGTGTGCCACGAAATTAAACCTGCAGCATTTGGGTTGTGTTGTGCTGTCATTTGTGTGGATGAATGCCAAGTTTGTGCAGGACTTCGCACCCACCTTGAGACAGCTCTGACTAAGACTATAAAGATGTGAGAGCATCTGTGGGGAAATAGGAGATTCAAAAAATATTCAGATGCTAAATGCAGACTTGTACACCCACACGCAAACATTTTACTTTGCTGTGGCTCTGATAAGGGAAAACATCAGACATACGCAGAGAGGGAGATTTTATCTCTGCGAGTTTGGTAAACATTCACACACACACTCACAAACACAGAGCCCAAAGGGAGCACCAGTCCAAACAGCATGTTAGTGCAGTCAACAAGATTTGCTGGCTGCCTGCCTGTATGGCAGATCTTACCGGTGGCTGAGGTAACTGGAGCTGGCAGTTATTAGCTACAATTTAAAGACAGCTCTTATTATGTACACCAAAGGGACTTGTACTGCAGTACCTTCTACAGACTAGCCTTCATAGCTCTCCCTCTGCAAAACATCAGGGATTTCATGAATTAAAATTTTATAGAGAGACCGCTATAGAAACATTTTCACTGTTATCCTTTTTCTTACTTTTTTCTTTTCTTTTCTATCTATTCTTATTGTTATTAGCAATTTTAAGTTATGTTCTTGTATTTTCTTGGTACATTTTTTACGTGGCTACCATGTAAATGAGGACTCAAGGTTATATGGATGGATGGATGGATTTGCTTTTGTTGTCTTTTCAGGTAAATGCAGATTTAACATAGAGGACAGTGATGTGGAAAACATTTTGTTGGCTGCATTTTAAAAACAACTCAACTTAAGTCATCTCCGAATGGAATTTGGTCCAATTTATGAACATACTTGTAAAAATTTTCAAATATGTAAAGATATTATATTATAATAATATTTATAATAATAATTACAAAAAATGACTCATGTCACATGACCATTATGGTTTGATAGTGTTGAGAGAAACTCTTGACTTTGTGGCAAGATGATAATTTATACAGAAAACATTTTGGCTAAGATAATGCAACATCAGCACAAGCCTAGTGAAAACAACATGAACTTAATAAGACCTGCTTCATTCATTTCATGATATGAAGAAAACAAATTTCAAAACAAATATCCGATTCCAAATCATATAATAGGGAAAAAAGTTCCAGTGAAAATGCGAAATGTAAAAAGACCAAAAATCATTCCACTTACATTTTTCATTAGTAGGTGAAGCTTGTCAATGTCACGTAACTGCTGTAAATCTTCAAACGTCAGACTCAAATCACATGATGTCTCATACACGAGTGTTTCCATGGTGACCAGGTCATCACACAAGAGTTGTAGCCCTGGGATCTCCCGCTCCTTACCCAGACGCACCAGTGACAGAGCACAGTCCACCTGATGGCCACAAACAAATTCCAGTGAGAGAGGAGAGAAAACCAAAGAAAAATAATCCTCAAACAGTCAGTTTCAAGCCTCTACAGTATATCTAGATTATCCAAATTGCTATTTTCCATAAGGTAGATCTATTAACCTTAAGACCATGGTATACCAGTTCTGAGAGTCTAAAGTGTATTTTGTATACTTTACTTTTTTAAAGAAATAGAAAAAACAACAAAAGAACTAAATATACAGTAACCTACAAATTCATACACATATTATAGTGATGAAAATACATGTCAGCACGTAGAAAAATACAGTCACCATCTAGTGAGATCAAAACAGAATCCATTATTCCCAATATTGCAAGAATTTATCATCCCCTAGATTTAGTGAAATTTTTTTTTTATCTCCATACTGTCAACATAAGTCACAACATCTATCCAGTTGTTTTTTTTATAGACAGCCAAACTGCTATATTATGTATAACCAAAAGTAGTGGACAACATGTGATCTAAATGAATAGCCAGGGGATGAATGTGCATATCAAAGTGCATGTAAGTCTATCCAAGAGTTGTTGTAACACTTCATACTGAGGCAACACTTGCTGCTGGTGCAAGTCAGAAGCCTTCACCATCTGAGGAACATCATTTTCTGCACCTGCGTTACTGGCAATCCATCTTGCATAAGGAGAGATATGACACTGGATTTATAACAACTTTGAACAGCTGCCAGATTAAAGGTTAGATTCATAATCCATGAATTTCTGTCCCAAATCTTATTGCAAATACTTGTTAGTTTTTTGTTGTTGTTTTTTTCCCATTCCGAATCAAAGTGCTGGACTGACCAATACTGCGACCCCTCGATCCACAGCATTAGCATGGCTAAATACTAACCCTTCATACAAATTTGTATTGTTACTAGTATGTATTTGCACCGACAGTTGTGCACCTTTTTTTGTTTTAGAGTAAGTTGACCAAAACACATAGTATGGAAGTGGTAGACTCCAGTACAGAGGTATACTCCACTAAATTCAACGGAGAAGTACTCCAGAAACAACTGAGAAAAATCTAATGTTTAATCTCTATTACGTAACAATTCCTGAATTGCCTGTCCTTTGTATTGCTGTTTGATGCACAATATGTATTTTTTTAAACTGATACCAATACTTGATAATTACCTAATTCTCATAGCTGATACCGACAAGATAATCAATAATTTCACATTTTAGAAAGGAGTTAATAACCAATAGTCTCTGCACACCTGATGGCAAAAAAGGCTAAGATGTAGTAAGCAAAGATGGATGATTTAATGTCCCATAGCTCTAAAAGGATTTGTTGTGCAAGAACTTGTAGGGCTGTATCTTTTCACCTTACACAAAGTGGTGCACTGATAGACACAGATATCATTTTTACGCCCAGCGCCCACTTTGTGCAAGGCGTAAATGTGCTTACACCCATCTGTGCCTCCCATGGCTGTGTTGGTCTTAAATGAGGTGTGGTCAGGCGAACTGTTGGTGCACCGCTATCTTGAGGCAGCAGAAAGCAAAGCTTAATGAAGAAAAACCTGATCTAAAGGTGATGGCACAGTGTTGTTCCTGCTGTTTAAAGGGCATATTATTCAGATAATACGATGTACTATATAGGTGGCTTCACATCTGTGTACTGTACATAATGCTTGTTACACACTAGTGATGCACGGATCAGCTCTGACATCATCCATATTTAATCCACCCTCCACCCATTCATATAAATTATGGACATTTCACTCCACTGGTGGCTCAGGATTTATCAGGAAGACAGCTATTTCAGGGGACAGACTATGTGAGTGACCTTTTGGATGTGTAGAAGAACACAGACCATTAATTAAAATTAGATCCTGATTTGACTAATTAATACAGTTAAGCTGCTGTGCCCTGTCTGTGAATGGCACAGACGCCACAGACACACGTATCATTTCAGCTGCTACCAAACGACGGCTGCAGGTAAAGTAGTTCATATTTTCCTCACTAATCATATATTTCATCCACCCGCATGGCATCTGCTATTTTTCAGAATGATAATTTTGACCCAGCCCTCCTGATCTGCAGACAGCATACCTGTGCACATCACTAAAGCTATTTCACACAAAGGGGTGTGCACATGGATTTTAAAGGGAATGGGAGATGACTCTCTGATTGGTTGAATTCATTTTACAGCCAAAACAAACCCTATTAATTAAGAGACTAAATATAACCCCTCTGCACCTTGTACCTTACTTTGCACCAAGTTTGTGATTTGCACCCAAAAGGGAGTTGGACGTTCCCTAAATGCACATGCCCAATGGACTTTAAGCCGTGCACTTTAGATCATTTAAATATCTTTTCACTCCTCTCTGAACCAATAACATGTATTACAAATTATCAGCTCTATTTACCAGCTATAAATTCATTATCAGCCAATAGTCAATAATATAATTTTCCATTATCGGGCTAATAATTTATCCGTCTAATAAGCATTGTACATCCCCTTATAACTGCATACTTGAATCTGATGCCTTGTATCTCTCCACCTTGTTACAGTCCAGTTAACCCAGACATAGTTACTTCCTCAGAAGTTGAATAAAGAGGCCGTTTACAGAGGAGCACCACGTGACTGAAAAACTGTTGCTGAGGTCACTGAATTGGGACGTGAACCAAAATGTTATCAAAACTAATGCAAAGCGAAATAATACCCATCGGTCACTATTAATATTCAATCATTCGTCTTTGGACAATAAAACAGCAAAGACTCGGGCTACCTGCTACTTTGATGGATATAATTCTATCCAAGAGAGCTACCAATCAATATCAGACCACCTATATACTGGCAGTATGCCAAGCCAATCGATGCTCAGGCACCTGTGGATGCTAGCCAATCAATAGCAGATGCCGCTGGGTCCTGTACTCATGATTACTTTCTGTCCACCTTTTAGAGAAGGAAAATCCTTCAGCATAACGGTTAGCACAGCATATCGCACATGTGCACACACGCACAGGGTCCAAAACCTTGTCATCTTCAGCTTATCTGGACGCATTTCATGCCGAATAAATAATTGCATGCCTTCATTTATAACACGTACACACACACAGCCAGAGGAAACCAAATCACCTTGAGTCAGAGCCTGAACAATTAGATACAAGAAAGAGAAGTTTATTGATCTAACTGTGGGTAAAGATCCTCCCTGTTCACTCCTCCCCTAACACACTCTCTTTCCCTGCTCCCATGAGATAGATCCCTCAGCTAACCACAGACAATTTAGATATTAAAATCTCACTTTTTAATTACGGCCTCGCATCCATGCCCTCCTCCCCTCATCATTCTCTGCACCGTAACACAGCCTGTATCCTCGGTCTCTCTCTCCATCTCCCTATTTTATAAACCCTAGCAGAATTCAACTTCTTTGTCTCTCCTCTCCGTCCTATCTCGTCCCTTTGTTTCAAATTTCATTTCCACATTTTCTCTACAACTCCACTGAATTTGTTTTACTCCACCTCTTACAAGAAGGCTGTAACAGTCACCATGATTGGACTCCATTTGAACTTGCCAAGTCTGGCCCTTTACCTTCTCTTTATGCCACCCACTCACTTTATGTCATTTTGCTGCATACAGGAGTTCAAACAACACTTGTTTTTAACATCCTGTATCTTTATCATTTCACCGCCTTATAGCCGACATCTTTTTACATGAGATTGATTTGCCTTCTTACCTCAACATCTAATTCCTGTTTTCTCCTCCTTCTGTTTGTAATACGTTCGAACCTAACTTGGGATTCTGCATTGGCTCCAAATTTATCTCCTTTTTTCTTTCTTTCTTTCAGTTGCAGTTCCATTCTCTGCTTTTTCAAACCCATCTATGAGTCATCTTGTCAATCTTCCCATTCAGCACCTCATTTCCTGCAGCTCTGTGACCAGCTTTAAACACTTCAGCTTCCTCTGATGTGCCTCCTTTTAATCAAACCCCATTTTCCTCCATTAAAACACTCTCCCAAGCATAAACATGGGCAAATGAGGTATGGGAGGAGGGTGCAAATGAGAGAGAACAAATGAGATGAAAAAGTAAAGCGGGCAGGAAGGAGGAAAAAAACCTCCTGTTCCTGTCTTGCTCTCTACTGTGTCTGAGAGTGTGAGTGAGAGAAAAAAAATGTGTTAAAAACTAAGAGATGTGAGAGTTTTGGATTATCCCAATAGGCTTCTAGGGTAATGTGTAAAAGAGCAAAAAGGAGATGAGGTCAAATTAAGACGAAACAAGGGAGTGACTGAAAGAGAGTAATGGTGCAAATTCCTAGAGACTAACAAAGGCTTCTTTTTTTTTTTACAGACACACTGCGGTCACTCAATCTCACTGTCTTTCTCTCTTGAGGATGATGAAAGGAATGATTCTCCAGTTGTCTTCAAAAATGAGCAATGGACCCCCAAATCACTTCTCCTCCATCCTCCTTACTACCAGTGAAAGGGATAAAATTGAGAAATGAAGAGGAAAGATATGACTGCATCCTAGTTAGTCCTTTCACAAAGACAAAGAGAGTGTTGTGACAGCCTTGATCCATCACTGTGAAGGAGGTAGAGGGGACAGAGCTGTGGTGTGGATGGTGGAGGTGGAGAAAGTGGGCAGCTCTGCCAGTTACATCCCATTACTTCCCTAAATAAGTCCAATCAAGTCCTATTTTTCAGTTACAGCAACAGAGCACAGATAACAGAAGCTTTGGTTACTCTTCATTAGAGGTCCATATGGCAAATATGATAATGTCCATCACAGATAGGATGAAAGTGACCTTTACTGATGGAAGTTGGCAACATTGCGTCTGCAGTCTGAGTGCCTGCTCATCACTTTTTCCTGCCCAAATCAATAGAGGCATGCAACAGCAATTATCTCCCCAATTGCCAGATGTCTATTCAGTCCTATCCGTTGCTGTCCTGCTATAAGTTATAACATTGGCAGGACATAAATAATAGATAAACTAATTGCAAGGTGAAAGTGACAAAAATTCTTATAACAACAGATTTGTTGAAATCTGAAACTATTTTAAAGTAGAGTAAAGTGTCTGTGTCGCCCGGGTTATCAGCTGTCTGATAGCAGTCCCTGCTCAATTTCTTTATCCACAACTGAGAACATGCAACAACCCAAGTGTTCATACCTGTCTGGAGCAGGAGTCAATATCCTTAGCCCTGCTTTGGTACCAGTCAGTCAGCATCTCGATGGAAGGTGTGGCTGAGCGAAACCTCAGCAGCTCTGGAGCCTCCTCATACAGGAAACTGTCATCATCAAATATGCTTTGGTCCAGCATTTCTCTGAGGATGACAGAGAGAGAGAGAGAGAGAGAGGATGACATGGTGGAGAGTGTTTTATCCATTTCATTTCTTTTTAGGGAAATAGTACAGCTAGAAACATCATATTACAGGAGGAAATCAACAAATCTGTAAATATTCTATATTTTTCCTTTAAGCAATAAAGCAATGTTCAAATGGGAACGTTGTCGTCGTTGCTATTGTTCAAATGGGAATGTTGTTATTACCTCCGTCATGCAGGTTATGGTTTTGCCAGCGTTGGTTGGTTGGTTGGTTTGTTAGTTTGTTGAGAAGATAAAACAAAACGTTATTGGCGGATTTTGAAGAAATTTTCAGGAGAGTTTGGAAGTGGACCAAGGAACAATCGATTAGATTTTGGTGGTCATCCAGATCACTGTCTGGATCCAGGAATTTTTTTAGTTTATTAGTTATACCACATGTACCTTTGTCATGTAATGATTACAAGGCTCCACAAGATGGGGCTGTCTACAATAAAATGACTGTAGTTTTGCTTTGGAGTGAAATGGCAACATGGGGAAACTGAGCTGCCTTGGCAGAGGTCTGCGCTCTCCGAGTGCTTTGTTATGGTTCTGTGTTTAGCGTTTAGTTAACAGGATGCCATATTTTGTTTCACATAATGATGCCAGCACAAGAATCTGGCCTATTTCTACACTGAGAGGCTCTGCACTCTTGGGGATTGAAAAGATATTACTAAATCTCTGTAACACAAGCTTGGTGTACAATGTAATGTTAGTGGGTTTATGTCAAAGGTTTGCCGTTTACCTGCAGTCCTCAGCCTCGCACCAGTCCATCTCTCTGTGCCTCTTCTCATCCCATGGAATCAACACCAATTCACCTCTGTCATCCAAACTGAGAGAGAAGGAAAAGGCAGAGACAAAAGGAGAGAAAAGGGCAAAGGCAGAGCAAGACATAGAAGAGGGGAAGAGAGAAATACAAAATCAGAGGAAGAAGGTTTTATCAAAAGACACGCTCAACAACAAATAGAACGAAGACTAATAAACAACCAGGAGTCAGAAATTACACCGCACTACACTCACCTATGATGGCATGTGATAAATCTGCAAAGACATTTACTGTTGCAGACTAAACGTGTCATAAATTATAGAGGTGAGCTACAGCAACATATGAGAAATGGAAAGAGTGGAGAATAATAAGGGAAGAACGGCCATGGAAAAAACCAAAGCAAAACAATAAACAAGTCAAAGAACCGTGGAAAAGAGTCGGTGTCGTGCCTCGGTTGTAAATAGCGAGGACTTTTATTTTCTAAATGTCACGTTGATACTACGCTTTACTTCTCCCTGGTCTCCTTGAGTGTGACAGGTCTGAGGAAGATAAATAGAGAACACACAAGAAAAGAAACCAAAGTGAAGAATGACTCTGTAACCTGGGGTGTCAGCGCTGACAAAACTCAGACGTTTATGTGCACACTCATAGACGTATATGAAAGCACGCACATATGCTGAGACAATGGGACGAACAGAAGCTGCTCTTATCTCTTATTCTAGAATTAATGTATTTCTTCTTGTTATCTATTTGTCTGTAGACAGAAAAATATGTACTGTGGCTGTAAAATTCAAGGAGATACCGCAGGATACAAATCATCTATGGATTTGTTGCAGTGAAAGGGAAAGTGTACGACACGCCACTGCAGTTTTTTTAACACAGCCGTAAATTCTATCCAATCACAAAATACATAAGAAGTGTACAAGCAAGGGAATGTGATTTATGTCAACACACAAAAGTAGGAGGATTTTTTTTTTTACTGACACTCCAGCACAAGTTCATCCATCACAAATGGGATTATAACACAGAGATGAGATCCAGAAGTTCTTTCTCTGTTTTGATCCTGTCATTCCTGAAGTCCCTAGCCCTCTTTCCTCATTAAAGACAGTCAGGTTAGAGAGTGGAGAGTAAATATTGGTGTGAGAGCTCAGATATCGATGGGAGGAATGAATTATTCCACACCAGCTCCCCTAATCTACTTCACATCAGTCGGAGAGAGGCAGGGAAGCAGGATAGGAAGAAAATGGAGATGCAAAGCAAACTTGGCATTTAAGTTTATTTTTATATCCACTGGGCCAAACTATCTCTATTCTGCATTCTTCCACGTGTCTAGAGGTCCCTACTGCAGATCTGATCAATATTACAAAAAGGATTTTCCCTTTCCAGTGAAGCAAGACTTTAGTATATAGCCAGAGAGCTCCAAACAGATGGCTTGAGTCGTCACCGTCTGCTGCAATGTAGGAGCAAGTGCTGTTGGGAGGAGCAGTTGGTGTTCACAGGCTGGGGAAAATAGGAAACTGCCCCACAGCGGCCGAACCATGATGGATGCTCACTGCAGAGCCACAGCTGCCTGACCTCCATACAAACTTAGACAAGGCTAATAAAGGGAGCAGTGGTGTGTGGGTGGAAGTTGTAGGAACAATATTTTTTTTTTTTTTACTTTTGTAGCTCAGGACCCCAGAGGACTTTGTCCTGCATGTGTTATATGTGGCATGTAAATGCTAGCTCAGAGAACGGAGGAATAATCAGAAATGGAGGAAGGGGAAAAGGAGAGGAGTGAAATGAAAAAGCAAAAAAGCTGCACTCATCCGTAAATCCAGTCCGTCACCTATATTAGTGAACCATAATGGAGTGAAGAAAGAAGAATGATCTCCTCTACCCAACATTCCCCCTTAAGTGTTCCTCCGGTGCAAAAGCAGAAACTGTATGGTGAAACAAGAACAAGTGTAGGTGGACAGCTGCAGTCACTGCAGCTATTATTGTATCATTTTGAGGAGTTCGCATGTAAATTTGGAAGAGGCAATTAAGCATCTCTCATAATATTCCACGGCTGTGCTAACCAGTTTCAGTCCTTAAACTGTGATTACGTGTATACACTAAATGCGATGTAAGAAGAAGCTTGTGCGTGTGCTTCCTGACTCCTGATGTGTGATAGTGACAAAGAAGAAGTGAGAAAGACAGGTGTGATTGCAGTTTTAGGTGGATTTAATTTGAAAAGTACTGAGGAGTGTGACTTCTACCACAGAGGTGCAGATGTTTAAGCATGTATGTTTACACTTGGTGCTTCTGTGCTTCACAAAGTTATTTGTTGTACAAAAGGAATTAAAGTATAGGCCACTAGTTTTTTCAAATACTGGAACATTTCTTAAGTGGTCATTTTTTTATTTCAAGTTTAAATTGCCTTCGCTTTAATTCCTAAGGATAACTGAATTGAAATATCTCAGCAAAACTGCTCCCTCTATAACAAAAAGACAGGAGGGCAGCACTTAACATTTGCTTTATGTCTTCAGTGACTGGACTCCAGCACCATCCACGAGTCACGCTTTAACCAACACTCCTTCAATTTTCATTAAGACATATTTTTGAAAATCATGATTAAATAATTATGATTTTTTTCATCTTAATGACGATGTGTATGTGTGTGTGTGTGTGTCTCACCAGGCTTCGGGCAGCAGGGTGGTGTACTCATGTGGAGAGGTGGTTTCTGGGAAGTTGTGAAGGATGGCTAGCCGATGCTGGAGGAGTTCTGCTCCGTGGTACGTGAACAGAATGTCCAGAGCCTGAACGTTACTCTCCTGCCGGCAAAAAGATGCATAATCTAACAACTGAAAACTTTCACTGAATTTATTTTGAATTCTATCAAAACAAATTGCGTATTATGTGATTAGAAAATGAAATGCAATTTAAATTAAATGATGCGACACCAAGCAGCAAATATCAATAAAATATATTGGGGAGGAAATAGTTCCAAATTTGTTTTGGAGAAAATACAAAGAAGCAAACACAGTTACAATTATTCAATACACCTAATAGCAAGCATTTCTATTATTTTGTCCATCCACTCCAATATATTTCAATGAGAGTGAGCCTCTGAAAAACACAATTGAGTTGAACAGCACCTCAAACTAACATCCAAAAGGACCATAAAATTGAATCAACATCTCCCTGAAACCATTTCAAGAAAAAACAATCATTATGACCTTATGAAATTCAGATTTATTGCAGAACTGTTGTATTAAACTCAATTTGTTCTGTATACTTAATAAACTGGCAACTGAGTGCATATCACATTAGTGCCAAATGGAGATTCAGACAGTTAAGACAAAGAAATGGAGTTAGATGACTGAATGTCAGTCAGTCTGATGTTACCCTGGCGTAGTTTCTTGCTGACAAAACGATATTTTGACTGCGGAACTTCTTGAAGAACTCTGCATCGTATTTCTGCTCGGCTGCATGTGGACCGCCAAGTATCTCCTGAAAAGTGTGAGGAAAGAGAGAGAGGGAGATAGAAAGACAGAGAGAGAGAGAGAGAGAGACCAGAAGAATTGAGGAAAATGCAATACAACTCATAAAAATAAATTTATGAGGCAGGGGGTTATCGTTCCAGAGGAAATTGCTTGAGAGGATAGAAAGCCAAAAATAAAGAGAGCAAAAGAGCAAGAAGAAAATGTGACCGCAAATGAATGTTCAAAAACAAAATCAGCATAGTCGCCATTTAACTTTTTAGCATACAGCTGTTGCCCTTTCAGTTGAAAGCATCTGAGGCAGGTATGAAAGTGTTTAAGTATGCACACACATGTGTCAGGAGGGAACATTCGTTGCCCTGGCCTTCGGCTTGGAGTGATTTATGTTTGTTTGTGTATAAAATCTGTGTAGCATCCTCCATGCCAGGATGTGTGTGTGAGTCTGATAGATAGCCTCTGAATGGGCCGTATGCAGACAGAGCGAGCCCAAGTCGGGATGATAAAAACCCTAATATCATATTCATAGACAGCCAGAGAAAATGGATTGGGCCAAAAGGAATATGCCAAGCGCTGCAGTTACCATGACAATGTCCAAAGAAAGAGAGAGACGTCATTCTGTCTGGGCTGAATATCTAACAGGGCAAAATCTCATTTCTCCTCTCCTGCAGTAAGTATGGCCCTGTGCGTCTGTGATTTATTGTGGATGAGAAGGGTGTGCATGTTAATATTATTCATCGTAAGTCTGAAATCCAGAGAGTTGAATAGTTGCAAGTGTCACAAGTTTGCTTTAAGCATGTATCTATTCATGCTGCACTGATGCTGACATGCTGAAGGCAAATAATACCATATTCTCCTCTGTCATTCTTTTATTAATGCTCCTCAAATGCCTGTCGTGTAAATATCTGCAGCTTTTCAATATTTCTAAAGAGATTAGGAGGGTTAAGAGAGAGTATCGATAAAAGATATGTGATATGCTTTGGAGGGCCTGGATACAAAAGTATAAAGAATAAAGTCGCTGACAGTGATGATCTACTATCTACAGTTGATTTCTCACTGGAAACTTTGATGGCTATTTGTCAAAATTTTGCCGACATTTTACCAATGACTGATAATGAGAAACATCTCAAGTTTAATCCACTACAGAAACAATACTTGCATCCCTAATGATGTGACCGTTTTAACTGTGGCAAATGTATGAATTCAGGTTACGACATAAAGATGTACAGGCTGTCCAAGAGCTGATCCAGAATGCTAGGAAAATGGGTGGATGGGCGTTACCTCGTATGTTGCCAGGCGGTCCAGGTACGAGAGTAGTTTCAGTCGGCTCCGACACAGCTCCTTCTGCTCCAGAGTCAGCCTAAGCATGCACATGCACACACATATAAACAGCAAGCACTTTCAACACATCGTAATTAACATCCTAAATGGCATGTTCAAAACTCAAATTGCAATATCTGAATATCATTTTTCCGTTACAATATAAAATCAAGCCTAGTCCATACACTGCGGTAACACACAGTCCAGCTTTAAATTAACTGTAAATAGACCCTATACAGTATATCCACAGGGACCCATACAACAATGCTTGGGGCTGGTGACTACAACACCACATAGTGCCCTCTAGACCTAATCATTTTTCAAGGGCAACAAATCAACTCCTTATGACCACAAGAACCCTTCTGTTGTTATGTATGGGATGCTAGCTGTCAAGGAGGTGACTAATTGCCCTCTGAGAATCAAATCCATTTTCAACGCCATTTAATCACAACCATAAATAAATCGGATGACCACCAAACACCCGGGTACAAGCCTATATAGGATCTACCTTCAATTCAATGACTCGAGGTAAAGCCCAAAGGAGAGGAATCACAGGGCTGAAAACTACTACGAGCGGTCAGGCATGCTCACTCAGATCACATTTACTTGCGGTAATATAAGACATTTTTCAGCACATACTCACACCCCCTAACTCTAATTCACAAGAAAACAACTAGAGTGACGCACAAAACTCTCTAAAAACACAGCTTGGATCAACCACAGTCTGGCCACAGGGGATCTGACCCTCCACCACAGCCTTAATTCCAAATCCCTCATTACAGAGTGCAGTATCAGCCCTTATCAGGGTTCCTCTACACAGACTAACAGAGATTAACACCAGCTCAACACACTCTCTCACATCAAAGAGTGGCAGCTTAGCACTCATAGCAGTGGTAATTATTGCTTTGCTCTGCCTCTTCAGAGAAAAGTAAGAAAAGTGGAGGAAGTGGGGGAGGACATGAGACGAGATGTTAGAACGGTATTTCGCTCATCTGTTTTCCCCTTCAAGTTTTCTGTGATAGCTTAATCATACCCTCCAATACAAACAAAATGGCCTCAGAAGAAGAAAGCATGGCCAGATGAAACTCTTCATTTACTGCGAGACAACTAAATTCCCTTAAGACTTTTCACCCAGAGCCAGCGTCACGTCAAAATGTCAGCTTTACTGCGTGTTAATTGCTAATTAGCTCCGACAGCAAGAGTTGGAGGAGGTGATGTGATCGACCGTGTCTGTTCGTCTTTCTGTTCATGCAAGATATCTCAGAAAAGTGTCAACAGATTTTGATAAGATTGTGTAGGGGTGAATCATTTTTTTAGGTGGACCCGGTACGGATGTGGATTCTGGATCATCTTTTCACTATATATATTTATATATATACAGTACCAGTCAATAGTTTGGACATATCTTCCCATCCACTTGAATGGGAAACTGTGTCCACATTTTTGACTGGTACTGTATACACAGTATATATATATATAAAACATGTGAGCTAGTTAGTATACTAAGTTTAGCATCTATTTAAAAGTAACATTGTGTCGTTTAGTGGGCCGCAACAGTGTGGATGACATTGTTTCCACCCTGTGAGTCCCTCTTCTGTGTGTGAATGAAAGAGAAGGTCTTGAGTTTATCTTTCATTAAATGTTTTCATTAAAAAATGTCAATTCTTTTACTCGTCTACAGAAAATAAACACCCAGTTAGAAATTTAACACCAGCTAGTGATTAAAGGTCTTCGACTTTTTCCCTCAGTTACAGTTATAAACAAACGTCAGAGCAGTGGCATTGTGGAAATGGCTACCAACAGGTTAGAGGTGGGGTTTTTCAATACTGGTCCATGTCTTGCTTCTAAATTGCAAATCGTACGGCTGAATTTCACTCAAGTACTGCATAAACAGTGTGTAGTAACCAATACACATACAAATGGGCAACCTGTCCGTACAGTAAAAGGGCAGCAAAGTGCCCGTGCCTTCGAAAAGGGTGATATTAGTTCCATGAATTGCCCTGACAATGCACCGTGACTCAAGGGGAAAACATGGTTGAAAAGGGGACAGAATGAACAAAAACACTGAAACACATCAGAATGGAGATCGAAGGCTGTAAGGTATAAGAATGAATGTGCACGACTTAAAACTGTGCTTCACACATCATTGCACTTGCTGATTACATATGCAATGTATGCATGTTTGCGTGTGTGTATGTGGGTGTGTGTGGGTGTGTGTGTGTGTGTGTGCATAGGTGTGTGTCTCTTATGTTTTGAAGCTACCAAAACTGGAGGATATCATTTGGCATGACTACTCCATCTCTGTATAAAAACACCTTGAATATGACTCTATTGCAAAGAGATTGAACTGCAAAAACTGGCATAAACACTCAAACACACCACACACACACACACACAGACACACACACAGAGAGAGAAATGTGGTGTGTGATGAAAGCGATTATCACACAGTATGAGGGAGAAAATTGGACTGCATAAAAGACTAAAACACTTGTGCTCATGCCGTCATATGCACATGGATGCCATAGTAAAAACATCAACAGTCTCTCTCTCACACACACACACACACACACACACACACACACACACACACACACACACACACACACACACACACACACACACACACACACACACACACAGCTAGAGCAAATGAGAAAATGACACTTCAGATGGAGGTCTGAATCTGATCAGATAAGAACACCTTGCAGCAGACTGCACTCATCACACTGTTTGTCCACTATCTCACACACACACACACACACACACACACACACACACACACACACACACACACACACACACACACACACACACACACACACACACACACACACACACACACACACACACACAGAGAGACTGCAGTGCTGTCAATCTTTTTGTATGCAGGGAGTCAAAGCAGCAGCTATAATGGCCCTGGGCTGATACGGAATTATATTTTATTATGCATACACAGATGGATGAGAGAGAGTCTAAAACATAAAACTGTCTGCGTGCAACCAAAAGTTTTGAAACATACAAGACAAAACACACTGAACTGGTGCATGGCAGTTAAGAATAAAAACCAATAACCAAATCCTGAGGAAGTCTGTATTTAATGTGATATAGATTTCAGGATAACTGAATCCAAATACAACACATTGCCTGTAGGAGTAAAGCTGGCAGTAACAAGAGAAATGGACTAGAAACAAAAGTACTAGAAAAAAGGCTTGAGAAGTAAATTAACATCTATGATTTTATTGGTCCCAAACCTGTTCTTGGTGTTGGATATAAACATTGTTCAGAATGTTACACAAGATAGCAGGGATTGATTGAGTGGGATGAATTAATTATTGAAAATGGGATTCTCTCCTCCTGAACAAGAAGTATCACGAACAATAATTGAGAGTGACATCCAAAATTAAAATTCTTCTTTTTTCTTTTAAACGGAAAAGCAAATAACTGCACTTTATTTTATTGCACTGAGTGACGATTAAAAAAAAAAAATCTTGATCATGCCTTTAAGAACATACGCAAAAGACACACAAGTACAGTCAACTTCAAAACATTTGAAGGGACAAAAGATGCACCAAGTTAGACAATCAGTAGATAAATACCATCCTTATCTACACACAGGGGCATCACTCACGAGAAGCGCACACACACCAGACACACACAGAGCGGCTGTGATCGATACCAAACCATCTCTGTAATGGTGGTGTAGTTAAAAAGAAATTAAGAGAATTATTATCTGTCTCAGGCCTTGGCTGCAGGCCTCAAAGCAACATGGATGGATCCATTAATGAGTGGCTTCCCCGCACACATACTCACATACTGTACACATACATACTGAGCGACAGTAGAAACTCATATACATATTTTTTATGTCATGCCATCCTGTTAATAATAAATATCAAAGGCAAATTATGGCTCACACAGCTTTATTCACCCTTTAGCCATTAAGAAAAATCATTTTTGTGCAAATTAGTGTTTTTTTGCCTTAGTGTTTACAAGTCAAAAAGTGTGGATGGTGATACAGAGAACAATAACAGTCAGTACCACATGTGATCACCTCCAGCATTTATCACTACATTACACCTCCTGAATGGATAAAACATTAATCTGGACTTGTAGGATGGCATGCCATTCGTGCTGTGACAAGTTGTGCATGTGT
Organism: Chaunax sp. Z400; assembly: GCA_037577475.1. NCBI lineage: Eukaryota > Metazoa > Chordata > Actinopteri > Lophiiformes > Chaunacidae > Chaunax > Chaunax sp. Z400. The sequence goes on from CM075202.1 coordinate 12,217,442, forward strand.
TGCTGGAGCAGGATCTCTCCGTCTCACCAGGCGATCCAGAATATCCCCCGGATGCTCTATTGGGTTGAGATCTGGTGAATATGCTGGCTAAGGAAGGACAGCGACATTGTTCTGGTCCAAGTAGGCTACTCCTGACATTGTCATGCATGAAGGGGATGCCTGATTGCTGTATCCTGGGAATGACATGTGGAACTAGGACCGTATTTCGGTAACGGATAGCTGTCAGTGTACCGTGGATCTGGACAAGTTCTGACCGCCATCCATTAGCAATGGCCCCCCACATCATGACACCACCACCAAAACGGTCCACTTCCTGGAGGTACGCTGCAGGATATCGGTCCCCGCTAAGACGATATAAAAGCCTACGACCATCAGCTCTGTGCAAGTTAAATCTGGACTTGTCACTAAATGTAATTTCCGTCCACTGTGCAATGCGCCATAACATCTGTAACATCTGTGCTACACGTGTCTGCCGAGTTCAGACCATCAGCGTCCTAACTGCCTCACGTAAGTTTTGCGGAAGTCATGGCATCATCAGTTGTTTTAGTAGGGCATAAATTAGACCCGGGATTTTATTGCCTTGGCCAGGTGTTTTCAATCATGCACAAAAAAATCTCACCAACACCATTGTTTATTTTCGGGGACATATGTAGATTCTACGTGCAAGTCAACTAGGAGATAGAGACAGGAGATAAATAGACATTTAAAGACATCAACTCACCTATAATTTAAAGTGATGATTTTTTAATACTTGGTATGTTGTCGATCTTTAACTCCCTCATATATTTCATTCTTATCCTCCATCTTTTCTTTATCTACCACGGCTACAGGTCTGCAATAAAGATTAACAGTTTTATTACACAATGAGTTAAGCAGAAGCAAATCAAACAGGCAAGGAGACAAAAAACAGGGAAGTGGGGGGGGATTATACTGGAGCTCATTATTACACCATTTCTGCTCTCTTTCTCATTCGAATGCAGACTAAAGGCTCACTGGTTAAGTGTCTTGGGTGAGAAGAACAATAGAGACAATACAGAGATAATCCATCTACTGAAGCTTGAAATACCTGCACGCACATCGCTTGCTCGCATAAACAGTGAACAGGTATGCAATTTAAAGGTGCATCATTTCATCAGTGTATGTCCATCTCTAGAAGTGTGTGGTGTGTGTGTATGAACTCACATTGGGCTTAACAGTGTTTATAATGCATGGGTAAGTGTCTTTACATCAATGTGTGTGTGTGCGTGTGTGTATGAGAGGTGATTAGTGATCACTAAAGGGTTTTTCATTAGTCTTTCCCTGGGCACTTGACAACAAAGGCATAAATTACCTTCAGTAGATTACACACTAATTTCCACAAATGCTCTCACCCTCATCCTCGTTAATATCACTGCTTTTATGATTCCCTCTAATCGAACAATCAGTGCTATTTGACAGCCTTGTCCCCTTTTCCTCATGGCTTCCTACATTCAAAACACCTTCACCACAATCTCTTGCTTTCTCTTATTTTCAACTCCTTGAAGTGCCGCACATCATTACACGGTGAATAATAATGATTTAATTTAAGCTCTCCAAACAGCAGGCAACAACCTGTCGAAAAGGCGACTCGCATGGGTCAGCGTCAGGTTTTCACCACCCACCTAACAACTGCCGCTTAGACCTGGAAGCTGTTGAATTCTAGTGGTGGAGTCTTAAACTTTAGTGAAAACAGCTTCTGATAAATTAGATACAAGATTTAGGGGCTGATCACACAGACATATGTCCCCAATAACACAAGTCACTGTATACACCGGTGAGATACTTGAACAAGTTTTGAAGCAATTACAATGACAAATCTAATGAAAAATATTCAGAGTACTTGTTTAAAAGGAACAGAAGCTCAATAGATAATCAGGTCGGGGCCGATCATACTAGAAGTGTTGCTAGAAGTGCGTCTCTTTTTTTCTAGAAGTTTTTAGATCTGCATCAACATGAAAAAACGTACCATTTTTCCACCACAAGACACAGGAGTCCACTTTTTCGATTAAATATATTTGATTACCTGGTTGCCCACGGAGCCCTGCTCCACAGGCACACCTAGCTGTTTTGATGCTGCCCTGCTTTTCCATGGCCTTTTTGAAGCAGCTGTGTCTGTTGAGATTAGTCTCTGTGTGATTGGGGCCAAAAGGTCAACAGCCATGCCATGCAAGTGGCTCTGTGAGGCTGTTCATTGGCAGAGCGGTACTTTCAGTTCAATTTGCTAACATGCTCACAATGACATTGATATTATTATGTACACCATATTAGTTTAGAGTGTTAGCATGATAGTATTTGCTGATTAGCACTAAACACAAATTACAGCTGGACTTCACTGGAATACCAGTATCGTTCCAGGTATATCGTCATAAACTTTAGTGGCAAATACAAACTTTGACCTGAAGATAAGGCTACATTAAAAAGTCAGGGTATCCACAAATAATCCTCAGGGTATCATAAATGTCGGTACCAAATTTCAAAGTACCCGACAAAAAGTGATCACCGAAGTCATTACGACAAAACGTCTGGCACCTATGAACATCTGTAAAAACAACTGGCACCAATCCAAAGAGTAGATATTGACATAATTCAATGAATATGTGACAAATATGGGGCATGGAGCAAAAGTCAGAGAATCGCCGATATCATTACAATTCATCCATTAGTGGCCTTGAATATCTGTTGCAAATTTCAAGGCAGTCCATCTATTAGTTGTCAAGATATTACACTCTGAACTACAATCAATCTCACAATGCCACAAGAAGAAGAGTCAGTGGCTCATGAGAGTGAGCAGACTTCATTCTGGGAACCATGTCTATAGAAAATATTATGACGATCCATCCAACAGCTGTTGAATCAAATCAGTATGTACCATAGCAGTGGACTGTTCGATTGACTGACCTACAAACAGGCAGAAAGATAATCTTGAGCAACATTGCCATTCCTGAACCCATGCCTCTAGTAAACCTAAATAGAAACGCCATACTGTGAAATGATTACAAATGCAAAACATTGGTTTGGGCATTCTTGCACATTTCAGGGAGGTAGATGCCTGCTAACCAAGGATGGGTCCTCCTGCTGAAGAATGGTCTCTGTAACTACTAGACAGCATTGGTGATTCTGCTCAAATAAATGCTCTTGTCTTTGCACATTCAGGAAACCGGCAGCTTTTCTGCCTGCTTTGACTTTTGAATTCACCTGCTTTCCGACTCAATAACTGAGCTCAATGTTGCGTCTACATCTTACAGGCTGACAGTCTGTGTACCTGCTGAAGTCGACCTTGGCCAACAGCTCTTGTCTCTTCCTGTTCTCCCGCTCTTTCATCTCCAGCTCCACTTCATCTGACAGGATGTCTTCATACGGCAGGTCATCAAGGTCGACGTCACCTGGCATGATAAACCTGGGACATGGCAATGATATATTGTTGATAAAAAAGTAAATGCAGAATGAGCCTCAGGTTGATGGAAAAGCTGACAAAAAATAATTGTCATACATAGAAATATGTACAGTATGTGCAGGTATTGATTTGGTGTGTGCTCATTCATTAAGAATGGCCTACCTGCCCCCATCCTCCCTGTTTCCTATGGCTATGAGAGCCTCAAGGTCGGTCCCCTTCAGGCCGTACTGCAGCAGCTCCTTGGCCGCGTCAACATTCTCTGGGACGCGCTCCACGCACTCATGCAGCACCCATGAGCGCTTGCATATCTTGCTCTTGGTTGGATGTAGGGAATGGAAGGAGAGGGATTGAGTTAAGAAGAAATGATGGGCTAAAATGAGATACAGAGTTAAGAGGGAAGGGTGTGAAAATTTGCAACAAATTGGCAAAAATGATGCGTGAAATAGAGTAAGGGGGTTGTGCTGCACTCACTGTAAGCATGTGCTGTACCCCTACTCACCCACCCACATATACTGACATTGAATATATTGTCATGAACACCAAAGCTGATACAAATCTTCATCTCTCTCTCTCTCTCTCTCTCTTCTTCACCATTCCTGCTCTTCCTTTCCTCATTTCCTCCCATCTGTCTCACTTCTTTCTTCTATCTCTTACCAGATAATCTTGAATTGAAGCAATGCTGACGGTACTCTTTCTCCACTGTCTCTGGTAGACAAGGTCAGAATCCAGATTATATGCGTGGGCAAGGGACAGTGCTTCACCATATTCTTCATTATCAATCTGTGAGATAAACAAACAAGAAAAAAACACAATATTCAATGCACACTATTAAAAAATGTATAGAAACATGCATGTTTTCTTCACATTGTTTAGCAGACAGTACTGTTCTTTAGAGGACAGGAACAATCCATTCGATGAAATGGAATTGCGCAAGTACTTGTACTGTAGGTTGGGTACAAGAGAAACAGAATAAACAGAATAAAATCACATGACTGCACAGCAGTTGAATTCTTTTCATATTCTGTGTTTTTTAAATTTATTTATTTTTATTTAATATCCAATTATTGTCCCAAGGGTCTATTACTGATTCAATCTTCATGCACTGTGGTCTTTAAGAAAAATAAATGAATAAAACACAAACAAATTCAAATCACATGGTATTTAAAGCTAATATCCAGGCAAAAGTCCATGGCCCAATTTTCCATCACACTGAAGGATAAAGAATTCAAGGCTTTGAATAAACCTGTGTGGAAGCTGTTTCACTTCCAAAATCTTGAGTCTGCACTCTGAATACTTAAAGACTAAGTAGGAACAGCTTCAACATGCAGATTTCAATCTGTGTAGCAACATGCAATGCGGCACAGTGTGGACTGGGCCTGCTATGGAGGGATAAGGAGAATGGCTGAAGGGGAATTAAGTATTTGGGGATAGTTGAAGTGAGAAAATCAAATTGAAAGGGGGGAAAAACCCCTAAAGGGAAACTGGAGCCAGATGACTTTCACACAAATCTGTACTACTTCATTTAAATAATAATAATCCGGTAAGTGTAAGGCCGCACTAACAGCTGTGCATACTCATAATGACAATGATAATAAACGCTAATGACTAGCATGTTGATTTTAAGTAGATATGTTATCATGTTCGTCATCTTAGTTTAGCATAATAGCAAGCTAAACTTCACTACTTAGCATGCATAATAATAGCAATGTCATTATTTGGTCATAAAATAATGTAGTGAAAAATTTAGCATTTTTGATCTGATAGTGAACAATTTGGGGGATATTTAGAGCACAACAGGGCTTTGTTTTAAATAGGAAACACTCAAATAAATGCTGAATATGGCAACCATTACACCTGCAAACACATGAATTTATTGAGGCTTAGGCATGTTTACATCACAACGATTAGGCTAAAAAAAATAATTTTTGTTTGTGTTTTTAAAATGTTCCACATTCAAATAAAAATGAAAAAATAAAATAGTTTCCAATCCACGCCGTAGTTAGCTTCACACCATGTACCCATGTTGTGTAAGTAACAAAAACAGATGATGCTTGAATCCATCCGTGCAGCCACATGTGTCTTGGTCTTAAAATGAGGTGTCATCAGCAAAGTTTTCTTTAGCACTGTAATTTATCATTTACTGAATTCATTTGAATGATAAGATGGATTTCTTTCAGAGAGATTAAACGATTCCATGCATGCAAGTCAGTGAAGCAAACATCAGGAGACATTTACTTGCTGAAATTTACAATCTGTAGTTATAAAATTGTCAGGGCAGAGAAAACTCTGAGAAAACCCAGAGGAAATGGAATTAAATTTTTAGCTTCTGAATTAAATATCTTTTTAAAAAGCTCTAACTGAGCTCGGGATGTATCAGGAGGATGACTGTCTTACTCCAAACAATTTCATTGATTCATGCTCATTAAATTTGTATTATTTCATCCACCTAAAACCCATCCGCTATTAATCATAATGGCAATTTTTTAAGTCAGACACACCTGACTTTTAAAGGGAAAAGGGAGATCACACTGGTTTAATTGATGTTACACACAGAAAATAATTTGATTTGATTAGTCAAGAGATGAAATACAACCCCTTTACACCTTGCGCCTTACTTTAAGTTTGTATGTAGTTTACCCTGCAAAAGGGAATTTGACACATCCCAAAAGCTTCTGTACCACATACTTAAAACCATGCACTATAGATGGTTTTAATTGGGCCGTTAGCCTTCTTGTCATGTATTTCTCATTGGTAGTAGGAGTAGTTGTTGTCATTAGTAGTATTATTATTCTTATTAGTCTTGGCTTGGACGTCAAAATAAAATGATGCTAAAAGAGGTTTTGCGTCATATCACTGTCTCGCAAAGTTATTTGATCCAACAGCATGACACCTCAGTTTATGCAGGCCCACTCAATGTGTGTGAAAGTACACGAGTGCATGCGCGCTGACTGACACACTGCCTATCCATTTCTCTCGGTGTGTAGGAGTACAAAGCAACACATTAACCAGACTGTAGTTCCTCGAGGGCAATAAGAACCCCACACAGTTGAACCTCACGTAGGAGGACATCAAAAACGGTTTCATTCTCTCTCTGGATTCAGCTAATAAAACTGTTAGCAACCCTGCCGGTGTTCTGTTCACACAGGCAGGGTTACACCACCGAGCACATCACCAAACTTCTGAACACATGAAGAGGCTGACTTGAGGAAACAAGCCTGACTCACTTGATCTGTGCGTGTGTGTGCGTGTGTGTGTGTGTGTGTGTGTGTGTGTGTGTGTGTGTGTGTGTGTGTGTGTGTGTGTGTGTGTGTGTGTGTGTGTGTGTGTGTGTGTGTGTGTGTGTGTGTGTGTGTGTGTGTGTGTACTGTGGATATGTCATGGTACAAACTGCACATATGAACAGCACAGAGTCTGTATTCTCTTTACACACATGTTTACATATGGAATAGGAAAAAAAACCCAAAAAAAACACAATTTCAACAGGAGAGCAGCAGCAGCAGCAGCTGCTGGTACCAAGTGTTACAAAGAGATAATAATGATAGATTACTCTGTAACCCTCCACTGTTAGGATTGATGGTGATGACTAATGGCATTTAATGATGATGACAATGATGAAGAAGGAAGTAGATGATGGGTCATAAAAATGACTGATGAACCATGCTCAAGCGAGGGACCGTTGAGAGCCGATACTGTGCTTTATGATAGAGCATGTTGTTGTCTTTACTGCAATTTGTAGCGAGTAGCAACAACAGCCATATTTCTAATGCAGCAATTAGCATTTCAGAAGAAACCCCTGGGACTGACAAAATAGCCTTAAAGCAGGCTGAACATCTTGCTTGGTTTTCATTTCTTCTCAACAGGATTCTGGAGCCGATCCAAGACAACAATAGCACTTCACTGAGCTGGCAACAGGATTTATTTTGTCAGAAACCATGTTTTGCAGATCAGTCGGTTATAATTCAGTCAGTGACCAAACAGCTGCTGCTAAATTAAGGGGAGAAAAGAAATGGAGAGTGTCATGGTAAATGTGATATCCATCATTGAAGACAATGGACAACTGCTCTTATGATGATCGAAGAGGAAGCTTTATTCAGTCACATGCGTTTATAAGCAGCACAATGTTGCGAAACCCATCCCTGAGGAGCAGTGAGGAGCCCTTACGGCACCTGGGGAGCAACTTGGGGTTCAGTATCTTGCTCAAGGACACTTTGGGCGAACTGGGGACCTTCTGATAAGTGGACGACCGCTCTTACCCTCTAAGCCACAGTCGACCCCACTGGGATTACCGTGAGACACTGAGTCATGTATCAGTTTCAATTCGACAAAGGCCTTATAAAAGGGGTGGTATAATTAGGACGGAGTACCTTTGAAATATTTAACAGGTAGCATCAGTGTCTTTGCCAAACTGAATTCATAGCACGGCGTCAAGCAGAGAACTGAACGTCAGCTCGGGAGTTTAGGTAGCTGAGCTAACATTATATTCAAACGGCATACATTCAAATCCACACATGAAGGCATGAAAACGTTCTCATCTAAGCATATAATTGATTTATTGTGTGTGCCGCGATGAATACGTAAACAGGGAGAGAAATGTGACTCTTCATTTGTCCCCTATCGTGGATAAGCTGATTTAAACACTGTAACAGTAACTTGACCTGTCAAACCTGTGGCTGCAAGGACAGGTCACCACAATATTGTACATGATATGAAATATGAATACTGTCATGTGACAGATAAGATAAGATAAGATAAGATATTCCTTTATTAGTCCTACAGTGGGGAAATTCACAGAGTCAGTGAACAGCCCAATAACAAACCAACTAAATGACGACTCATTCAAAGCTTAAATTCTACTGCTATGTGTTCTTGTACCGGTCAAATTTGAAGGTCAGAATTTCCCTGTTGTTGTGGCACTTTAACACTCGGAAACGTATCTAAATATTCCATCCACTGACCTATTACAAATACTTAAATAAATACACACACGTATACTTCACATTGCCTTTCAATTGATGGGTGCTGCCATTTTTGTGTGACGTCAGACGATTTGTCCCCAGTTTACCGGTAGGAGCTACGACTTTGAAGGGCAGAGTAGTAGAAAGCAGAAATTTTGGAGTTTAAAGATGTCTGGAAAGCAGCGTTTGGCACAGTGTGCAAAGCTGCATGCTAAAAATTTGCTGATTAGTGCAAAGCACAAAGTGCAACTGAGGCTTATGGAAATGTCATTAGTTTTGCATGGGTTTGGTCATTCACAAAAGATGCTGGATGAAAAGTTCACAAAAGCTAATGAAATTCCACCTGTGGAGAACATGAATGTAATACATCCCAACAGCTGTTGGGTTGAGTCACAAGTGACAACCTCATGGTGGCGCTAAAGGAAAAGTAAATCATTACTATTCATCCTCTGGGAAACATGAATGTCTGTACATTCATACGTAAACAATTCCTATAGCAATTCCTCTACAGTAATAGTTGTTAGGATATTTCAGTCCGGACCAAATTTGTGGTCCCACAAACCAACTGCTGTCCCTTTAGCTGTGCCACAAGTACAGATAAAACAGCTCCAGCGTTAAGGTGGTCCTCTGAATGGTTTGACTATTTTTACAGAAATCTGTGTAGCAGAATGGTCAATGCTAAATGGTTTTTATTACCATTATTCTCCCTTTATCTGATTAAAATGTGCTCTTCCAGCAAATGTGACATCATGGTTAAAGGCTTTACAGAAAGTCTTGCAAAGTTCAAGAACACCATTCTTGACCCTGCCATCAAAAAAACGATGTCAGGGAGCTTTCACCTGTGTAGCACATTCACCAGCCTAAATTAATTTCCTTTCTATATGCACACATTTAGTGATGCAAGAGAAGTAGGTGAAGTGTGGAGTGTACTTAAACATGAATGCTCCAGTCGTTTACAAGTAGTGTCAGGCTCCTACCTTCCTCTGATACAGCTCCTCTGGTGTTGTTGACCTCAGGCTGACCAGACGGTAGTTCTTGATTACGGTGCGGGGGCGCTTACGAGGTGGAGCGAACCGTTCCATCTCTGTCACATAATACAGGCCCTGCTTGATATAGCCAAAGTAACGAGCTTTGGCTGAAGACTCCTCATCGGAGTCAGAATCGCCTCCATCGTCACCCTCCTCGTCCTCACTGGGACCACTGCTCAGGTTGCTCTCCAGGCGCCCACGCTTCTGAGCCAGCTTCACCTCACACTGTGATAATATAGAATATATAGCATTACAAATGGGATGGAGGTAAACTGGAAAACAGCAAAAGTTATGAAGCAAATGGGGGAAAGTTTTAAAAAAAAATGAATGTGCATAAGAAAACAGATGAAAAAGAAAGAAAAAGTGATTTGAATCCAACTTCTAATCACACTGGCTTTATATTAACAGATGGTTTGAAAGCGATCATAAAGCCACAGTTGTCTTTTTACATAAAAAGTCTGTCTTATTGGCTCAAACCGCAACATGAGGGCAGCAAAACAGAAGAGCCGACATTCCCATTGACTGAGGCTGTCAGATTTACAGCCTTTGCCCAGAATGACTTTCTGATGCCGAGTATAGTCACTTCTTTGCCAGCAGGAAGTGTTGAATGAGAAATGGAGCATGGGATCCAATGCAACACACAGTTTACACAAACAGTACAGCTGTGCTTAAAACTGGTAAACACAAAATGTATTGTCCTTAGGCTGATCAGCAGGCTGTCTAAAACACAGAACGTCAAGGTCAAGCTGCTCAAATGGAAATCGTAATCCAAGTTGTTCAAAGTACTTTCTTCAACCTGTCTGGCCCTGCTCTCCATTCTAATGACTGCCTCGGTTGGGGGAATATTATTTGCCCATTTTTCATCTGCACGCTGCAGCAAGCCCTCATATTTTGTAGAGATGCCCCTCTGGGTTTTAGCTCACGAGAGACAAATGTTATCAGAGGGGCTCCCATCCAGGGTTCATAAAACCGTTAGCACCTGTTAAAATTAAAATTAAGCACCTTAATCAATGAGGAGCTGAAGCAGCTTCCATTGTGCTGCACTAATACATGGTCCCAACTCACTAGACAGAGGAATAAGCACATGTGGCTATGATCACAAATGCATAAGGCCAAATTATTTTTGCATTTGGAGGCACACACGCGATACAAACCCCATCCTCATATGCAGCCCCTGCGTTCAAGGCAATTTCAACATGACTTTCAACACACACAAACACTCAGCTGTAGATGCAGCTTCACAGGCACCCATCCCCCCCCCCCACTCCATGCTGAAGTAGGCTGATGAAACCTTTCCAAAAAGTTGGCAGCTGACTGGCAAAGAAATTTCTTTCTCTCTCTCTCTACCTCACTCTCTCTCTGAAAGGAGCAAAGGACTGTGAAAAGGTAGGGGACGCGACATCAGGGTCTTGGGGATTAAGAAGAATTGGATACATATTTCATCATTACATGCTTGTGCCATTGTGCACACACATACGCATGCATTTACACAATAGCACTAACAAACGGAACAATATCATCATACATGATTTTGGGTTCAAATTCTATTGTCATGAGGAAAAACTGTCTTCAGTGGAATCACATCAGCTACAAGGATTTATTACAAACCAGTTTTGCTGGATTTATCATATTTATGCTGCAAAATCATTATTGATTTTATTGTACAAAAGACTCACTTAGTACTCAGGAGTAGTCAGTGTTTAATAAAAGCAGAATCGATACAATCACAACAGACTGGTGGCCTATTCCCTTTTTCGTCCAGTGCATGGTTGACCAGGCCCAAGCCCTGTGCTGAACTAAACAGGCCAATTTGAAAATGGACGAAAGGATGAAAAACTATTTTCCACTATTACTTTTAAAGTCCAGAACGCCAACATCTATAATGTTGATATAATAAATTCATTGTAGAACTGGCAAACTCCTCCCGTTTACTTAACCACACATGCATCCCACTATACTGACATTTACCTCCAGGCTGAGGAAGCCCCCATCGTGAGCTGCGGTGACTCGAGGTGAGGGCTCAAACCATTCGCAGGATTTCCCCAGCAGGTTGCGCAGAGTCCTGACGGAGGAGACGGTGACTGAGCCGGAGCAGCGAGCCAGAATCAACACATTGTCACTCCACCAGCTCACATCCACCAACGGATAGTACTGCTCCTTATCTGAGACGGGTAATGGAGAGGCATGAGGGCGGTTTTATACATGCGGATATACAAAAGAGGAGGGATCGCGGATAGACATTTCTTTGACAGCTGCACACTGTATCTGTCCCATCTTCTGGAATCGCATACGTTTATTCCTTATATGAATATGATTTTGGACATGTTTACACATGTGGGCATATCTAGTAGCTGTCACATATAAGAGGAGGACTAACATGGATTATTGCTTACACAAGCTGTCATCACCACTGACCCAAAAGTGTCAAAAGAAGCATACAGACACATACTCACATGCACACTATGACAGAGAAATATATTTGCTAGCCCTCTCACACACTATATATTTGTACATCGAAAAAACTGTAGAATTCAGTGAAAAAGACATGTCAAAAATCATTAAATTGTATCCAGTGTGCACTGCTGTGTCAGCAACAAAGTCGGCTCTCGTTAGCCCTTCAGGCCAAACTACCTTTTATTTTCTTCCTCCTCTCCAGCGATGTCTTCCACTCTGGGTTGATCTCCTCAAATCCTGGCTGCAGGGAGGACCAAAGGATGGAGGTACCAAAAAGGAAGGGAGGACAACAATAAGAGAGGGTGGAGGGGGCGTAGAAATCAATCTGCTAACCCTGTTTACACTTACCACACACACACACACACACACACACACACACACACACACACACACACACACACACACACACACACACACACACACACACACACACACACACACACACACACACACACACACACACACACACACACACACACACACACACACACACACACTCCCAGCTTAGACCAGCAATGAAGCAGAACATACAAACACACATGCTGCATAAATCCTCAAGACATTCTGCAAATATAAATTCTCACTAAGCCACCTCACTTACTGTCTAATGGAAACACACACACACAATCTTTCATTCCACACTCACACTTGGGCCAGAGAGAGATTACATTAATACAGTCAGTCAAGCATCTAATGTATAAAATGTGACTAGCACACATAACTACACTTCTCACAGGTGAATTCAGCGGAAGAAAAATCATGTATGCCATGCACACATACTAAAACAAGCAGCTCAGAGGCGTACCTGTTGGTCTTGGCTCCATGTGGCCCTCTGTTTGAGGGAGGGGACATCCCAGAGAGACAGACGACCAGAGAAGTGGATGACAGCCAGCAGGGCGCCATCGGGGCTCAGACTCATGCGGAACACACCATCCTGGAAAGACACAGTCTTTTTACACCAACAGCATCTTTGCCGGATAACTTTGCATTAAGCGTTTTACTATAATAGAGGAAAATGGAAAGAAGGGGGCCGTGTTACCTTTTCATCTGCGTGTCTGGAAAAGAACCTGAAACTAGGGATCCTGATGAAGCCTCTCTTCTGATTCTAGCAGACACATAGAGAAGAGGTGACAATAATAGGTGTGAATGTGTTAGATACTGACATGGATAACGCATGCATGAGCACGTCTGTAGTCTCCTCACCAGATTGACACTGTCCTCATAGGTGTTGACCTGCTTGTAGTGTGGCGAGCCAGACAGAGTCCTCCAGGCTGTGATGCCAAAGCTAGAGGCCTTGGACGTACTGTCATCCCCTGACTCACAGCCCGCTACCAGCAGCAATCTGAAAAACAGTCAGGCAAGTTGATTACTGTGAGATCCCCCCCTCCAGCCTCAGTTCAAGCCAGAGTATCGGTGAGAATTCACTCTACTCAAGCACCATTTAACAAAGTAGTGGATTATAAAGTTATTTATTCAGATGGATGGCATAATTGACCAATCACATATAAGGCACACACAATGACCACAGTGAACTGTGAGTCTCTCTTTGCAGAGAAGAAGAGCAGACGCCACAGTGGTCAGGTAACTCAGGCTTTCCAGCTCAACACTGCCCCCTAGTGCATCATTGGACATTTCTCAAGAGGCAAGAGCTGATGGTGCTTCTGTTCACTGATGGAAAGCAAATTTTTGTGTCAACATGGTTATCTGATGCAATCCACTTTTTCTCTATACTGTGACATAAGATTTCGTCTAAACAGATGCTAGACTACTTCTAGCATCCCTAATGCACATCTGCATGTTGTGCACATGCGTGCAGTATATTAACTCCATCTCTAATTCTAATAATGAAAAGTCCATAATGTCTGACTGCACATCTGGAAACATTTCCCTGTATTTGTGATCCCATCTGTTTGCCACATAATTTGAAACTGTTACTAGTTACCACCTCCATACTTCCTGGTTCAACGCCAGCATGTTACATCATCATTATTATTATGCAGAATTTTCATATGCATGTTCAGCTGCTGAGATTATTCTTTTTATAGCCAGCCTTTCTTATCGTTATTCTATGCCCTCTGTTGCTGACCAAGTTTTCACACAGGGATCATTAAAGTTTCATCTCATCCATCAGTTGGCAAAACACTTGACAGTAGCTGCCAAAATCCATTAAGCTGCCAAACCAAGCTTCACCGGCCAAACTAAATCTGGTTTGTGCAGACTAGGGGAGTATGGTGAAAACAGTAAGGTCACAATTGTGAGCCAGACATAATTAACCAAACCTCTGAGTGCTGTGTGGTGAGGAAAGTAAAGGATATTTTATACCACTGTAGTAAATTCCAGCAGGTACTGCATTAAAGTGATTGATTAATTTATTCTTGAATAAGCCTCTTGGCCCCATTCCATAATGTGACATCTCCTGCCTGTGGATGTACTACTCGCATTAAAAGTGTGTATTTGCTACTGCTTATTTTTCTGGTATGGTCTCATCACCTGATACTTACAGAACATAATACCTGTTCTTATTCTCAATATATGTTTTCATTGTGATAACCTGTTTGCATCAACCGTTTTCACCGTCAAGAGTTAACGTTGACTGAATTTCAGTGCACAGTGATCAATATAATACATATTTACAAGAATATCGACCAAAAGGTTGAGAGTATATTCATATTTCACCCACATCAAATGATGAAACTGTTTGAAATTACCCTGCAACTTTCAAATTTTGATATTTAAGTTTTATATGGCATCGTGTAGCATCGTCAGTAATAAGTTTAGGGATAACAAGTGATTTAAAGGATTTATAAGGAGGTCTGTGGATGTTTGAATATATAAACAACACTCTTAATGAAACAATATGTGGTTGTGGAGGCCACAAAGGAAAATAAAAAGGTCTAAGCGTGTCAAGAATCAGTGCTACAGGCATCAGCTACACTGTCACTGATGAAATAAAAGCTAAATGTTAGTAGAAGATGTCAGTTTTCAATATATATGTGTGCAACAATTAACTTACCGGTGAGCAGGGTGGTAAATCGCCGAGGTAATGCCATGGGAGTAATGAGCAGAGAAACTGAAGCTGTGGTTTTCTTGGAAGTTTTGATTGGTTCCCACACTGAGGGAGGGAGAGGACAGTAACATAAAAAATGTCACCTATAATGAAACTCTGGCTCAAAAACAAAACATGAAAACTGGTGTAAAATGTTAATAATGTGACAAAGCTGCTTCGGGGAAGATGACAGAGCAATTTAAATTCCAGCTGCAAATTAAAATGAGACATGGCAAAATATATAATCTAATCTAAGTGGGCAATCTAAATTAGGACTGGTACTAGAAAGGATGCTGTGTAATTTGTGCGGGGATAGCTTTACTGGGGGAAATGTTTTCCTGCAATGTATACTCTCCATAGAGAAAGAGAAAGGAAAGGAAAGGAAAGCAGGGGAAATAGATGAAAGATTCCTACAGTTCCACTTGCTCTGGAAGTTTAGTTGTTTGAGCCAAAGTAAATCAGTTGTGTGCATGTGAACACAGAAACACATGGAATAGAGCTGGCACAAAGTGACAGCGAGAGTAAGAGAGATGACTTACTGCCTCAGCTATAATTCCGAAATTCTAATTCAGAGTGTTAGAGCCACAATATTGGAAAGCAGTCATATGAGGAGGGAGAGGGTATAGGCTCCGTACTGAAAATTAACCTCTGAAAACAGGCCACCACTCTCAAGAGTAAATCTGGTGCAAATGTCTCGCACATCTTAATTATATCCTCACACACACATAGTCACACCCTGATGCCTTCAAAGGCAGCCAACACCATTTATCTGCCTGTAATAAAAATAAATAAATCAGCATTTCCGCCTGTTCTGTGCAAACATCACTATGCGCACAAGATTGAGGGGAAGTCGTCGACCACTGGATGCTGTCTGATCAAGATTCAACACACAGGCACAATCTCATCCCGTGTCTCGGAGTGTCAGCACACCAAGGCTTGGTGTGACTGCAGCAATCATACAGAACTAAATGGGAAATCTCTGAAATAATGGCACATTAAATAACAGCTAATTGAAAGGGAAGACGTGAGCAGCCATGAGGAAAGCACACATGCATACTATTGCAAGTAAGTGTACAATAAATAAGATGTCATGATTAATTAAATATTCCACACATGTATTAGAATAAGATTGGGCAAGCAGGGTAATTGGTATTCAGAGATATGTATCACCACCCTTGACGCTTACATATAGACAAGCATGCAGTATCAAGTCATCCCATAAACAGGGAGCAATATCCCATAGAGGTTAGAATATACAGTACATGCATTTAAATCAGATGATAATAAAGCAGCTTGGAAAATCTCCAGAAATGGAACAGCCAAAAATGGATTACTGCTGAAATTTCACACTTGGAATATTTTAAAAAGTTAAAACTAACGAAACACCTAAAGTTGTAGTTGAAGGAGAAGCTGAAGTCGAATTACAAATACTGAATTTTAAAAAAAAATGGGGATGCTGAACGCGTTTCAAATGAAGCACTGAACAAAATTGAACTGCTGATTTAAGTATGGGCACCGAGTAAAAATTACACTTCAGTTGAAATTCAAGCTCTGAGAGGAGTGCGTGTGAGTAATTAAGCTGGTAATGTCCGTTACAGTGGAAGTGCAACCTTAAAGGTTATACCATTTCGAGCATAAGATCGACAAAACTGTGGATGACCATGTTTAAATGTGAGTTTCAGTCGAAGTGTAAGCATTGAGGGAAGCTAAAATGCCAGTTTAAGAGAAGGATGAACACAGTTGAAATGTAAGTGGTGAAGGCATTGGAGGAGAAAAGCTGTCAGCATGGTGGATGGGTTTATTTTCACTCTTACGACTTTCCTTTGTACAGCCTGCGTGTCCTGTTTTACTCGCTACCTCATTCTTTAAGTATTTTGTTTGGGAATGGCATTTTGGAAAGTTTTGGACGAAGGAGGAAAAGAAAGTGATTGGGTCACGCTTCCCATCGACCACCAAGCCAACCATCAACCAGTAGGGAGAGCGCAACAGCAGACCCATGATGTTTCATTTGACGAGAACCACGTAAAGGGCCTTAGAGATTAAAACAGATGAAGTAGCAGTTCATGTTTAACCACCGATAGCTGATGAATTGTCATTTAAGGAGTAAAAGATGTGAGCAGCTAAAATTTCAGTCGATATTTCGGTGACAAAAGCAGCTGAGATCTGAAAAAAGTGGTGCATTATTCTATATATTCAGAATATACAGTGCATGCATTTAAATAGGAAGATAGTAAAGGAGTTCAGAGTGTGAGCTGACTACCCGAAAGAGTTGTTGAAATTAGACATTAATAAATATTTAACTGTGGTGTTTTATTGTGAAATAATGCTGGATGTGAGAACCCCATTCGATCATTATTTTAGTCAAGATATTTTGACTTGGTGTATTTGTCTCACCTGACTAGGTAACTCTTGAGCCCACCACCGTATGTGATGACGAGCAGCTCGGCTGACCACTGAGCGCTGGTAGTATACTCCAAGAAGATCAGGCCGGCCACTGCACAACTGAAATCCCCTGGAAAACTCACCACCTTGATCAAGAGAGAGTAGTTAATACAGGAGAGTCAGCGGCCATGTGAAAGTGACTGATGCAAATGGTGGAGGAAATCAAAAGAAACTGAGGAATATGTATAACTATCTATCAGTGTGTGCACACACCAAGTTTTTACATGGATAAACAACAAAGGCACATTATCATAAAAGCATTTGTTAAAGAACATGAAATGACAAAGATTCAAAAAGATTGAAGGGAGAAAGAAAGGAAATGATGGGACAGGAAAGGCAGGGAACAAAAGGGACAGGTAAAGTGAAGGAGACAGAAAGTGAGAGGCATGGGCAGGTAGACTTTTTTTGATTCATACATAATTTCTGTCTGATTGATTTTTTTTTTATCCTTCTCTCCAGAAATAGCAGTGTGTGCACTTAACAGCAGCAAAAACAAGAGAAACAGTACAGCAGAGCAGGGGTTGCAAGAATGAGTGTGCAGACACACATACTGTAGATGCATAACAAAGTGGAGTTGTGCTTAAGGAATGAAGCTCCCAGATATGAGTGTGACTGGGGAGTGTCTGAGCTCATCATTTCTGACAGGGCAGACAGAGGAATGGAAGGAATGATGGGTAGGAATGGGGGAATGATAACATGTAGCAAACAGAGGGAATTAAAAAGAGTGGGGAATGGCAGGTGGACTTGAAATGGCAGCATGAGGGGAGGTAGAGAGACACAGACATGCAAGGATGGGAGAAATTCTAGAGGAGAGACGGAGAGGAGAATCGAGGGACATGTGAAAAGTTAAAGAGAGGAGGTGGTGAGAATGCAAAAGAAAAGAATGGGACACTAGGAGCAAAGCTGGAAGAGGAAAGAGATACGAGAAGGCGTTGAGAGATAAATGGAGAATAGAGGGCATCTGACATGGAGACATTTTCTTCAAAAGGTTACAGGCAGCTCAAAGCGCTCAGAAAATGTATACTGAAATGAAACATGGACATCAGAAGTCTGTGGAAGTCTGAATCTTTGTACCTACTTCAAATACGCTCAAATCTGCTGTAGCATATTATCAGGATCTGAAAGGCATTTTTACCCAACCTAAAATCTGACTGATCATTAATTCATATTAGATGTAACGTACTGTTACTGAGCCAATTATCTGAGAAAAATATGGAGATAGTACTGAAGTGAATACAGGGCTTCCATATGCTATCTCTAATCACTTATAATTAGAATCAATGCATGTGTAAGAAAAAAAATGTTAAGGATAGTTTGTGTGTGTGTGTGTGTGTGTGTGTGTGGTGGTGGGGGGGATTACCGGTGGGATGACAAAAAGCTCGCTGCCCATGAGGTCAAAAAGGCGCACGGTGCCAGTGCTGTCAGCGTAGGCTAGCAGGGTGCAGTCGTGGCTCCATGCCACCCTTCGCCACTGGGGGTTTGGGTCCTTTGGCACTGTGGCAGATGGAAACAAACAAAAAAAACTTGAAAGCTCATACAAACAAACTGCAACAAGAGATTCAGGGAGCCAAGGAGTTCTTATAAAGCTTATGAGAAAACTCCCTGTGAATAATCCCCGCAGATGGGACAAGGAGGAAGAAATTAAAAAAAACTAGTGTCATACATCAACACAGTGTGTCTAAAGGCTTATCCAATACATCTACGAAGCATGCTAGTGCAATACATCTAAATAATTGTCTCTCAAAGATGCACGCACTTTCACATGCACGATGAGAGGGAGAGCAAGGTGGGGTGAGTAAAAAAGAGAGGCAGAGAAAAAGGAGGAGGAGAACGGAGATCATAAATCCAGCTTCTATTGAAGTATAGGCTACTGTTTTACCAATCTGCTGGCTCAGCAGTGCTGTGAGTGTAACCATATAGCTGTTATAAAATATATCCCTCCCCTGCTGGCGCTTTCTCAAGGCTTTGCTGTCATACTTCCCTTTGATCGAAGAGATGGGGCAGTTTGATCCCAACTCTGTGCTGAATACCAGATTATCTTATGACAAATCAAACAGTATGGAGGGTAAATGGTGACAGATTGTTGTCGGGCAAACACGAGCACAATCTATGTGCAGCCAAGTAGAATATTTAAGTACTGCGTACAAATAGATACACTCCTTAGCACAGGATTAGATTTCTGCATTGGATGATAGTGGGAAACCTAATATGCCACCAGAGGTGCTGTGTCTGCTAAGCAATAAAGTTATGAAAAGGAAGTAATGCTTTAGTTGATATCACATAACAGCGTTATTGGCGTTTATTGTATTGAATTTCTTGGCTGAGCAATGCTGCTGCAACCCCTGGTGGGCAATACTGCAAACGAATGGAGGCGTCAGATACTGTATGACCAGAATTTTAAATGAAGAACAGAGGGAGGAAGTGGGAGGCCAGAGTTAGAGAGAGAGAGAGAGAGAGAGTGAAAACAATGAATTCAGCACCTACTGAGAGAAATAATAGCTCCCCAAATTTTAAGGCCTAAGTATCACGGAGCACGTCAGTAGGAAGGCAATTTAACACACCTTTGAGAGTCTCGACTGAGGAGGAGCAGAACAGAGCATGGAGCCATTATGAGAGCAATAGGTAGCAAGCATCTCCTCTGTTCCCTTTTTGGTTTTTTTGCTCCCTATTTCAATCTTTTTTCTTTTTCTTTTTTCTATTTCACTCTCACATTGTTCCCTCTCCTATTTCTTGCCATTATGAATTGTATACAATATGTTGTTCTGTGGCTGAAAGGGGCTCCATTTCCACATAGATGGCTTTTTGGGGGAGCTGGAAAATTGGATGCTACTGTCCTGATGTGCTTCTTTTTTTTTTTTTCCCCCTCTGAGCAGTGGCGGGGTCAGATGTTGGGGAGGATAACACCCCGATGACCCGACAGAGGCTCTCTATCTAAAGCCTCACAGATGCATTTACCAGGACTTAACACTTCTGAATAATGCAGAGGGATGAGAGACAACTCCACTATAACGGGAGCAGAGAGGGAAGGAGGGGAGAGAAGGGAAAGAGACGGGGTGATACAAAGGTGTGGTTCCAGCGATGTGTTCACGTACAGAGACACACACACACACACACACACACACACACACACACACACACACACACACACACACACACACACACACACACACACACACACACACACACACACACACACACACACACACACACACACACACAGGCAACCGAAAGAGGCTGTATTATGCACACGCACGCTCCTCCATTAAAAGCAAATGCCATTGAAGGCAGGATCGCAGCAAAATCCATTAGGACAAATCTCCGTGAAATGAAGTAAAAGTAAAATGTAAAGGAGAGATGAAATGGAATGAAAAACAGGAGGTAGGCTGGGGTTTAGGAGGGCCCAAGGGCTACTGTTATCCACACTGTCCACTGAACCATTTTAGAACAACAGCCCACAATGACGGCTAGCCAGAGCAGAACAAATGTAGTGTGAGACAGAGACAGAGAAGGGGTGGGAAAGATGACGAAAACGAGAAGAAAAAAAATTAAAGGAACGTGTGAATGCTGGTAAAAATGTGTTCTTGTTTGTTTTTTTTTACCAAATGTCCTTCCTGCATTTGACAGCTATGACTGTGTTGCTTTTAGCAATAATTAAATGTTTGAACTTTGTATTTACTTCATACTTTGGTTTGCTCTTCCTTTGTAACATATGCCGTTCTGCTGCCAGTAGACTTGTTTGTGTGTGTCTGTGATTGGTCGGGTGCTGCAAATGCCTCTGTTATGTGAACACACATATGGCTGCCCTGGGAGAGCCTGGGATGATAACCACCATCATGGGACCGCTAAGAGAGAATTTTGTTGTTAGGTTTAGTGAGGACAGCAAAACAGAAAGATATCCTGCAGCGTGCTGAATCTGTAGCACAGTCCTCTGATTAAAGTCTAATTGTTGATCTGACTGGTTCATTTAGTTTTTCATTTTAGTGGCTGATTCTTCTGGGTGACCGTGTTAGCGACTGCAGACAATTACATTTAAATCAATTCATTTTTGACTACTTTTAGTTGTCAACCCACCATATCATCACCTCATGAAGCTGTTATGATGACCATTTTAGCTAACAATAAACTTCCGGTTGACAAAAGGCAACATCGGCGTTCATTTGCAGCCATGTCTCTGTTCATCTGATGAATGTTAAACCCCAGGATTTACTCTTCTTGTATCTCTGCTTTTGATCATATCTGCCTCTTCAGTAGCTTAATGCTCCACTATTTCAACCACTCAGTTGATCAATTTTGCTGTCTACTGTTTGGAGCTGAGCAGGCAGCATACAGTGGGTTTATTCCACTGGTGCTGGAAGAGGAAACCAAAGAATGTAGTTGTTGCCTTAATACTAAAATCATGAGGTTATAGAAGCATAAATGCTCCACAGAGCTGAAAGAAACTGCGGTCAGGTGATAATTCTCTGTGTTCCCCTGAATACTGAATTAAACAACTGCTAATAAAACAATATTGATTAGTGCAGCTTTCAGTTTCAACAGGCAGTACTTCCAAACATCTAGTTATATTTAACTTTGTTCTGTAACCTTCTAAACTTCTAAAGTTTGGAACTAACCATGTTTAAGACACTTGCCAACACAGATATGCATTTTAATTACCAACACAACAATCGAAGCTCTTTATTTATTACGCTCTATTATCAGGCTCGCTTTAATGAGTGAGAAGTATAGGGGATGACACTGATTATCTGTGTTGCTGTTCACATTCTCTCTCACACATTCCAATTAACAGCTGCAGTCGATTTTTTTTCTTTCTGTGAAACTAAGTAAATGTAGATGTGGACAAACACGGGCATCTGAAAATGAAGAATTCAAGGTAAACAACTTCATCCCAGAAATGAAAGACAAACTAGGCTGTGTACATTGCAGAGTAGAGTTTTCTGTGACCAGAGAGAAAGGTACGAGTTAAATAAGTTTTCACGGGCAGCGCGGTAGCTCTTGAACAGGGCAGTGTGTAATGTGTGTGTGGTTCAGTGAGTGACAGTGAATGTGAGTGGGGCAGAGGAAAAGGTTAGCAGTAAATTGCCAGTTTGACAGTAAATGTACAGTTTAGGCTAGAGCATGCTGAGGTAAGAATCAACCTCAGTCCTGGATGGAAAAAAAAACCATCCTCCCTGTGCTTCCTGACCACAGTGTGGAAAATTAGCCCATTACTTTTTGCTTTGACTGACAGTGAACTCACAATATCCTCCAAAGCTGAAGAAAGTCTTGAAAAGAGTCATCCGAAGATGACATATCCCCCCCCCCACAACAACATCCCGCCAAAAAGTTGTACAAGTGTATGACATATCCTCCATACTATAGTCTAGAATGTCTAGAGTGGGGGATATTGTTTTAGACAGATGGTATGGAGAAAATGACCAACATTCAGAGTCACCATAAAACCATCTTTCCAGAGAAAACTCAAAAACTAAGATTTGTAGTGAATTCAAAGTATCAAAAACAAAAAAAACTACTCATCATGGCTAATGTGAGAGTAAAGTTTGGTAAAGCAAGAACGTATAGTTTGTTAGGTATGCTCAGGACAAGATGAACACGTTTCAGACTCACCTTAAAAGTAACTTTTCCACGGAAACCACAAAAAGTGACATTTGTAGAAAATTCAAAATGTCAAAAGGCAAAACTAGTTATCATGGTTAAAATACGTATAAATAATTACTGACAGATAAGACAGATGATTTTTATCCCGGGGGGATAACTAAAAAGGTAACACGTCGTCAATTATATGGAAGTGGTATGGATATTAAGTCAGTCTGCAAACTACTGTATGCCAATCAAGATGGAAAACAGAAAAAAAAAAGGTTTCCATCATCATCCCAGTGAGCACACTATTATTTCAATAAGTTATATGGCAAGTTAACGTCTGTTTGTTAAAGCAGATCAATCATGTTTGCAAAGTTAAATGTTTTACATTTGGCCTTGACGTTGTTCATATACTATTTTATATTGATGTTGATCAATATGGGAAAAATCATTGTGATCATATACAGGTATTGTATTTATCTTATTGTCAATCCCTTGGTGGAATATTCCAAACAGTTCTTCTTCTTTTTTTTTTCTTTTGTTGCAACTGTCCAAACTTGTTTGTGTTGCTGACATCAAATTCAAAATGAGCATACATTTACAAAAATCAATGAAGTTGGTGGGATGAAAGACTGAAGACAGTATATTGCCTCTGCACATCGTTTTAATTGAGTTTATGTCAGAAAAGGAATAGTCAATTATAACAATGTATGTTTAAGACAGCATCCCAACTTGTTTGGAGTTGGGACTGCAAATTGAATTAAATGGATTGGTGTTCAGTGAGGTGAGCTATAACCATGGTCTACAGTATGCAACTGATAAATCAGAGGAGGGGGGTCTTACCCTGGCACTTCCCAATGACTGAGCCAAAGTCATCTCTCACGGACCTGAGAAGCAAAAGCACACACAGACAAGAAGAGTTTAAAGTGGCAATACACTGCATGGCAGGGATGAACACACCTGAGCCTTGTATGACCTGGCATAAGGTTGGTTAGAAGAACCACTGCGAACTGAAGTAGCTCAATGGATCAAGCAGACAAGACACTTAACAGAACTCAGTGGATAAGACCTTGAGCTGAACTGAACACCCAGTCACACCAACTAATGCCATGAGGCGAGGTTATAAAACACTGTGATTAAACATCAGCAGTGTGAACAAAGGACACGGGAAAAAAAAACATAATGACTACGGCGTAAGTGGAAAGACTTGATTGGCTCTGGTCAACCATGATACAATTCAGAATTTAGTGAGCAGGAACATGTTTTACATTCAATGTGTTTACATATTGTGTGCATTAAAATGACATGCAATTACACAAAGCGTCGAGAAAGAAACCCGCCTGCAGAATTTGTGGCTCGTTAGCCTCTGGAGAGCGTGATATATTTGTATACCGGGTCCGCTGCTATTGATTTTCATTTCAATTTTGCTCCATTTAAGGCATTACATTGTGTCAATAGAGAACATTGCTGAGTGAGTGCATTTTCTCTGTGTACGGGGGGAAATTGGATTGTGTCTGAAAATAATTACAACCACTCAGAATGAGCACAAACACACTCATGTGTTTGTATACTTTGGTCCCTTTCTCTATCCTTCTCGCTTTGTCTCTCTCACACACACACATACACAAAAAAACATTTAGGGAGCACTGGTATTTTAAAATTCTTAGGTTTAATTTCGCATCGCTTAAGTATTGAATGGGTGCCACAAACAGTATGCAAAACTGACTCCCATAATTTTACTATGACTTATTGTATAACTGATTGTGCCGATGCTTAAAGAAACGAAAAATCATAGTTATTTTAGATATAAGCCGAGGCTGCAGCTCTTTTTAAGGGTGATGTGATAAATCAAGCCATCAATAATTAAAAGGCTCTACCATTCACACACGCAGACGAAGTGCCTCAAACGGCAGGGTAGAGTTCAGTAATTACCTAATCTCTACACACTGGTCCTGAACCACTGCCAACAGTTTGCCATTACTGTGGAGAAAAAGAGAAAACAGTCAGGAATGAACGAGAGAACGAAAGAAATGAGAGAAAACACAAGGATAGCATGAGGTGTGGGGTAAACGGGGGGAAAAAGAAGTCAATGTGATTAATATTTGAAAAACAGAGAAGGGACGATTGAGAAAGGCAGGGCTTATTTACTGGTGACAATGACAAAAAGAACAGCGTGTCTAGAAGGCTGGATGGAAAGGAGATAAAGACTGGGATAAGCCCACACTCGACGGCTTAAAGTTAGGAAAAACAATAACGCTTAAAAACGTCAGACCAGAATAAATTGGAAAGATCAATGAACATCAGAATAATGAACATACACAGCATCATTTGACCACTCTTAACGCTGTCTTACATGGTTGAATCGATAGCCAATGAGAAACGGCTTTTCTACTTGGTTTGTCTGGTTTAATGAGAGGAATTTAAAGGTTGGTTTAGAAGATGCACAAAAAGGGAGAGAAAATCAGAAGAGCGGAGGGCCTGGTGCAAGTTAGAAACAAAGTAGCCCACATTCACGTTCTGATCACAAACAGTGATTACAAAAGTGTGTGTGTGTGTGTGTGTGTGTGTGTGTGTGTGTGTGTGTGTGTGTGTGTGTGTGTGTGTGTGTGTGTGTGTGTGTGTGTGTGTGTGTGTGTGTGTGTGTGTGTGTGTGTGTGTGTGTGTGTGTGTTTGTGCTGCACCTTGCAAGAACCAGCTGCCAACTGATCTGCTTGTTTGCCTGGCGGACGAGACCGAGAGGCAGAGAGGAGCTGGAGGGGCTGAAGTTTTCCAAAACCACACAAACAGAATGATGATTATATTAGAGAACATGTTAAAAACTGCAACAACTCTTAAAGCAGAGGTTTTCACAACAAGGCGTCACACTAAACAAGGTTAAAATTCCAAACAAGGAGTTTCCTCTTCAGAGCTTTTCACAAAGCTGCTAAGAGCAACTTGTACTGAAGGACTGAGAGAACTCACAGATAAGCATCGAGATCGGCTGCTGCTATTGATGGCATCGAGCTTATTCACTGTGTTTACAGTATAGTGATTGGTTGACAGGTGAAGGGTCTGTGAATCTGAACTAAAATCTCATCAATACATAGGACTGTCAACAGCAACTGGATTTGATTTGATTCAGGTTGGTGATATGACATTTATTTAAATCTAACATTAACTAATTGACTAATTCATTTGATATCAAATTAAAATATGATATTATAGTAATATAATATATATCATATTATATCAATATTTCAATTAAATACAATTATTATTCAAGCATATCATCATTAGAATTTAAAAAAATCAAATAAGCTAAATCTAACAAAATCGTATTACATTAGGTTAATTTTAAAAAATTAAGTTTTTATTTTTTGATAAGATTAAATGTTTGTGAAATCAATTTCATTTGATGATTATTTAATTGTTATTATTTCATGATTTTATTATTTAACTTCATGAACTGTCCAAAAATGAGGAATGCATTTTTGTTTTGAGGAATAATCTCCAGACAGCTGAGAGCTCAGTTCATCAGCTCTGCAAAATGCATTTCCCAGGTTTCCATGGAATGGAGAGTTTGCAAATAATCCAGTGATGTTGGATTGTTTTGATTTGCTGGTACCTTCCACCAAAACAGGCTTTTAAATGATCATTATCATTGTATTATTGTACTTTTCTCTATTTTTGGGCAACAACAAACTAGCCATAAACTTGTGTTCTTCCCCTGACAACAAATACAAACATCACAGCATATGGGGGCAGTCTGTCTACTCTTTTAGGTTTTGTTTTTCTTTTTAAATAAAAACCCTGATCCATTCTCATCCGCATTATGCAAGAGTCTGAGATCTGAGAGCCAAATGTGGCTAGAGGAGTTCATAAATATTTTATAAGGTTATTGATGGTCCCAGCTAACCACCTGCTGAGAGGATAAGCAGTCCTTGATGTTAAAGCATTACAAAATCCACTGCAGGCCACATCAATCCACATGTTCCAACAGATACTGTGCAGGAAGAGCAGGGCGAACCAGGTCAGTATTTTCAGATTCAGACTGCTTGAAACATAAGTATACACCTGGAATACAGCATTGTGTCTGTGAGACCCTTGTGCAGTAGATGTCAGGAAGTACAGATCAGTCAAGTCAATTTCTTTAACAGTTACCAACATGGTTTGGAGGAGGTTATGTGATCACCCATCCATGTCTGTTTATCTGTTTATCGCAAGAAATCTTGAAAAGCCGTCAACAGATTTTGATCAAATTTTGTGTAGGAGTGGCTCTTTGGCCAAGCAAGGGTTGATTAAATTTTAAGCTCACGATGTTCCACCACCATGTGCATCTGGATCTGGATCATAACACAGATATAGTAGATTAAAATATATATTTGGAGCGGGGGATAATATGTTTTGGGTCACAGTCTGGTAACAGAGAGGCACTGCCACCGATCTGTAGCCGAGATAACACAGATTTTGAGTCATTCTGTCACAGCTAGGACATGACTCAAGTTTTCCTAGTATCTCTCTGTGTTTTCCACCTCGACTCCTCCTCCCTTGTCTCTGAATGAGTGTGTATGCATGGTGTGCGCTTCTTCACGCACCTGTGCTCAATCACCTCATCAAGCAGCAGTACAGGACCCCTGGCTCTCCATCCACTCATCACCAGATTATTCAGCACTCTTAGTGGTACCTATACTCTCAGGCCACTCAGTATTTGATTACTTGAGTTACTTGTTGTATTACATGCTATCTTGTTGCTCTACTGTGGCTGGACTCCAGTACCAGCTCTCCAACCCAGCCATCACCGGCCACGCTTCACTCACCTCAGCCTTGACTCACCTCTATGCTTAGCCGTACTCCGTCATCCCCTCACAAATCATTAGCCTGTCCCCTGCCTTCGTCTGCGCCCCACCCCGACTCTTTCACCAGGAACCCTTTACAATAAATTCGCTTCAAAAACCAAACTTCACAGTGTCTGAGTCAGCATTTCGGATTGAGCTCCGACATAGATTTAACAGTGTCAAATTTGTTTTATGTATTTTCCTAAAAGTAAGAAGTAATAATGAGATGAAAAACTAATTCGGACCTGCCTTTATGGAAAATCAATCATATTTTTGTTGATATTCATAAACTAACACCAAATGCTAGGAGTAGGTTTCCATGGTCAAGGAATTATGCGGTATTACTTAATTTGGCATGAAGCAGATCCGAGTGGATCTATTTCTTTTTTAAGTAGTTCAGTGTTTGTGCTACCATCACAGTAAATATAGTATGACTCAGCACTATACCCAAGATATTCAGATATTTTTAAGTTGTTTTTAAGAATATTACTACCGGTCCTTGAATGGGGTTTTCTTCGTGCCTCAGAAATGCATTCTCTCTTCTACATTTTTAAACATTTGAATATAAGTATGCTGACATTAAGTCGGAACTGTGTTTATAACATGAAGTGTGTGTGTAAAACCACCATGAATAACAGCTTCACGTTGCATATCAGTCCATTACACTGCAAAACAAAGACAAGTCCAAGCTAGGGCATACACCCCTAGCTGGTCAACATAAAAAACAATGAACGTACCTGTACCACAAGTAGTGCAAGACGAATCGAAATGGCCCTGTAAGAAATGTACTACAGTTACAGAGCTTAATAATGGTAACAGTGTGAAAAGGATGTCAGATTTTAAAAATGAATGTAAAAGAAGCTTGTCTCATTCTAAATTAATATTAGAAACTACAGCTAATTTAGGGACATTGTTCCTTAAGTTGATGAGGAGTTTGTGTCTTGCTCAATCACATCTAAGAACTGAAGTGAACTCACCTGTCACTGCTTTTGCTATCAGTGAGGTGTCGTGCTCCTTGTTGCCTCGCAACTACAAATGATAGGAAGATGAGATTGTCATTCACTTCTTTCCCCAAACGAACAAAGTAGGGTCGGGGTCGTCACTTAATATTCGTTGACATTGAACTTGAAATCAAAGTGCCAGGGATTAGCAGTCACATACTTTGGAGCTAGCTTGCGAATTGAAGAAAAACTATGCATATTGTCCTATAAATGATACTTAAATGCCCACTGCATTATTGAGTATAATTACAAACCAAGGCTACACTGCATGCAAATGTCATATGAGAATAGGTTTTAGCCAGCAATGTAACATGCGGCATGTTTCTGCTACGTGGCTCTGAGCGGCGGACACCATACAGCTGATCAGAGTGGACTTTCGATTACTATTTTTAGAAACAAAGCACCCATACTGAACTGAAAATCATCTTAAATGCAAGTCTGACTAACCTGAGTGTCCGTCTCTGGCGGCCATTCAGTAATGACCAGCAAATCGTATAAAATGTTTTCATCTTCGCCCTCTATCAGACTTTCTTCAGCCATATTTACTTAGACGCAGCTGTAAATAGTCTACGGCGACTGCCACAGGACAAAATATATAAGGGAACCACGTTTGGAAAGTGTAATAACTTCTCATTTAACTCTATTTAATGGATTGATTTTAAATGCTATGAAATTAATTAAAACATTAATTGTGTTCTTCTGTAGTTAGCCCCACAAGCGACGTGTATTGTATATATATATATATACTATTTTTACGAATTAGTCACTACCCGGAACCAATGACATAAAGCTGGTCTGTAAAACAAGTTGCACCGGGCCGATAATTCCGAACACACTATATCCGTTCGGGTTGCACACGCAGCAGCAATAATGGCAGCGTTTTCTGGTAAGAATTTTATTGTCAATTGCGTAATGTTAATGTCATATTCGTGTTGCACTTCAACGCCAAACTACTTTTAAAAGCTACGCAAACGTACTGAATCACTAAGTGTGTCTCTTGTTCAACAGAAATGGGGGTTATGCCTGAAATCGCGCAGGCTGTGGAAGAGCTAGACTGGCTGTACGTCACTTATGGATTTTTGCTGGTTTTATTGGCCCCCTCAATATTGCTAATTCACGCTTATGTTGTGATGTGTGTCCATGTTAGTGTTGCACCTAATAAGTGCGTGAGTTGACATTGAACTGATTTATTTCAATCACTTGATTTTAGGCTACCCACTGATATCCAGGCAGAATCCATTCCCCTTATTCTTGGTGGAGGAGATGTACTTATGGTAAGTCTACCTCGTTGTTTGTCTTGGACACAAAATTCCCACAATGGAAGTTTTACATCTTATTTTCGTTTCTTAGGCTGCAGAAACCGGTAGCGGCAAAACGGGTGTAAGTATTAGACTCATGCACAATTTTGAAATACCACTCTACCTCTTAAGTTTTAACTTTATTTTTTAATTAAATTAACATTCAAACAACCGGCCAAGTATCATTAAAAACAAGCTTAAGTGTGATACTTGTCATCCTCAGGCCTTCAATATCCCAGTCATCCAGATCGTGTATGAAACCCTGAAGGACCAGCAGGAGGGCAAGAAGGGCAGAGCCTCCGTCAGGACTGGAGGAGCTAGTGAGACCATTTTAATACTTACTTGGTTGGTTGATTTGCCTAAATCATGTTCATAACATTGCACAGACCTCTCTGGTCCAAGAGACCTAACCAGGCCAGTATTTGAATCAAGTATCCATTATTCGTGTAAATTATGGGAGCTGTTGTCTGTCCTCTGCAGATGTTTAACCTGCTTTGTTTCTTTCTCTGGCTCAGTTTTCAACAATTGGCAGATGAATCCTTATGACCGCAGCACAGCCTTTGGTAAGAGGGGGGAAAATAAGCATGTAATATCACATTCCAGGACGGTTTGAAAGACAGACTCGTCTCTTAGGACTGTGCAACATAGTCCACATTTGATCTTTGTTCCCTCTCCTCATTGTCACTTTTAATTTTTTACCTGTACAGCAATTGGTGCAGATGGGTTATGCTGCCAGAGCAGAGAGTTTAAAGAGTGGCATGGCTGTCGCTCCACAAAAGGTGTCACCAAAGGTGTGTACTTTACAATTACTGGCACTTTAAAATTACTTTAGATTTAAAACAAGAATACTTTAAAGACAACATGCATGCAGTTGACAGGTAACTATCTTTGACAGACAAATATTAGAGGGTCTTTATTTTCATACCAACTGTTTCCTTTCCTTTTCCACGTCTTTATATGTCCAGGGAAGTACTATTATGAGGTGACCTGCCATGACCAGGGTCTGTGTCGCATTGGCTGGTCCACCAGTCAGGCAGCCCTGGACTTGGGTATGCTCTTCTATTCTTAAAAACTCTTGCAGCAGAACATACATCAGCTAAGATAAGCGTTCTTGCTAGAGCAGTAATTCAGTGTCATACTCAATGTCGAACTTTTTTTCTTTTCTTTTTTCTCCCCAGGAACTGACAAGTATGGTTTTGGTTTCGGTGGAACTGGAAAGAAATCCAACAACAAGCAGTTTGACAGTTATGGAGAGGTAATAATGAATGCATGAGCATGTTATTTACATATGTGAACGATTGTGAGGATAATTTCAACATGTTTTTTTCTTTGTTTTCCCTTTGCAGGAGTTTACCATGCATGACACTATCGGATGCTACCTGGATCTAGACAAGGGCCAAATCTCCTTCTCTAAAAATGGTGCTGTCTCAGTAGTTACGATTCTTATTATTACGGTTTTGTTGAACATTTGGAGCCAATGGTAAATGACATAGTTGCTCATGTTTATTGCCTCATTCTCTCTATTTCCTTTTTCCAGGTAATGACCTGGGTGTGGCTTTTGAGATCCCTCAGTATGCGACGAATCAGCCCTTCTATGCCTCCTGTGTGCTAAAGGTATCACATCAGTATGAAGCCTGGAAAGAAATGAGCAGTGTTCAGTTTAGCATCATGCAAGTAGCCCTTCTCTTGATCTGTCTGACAGAATGCAGAGCTGAAGTTCAACTTTGGAGGAGAAGACTTTAAAAATGCCCCCAAGAGTGGGTTTGTTGGCGTGGACCAGGCACCGGAGGGTCACGCAGTCAGATCTTCTCAGACAGGTGTGTGGAACTAACTATGTTTCAGGTTTAGCAAGAAAATAAATTGAAAAGAGACAGAAACATTCAAATGTGATTGTGAGAAATATCACATTTGTAGAAAACCAGAGAAAATTTGATCTTTAGACTAGATGATGTGTTACTTTCCTTTACAATAAAAGACTAATTTTACTAGACGTTTTACAACGAGTAATAAGAGCTACGTTTATGCCAATGTGGATAACACCCATTAATACATCACCAGCAAGGCAACACAACTGGTACATGTCCCAGTGTTGAATAGCTGTCTCTGCTCTGTGATTGTGCAGGCAGTGCCAAAGTGAGTCAGGCGAAAGCTTCATCCAACGCACCCAAAGCTCTGATCATCGAACCATCGAAAGAATTGGCTGAACAAACCCTCAACAATGTCAAGCAATTTAAGAAATATGTGGAAAACCCCAAACTCAGGTATGACTGTACAGGACTGGTAACGACATTGGTTGGCCCATATACACATAGGATCATGACGTTTGCAGAATACATGCATGTGTTGGTTAAAAACCATTGCTAAGCTAATTTGTAAGTCCTGTCTTATACCAGCAGATGGAGCCAGAGTGTAATTGTAATTGCATTCTTCATAGGGAATTGCTGGTTATTGGTGGCGTGGCTGCCAAAGAGCAGCTGGCTGCTCTGGAACAAGGGGTACGGGACATGTACAGTCTCCAAACAATCTTTCAAATAAGTTTGTTGTTAAACAGGAGTGGAAATAGTTTCATTCTAATTTCATTGCTAATCTCCCTTTGCCTTGTTCCCCCGCCTGCCCCGTATTTTTTTTGCGTTGTCTTATAATTAGATTGACATCGTGGTGGGAACACCCGGCAGACTGGATGATCTCATATCCACTGGGAAACTCAGCCTGTCCCAAGTCCGCTTTCTAGTCCTGGATGAGTGTGTATGTACAACACATGGAGAGTATTTTAATAACTCCTACTGTAGGCTACATCTGAAGCATTGATTTTTTTCAGTAGAAATTGCTCTTTCATTTAATGGTTTATTTACAGAGCATAACATACTCTGACGTCACGTATCCATTTGTGTCGCTCAGGATGGCCTGCTGTCTGCAGGCTATACAGACTTTATCAACAGGATCCACAACCAAATCCCTCAGGTCACCTCTGATGGCAAGAGACTGCAGGTAATACTTGAGATTAATTGCATATATGACACACTAACATTTTAACAACGATAACTTTAAACGTTAACAGTAGTCAGAGCAGTTTCTGTGCATTTTGTGAAAACCTACTGCGTGTTGATATTTGAATTAAAGATGGATTAGATGAACATTTAGACAATGCTCTCTGGTGCTCACCAGCTAGCAGAGAAGGTAGCACGCTACATGCATTATGTTATTGCTGTAAGATTGGGGCCGTCCAACTGAAATATTTCAGTTCCTAAAAATCAGATATGTACATGTTTTTTCACTGTATCATGTAACTCCAGGGCGTCTACTTCATTGTGACTGCACACAGACACACATCTGCAGGTGACGTGCAGGTACTAGTTGAAGAGCATTTGTCGATATCCTCTTTTCCAGGTGATTGTTTGTTCAGCCACACTGCATTCATTTGACGTAAAGAAGTTGTCTGAGCGTATCATGCACTTCCCGACTTGGGTGGACCTGAAGGGGGAGGACTCTGTCCCTGAGACCGTCCACCATGTGGTCGTACCCGTCAATCCTATGATCGATCGCCTCTGGGAGCGTCTGGGCAAGAACCACATCCGGGTGAGTCTCATTTTGGCCACTCTTTATTTCTGGGAAAATACAGCAGGGATTTGGTTTGCTGCTGAAGCATCATGGAGGATTCAACACCTTTTTTAACTTCGATGTTGCTATTTCTCTCAGCTCTGAATAAAACAAAGCTTTTCTCCTCTTGATTTGTTTTGCTTTGGATAGACTGATGAAGTCCATGCCAAAGACAACACCAGACCAGGATCCAATTCTGCAGGTAAGAGCAGATAGGCAGCACAGTTTGGACCATTTAATTTGATCCGAATATGATTAATTAAAAGTACTTTTTCAATGAACATCACATAAACAACCGCACAGATATTCTATTAAGGTTTGCCTAAATAATCATGATTCTGGACTCTGAAACAGAAATGTTTGCGTGCATTTTAGAAATGTGGTCAGAAGCCATCAAGGTGCTAAAAGGCGAGTACGCGGTGAGAGCTATCAAAGAGCACAAGATGGACCAGGCCATTGTCTTCTGTCGCACCAAGATCGACTGCGACAACATGGAACAGTACTTTATCCAGCAAGGAGGAGGTAGGAGGGATCGGGGCCATTGAGATTTTACTTTTCAGCAGTTCCTGAACTGAAGTTTTAAAGTGGGAACATCCCATTACATGCACACACATGGAGACATGGTCTGTTATTACAAATTACAAATTCAGAATCCTCTCTGAGTATTGGTCTATCTTCTTTAGGTCCAGACAGTAAAAACCACCAGTTTTCCTGTGTTTGTCTCCATGGCGATCGTAAGCCCAATGAACGGAAAAATAACCTGGAGCGCTTCAAGGTAATGAGGACAAAAACTTGATTTGCAATCTTTTAAGCACAGCCATTCTATCGGTGTTTGAAGCTTTTTTCATGTTTTCTCAGAGAAAAGAAGTGAGGCTCTTGATCTGCACAGACGTAGCTGCCAGAGGAATTGACATCCATGGAGTTCCTTATGGTAAGGATGTTAGATTTCTAACATAAAACTTACCACAACATTTAAACTCATCTGGTTAATATTGTTCAGACCCCCCCCCCCGTCTTGCCACCAAAACAACTCTGATCTGTTGAGGCATGGACTCCACAAGATGTCAATGTTAAACTTTGGAATAACTCCAAAGTGTAACATTGGAGTTTTTTCCATTTTTCCTGCTTCCATCACACAGACTTCAAGAACCGACTTTTCACTTGTCTAATATACCATTCCTTGACATGTACCATTGTAACGAGATGATCCATTTACTTACTTCACCTATCAAGGGTTATAATGTTGTGGCTGATTGGTGTCCATTCCTAGCACACGTTTCAGATGCTGATTTTTACACAATGATGATCATACAGGAATACTTTGCTGTGTTTTATATTTCTAATCCAGTCTCTGCCATCAGCTCTCACAACTTTATCTTTATTTTTTATTTTTTTGCTCCAGTGATTAACGTCACCCTGCCAGACGAGAAGCAGAACTACGTGCATCGTATCGGCAGAGTTGGAAGAGCTGAGAAGTGAGCAGATGTTTTTTGGTATAACTGTGTTTGAAAGAATCTTATGAATTTATCCAATTCATCTTGATTGCAATCCCGAAACGCTCACAAAATACACCTAACAATGTCTCATCACAGTATGATTCAGCTGAGAGACAATGACTTATTACTCACAGATAAAATCCTCTCCTTTCAACTTGCAGAATGGGACTGGCCATCTCCTTGGTAGCTATGAAGACGGAGAAGGTAGGGTGGATGATGGAGCACTCTGAAAGTTAACGGTGCATATTTTTTGAAAATAGGTGGAAGTAAATCTTTCCACGTGTGCAGGTGTGGTACCACGTTTGTGCAAACCGAGGCAGAGGCTGCTACAACACCCGACTCAAGGAGGATGGAGGCTGCACCATCTGGTACAACGAGAAAGAGGTGAATGAAGACAGACACACACTTAATCAGCTAGATTAACATACACACACTCGCCCCAAAAAACACACATCAAAACCCTCATTATATAGAAGATCCTGGAGCTTGATGCATGGATCGAGAGGTCACTCTTTTACAAGGGTGACCTGGCCAAGAAGGCAGCAATGAAGGTAATTATAGTCAAATCTGCTTGTACCCTAATCATGGGACAATGATATTATAAATGTATTAATTTCACAGAAAACATTAACTAAGATTATATCCGGACTGATGTTGGTGGCGTGTCGAAAGGTTAAGTAAGTTAAGCTGTTTTGTGTGTGTCCTGTAAATGCACACAGCGTCTCTCTCTGAGATGCACTTTTTGTTTCTGCTCGTTTCTGCAGACAGTATAATGAAGATTTTCCTCATTAAAGATGTAGGTTATTATTTAAGCCGTCTGCATTCCATCCACTACTGATCAGAATGATCATTTTTTATAACCCAGCCCAGCCACATCCAGATGCCACACACTCCTAAATGGTCAGAAGTGATCATTTGAAGGTGATGCTGACGCTTCAGCTACACACAGCCATACTTTTGCATAACTCTATTTCTTTTGGAAATATATTCATTTGCAGATTTGTATGTCAAAGAAGAGTGGACTTGTGACCTTGTGGGGTTATTCACTGTCCAGGTGTCTTTCAGGTTTAAGTGATTTGATAAGCAGCAAATTTGTTTGTCATTCTGGCTTAAGTGGCGCCTTCGGCTTTGGAGGATGTCTGCTGTGAAATGGAATGTGTTCATGGTGAAACCCTAATGTGCAGTGAAGTTTTACTAAAGTTTGGAAGCACTGAAATCTCAAGCACACACACACACACACACACACACACTTTTGTCCCATGTAAATATGATATAATCCCACGCTACCCATCATGAACTCTCAATTCTACTTGTGCCCTTTTTCTCTTTCATCTGGTCACAGCTCCTGTCGGACATTGAGGAGCATCTAAAATGCACCATCACCCAGTGTGAGCCAGACATCAAAGTACCTCTGGATGACTTCGATGGAAAGGTCACCTATGGCCAGCGCAGGGCATTAGGAGGTATTTGTTCTAGAGTGACTCATCTCTTTACGCCAGCATTTTGTACATTTTTAGCCACACTAGTAGCACCGATTATAGTAATAGGAATATTGATAGACTGAATATTGTACGTCATTATAGCCTTTATAGTCTGGTCGCTTTGCTAAACACATATTACATTCACTGTTTTTTGTTGATGTTGACTATCAAACCTGTTTTTTATTTTATTTTTTATTTTTTTATCTCACTTAGGTAGTAACTACAAGGGCCACGTGGATGTTCTGGCCCCGACAGTTCAGGAGCTGACAAGCCTGGAGAGAGAAGCCCAGAGTTCCTTTCTTCATCTGGGATACCTTCCAAACCAGCTTTTCAGAGCCTTTTGAATACACCCAAACAATGGGGCTGCTGATAGAGAGTACAGAAAAATAAAACATCTTCACATATTACAACAACATGACATTTTTCCCGGTGAACAGAAAAATATAAACACAATAATCATA
This sequence comes from Chaunax sp. Z400, assembly GCA_037577475.1. NCBI lineage: Eukaryota > Metazoa > Chordata > Actinopteri > Lophiiformes > Chaunacidae > Chaunax > Chaunax sp. Z400. Next base: position 12,254,504 of record CM075202.1, read on the forward strand.
AATGATTTGCATGAAATGTTTACTTAAAGCTGTCAGATTGACAGCATTTCACTGGGCATTTCACCAGCTTCTCTGTAGTCTGCTTACAGGGGATAGCCAGACTCCTGATATCTGTTTAATTTAATTATTTCTCCTCTGAAAGGTTTAGAGTTTATACTTTGGCCTTCTTTGTTTTGAGAGAATCTGCTAATAAAGCCTTCACTTGCAAGAATATTAAAGAACATAATCATTGGCAACTAATGTGAAACCTAGTTTTGATGGAGTTTTGTTTTCTGGTCAGTATGACAGAATTAAGCCATTCAAAGTTTCCGTGTGATGTAATTGGCTAAGAAGTCAAAGTGACTTTTTTTTCTGAAATAAACTAGTGATATGCTTAAATTGTGTTTCTCTTTTTTTTAAAAACCATAATTACTCCTCTGAAAGGAAGGAAAACAATTATTATAAATGCCTTTTTTGTTGAACTCTTCATTTAGTGTTTTTAGAGTTCCAGTTTGCTTATCTAGATAAGACTACATAATCTCATTAATTATCATACTTTAATGAACTCCTTTTAAAGTCAAATCAACTTCAAATTTCATCAATACCATCCCAACAAGATAAGGATGAAAAGTTAAGGTTTGGTCGACCCAAACTTGACATGTTGGACAAAAGTCCCCCCCTGAAGTCATCTATACAATATTCAGTTACAGTGGCAGCGCCACCTTCTGGCGAATGTAAAATGTCTTACAAACCTTTGTTTTTTTTTAATCTAAATTTGTCATAGGGTGGTGTTCGCAGGATATAGTCAAAGAGAAAGTAGATTGTTAGGTGCTCTCTAACGCCACGTAGTGGACAAAAAAAAATCACAATCCTTCCCATTGTTTTCCATAATATTATGCAAATATAACCATGTTTACCTCCCGGTGCATCGTACCGAGGAAGATGCAGGACACCCACGACGGGCGTTCGCACGCCCGTTCAACGCTGCTTGCAGTTTTAAATTCATTTTACATTTCATTACAATGAGAATTCAAATCTTTACACTTTTATTTTGAAATCCCAGCGCACGGATCTTGGCCCAAGATTCTTGGGTCACTTCTTGTGGAAGCGCTCTGCTGTGATGTACATCAGACTATCTTCGATTGTTCCAGAATCGTAGAGAAACCATATGTGGTGTTAGCCCATGAGAGAAACGCTTCTGTGGTTGCAAACCACGTTAGGTACGTGTACCAGTGTATTTCGTTGTATTTTTATTACTTTATCGACTGTATTTTTCTCCAAAAAGACCCCCCTAGCTGCCCTCTATCTATACGCTCCAAGTGTCCATGGCATGTTTACCAAACAGTGGTTGAATTATGTTCACGTATCGAATATATACGAACAAAAATCATTAATATGAGGTGTTACATTGCAGTTTAGCCCAATTTAGTTTTACATGCGTCGTCGCGGTACAGACTGCTACAGGTACAGAGTGCTGTGTAACGTTATAGGTGGAAGAAAGTCAAGCCAACTCTTCATAATTACTAGGCCTACTTTAACAGTGGTGCTGGACAGAGAATTATGTCACTAGAGCTGCAGCGATCAATGGATTAGTCGAACTAAAGAAAAGCATTGCGATAAGCTTGTAATCTCTTTTCAAGTCATTTTAAAATCTGAAATGTCAAGCATTTGCTGGCTCCTACAAAAGAGAATTAAGGGCACATTGAAATGAAACAAAACGAATAGAGACTTTGATATTTAAGTCAAAATACTAAAAGAATACAGTACTGTCACTAGGAAAAGTTATAAATAAGAAAAGGCCAATATCACAAGAGTAGAGTCATATTTATTCAAGAATATTGTAGTAATTGTATGAGAAAAATGTGTACTAAGATAATGTAAGCATATTGATGGATGAGAGCTGGCGCCGTTGTATGACGTCAGAGAAAAAGCGACGGTGTCACTAGTGTTTTTTTTATTTTATAGAACTTTATTCTATAATTATAATCAATACAAATAAGTAAACCAATGCATATAACAATAACAATACATAAACATGTATGAACAATACAAATGTAAAGGAAATAAAAGGGTAAATAAAAGAAAAGGCAAATAAACATTAAATCAATATGAACAAATAAATAAAATGCCAAAACACCGAAGCATGCCAGGGGTTATTGTAAATAAATAGTAACTTAAATAAAAATATTGAAATGGGAACAAAGTCTCAACGTTTTAATAGCCTTTTTGTTTTTGGATTTAGATATATTTTTAATGTACAGTTCCAAATCTTTTTTAAAAACATTGGAATGGAGTGGTTCATTAGTGTTGCTTTCGCACTTGCTACGTGTGTGAGCTGGAAAATAAATGGAGGCGTGCTGGTGCTCCAATAGTACGAGTCCTTGAATCTTATTATGTAGAAGAGTGTCTTAAAGCCCCCATACACCTCGCACACTACAATAATACATTTGTAATTTTAGGCTACGTATTACCAGAAGAGTACCACCAGCATCAAAATGAGGAATGTGGAGTATCTTGTGAAGCTTTTGCTTTCGTAAAGGTTTCACAAATAAAAAATATTATATCTTTTGTTACATCAAAGTAACATTATTATAAGTGTCAGGACTTTGGAAAGAAACTTGGTCTGTTCTGAAGGAGGAACCAGACTTTGAGGAAAATATTCTTGTGGAGGAGCAGATGGCTGCTAGTAGTTGACTGCATGGCTATCATTGGTTGCATCATCGTGCATCACTTTATTCTTATAATATTATGATTTTATTTTCTAAATATTGTGACTGTTTGTCTCATAAAATTACAACTTTATTCTCATCATATTGTGACTTTATTCTCAAAATCCCTGCCTTTTTTGTTTGTTTTTTTCTATGTGGGTCTAATACTCTGTCCTAGGTTCCAACCTCCTCAATGCAGTGATGTGCAGCTTCTTCATGAGAGTAAATTAAAAGACTTAGGGTTTTGGACTGTTGTTTGGATAAATATAAGCAATTTGAAGATGTCAATTTAGGCTCTGTGAAGGCATTTTTCATCATTTTTGACCTTTTACACACCATACATTCAAAGTGAAAATAATAATTAATTGCAGCCTTATTTCACACTTGTTCTTCGTTTGTTGTTATCTGAGTTTCTCTCTTCTTCGTTTTGGTTGCCAGACTGGCTCGGGCATGTGAGTCCCTCCCTGTCCTCCCTGTGAACATTTTCAACATGACAGCCAAGTAAGAAACTTTGCCATATTACACCCAAGCAGTTCATGAAAATATATTGCCGAAAACATTTGGTGGAGGAAAATAGCGTACGCAATTGAATCGCGATTCATATTTAATCAGCACTGGCTAGTTTGACTTTATTTGTCTGGGATTCTTGAACAGTTTGTGATATTTGTAAAACTCACCAACACAGAGGCATAAAAAGCCTCCTTGCGGGCCAAGTGAAATAAATATGCCTAAATTTGGGACTGAGGAGAACTCCTTAGAAATTTAAAAGTTGAATAGTGTAGCGTACCTGAAAGCCAGGTCCCTTGCATATATCTATGGGTAAATGGAAGGCTGTGTTTATTGGGTACAGCTGCAGTATGTGACCATGTATTGAATGCAGTGCAATGGTCAGTGCACCAGGTGGTAATTTAAATTTTAAGTGGAAAAGAAGGCTAATGTTTTCTTTCGAGTGACAGAAAATTCTGTTTTTAGTTCTGTTTATTGTAATATTAAACACGTTGTACCTGTTTTTGGAGTGCAAATGATGCATGCATGAGTTAACGTTCAAACTTTGTTTTATTTAAGGCTGTGCTGTATGAGCACCATCCAATCGCTGATTGGAGGATGTATAACTCGGACACAGATGTACAGCACTGGAACTCTTAACTAACTTAAATCATGTTTTACAAGGTATGTAGCAGGCTGAAATCAACAACATTTGCTGGTCTATAAGAAAACATTCGTCCAGTTAATGTCAGGTCTGTCCTCTGACTTAATGGATTTTATGGCATGGTTGCAGTAGGTCTGCTTGGAGAGACAGAGTTGATCCTAGTGATTACATTTTAAGAAAAACCTTATAATTTTATGAGTATTTCCCCTTAAAGTTAAGTTGAGATCCTGTAGATCCTTGTAAAGATTTAAGTTATTCAGAGCATTGCAGCCCTTAAGAGAGTTCCGAAAGTGAAAAACTGTTAGAAGTCGGGGGGGGGGGGGTGGACTTTTCAGAGGCTTCAAGAGAATTTAAAGCAGAGGAGAAAATTGGAGTAAAACAAAGCGGTAGGAGAAATATCCTCCAAACTCTGAATAAAAGTCAGTTAATGAAACACTACATAGTAGATCTTGGGAAAACATTTGTTGTTGATCTCATCAGATATATGCTAAAATCTCCCACCATACAAAAATATTTTAAGACTAGAAATGGACATGAACACATGTACTGCGGAAGTAGGTCTCCTAGACATTTTATAGGCTTCTTTTAAAACAGACTGACAGTTTATTCAACAGAGATGCCCATTATGTAAAGTAGGATTCAAATTAAAGTGATATTCATAGTTACATTAATATCATTCTTGATGTCTCAAGAGAGACTAATATATATGAGTGGACATATCAGTTCTTGGTCAATAACATTGTGATTAAATTTACGTAAGTAAATATTTTATACTACAGTTGTACTTAGATTAATCAGTCCGACACTGTTGTTTGGGGAATCAGTGCATCTCATCTGTAAAAGAAATGGTCTTCACTTTATTCCAATTTAGTTCATTGATAGCATTTATGTATTTAATTTTTTGAATGCAATGAATATTGCATAATTTGGATTTTCAGATTTAGATTGTTTGTGACTCGAAGCTGAGCCATATAGAGATTGTCTTCTTTTCTCTCCTGAACTTAATACAGGAAAGGAAGATATAGGGGACCAAGGAGAAGATCACTGAAGATAAACAACAGGGACTCCTGCAGTCTGGACAAAATAAAGATGGACGCCAACACAGTATGGCAGTGGCGCATAAAGCATGTAAGGAAATATTCAGGATGTCCAGATCCATTCCATTACAGCAGTAAAGTAGGATTGGATTTTAACGTAAAAGCGAACACACAGAAAAAACTTGATTTACAGTTAGTGACCAATGGTGTCATACTTGAGGTCTGTGATTTTGCTAAAACAGTAAGCAAGGGTGAAAAGCATTTTATCACAGACATTCTGGAGAACAATTTCAGTCTTGGATTGGAAAATGAGCAACAGCGGATTGATTTTACTGCTCAGCTTCTACACAAACTTAAAGACCTGTTCAGAAACCCTCCTGCAGATGAGCTTGAAGTTTTTACTCTCTTTGACTCGTCAGAATGTACCAGCAACAGCAATAATGGACTGAACAAGGCATCCACAGAGCGTAAGACTGACAGTTTCACGGTGGAGATGGATGATACTAATGATAATAAACATGAAGACAAATTCAAATGTTCACAAGCAACATCCAGAGAAAACAAAAAGACAGAAAGTCACTCAGAAGAGATGGATGAAGTACAAAAATCTAAGTGTTCAGGAGAACAGTCAACAAAAGAGGTGAAAGAAGATGTTCTCCTGTTTTTGTTCCCTTATTGTGAAGAAATCGGTCTGAACCTTGGCATTGGGGCAAAACAAAGTCTAGATCTAGGTTTGTTGACAAAAGGCGTGATGTTAGAACTGGTCCACTTCTCTAGAGTGCTGACTGCGTCCTACAGTCAGATTATTCTGGATGTGTTGGAGCATAATTTTGACCTTGATCTAAAAAATAAACAGGTAAAAAATCAGGTTTGGTCTCATGTATCACACTTGCTGGAAAGAAGAAAAAAGTTTGAAAATGAGCCATTTTCCTTCCAGTCAAAGCCCGTCAAAAGACCCAGGGAATCAGCACTGTCCAATGTCCGAGTCAAAAGACTCAGAAGAGGACAGTCTGAACATAAGGAGACAAACCAATTTTCTCATTACATTAATTTGTGTACCAGCACTAAAATAGAGACTGACCATGACTACAGTTGTCCAGGTGGAGATGCTGATCTAGACTCAGATAAAGTCACACCAGGAAATACTAGCAGTCAGAATCACACTGAAAACCAAAGGAACACTGACATCCCCACAGAGTCAGAATCAAGTTGTCTTGGTATAGATGTGACTTTTCTCACTACCTCTGGTCAGTCATCCAGCTCACAAACGATGAACTCAAATATGAACCCAACAGTTGCAAGTCAACATGACGAGAGGTGGCTTTGTGCAGGCAATGAGCAAACACAGACTCCAACAAATGCACTAAATGATTGTGACATGGACCACAAGGAAATGAAAACAGAGAATTACAGTATTTGTCCTGTGGGAGAATCTGATCTAGACTCAAATCAACTCCCAGAATCAGGAAAGACTGACATTGAGGATCATGTACAAAACACAAAAAGTGGTTCTCTTAGCTTGGACATCCCTAGAGATTCAGAATCAAGTTGTCTGGGTGATTCTGCATGTTTCCTCACCTCCAATGATGCCTCACCCAACTTACAAACTATAAACTCAAATATGGACACAGCAAATGAATGCGACATGGAACAAGAGGAAATGGGAATGGATCACAACATATGGAAGTTGCGTGCTAACCGTGTTGTACAAATCTTATCTACAACATGGAAAGATTTTGATCCATTGAAATGGTCAAGAAAATGTGGCCTTACATTCAATGTTGGATTTGGCCCAAAGCAAAACATAAGCATTGACTCCTTGACAAATCCTGTTCTGCTTGAAATTGCAGAATTCGCTTTAGCAATTAATGCATCCCAGAAGGATTTCATAATGGAAATTCTTGACTACAACTTTGACCTCAGCCTGCAGAATCAACAACATAGGAATATTTTTGCATGTGAGGTCATGAATAGAGTTACACAACTGAGAAGTTGTGAAGATGCAGTCAAAGTCGCCAATGAGGTTTTTAAACTTCCTGGTCTCGTTCCCGAACTCAGCAGCATATCGACAATGGAGAAGTGTGATGTCGCTTCCATGCAACTTGTACATACTGAAAGTAAAGAACATAGAGGTATTTCACACAAGAGTGTGGATGTTTACCCCTATTGCAAAGAAATAGGCCTGAAGCTACATGTCAACAATAGTCAACCAAGGAAAAAACTGGACATCAACAAATTGACCAATGGAGCAATGACTGAAGTGACAAACTTTGCAGAAAAGCTAAGTGGAACATTTGAGCAAATTTGTCTTGACATCCTCGAGCACAACTTTGATCTAGATTTGCAAAGTGGGGATTCAGACCGTGCCAGGAATATTCTTGCACAAATTTCTGCTGCAGTTGAGCAAAGGAATCTATCAACCAGTTTAAAAAGCAGAAAAAAACCAGAGGGCACAATAAAAGGTACCAAAACAATGAAAAAACTGGATTCCCAGAACAACCCAAATTTAGATGCACACAGAGGTGGTTCTTGCCAGGAGGCATTCATAGACCAGAATGCAGGGAGTTCTGCAGACACTGAACATAAAAATGAGCTTGATTTAGAGCTGTGGAAATTGAGGGCCAATCATATTCAGCGAATCCTCTCAATACCTCATGAAGAACATTGCCCTCTTTATTCTTACTCCAGATGCAAGAAATTAGGCATTGATTTCAATGTAGGATCTGGAGTAAAACAAAACCTCGATCCCAAATTACTGACCAATGGCATCATGGTTGAATTTAATACTTTTGCCGCAGCACTGATATTAGCCAGAAAGCATTTTGTCACAGAAATACTGGAGTATAATTTTAATCTTAATTTGAAAAATGAGCTGGACCGCAATGCCTTTGGACAGCAAACTTTGGAAAAGTTTGATTCATTGAATAAAGTTAAAAGAAACATTTTACATCGAAATGAAATGCTTTTTGAACTCCCTGACTTGAAGTGCATACAAGAACCTACTCATGACAAAACGATATACTGCCCCAAATGCCATCAAGACCGAAATCATAGGCTTCATCAGGATGAATTTGGTGGTAATCGTATGCATCCTCATCCACATGCCATGACTGACACAGTCTCCGTTGATGCAAAACCCACAGTACAAAAGCCTGCAACAGATCCATTATCTACCTTCTCAACAATAGAGGAGACAATAATGAATAGTTACCCGCTTTGCAAGAAAATAGGTTTGAACCTGTGTGTGGACAAAAATCAACCAAAAGAAAAACTTGACCGCCAAGTGTTGACTTTCAAGACTATGAAAGAAGTGACCAATTTTGCCGTAAGACTGTGTGGATATAAACGTAAGATCATTCATACACTCCTTGAACACAACTTCAATATTTACGAGCAGCACCCAAGTGTAGATTTTGTACAAATGTTACGCAAAGCATATGCAGTAAAAGATGGAGGGGTCACCTGGTTCAGTGAAGTTTTTGTCATTCGACCAGTTTCACACAGACTACCTGGGCAGTTAATTGAAGTGAAAGGGCAATCTGCCATGTCCAGAAATGAAAGGAAGGAAGTAATCAAAGAGAGACAGCTTGCACTGCAAAGAAAACAGGAAAGAGCCACACTGCCAAGTCATAATATGCATTATCCCATTTGCACGGAGATAGGCTTGAACCTAGAAGTAACATCAAAATCAGGAGAGAAAGAAAAACTGGACTTGAAGCTGTTGACCAGAGCTGTGGTGTTTGAGATACATGAATTTGCAACTCAAAAAGTGGGTCACTATTACCCACGGACTGTGTTTGACATCCTTGACTGCAACTTTGATCTTAGATCACAACATTACAGGCGCTGGGAATTCTCCATAGCTACTGCATCCAAAATCCAAACAATGGTCAAACAATATTGTAAAAATGATGGAGCAGATGAAGTCTTCAAATTGCCATTTTTGTTTGACCCCCAGGCTTCAGAAAGGTTGATCGAAAAGGATCAAATTGATTATAATGAAAATTCTACCCTGGACATTCCTAGCAATTCAGAATCAAGTGGTCTGGGTATTTGTACGCCCTTCCTCACCTCTGCTGACATCTCATCCAGTTTACCAACTGTAAACTCAAATGTAAACCCACCATTTGGAAGTCAGCCTGATAAAAGAAACCTTTGTGGACGTGAAGAACCGACAAAGACTCCAGAAAATGTTCATACTGAATGTGACATTGATCGAGAGGAAATTGAAAAAGAGAACTACTACACTTGTCCTTTAGGAGAGTCTGATCTAGACTCGGATGAAGTCACAGATTCAGAAAACACTGCCTATCAAGATCCCTTACAAAACCCTGAAGCCTTCTCTCTGAGCTCCGACATCACTAGCGAATCAGAATCAAATTGTCAGGCTGTTTCTGTGCCTTTCCTCGCCTCCAGTGACGTCTCATCTAGCCTTCCAGCATTTGCAAGTCAGCTTGATGAAAAAGGTCTTTGTGGAGGTGAAGAGCAAACGTCAACTCCAAGATATGCACCAGATGATTGTGATAAGGAACAAGAGGAAATTGGAACAGAGAATTTGTGGAAGTTGCGAGCTAACCGTGTAGAACAAATCCTCTCAGCACTAAACAAAGAGTTTGGTCCATTTAACAGGTCCAAGAAACTTGGCCTAGAATTCAATGTTGGATTTGGCCCAAAGCAAAATATAAGTGTTGACTTCTTCAGTAATTCTGTTCTGCTTGAAATTGCTGAATTTGCCGTAGCAATTAATTCATCCCAGCAGAATTTCATCATGGAGATTCTTGAGTACAACTTCGACCTCAGCCTTCAAGGTCAACGACATAGGAATATTTTCATATGTGAAATTATGAATAGAGTTAGACAGTTGAGTAGTTGTGAAGATGTAGTCAAATTCTCTAAGGAGGTTTTTGAACTTCCTGTACCAATGACAGCAATAATTATGGCAAATCAGAATGAGGGCAGTGTCATTCCTGAACTCAGCAGCATGTCAAAAAGGGAGAAGTGTGATGTTACTTCCACGCATCCTTCAGATGCTGAAACTAAAGAACATACAGGTATGTCACACAAGAGTGTGGATCTGTATCCCTGTTGCAAGGAAATAGGTCTGAAGCTACATGTAAACAGTCAAGCAAGGAAAAAACTGGACTTCAACAAATTGACCAATGGAGCAATGACTGAAGTGACAAACTTTGCAGAAAAGTTGTGTGGAACATTTGAACAGATTTGTCTTGACATACTCAGACACAACCTTAGTTGTGATTTACAAAGTGGGGATTCAGACCTTGCCAGAATTACTTTTGCTCGAATTCCTGCTGCAATAGAGCAAAGGAATCTGTCAGCCACTGTAAAAGTCCGCAAGAAAATAAGGGGCACAAGAAAAGAAATCTCAAAAATGAAGAAATTGGATCCCCAGAACAACCCAAATTTAGATGCACATGGTGCTGGTTTTTCCCAGACAGCAAATATAGACAAAAATGTAGGAAGCTCTGTTGAAATTGAACGTAAAAAGGAGCTCGATTTAAAACTGTGGAAATTGAGGGCCAATCATATTCAGCGAATCCTCTCAATACCTCATGAAGAGCACTGCCCACTTTATTCTTACTCCAGATGCAAGAAATTAGGCATTGATTTCAATGTAGGATCTGGAGTAAAACAAAACCTTGATCCCAAATTACTGACCAATGGCATCATGGCTGAATTTTATGCTTTTGCCACAGCACTGCTATCAGCCAAAAAGCATTTTATTATTGAAATAATGGAGAATAATTTTAATCTTTCTTTCAAAAATGAGCTGTACCGCAATGGGTTTGCACAGCAAATGATGGTGAATCTTCAAACAGGAACTCTAAAAAAAATAGGAAGCCCTCAGAAGCCTTTTGAGCTTCCTGACATGAGGTCCATATCAGAACTTCCTTTTGACAAATCCTTATACTGCCCCAAATGCTATCATGACCGAAATCATAAGCTTCATCAGTATGAATCTGACAAAGGTCACATGAATCATCCTCATCCACATGCCATGTCTGACACAGTCTCTGCTGATGAAAACTACACAGCAGAACAGCCTGCAACTGATCCATCCTCTACTTTGTCAAAAATAGAGAAGACAATTATAGACAGTTATCCTCGCTGCAAGAAAATAGGTTTGAACCTGTGTGTGGACATAGACAAACCAAAAGATAAGCTTGATCCACATGTGTTGACACAAGGGATTATGAACGAAGTGCTTTGTTTCGCTCTAGTATTGTGTGGTAAAAAAAATAGGATTATTTACGACCTTGTTGAACACAACTTCAACATTGACCTTCAGCACCAAGATGTAAATCTACAACAGCTGTCCAGTAAGGCACGAAAAGAGGGTGGGGTTGCCTGGTTTGATGAAGTATTTCTTATTCATCCGATTTCTCACAAGCAACCTGGAAATGTAAGAAAAGTGACACAGAAATCTTCCATGCATGTAAGTGAAAGGAAGGAAACTATCCAAAAAAGAAGGCTGGCACTACAAAGAATGGAAGAAAAAGCCACACAGCCAAGTCAAAATGTGAGAATCGTAAAATCCAAGTCAAATAATCACAGTACAGTAAACCTTTATCCTATTTGCACAGAAATAGGCTTGGATCTAGATGTGACATCAAAATCAGGAGATAAAGAAAAAATTGACTTGAATCTTTTGACCACATCTGTTTTGTCTGAGATACTTAAATTTACATCTAAGAAAGTTGGACAATATTTCCCAAGTACTTTGTTTGACATCCTTGACTATAACTTTGATATTAGCTCACAATATTACCGGCGCTGGGAATTTTCCTTAGCTGCTGCATCTAAAGTCCAAACCGAAATGAAGCAATATCGTCTTAATCGAGACAGACCTGAAAAGATCTTCAAACTGCCATTTGTGTTTCCTCCCAAGAAAGAGAAGAAGCAAAGAAAGAAATCGAAGAAGCATTCTCAGAAAGAACCAAACAAGAAAAGGAATAAAGGTAATGAGCAGCAAGTGGGATACCATTTAGATGGCGATAGCATCGGTGGTGTTAATACCAATGAGGACACAATTTTCCAAACGATGAATGGGCAGAAAAATGAGTGTCTAGTAGCTGTAGGATCTACCAGTCCTTTCCAACGAAACATGAAATTGAAAGAGGAGTATGATGTAAGTTGTGGCAACATGACACAACAGCCACATCAATATGATTTTGTCAAACTAGAGTCCAACACTTGGGATGTTGAGCATGTAGTCTTGGGTGAGCCTGCAGAAACCCTTGGATATCCTTTGACAACCATGCATCCAAACTTAGGAAGTAATATAACACCAAAATTAAAAAACGAAGATGTCCAGTATTACATGATGGCTGAATCCCAAAGATCCGAAGGACATACATATGCTGAGAGTAACATAAAAACAGAACCAGACATGGCAGAGTATTTAAATCCAGTTGAAGCAGCAGCATCCCTGGGATACTCCATAATAACCATAGATGATGGCAATGAGAGCGCAGTGATAAAAGAAGAGCAAGAAAACGTTTTACTTGACACTTACTCTGATGGAGTCGTGTCATACACTGAAAGTGACAAAGGAAATTGCTGATCCATAATGTTCTAAAATGTATTTGACAGAGGAGGCCGGTGTGTTTTACACCAAACAAATGCTGTTAGCTGCTGTCATTGCTTTGAAAACCTATTTTGTGTTTGGGGAGAATGTCGTTGATGACTCATTTCAATGCTGCAGGAATGTGTATTATGAAAAGCTTGGTGTCGAACACTTCATTGAGGTGTGGATTCAATCCAAACATAACAAGGTCTGATGAAATAGTTTCAGTGCAAAGAGCTGTCAATTAAAATGTTTTTTCTTGAAAGTTCTATGTTCCACTATTGGAAATTATTTGACTTTTTTTTTCCTTTCCATGATAAGCTTTTCGACTGTCAATCCTGAGCTCGGTAAGATTTTGAGGATTTTTGAGACTGAACCTTACTTTATGCAAGGTCATTGTATTATAGTCATTTAAGAGCCTCTGGTCTGTTTAAAGCTGCATTTTGTCCGTTATGCTTTTTTTAACTTGGTTTTTCTTTTCATTTTTATTAGTGTCTTTTCTGACCTCGATTATAGTTTTCCATTTTTATGTATTTGTTTACATTTTCATGTTTCACTTTTGAAATGGAAAAACTGCCTTCTAACAATGAAAATAGTTATTTTTTAAGTTACTAAAACAGTGGTCATTTATTGAATCTGTAATGTAAATATGTAATAAATATGATATAAAGTTTTGAAACCATCCTGCCTACTTATGTCTTTTCTTCTTGAGTACTATAAACATCTACCATAAAGGATGGCCTTGACTTATGATTATTTGCCTCATTTGGTGCATATAAACTTCACTGATCTTTAGTACTGCTCATCACAACTTTAAGAACATGTATCACTGACTGTCCTGTGAAAGTAAACTCCACAAAAATATAAATGCAACACTTGTATTTGCTGCCATTTTTCATTAGTTGAAGTAAAAGATCTAAGACTGTGCACAGAAAAGTCTAATTCCCTTCAAATCTCGGTCACAAATGGTGAGCATTTGCCCATGACTAAGATAATCCATCCACCTTTTATCACATAGTTTTATCACACAACAAAACAGTTGTGTTTATTGGTTTTTGAGTTTATCAGGCTCAATAATGTTGTGACAGTTAACTTATAGCAGTAGAAAGAGGACTATTGGTGGTAGTATTCAGAGGAAACACTGATTTCATCTTAACATGATAGGTTTCAAATTTGTACGTGAGGAGGTTGAAACTATGTCAGCACTCAGCATTTTGGCCTGTTGAGACTGTTGGCCTCCATATTTTGAGGAACTCATTGTCATAGGCCTTCACTGCAATGCTTGCAAGAATATCACAGAACATACAGTAAAGCCTGGCCTATAATGAAAACCCCAGTTCATTGGATAATGTGTTGTGTTTTCTGATTGATATGACAGACTGGACTATTTAACTTTTCTCACACAATAATTGGAAAACTATCAATGCACTCTATTTGAGGAGCTTTGTGTTTTTTCAAGCTACGTTTACTTATCTGATAGGAAGAAAAAAATATTTTAAGCAGGACACACACAAAATATATTTCTTTACATATGGTGATGTCACTCTCTGGGTGAGGACTTTCCAAAAAAAATACACAAGCAACAAGACAATACTTGCATTTCCAAGTGATTAAAACCCCAACAGCAAAGCAGCTCTTTATTGAACAGATTAGCCATACGTGTGACAGATACTAGAAACAAACAAACCATAATGAAAGTGTGCTTTACACCATATGTTTAAAACTCAAAAGTATATATATATTTGAAATACAGTTTTTGTTCAATTTCCAGCAGGCAGCAGGGAAATATTTGTTGTGCTTTTGTTTTGTTTGTTTTGATGGTATATAAAAATGGCTACAAGATCAAGCTGGTGGAGCAGAACAAAGCTATCACTAATGTAATCCTTTGATTCTGTTAGTCATTAACAACATGTATCACTGGCAATCAATTCTTGAATGCTTTTATTTTGAAGTCCTGGCGCACTGAACCGGAACACAGTTGACATTTCCTGTAATGGCGTCGCATCGTCTCTTCTGCATTTGAGAGATTTACAGCCTTTATTTGACATAAAGACATTATTTGGAAAACCATACGTGGTGTTACCAAGTAAGAAGAACGCCCCTGTGATTGTTCAGTCCACGTGAGGTACCTGTACCCTTGTTTTTGGTCCTATTTTTTACTATTTGGTTGATTGTGCTTTTTTTTCATGCCTGGTCTCTCTCCCTCTTCATGTGTTGTGTACCAAACATTGGTTATGTGTCCATATCTGAAATACATACGAACATAAAAGTGATATATTCGAGTTTTTACATAATGTAACTTGGTTATGTTTTGCTGCTTTGTCACTTTCCATAAAGTTGGTGTTTTGTAATGTTATAGGGTGACATGTTGAGAAAGGAAGAAGTGACGGTATCTGATGGTAGAGTCTCTAGATCAATCAATGCAACACTGAAATGGTGACGTTGAACAACAGCCATAATGGAAATGTAAGGTGGTATTTATCTAGTCCAGGGCCTTGACACCCTAAGCAAAATAAGAGTCTGGGCCACCCATCACAATTGTAAATGCTTCATTAGCCACAAACCTTCTCAGGGGCATTGCTAGATTTAAAGTTCTGTTGGGCCCAGGTACCCATTAGTGAAATCTCTCTTTTTTTTCTTAAATGATCGCTGTGTGTATGAAATGTGTAACGTACTACTTCTTTTGGTTAGCCCACTACTACTGTTTCTGTCATATTGCAGTACTTAAAGAGCTACTGGTGAAAGTTTATAAAATATTGAGATATTAATCTATATGAAAGTATTTATTTCAGCATATTCAATGAAAATTCAATATGATTTAATTGTGCAAAATTCGTAATCTGCAAATAATAAGATGAATTACAATGTATAAATAAATGATAAAATATTTCAAGCAATCATTTCAGGAGCACAATTTTAACTTGTGTATACTTGTGTATATATATCCATACATACACATATATGTATGTATGTCTTACTTTGACATTGTGGATTACAGAAAAACCAAAATATTATTTTCCTGTTATTACCGATCCAAATTTATCCACAGCCAAATATAGCTTAAGACTTGAATGTGAGATTTTTCTGAGGCTCTTATTGGTCTAAAAATTTGCAATGTGCAGATTGCAGAAAAACAACTACTATTAAAATCAAATAACTTAAGCCATTTGTACCTTTGTCTATTTATACCGAACAAAGCAATAGCATGTTGGCGTTCTCCAAGCATAAGAGAAGTGACATAAAACACAGCAGTGTCTGCGTCTATACTGTGACATTTTACACATACATTGATCAGCATTATGTGATTAACAAAATAATATGGCAAAAACAATAATTTCCCCTCCCTGTTACATAATGATCGATCTCGGCCTCAGCTCCGAGGTTAAGGAGCTCTCAGACCTGACACTGTCTCCCCAATTTGAAGACCTTTTAGGTTTATTTTCTTCTTCTTTGCGCTCGCTGCTACATGCTACTAGCTGCTTTTTAAATCTCCCAGTTTGTGGGTCACACATATAACCCGCGTCCCGTCGTGCTATCTCACCTGCTTGCTCTGTTTATACAGGCGTTGATTAAGTGCTGTTACAACCTCTGCTGCCGGCTCAGAGGTGGAACAACAATGACATGGGTCTGTGGATAAACAGTACCTCCTCAGTCAAGTGTCATTCAAATGTAATAAACAGACAATACTGATTAAATTAAAGAGATACTCAAGAACATTGCATTTTTGTATGACGATGAACATTTATACCATTGACAGGTTAAAAGATTCATTAAGCTCGGCCCAAACTTGAAGATAACCTGGTTAGCTTCAAAGAACACAGGACAATTCATTCTTATAGTCATTCTTTTTATTTTAGGTCCACATCCTCTCTGCATTTTTTGACTTTGTTACATTCAATTTGTGTTTTTAGTTAGTGCAATAAGTGTTTAAAGTAGAGTTAGTCGACCAGAAAGCAAAGAGAAAATGTAAACGCCATTACTTCCAACACAAAGGTAACTGTGGGCCATGTGTCATGTACGTTTATGTATTGTATCTATGGGTGAATTAAAGATGGCACTAATCATGTGCTGCAGCAACAGCCAGTGCAGGATGTTAATATTAAGTGGAAAATCAGGGTAATGTTTTTAAATTCTTTGTTTTAGTATTAAACTTTCTGATTTGACTTTCAAACATTGTTTCACTCAGGGCTGCACTGCACCAGCACCATCCCATCTTGGATTGGAGGATGTCTAACTAGTTTGCAGACATACAGTGTGGGCCAGGAACTCTTACCTAACCCAAATCATGTCAAATAAGGTATGTCGCTGAAATCACACCACATATGCTGATCTGCCAGAAAACATTTATCCAGTCCCAGGGTCAGTCTGTCCTCTCTGATCAATGGATTGGTAGATTTCTTTTGGTATGGTTGCACAAAGTCTTCATGGAGAGAAGGAGCTGTTATTAAACTATTATCTTAGATTAAAGGCGGTGGTGCCTGACAGTGATCCCGACAAGTAACAAATGTCGGCCAACAAGCATGTTGTATACTTGTCAAACAATTGTAAAATTGTTGTGAAAAGACGATAAGTGTGTCAAGAATAAATTCAAATGAAGTTGATTAGAAAATAAGGTGATTTTTAGTGTAAAGCTGGCAAAGACTATAGAAACTTTCACAGAAAATGTATCATCAGAAAGCCAGACATTACTGGCAATGCTTTGTGTACGTACTGCAATGAATTATCACATAAGATACAGAGGCTGTATCGCTTTGACTGAATATGCCACAAATGTCAAGAAACACGCAGCTGCATCTGTTTGCAAAACAAATTATTAATTTGGATCAGCATTTTGTGTCCTATAGTTAACATCAAACACTTCAACTTCACAACCGAATGCCGTAAATCATTGGGGTTCTCTGTCAGAGCCCTCGAATCGGATAAACCAGAGGTTATTCCTTTCATACCTGCTGACAACAGACAGGTTCACTCAGAGGTATGTAGAGGTAATATTGAACATTTTCTACAACACTTTATTCAATACACGGACAAACGACAAAGAATTGTTCTAAGGGAAATACTTCTATATTATTTAAATTCATTTTTGTCATGTTATTGCTGTCATCTCTTTTTCACAGCTTCCTGTGCTGCATGGGTGCAACATTTTCTGACCTATTTTTACTAAACTGGTGTAAGGTCCATCATATTATTAGGTTTTTTCTTTTCCTTTTCACCTTCACCTATGATAGGGGGTGTAGTCTATCCACATTAGCACAATGGAGTTTTTCTGATAGCGGGAACATCTGTGTCTTTGGACACAAATTTTTATCCTTGCCACGAGCCAATTGAGGAGGTTGATATTGGAATGGGTTCAGTCCATCCTGTCCGTCTGTTCATCACGTTTCGTTTCCCGTGCAAAGCTCAAAAACTGTTGAATATTTTTCCACAAAACACACATCAGTCTTAATATGAATTGTTGCCTTTGTCTATTTAGGGATTTTACTTGTTTTTATTGTTTTCATTTTAAGTAATCAGTGATTCAAAGTCATTACCTGTGTTTTTTGCAATCCAAAACTCAAAGGTAATAAATTAGTGACAAGACAGAGACAAACCTGCAAATTCTCAGAAATGAGAAGATGAAAATGTAAAATGTTTGTTTCTTAGTCCGATGAATATTGCATAATTTGGATTTTCAGATTTAGATTGTTTGTGACTCGAAGCTGAGCCATATAGAGATTGTCTTCTTTTCTCTCCTAAACTAAATACAGGAAAGGAAGATATAGGAGACCAAGGAGAAGATCACTGAAGATGGACAACAGGGACTCCTGCAGTCTGGACAAAATAAAAATGGACGCTAACACAGTATGGCAGTGGCGCATTAAGCATGTAAGGAAATATTCAGGATGTCCAGAACCATTCCATTACAGCAGTAAAGTAGGATTGGATTTTAATATAGAAGCGAACACACAGAAAAAACTTGATTTACAGTTAGTGACCAATGGTGTCATACTTGAGGTCTGTGATTTTG
Organism: Chaunax sp. Z400; assembly: GCA_037577475.1. Classification (NCBI taxonomy): domain Eukaryota; kingdom Metazoa; phylum Chordata; class Actinopteri; order Lophiiformes; family Chaunacidae; genus Chaunax; species Chaunax sp. Z400. The sequence goes on from CM075202.1 coordinate 12,272,970, forward strand.
CTAAAACAGTAAGCAAGGGTGAAAAGCATTTTATCACAGACATTCTGGAGAACAATTTCAGTCTTGGATTGGAAAATGAGCAACAGCGGATTGATTTTACTGCTCGGCTTCTGCACAAACTTAAAGACCTGTTCAGAAACCCTCCTGCAGATGAGCTTGAAGTTTTTACTCTCTTTGACTCGTCAGAATGTACCAGCAACAGCAACAATGGACTGAACAAGGCATCCACAGAGCGTAAGACTGACAGTTTCACGGTGGAGATGGATGATACTAATGATAATAAACATGAAGACAAATTCAAATGTTCACAAGCAACATCCAGAGAAAACAAAAAGACAGAAAGTCACTCAGAAGAGATGGATGAAGTACAAAAATCTAAGTGTTCAGGGGAACAGTCAACAAAAGAGCTGAAAGAAGATGTTCCATCTATGTTCCCTTATTGTGAAGAAATCGGTCTGAACCTTGGCATTGGGGCAAAACAAAGTCTAGATCCAGGTTTGTTGACTAAAGGCGTGATGTTAGAACTGGTCGACTTCACTAGAGTGCTGACTGCTTCCAACAGTCGAATCATTCTGGATGTGTTGGAGCATAATTTTGAGCTTGATCTCAATGATCAGCAGGTGAAAAAGAGTGTTTGGTTTCAGGTATTAAACGTATTGAAAAAGAGAAAGCAACTTACCCGTGGGAGCAAAGTCAGTCCAGAGTTTAAAGATGAGCCGTTTTCCCTCAAGACAAGGCCCATCAAAAGACCCAGCGGATCAGCACTGTCCAGTGTCGAAGTCAAACGATCCAGAAGAGGACAGTCTGAACACACTGAGAGGAACACTATATCTCATCACACTCAGTTGTCTACCAGTGGAAAAACAGAGGATCACCTGAACTATGCTTGTGCTCGAGGAGAGCCTGATGTTGATTCAGACAGAGTCACAGATTCAGCGAATGCTGACCATCTGGACCACTTGCAAATCCCAACAAACCCTGACATCACAAGAGAATCAGAATCAAGTAGTCTGGATGTTGGTGCACCATTCTTCACCACCACTGACATGTCATTTGTTAGTAGAATTGATGAAAAAGGAGTTTGTGGAGGTAAGGAGCAAAAACGAAGTCCAAGAAATGCACGACATGAAACTGACAAGGAACAAGAGGAAATGGGAACAGAGAACTTGTGGAAGTTGCGAGCTAACCGTGTAGAACAAATCCTTCCTGCACTAAACAAAGAGTTTAGTCGATTCAAATGGTTCAGGAACTTTCTTCTTGAATTCAATATTGGATTTGGCCCAAAGCAAAACATCAGTGTTGATGCTTTGGCGGATTGTGTACTTCTTAAGATTGCTAAATTTGCCTTAGCAATGAATTCATCCCTGCAGGATTTCATCATGGAGATTCTTGAGTACAACTTTGACCTCGGCCTGCAGAGTCAACACCATAGGAATATTTTTGCTCGTGAAATTATGAGTAGAGTTAGACAGCTGAGAAGTTGTGACAATGCCATCAAATTTTCAAATGAGGTTTTTGAACTTCCTGGTCTCATTCCATCATTCCATCTCATTCCTGAGCTCAGCAGTGCATCGAAAATGGACAAGGGCCATAGTGATCGCCTGTGTCCTCCTCATTCACATGCTGATGCTAAAGAACACACTTCAGCCAAGAGTGTGGATCTTTATACCTCGTGCAAGGAAATAGGTCTGATGCTACATGTAAAGAATAATCAACCAAACAAAAAACTGGACATCAACAAATTGACCAATGCAGCAATGATGGAAGTGACAAACTTTGCAGAAACGTTGTGTGGAACATTTGAGCAGATTTGTCTTGACATAGTCGGACACAACTTTGATCTTGATTTACAAAGTGAAGACTCTGAACTTGCCAGAAATATTCTTGCACGAATTCCTGCTGCAATGGAGCAAAAGAATCTATCACGCAGTGTAAAAGCCTGCAATAAAAGAAAATGCACAACACAAAATATTGCAACAACAGAGAAACTGTATTGTCAAAACATCCAAAATGTTTATGCCTGTAGTGCTGGTTCATTTCAGGCAACAGACATGGACCAAAATGGAGGCAGTTCCACTGATGTTGAATTAAAAAATGAGCTCCGTTTGAAACTGTGGAAATTGAGGGCCAATCATATTCAGCGAATGCTCTCCATACCTCACAAAGAGCACTGCCCACTTTATTCTTACTCCAGATGCAAGAAATTAGGCATTGATTTCAACGTAGGATCTGGTATAAAACAAAATCTGGATCCCAAATTACTGACCAATGGCATCATGGTTGAATTTCACACTTTTACCACAGCATTGGTGTCAGCGACAAAGGATTTTGTCACAGAAATAATAGAGTATAATTTTAATCTTGATTTGAAAGATGAGCTGTACCGCAGTGCCTTTGCACACCAAACTATGCAGAAACTTAGAGTAATGAATTGCCATAAAAGATTCAGTCCTCTTCGAATGAACATGGTTTTTGAACTCCCTGGCTTGATTTACACACAGTACCCTATTTATGAGACAACTACATACTGCCCCAAATGCTATCAAGACAGAAATCATAGGCTTCATCAGGATGAATTTGATGCTAACCATATGCATCATCCTCATCCACGTGCCATGACTGACACAGTCTCCATTGATACAAACTGCACAGCACAACAGCCTGCAACAGATCCATTATCTACCTTCTTAACAATAGAGGAGACAATAATGGATAGTTACCCACTTTGCAAGAAAATAGGGTTGAACCTGTGTGTTGACAAAAATCAACCAAAAGATAAGCTTGACCCACGTGTGTTGACACTTGGGGTCATGAATGAAGTAGTTAGTTTTGCCAAAAAATTGTGTGGTACAAAATGTAAGATCATTCATACACTCCTTGAACACAACTTCAATATTGACAAGCAGAGCCAAGATGTAGATCTTGTACAGATGTTCCGCAGAGCAACAGCACTAAAAGATGGAGGGGTTGCCTGGTTCAGTGAAGTTTTTGTCATTCGGCCAGTTTCTCGCAGACTCCCTGGCCATGGCAGTAAACTGAAAGAGGCACCTGCCATGCAGAGAAATGAAAAGAAGGAAATAATCAAGAAGAGAAAGCTGGCACTGCAGAGAAAACAGGAAAGAGCTACACTGCTAAGTCATATGAGTGGCGTAAAATCAACTTATCCCATTTGCACGGAGATAGGCTTGGATCTAGACGTGACATCAAAATCAGGAGAGAAAGAAAAACTGGACTTGAAGCTGTTGACCAGAGCTGTGGTGTTTGAGATACATAAATTTGCCACTCAAAAAGTGGGTCACTATTACCCACGGACTGTGTTTGACATCCTTGACTGCAACTTTGATCTTAGATCACAACATTACAGGCGCTGGGAATTCTCCATAGCTACTGCATCCAAAATCCAAACAATGGTCAAACAATACTATGAAAGATTAGACGGAGCAGATGAAGTCTTCAAATTACCATTTTTGTTTGACCCCCAGGCTTCAGAAAGGTTGACCGAAAAGGATCAAATTGATTATAATGAAAATTCTACCCTGGACATTCCTAGCAATTCAGAATCAAGTGGTCTGGGTATTTGTACGCCCTTCCTCATCTCTGCTGACGTCTCATCCAGTTTACCAACTGTAAACTCAAATGTAAACCAACCATTTGGAAGTCAACCTGATAAAAGAAACCTTTGTGGACGCGAAGAACCGACAAAGACTCCAGAAAATGTTCATACTGAATGTGACATTGATCAAGAGGATATTGGAACAGAGAACTACTACACTTGTCCTTTAGGAGAGTCTGATCTAGACTCGGATGAAGTCACAGATTCAGAAAACACTGACTATCAGGACCCGGTGGAAAATCCAAAACGTTCTCTGAACTCGGACTTCCCTAGAGAATTAGAATCAAGCTGTCTGGGTGATTTTGCAATTTCCCTCTCCACCAGTGATGTCTCGTATAGCCCACCAGGTTTAAACTTGAATAAAGACCCACCACTTGCAGCTCAGCTTGATGAAAAAGGTCTTTGTGGAGGTGAAGAGCAAACGCCAACTCCAAGATATGCACCAGATGATTGTGATAAGGAACAAGAGGAAATTGGAACAGAGAATTTGTGGAAGTTGCGAGCTAACCGTGTAGAACAAATCCTCTCAGCACTAAACAAAGAGTTTGGTCCATTTAACAGGTCCAAGAAACTTGGCCTAGAATTCAATGTTGGATTTGGCCCAAAGCAAAATATAAGTGTTGACTCCTTGACTAATTCTGTTCTGCTTGAAATTGCTAAATTTGCCTTAGCAATTAATTCATCCCAGCAGAATTTCATCATGGAGATTCTTGAGTACAACTTCGACCTCAGCCTTCAAGGTCAACGACATAGGAATATTTTCATATGTGAAATTATGAATAGAGTTAGACAGTTGAGTAGTTGTGAAGATGTAGTCAAATTCTCTAAGGAGGTTTTTGAACTTCCTGTACCAATGACAGCAATAATTATGGCAAATCAGAATGAGGGCAGTGTCATTCCTGAACTCAGCAGCATGTCAAAAAGGGAGAAGTGTGATGTTACTTCCACGCATCCTTCAGATGCTGAAACTAAAGAACATACAGGTATGTCACACAAGAGTGTGGATCTGTATCCCTGTTGCGAGGAAATAGGTCTGAAGCTACATGTAAACAGTCAAGCAAGGAAAAAACTGGACATCAACAAATTGACCAATGGAGCAATGACTGAAGTGACAGACTTTGCAGAAAAGTTGTGTGGAACATTTGAACAGATTTGTCTTGACATACTCAGACACAACCTTGGTTGTGATTTACAAAGTGGGGATTCAGACCTTGCCAGAGTTACTTTTGCACGAATCCCTGCTGCAATAGAACAAAGGAATCTGTCAACCAGTGTAAAAACCTGCAAGAAAATAAAGGGCACAAGAAAAGATATCTCAACAATGGAGAAATTGGATCCCCAGAACAACCCAAATTTAGATGCACATGGTGCAGGGTTTTCCCAGAAATCAAGTATAAACAAAAATGTAGGAAGCTCTGTTGAAATTGAACATAAAAAGGAGCTCGATTTAAAACTGTGGAAATTGAGGGCCAATCATATTCAGCGTATCCTCTCAATACCTCACGAAGAACATTGCCCACTTTATTCTTACTCCAGATGCAAGAAATTAGGCATTGATTTCAATGTAGGATCTGGAGTAAAACAAAACCTTGATCCCAAATTACTGACCAATGGCATCATGGCTGAATTTAATGCTTTTGCCACAGCACTGGTATCAGCCAAAAAGCATTTTGTCACAGAAATACTGGAGTATAATTTTAATCTTAATTTGAAAAATGACCTGTACCACAGTGCCTTTGGACTGCAAACGTTAGAGAAATTTAAAACAGTTAGAAGCAACAGTGCTCTTCAAAAGAAAATGCTCTTTGAACTCCCTGACTTGACATGCATACAAGAACCTACACATGACAAAACTACATATTGCCCCAAATGCTATCAAGAACGAAACCATAAGCTTTGTCAGGATGAATATGATGTTACTCACATGAATCATCCTCATCCACGTACCATGACTGACACAGTCTCTGCTGATGCCAACTGCACAGCGCAAAAGCCTGAAACAGATCCATCCTCTACTTTGTCAAAAATAGAGGAGACAATAATGGACAGTTACCCTCACTGCAAGAAAATAGGTTTGAACCTGTGTGTGGACATAGACAAACCAAAATATAAGCTTGACAGGGATAACTTGACCCGTGGGGTCATGAATGAGGTGGTTAATTTTGCCCAAAAACTGTGTGGAACAAAAAGTAAGATCATTAGCACACTCCTTGAACACAACTTCAACATTGGCAAGCAGAGCAGAGACATAGATCTAGCACAAATGTTCCGCAGAGAGACGGCACGAAAAGATAGAGGATTTTCCTGGTTCAGTGAAGTTTTTGTAATTCGGCCAGTTGCTCACAGACAACCTGGTCATGAAAATAAACCCAAAGAGACATCTGCCATGCAGAGTAGTGAAAGGAAGGAAACTATCAAAAAGAGAAAACTGGCATTGCAAATGAAGGAGGCAAGAGCAACATTGCCAAGTAATTATATCAGTGTTGTAAAATCACAGGCAAATCATCGGAGGAAAGCAAACCGTTTTCCCCTTTGCACTAAGATAGGCTTGGTTTTAGACGTAAAATCAAAATCTGGAGACAAAGAAAAACTGGACTTGGAACTACTGACCAGAGCTGTAGTGTTTGAGATACATAAATTTGCGACTCAGAAGAGAGGACAGTCTTACCCAAACACTGTGTTTGACATCCTTGACTATAACTTTGATGTTCGCTCACAACATTACAGATGCACGAAATTTTCTTCAGCTACTGCATCCAAAATCCAAACCTTCGTCAAACGATATAGTCTAAAACGAGACAGACCTTACCAGGTCTTCAAATTGCCATTTGTGTTTCATCCCAATACTTCTCAAGGATTTGTAGAGAAGAGACAACAAGAGAAATGTCAAATGGATTGCCAGGACGAACTTGTTACGAAAAGGAATGAGGGTCATTGTGTGCTCCAAATGAGATACCAATCAGATGGAAATTGCATCTCTTTTGTCGGTGTTGTCAAAACTAACGAGGAATCTTTGTCCCATGATATGGACACAAAGTCCCACATATATCCTTTCAATGTACAGATGAGTGGAAGCCTATTGAGTAAAAGTTGCTGTAGTCCTCTCCAAGGAAACATACAGATTAAAGAGGAGGCATATGATCCATATTATGATGATATGAAACCAGAACGGAACATTGATGAAAAATATCATCCGCGTTATCAATACAACACAACACAGTCAAACTCTAGGGATGGCGAACATTTAGTCCAAAGTGAACCTGCAGGATCTCTTGGATATTCTTTAATCACCACATGTCCGAACTTCGAAAGCAAAATAAAAACAGAACCACAAAATGAAGGTGTCCAGTATTACATGCTTGCTGAACCCCAAAGATCTGAAGGACATGCTCTCCTATCTGTATGTACAAACACTGAGAATAACATTAAAACAGAACTGGACACTGCAGATAATTTAGACCTAGATGAAGCAGCAGCATCCCAGGAATACTCCATAGTTACCATAGGTGGGGGCAGTGAGAGCACAGTTATAAAAGAAGAGCAAGAAAACATACTCCCTGACTCGTACTATGATGGAGTTGTGAAGGAAATTATGCAGAAATGAGATCCATAATGTTTTAAAATGTATTTGAATGAGGAGGTCGGTGTTCTTACAGATGCTATCAGCTGCTTTCATTGCTATAAAAACTGTTGATGACTTAAACTGTTTACTGTTAAACTCTTAACTGAGGTGTGGGTTCAAAGCCCAAAACAATGAATAGTAAATGACTTACAAAGGGCTGTCAATATTGTGTGTTGAAGCTTTGTTCTTTAAATGTGTATATACAACAGTTGGAAATGATTACTTTTCCTTCAGTGGTCAGTTTTTGAACAGTCAATTCCCAAAGTTGTAAGAATTTTACTTTGTTGATAGGTTATTGTATTTTAGTCATTTAAGGCTCTCTGGTCTGTTTTAGAAGTGCTTTTTTGCTGCTGTTTCATTGTTTTTTCTACTTCATTTTCATTAGTGGCTTTTATGACCTCAAATTTAGTCATTTAAATTTTTTATGTTATGTTTATTTTTCTAAATGAAAATAATAAATGCTTACTTTCAATGAAAATGGAAATATTTCTTGAAACTGTATTGTAAATAGGTAAATATGAGAGTGTTTTGAAAGTTTTGAAACATTTTGTCTACTTCTTTGTTTTCTTATTCATTACTATAAACCTGGACCATATAGGATAGGCTTAGCCTTATAATTATTATTTACCTAGTGTTTCATTGATCTCTCCTGTTGGCTGCTTTAAGACTATTTTACACTAATTATCCTGTGCAAGTGTAAAGAAGGTTATGTCAGTTAACTTGAAGATGTAATGCTGAAATTGATATATGGTTGGTGCTCCACACTCACAACCTTCCTGTTGTTACCAGACCTCCAAAGCTCATAAACCAGGGAGACGCAATTAACTTCACATAATTACATCTCAGTGGAATTCACTCATCAGATAGGCCAGAAAAAAGGAATGAGGCAAATATGGTCGAACCCCAAATAGTCTTTAATTACAGATTAAGTACACCTGTGCATCTCAGTAGTTTATGTGCATGAAACACATGTAAACACATCAATAATTTTACTTTGAACATCTGTCAAACTGCTTGTCAAAACCATAGAGCTAAAAAAAACAAACACTAGAGCGGACACGCTATTAGCTGTCACAGGCGGAATAAACAAGCATTGACAAAGCCTGTTTTTGACCCTAAATTTGGTACTTATTTGAAGAATAACTCCATCTAAAATTGAAAATCAGTATCAAATAGTAAAAATTGTTTATTTCTGCATATTTACATGAGAATGTTTACTAATAAATGGGCTATATGGCACTAATATGTGTTATGGATTGGCAGAAACGTATCAGTATTGTGTAGGGCATATATATATATATATATGTGTGTGTGTGTATGATATCAAGACATTAATTATAGACATCTGTAAATAATTCAAGAATACATTTTGGACGTTGTAAATGATATTTGAGTTTAGAGAAGTGGGAAGGGGTTGGGAGTCTTCTACCTACTCCTTTTCAGACACTGTTACTCTTGTTTTCTTATTTGTCTTTGTATTTATGTTCAAAATAAACACTATCATTCATTCATTCAATTTAAGATATAAAAAATCCATTGAAATAGGCTCAAAAATTATATTTAACATGTCTATAATTGTTATACAAATATCTGTAATACAATTAGAGATATCAAAAATTATTTCAACATATCAAAAATTATTTCAAGCTATCTTGAATCATTTAAAGATATCTATAAATAATTTCTTGATATCAAAAATGATTTCAAGATATCTATAATTCTGAATAAAAAAGGGAATAGCTTGAATTGCCTGAATGCTTTTATTTTGAAGTCGTAGCGCACCGAACGTAGTCGACATTTCCTGTAATGGCGTCGCATCGTCTCTTCTGTATTTGAGAGATTTGCAGCCTTGATTTTACTTAAAGACATTATTTGGAAAACCATGTGTGGTGTTACCAAGTAAGAAGAACGTCCCTGTGATTGTTCATGAGGTATTTGTTCCCGTGTGTTTTGTCCTATTTTGTACTATTCGGTCGATTGTGCTTTTCTCATGGCTGGGCTCCCCCTCTCCGTGTGCTGTGTGCCAAACAATGGTTGATATGGGTCCATATCTGAAATATATACGAACATAAAAGTCATATATTTGAGTTTTTAAACAGTACAACTTGATTATTTGTTGCTGCTTCGTCACTTTACGGAAAGTTGGTGTTTTGCAATGTTATAGAGTGACATGTTGAGAAATGAAGAAGTGAAGGTAACTAACAGAGTCTCTAGAGGGAAATATAAGGTGGTATTTACCTTTCCAACACAATGTTAACAGTGGGCAATGTGTCATGTACGTTTATGTATTGTATCTATGGGTGAATTAAAGATGGCACTAATCATGTGCTGCAGCAACAGCCAGTGCAGGATGTTAATATTAGGTGGAAAATCAGGGTATTGTGGTTTTTACATTATTTAATTTAGTATTAAACTTTCTGATTTGACATTCAAACATTGTTTCACTCAGGGCTGCACTGCACCAGCACCATCCCATCTTGGATTGGAGGATGTCTAACTAGTTTGCAGACATACAGTGTGGGCCAGGAACTCTAACCCAACCTAATTCATGTCAAATAAGGTATGTCGCTGAAATCACACCACATTTGCTGATCTGCCAGAAAACATTTATCCAGTCCCAGGGTCACTCTGTCCTCTCTGATCAATGGATTGGTAGATTTATTTTAGTATGGTTGCACTAAGTCTTCATGGAGAGAAGGAGCTGCCATGCAAACACTGAATCTTATCTTTAAAGATATGCTGTTCTGATTTTGGGCCCTATTGGTGCTATGCCAGGGTTTCCCTGTCATTGGCATGTATTGGGTTGCCCTTGTATGTACGCCTGTCCTAGTAACTGAACTGTACCATAATGTATGGTCTATCCACATCTCCTCAAGTACCACTGGACAGTAAATTAAATTTCACACATTCTCATAATTGGTTTCTTCAGTTTGTTTACTTTCACAATTGAACTTAGGCGATTTAGATGTCATTTTGCTCACATTCAGAGGCTGTGGTCTATTCACATCTCCTCAAAACCCTGGCAACATCTAAATCCAGGGCAAAAATTATGGAGATGGCTGAAAGGAATGGTGCCAGCATCTTAGTTTTATTATGTGTACAATTCCCACTGCCTGATATGTAATGGTGTAAGTGACCAAACAAAGGAGGAGGTTAGAGTGATGTGAACTAGGCTGCCATTGGTCAGTTTTCAAACTACCTATGAATTTGTCCAACGGCACATCTGTAGTGACACATTCCACTATAGGGTATGCACTAATTCCACTTCTGGCAGGAACAGGCCCCCTCAGTCGGATTAGGTGGCAAACCATCCTGCATCCTTTACCTTTAGTAAGGGAAACTATATGAAAGTAGGAGTAAAACAAACTATTATCTTCTTAAATTAAAAGCAGTGGTGCCTGACAGTGATCCCGACAACTAAGAAATGTCGGGATCACTCAGTCAGTGGTCAGTATAAAGTGTAAGATGTGAAATGCAGTATAAATGCATAGATAGTGCAATACATCAAAATTACAATCAAATTCACATTGCATATAAAAATCAAGATGTAGTCAGGAGCAGTCAAAAGCCGAGGTGAACAACAAAGTCGTCAACCCATTTTTGAAAGTAGCAAGAGTTGGGGCACATCTAAGATCTTTGGGACATTTATTCCAGCTATGTGTAGCATAAGAAGTAAAAGCAGCCTCACCCTTGTCCTGATTCTAGGAACACTTAACAGACTGGTCCATGATGATCTTAGCGGTCTAGAGGGTTCATAGCATGGAAGCAAGTCAGAGATTTATTTAGGCCCTGAACCATTTAGTGCTTTGTAAACCAGTAACATTATTTTGAAGTCTATTCTTTGTGATATTGGTAGCCAATGCAATGTTCTCAGAATTGGTGTGACATGCTCATATTTTTTGGTCCTTGTTAGGACTCTAGCAGCAGCATTCTGAATGAGCTGTAACTGTCTGAGTGTCTTTTTGGGGAGGCCTGAGAAGAGACCATTACAATAATCTAACTTACTGGAAATGAAAGCGTGAATTAATTTCTCTAGGTCTTGTTGTGACATTTTTATTTTATTCTGGCTATGTTTCTAAGATGGAAAAAGGCAGATTTTGTAAGAGACTTGATGTGACAATTAAAATTTAATTCGGAGTCAATAATTACGCCAAGATTTTTTGACTTGGTTTTTGGGCTTTAAAGAAAGGGAATCAAGATGTGCACCAACTGCTGGCCTTCCTTCCTTAGTACCAAAGACAATTATTTCTGTTTTGTCTTTATTTAGTTGAAGGAAGTTTTGACACATCCATTCATTGAGTTGATTAATGCATAGATGCAGTGAGTCAATAGGAGCATAATCAGTTGTTGACAGAGCTATGTATAACTGAGTATCATCGGCATAGTTATGGTAAGCAACTTTGTATTTGTGCATAATTTGGCCTAATGGAAGCATATAGAGATTGAAAATGAGAGGTCCAAGAATCAAACCTTGAGGTACTCAACACATCATGCTGGTACGCTCAGATGTGTGGTTGCCAATGGAAACAACGTATTCCCTATTTTGTAGGTAGGACCTAAACCAGTTTAAGACTGTACCAGAGAGTCCAACCCAGTTTTCAAGTCTATCCAGTAGTATTGAATGGTCCACTGTATCAAAAGAAGCGCTGAGATCAAGTAGCACAAGGACTGAAATTTTGCCTGCATCGGTATTCATTCGAATGTCATTTAGAACTTTAATTAAAACCGTTTCTGTGCTATGGTGCAGTCGATAGCCTGATTGAAATTTGTGGAGTAGACCATTGGAAGTTAAGTAGTTGTTAAGTTGTTGGTAAACAACTTTTTCAAGTATTCTGCTTATAAATGGTAAATTTGATATGGGTCTGTAGTTGCTGATAACAGAAGCATCCAAATTATTCTTTTTTGAAAGAGGCTTAATGACTGCCGTTTTCAAGGCCTTTGGAAAGATTCCTGAGAAGAGGGAGTTATTAACTATTTGGAGTAAGTCAGTTGCCAGGCAGCTATAGACATTTTTAAAAAAGCTTGTTGGTATAGTGTCAAAGCAGCATGTTGAAGGTTTAAGATGTTGTACAATTTCCTCCAGAGTACTATAATCAATGGTATTAAACTGGTTCATGTTTACCAAGTTACTGTAATGTGGAAGTAGTGGTGACATATGCTTGTTAAATGTTGAACTGCTGATAGTTTGTCTGATATTTTGAATTTTGTCTCTAAAGAAAAGAGCAAATTCATTGCATTTATCAATCGAGAGAAGTTCAGGGGCTGTCTGTGTTGGGGAGTTGGTCAGTCTGTCAACTGTGGCGAATAAGGTGTGTGTATTGTTAGTATTTTTATTGATGGTGTCCGAGAAGAAAGATTGTCTTGCATTTTTTCAGTTCTAGATTATAAGAATGCAGCCTGTCTTTGTAGATTGCCATTTACGCTCAGCCTTTCGGCTTTATTAGGTTTTTTCCTTTTCCTTTTCACCTTCACCTATGATAGGGGGTGTAGTCTATCCACATTAGCACAATGGAGTTTTTCTGATAGCGAAAGCATCTGTGTCCTTGGACACAAATTGACAAAAATTGATATTGAAAAAAATTTGATACTGGAATGGGTTCTGTCCACCCTGTCCATCTGTTCATCACATTTCGTTTCCGGAGGATAACCCAAAAACTGTTGAATATTTTTCCACAAAACACACATCAGTCTTAATATGAAGTGTTGCCTTTGGCTATTAAGGGATTTTAATTGTTTTGATTGTTTTGATTTTAAGTATGACTCAAAGTCATTACCTGTGTTTTTTGCAATCCAAAGACTAACAAACTAAACAAACCTGCAAATTCTCAGAAATGAGAAGATGAAAATGTAAAATGTTTGTTTCTTAGTCCGATGAATATTGCATAATTTGGATTTTCAGATTTAGATTGTTTGTGACTCGAAGCTGAGCCATATAGAGATTGTCTTCTTTTCTCTCCTAAACTAAATACAGGAAAGGAAGATATAGGAGACCAAGGAGAAGATCACTGAAGATGGACAACAGGGACTCCTGCAGTCTGGACAAAATAAAAATGGACACCAACACAGTATGGCAGTGGCGCATTAAGCATGTAAGGAAATATTCAGGATGTCCAGATCCATTCCATTACAGCAGTAAAGTAGGATTAGATTTTAACGTAAAAGCAAACACACAGAAAAAACTTGATTTACAGTTAGTGACCAATGGTGTCATACTTGAGATCTGTGATTTTGCTGAAACTGTAAACAAGGGCGAAAAGCATTTTATCACAGACATTCTGGAGAACAATTTCAGTCTTGGATTGGAAAATGAGCAACAGCGGATTGATTTTACTGCTCAGCTTCTGCACAAACTTAAAGACCTGTTCAGAAACCCTCCTGGAGATGAACATGAAGTTTTTACTCTCTTTGACTCGTCAGAATGTACCACCAACAGCAACAATGGACTAAACAAGGCATCCACAGAGCGTAAGACTGACAGTTTCACGGTGGAGATGGATGATACTAATGATAATAAACATGAAGACAAATTCAAATGTTCACAAGCAACATCCAGAGAAAACAAAAAGACAGAAAGTCACTCAGAAGAGATGGATGAAGTACAAAAATCTAAGTGTTCAGGAGAACAGTCAACAAAAGAGCTGAAAGAAGATGTTCCATCTATGTTCCCTTATTGTGAAGAAATCGGTCTGAACCTTGGCATTGGGGCAAAACAAAGTCTAGATCCAGGTTTGTTGACTAAAGGCGTGATGTTAGAACTGGTCCACTTCACTAGAGTGCTGACTGCTTCCAACAGTCGAATTATTCTGGATGTGTTGGAGCATAATTTTGAGCTTGATCTCAATGATCAGCAGGTGAAAAGGCGTGTTTGGTTCCAGGTATTAAACTTCCTGAAAAAAAGAAAGCAACTTACCCGTGGGAGAAAAGTAAGTCTAGAGTTTAAAGATGAGCCGTTTTCCCTCAAGACAAGCCCTGTCAAAAGACCCAGCGGATCAGCACTGTCCAGTGTCGAAGTCAAACGATCCAGAAGAGGACAGTCTGAACACACTGAGAGGAACACTATATCTCATCACACTCAGTTGTCTACCAGTGGAAAAACAGAGGATCACCTGAACTATGCTTGTGCTCGAGGAGAGCCTGATGTTGATTCAGACAGAGTCACAGATTCAGCGAATGCTGACCATCTGGACCACTTGCAAATCCCAACAAACCCTGACATCACAAGAGAATCAGAATCAAGTAGTCTGGATGTTGGTGCACCATTCTTCACCACCACTGACATGTCATTTGTTAGTAGAATTGATGAAAAAGGAGTTTGTGGAGGTAAGGAGCAAAAACGAAGTCCAAGAAATGCACGACATGAAACTGACAAGGAACAAGAGGAAATGGGAACAGAGAACTTGTGGAAGTTGCGAGCTAACCGTGTAGAACAAATCCTTCCTGCACTAAACAAAGAGTTTAGTCGATTCAAATGGTTCAGGAACTTTCTTCTTGAATTCAATATTGGATTTGGCCCAAAGCAAAACATCAGTGTTGATGCTTTGGCGGATTGTGTACTTCTTAAGATTGCTAAATTTGCCTTAGCAATGAATTCATCCCTGCAGGATTTCATCATGGAGATTCTTGAGTACAACTTTGACCTCGGCCTGCAGAGTCAACACCATAGGAATATTTTTGCTCGTGAAATTATGAGTAGAGTTAGACAGCTGAGAAGTTGTGACAATGCCATCAAATTTTCAAATCAGGTTTTTGAACTTCCTGGTCTCATTCTATCATTAAATATAAAAAATCAGAGTGTGGGGAGTGTCATTCCTGAGCTCAGCAGTGCATCGAAAATGGACAAGGGCCATAGTGATCGCCTGTGTCCTCATTCACATGCTGATGCCAAAGAACACACTTCAGCCAAGAGTGTGGATCTTTATACCTCGTGCAAGGAAATAGGTCTGATGCTACATGTAAAGAATAATCAACCAAACAAAAAACTGGATATCAACAAATTGACCAATGCAGCAATGATGGAAGTGACAAACTTTGCAGAAACGTTGTGTGGAACATTTGAGCAGATTTGTCTTGACATAGTCGGACACAACTTTGATCTTGATTTACAAAGTGAAGACTCTGAACTTGCCAGAAATATTCTTGCACGAATTCCTGCTGCAATGGAGCAAAAGAATCTATCACGCAGTGTAAAAGCCTACAATAAAAGAATATGCACAACACAAAATATTGCAACAACAGAGAAACTGTATTGCCAAAACATCCAAAATGTTTATGCCTGTAGTGCTGGTTCATTTCAGGCAACAGACATGGACCAAAATGGAGGCAGTTCCACTGATGTTGAATACAAAAATGAGCTCAGTTTAAAACTGTGGAAATTGAGGGCCAATCATATTGAGCAAATGCTCTCCATACCTCACGAAGAGCACTGCCCACTTTATTTTTACTCCAGATGCAAGAAATTAGGCATTGATTTCAACGTAGGATCTGGTATAAAACAAAACCTGGATCCCAAATTACTGACCAATGGCATCATGGTTGAATTTCACACTTTTGCCACAGCACTGGTGTCAGCCAGAAAGGATTTTGTCACAGAAATAATAGAGTATAATTTTAATCTTGATTTGAAAGATGAGCTGTACCGCAGTGCCTTTGCACACCAAACTATGCAGAAACTTAGAGTAATGAATTACCAGAAAAAATCCAGTGCTCTTCGAATGAACATGGTTTTTGAACTCCCTGATGTGACTTACACACAGTACCCTATTTATGAGCCAACCACATACTGCCCCAAATGCTATCAAGACCGAAATCATAGGCTTCATCAGGATGAATTTGATGCTAATCATATGCATCATCCTCATCCACGTGCCATGACTGACACAGTCTCCGTTGATACAAACTGCACAGCACAACAGCCTGCAACAGATCCATTATCTACCTTCTTAACAATAGAGGAGACAATAATGGATAGTTACCCACTTTGCAAGAAAATAGGGTTGAACCTGTGTGTGGACAAAAATCAACCAAACGATAAGCTTGACCCACGTGTGTTGACACTTGGGGCCATGAATGAAGTAGTTAGTTTTGCCAAAAAATTGTGTGGAAGAAAAAGTAAGATCATTCATACACTCCTTGAACACAACTTCAATATTGACAAGCAGGGCCAAGATGTAGATCTTGTACAGATGTTCCGCAAAGCAACAGCACTAAAAGATGGAGGGGTTGCCTGGTTCAGTGAAGTTTTTGTCATTCGGCCAGTTTCTCGCAGACTCCCTGGCCATGGCAGTAAACTGAAAGAGGCACCTGCCATGCAGAGAAATGAAAAGAAGGAAATAATCAAAAAGAGAAAGCTGGCACTGCAGAGAAAACAGGAAAGAGCTACACTGCTAAGTCATATGAGTGGCGTAAAATCAACTTATCCCATTTGCACGGAGATAGGCTTGGATCTAGACGTGACATCAAAATCAGGAGAGAAAGAAAAACTGGACTTGAAGCTGTTGACCAGAGCTGTGGTGTTTGAGATACATAAATTTGCCACTCAAAAAGTGGGTCACTATTACCCACGGACTGTGTTTGACATCCTTGACTGCAACTTTGATCTTAGATCACAACATTACAGGCGCTGGGAATTCTCCATAGCTACTGCATCCAAAATCCAAACAATGGTCAAACAATACTATGAAAGATTAGACGGAGCAGATGAAGTCTTCAAATTACCATTTTTGTTTGACCCCCAGGCTTCAGAAAGGTTGACCGAAAAGGATCAAATTGATTATAATGAAAATTCTACCCTGGACATTCCTAGCAATTCAGAATCAAGTGGTCTGGGTATTTGTACGCCCTTCCTCGCCTCTGCTGACGTCTCATCCAGTTTACCAACTGTAAACTCAAATGTAAACCAACCATTTGGAAGTCAACCTGATAAAAGAAACCTTTGTGGACGTGAAGAACAGACAAAGACTCCAGAAAATGTTCATACTGAATGTGACATTGATCAAGAGGATATTGAAACAGAGAACTACTACACTTGTCCATTAGGAGAGTCTGATCTAGACTCGGATGAAGTCACAGATTCAGAAAACATTGGCTATCAAGATCCCTTACAAAGCCCTGAAGCCTTCTCCTTGAGCTCCGATATCGCTAGCGAATCAGAATCAAATTGTCAGGCATTTTCTGTGCCTTTCCTCGCCTCCAGTGACGTCTCATCTAGCCTTCCAGCATTTGCAAGTCAACTTAATGAAAAAGGTCTTTGTGGAGGTGAAGACCAAATGGAAATTCCAAGCTATGCACCGGATGATTGTGAGGAATTTGGAACAGAGAATTTGTGGAAGTTACGAGCTAACCGTGTAGAACAAATCCTCTCAGCACTGAACAAAGAGTTTGGTCCATTTAACAGGTCCAAGAAACTTGGCCTAGAATTCAATGTTGGATTTGGCCCAAAGCAAAATATAAGTGTTGACTCCTTGACTAATTCTGTTCTGCTTGAAATTGCTAAATTTGCCTTAGCAATTAATTCATCCCAGCAGAATTTCATCATGGAGATTCTTGAGTACAACTTCGACCTCAGCCTTCAGAGTCAACGACATAGGAATATTTTCATATGTGAAATTATGAATAGAGTTAGACAGTTGAGTAGTTGTGAAGATGTAGTCAAATTCTCTAAGGAGGTTTTTGAACTTCCTGTACCAATGACAGCAATAATTATGGCAAATCAGAATGAGGGCAGTGTCATTCCTGAACTCAGCAGCATGTCAAAAAGGGAGAAGTGTGATGTTACTTCCACGCATCCTTCAGATGCTGAAACTAAAGAACATACAGGTATGTCACACAAGAGTGTGGATATTTATCCCTGTTGCAAGGAAATAGGTCTGAAGCTACATTTAAACAGTCAACCAAGGAAAAAACTGGACATCAACAAATTGACCAATGGAGCAATGACTGAAGTGACAGACTTTGCAGAAAAGTTGTGTGGAACATTTGAACAGATTTGTCTTGACATACTCAGACACAACCTTGGTTGTGATTTACAAAGTGGGGATTCAGACCTTGCCAGAGTTACTTTTGCACGAATCCCTGCTGCAATAGAACAAAGGAATCTGTCAACCAGTGTAAAAGTCTGCAAGAAGATAAAGGGCACAAGAAAAGATATCTCAACAATGGAGAAATTGGATCCCCAGAACAACCCAAATTTAGATGCACATGGTGCAGGGTTTTCCCAGAAATCAAGTATAAACAAAAATGTAGGAAGCTCTGTTGAAATTGAACATAGAAATGAGCTTGATTTAAAATTGTGGAAATTGAGGGCCAATCATATTCAGCGAATCCTCTCAATACCTCACGAAGAACATTGCCCACTTTATTCTTACTCCAGATGCAAGAAATTAGGCATTGATTTCAATATAGGATCTGGAGTAAAACAAAACCTTGATCCCAAATTACTGACCAATGGCATCATGGTTGAATTTAATGCTTTTGCCACAGCACTGGTATCAGCCAAAAAGCATTTTGTCACAGAAATACTGGAATATAATTTTAATCTTAATTTGAAAAATGACCTGTACCACAGTGCCTTTGGACTGCAAACTTTAGAGAAATTTAGAACAGTGAAAAGCAACAGTGCTCTTCAAAAGAAAATGCTCTTTGAACTCCCTGACTTGACATGCATACAAGAACCTACACATGACAAAACTACATATTGCCCCAAATGCTATCAAGAACGAAACCATAAGCTTTGTCAGGATGAATAT
Organism: Chaunax sp. Z400; assembly: GCA_037577475.1. Lineage (NCBI taxonomy): Eukaryota > Metazoa > Chordata > Actinopteri > Lophiiformes > Chaunacidae > Chaunax > Chaunax sp. Z400. The sequence goes on from CM075202.1 coordinate 12,291,949, forward strand.
GATGTTACTCACATGAATCATCCTCATCCACGTACCATGACTGACACAGTCTCTGCTGATGCCAACTGCACAGCGCAAAAGCCTGAAACAGATCCATCCTCTACTTTGTCAAAAATAGAGGAGACAATAATGAACAGTTACCCTCACTGCAAGAAAATAGGTTTGAACCTGTGTGTGGACATAGACAAACCAAAATATAAGCTTGACAGGGATAACTTGACCCGTGGGGTCATGAATGAAGTGATTAATTTTGCCAAAAAACTGTGTGGAACAAAAAGTAAGATCATTAGCACACTCCTTGAACACAACTTCAACATTGGCAAGCAGAGCAGAGACATAGATCTAGCACAAATGTTCCGCAGAGAGACGGCACGAAACGATGGAGGATTTTCCTGGTTCAGTGAAGTTTTTGTAATTCAGCCAGTTGCTCGCAGACAACCTGGTCATGAAAAAAAAACCAAAGAGACTTCTGCCCTGCAGAGTAGTGAAAGGAAGGAAACTATCAAAAAGAGAAAACTGGCATTGCAAATGAAGGAGGCAAGAGCAACATTGCCGAGTAATTATATCAGTGTTGTAAAATCACACACAAATCATCGGAGGAAAGCAAACCGTTTTCCCCTTTGCACTAAGATAGGCTTGGTTTTAGACGTAAAATCAAAATCTGGAGACACAGAAAAACTGGACTTGAACCTATTGACCAGAGCTGTAGTGTTTGAGATACATAAATTTGCGACTCAGAAGAGAGGACAGTCTTACCCAAACACTGTGTTTGACATCCTTGACTATAACTTTGATGTTCGCTCACAACATTACAGATGCACGAAATTTTCTTCAGCTACTGCATCCAAAATCCAAACCTTCGTCAAGCGATATAGTCTAAAACGAGACAGACCTTACCAGGTCTTCAAATTGCCATTTGTATTTCATCCCAATACTTCTCAAGGATTTGTAGAGAAGAGGCAACAAAAGAAATGTAAAATGGATTACCAGGAAGAACTCGTTAGGAAAAGGAGTGAGGGTCGTTGTGTTGTCAAAACTAATGAGGAATCTTGGTCCCATGATATGGACACAAAGTCCCACATAGATCCTTTCAATGTACAGATGAGTGGAAGCTTATTGAGTAAAAGTTGCTGCAGTCTTCTCCAAGGAAACATACAGATTGAAGAGGAGGCGTACAATCCATATTATGATGATATGACACCAGAACGGAACATTGATGAAAATTATCATCCGCGTTATCAATACGTCGCAACAGATTGGGATGTCGATCATGAACCTACAGGATCTCTTGGATATTCTTTAACCACCACATGTCCGAACTTCGAAAGCAAAATAAAAACAGAACCACAAAATGAAGGTGTCCAGTATTACATGCTTGCTGAACCCCAAAGATCTGAAGCACATGCTCTGCTATCTGCATGTACAAACACTGAGAATAACATTAAAACAGAACTGGACACTGCAGATAATTTAGACCTAGATGAAGCAGCAGCATCCCAGGAATACTCCATAGTTACCATAGGTGAGGGCAGTGAGAGCACAGTTATAAAAGAAGAGCAAGAAAACGTACTCCCTGACTCGTACTATGATGGAGTTGTGTCATACACCGAAAGTGATGAAGGGAGTTGCGCAGAAATGAGATCCATGTTTTAACATGCATTTGAAAGAGGAGGTCGGTGTTCTTACAGATGCTATCAGCTGCATTCATTGCTATAAAAACTGTTTTTGTTGGAGGAGAATGTTGATGACTTATTTTAAACCGTTTACTGTTAAACTCTTAACTGAGGTGTGGGTTCAAAGCCCAAAACAATGAATAGTAAATGACTTACAAAGGGCTGTCAATATTGTGTGTTGAAGCTTTGTTCTTTAAATGTGTATATACAACAGTTGGAAATGATTACTTTTCCTTCAGTGGTCATTTTTTGAACAGTCAATTCCCAAAGTTGTAAGAATTTTACTTTTGTTGATAGGTTATTGTATTTTAGTCATTTAAGGCTCTCTGGTCTGTTTTAGAAGTGCTTGTTTTCTGTTGTTTTTTCCACTTAATTTTCTTTAGTGGCTTTTATGACCTCACATTTAGTAATATTATTTTTTATGTTATGTTTATTTTTCTAAATGAAAGAAATGAATGCTTACTTTCAATGAAAATGGAAATATTTCTTGAACCTGTATTGTAAATAGGTAAATATGAGAGTTTTTAAAGTTTTGAAACCATACTGTCTACCTCTTTGTTTTCTTCTTCATTACTATGAACCTGGACCATATAGGATAGGCTTAGGCTTATAATTATTTACCTAGTGTTTCATTGATCTCTCCTATTGGCTGCTTCAAGACTATTTTACACTAATCAAGTGTAAAGAAGGTTATGTCAGTTAACTTGAAGATGTAATGCTGAAATTGATATATGGTTGGTGCTCTACACTCACAGCCCTCCTGTTGTTTTCAGACCTCCAAAGCTCATAAACCAGGGAGACGCAATTAACTTCACATAATTACATCTCAGTGGAATTCACTCATCACATAGGCCAGGAAAAAAGGGTATGAGGCAAATATGGTCGAACCCCAAATAGTCTTCAATTACAGATTAAGTACACCTGTGCATCTCAGTAGTTTACGTGCATGAAGCACATATAAACACATCAATAATTTGGCTTTGAACATCTGTCAAACTGCCAGTCAAAACATTAACAAACAATCAGAGGTCAAAGGTCAAGGAGTGGTGACTTCAAAATTAAGGTCTACTTGTAAGTCTATAATTGTTATAGCAACGTTTAGTTAAGATCCAATCAAGCCATCTGGCAATATCAGTCCCTCCAGGATTTCACAATGTCGCGATCACAACTATTAACGCAAATTCAACCAATCCCTGGGAATTCTGCACGGCCTTGCAACTTTGTCCAATCACCGCAACTTATTTTCAACTTTTGTCCAATCATCGTAGTTTGCCGTGAGTTTCACCAATCAAAGCAGTCTCACACATTGAGTCATACTTGTACGTCACCAAACTCACTTCCTTGATTCGGGTTGCGAGGATGTTGACTTGAGCGTTACCTGGAAACTTTAATCAAATACCTTTAAGGAGTAATTTTAACTGCAATATAATGGAAAATAAAAATGTGTGGTCTGGGGTTAAGTACATATGACTGAATCTGTATTTTATAAAGTTGGGTTTTGTGTGTGTTGTTAATAAGGCTATTTATAGTCAAGGGATTTAAAAACACACCTTTGTGTCTCCTTGCCTTCTTTCTTGGCTAGTTTGTATCATAACAACCTGAAAATAACAACCTGTATTTTGGTTCTCATTATCTTTTAATCATTATCTTACTTTGATCAGTAACAAAAACAATGAGACAAAACAAAATATGCCCAAAACACAATCACCATAAATTTCTCAACTGGTGTATACAACATTTTACTTAATCAGTAATTAGTATGTATAGCATAAGCATTGATAACAACAGTAATCCCCCCCCCCCCCCCCATGGACTGGCACAACCTTCAGATGTCATCCTGTGGGATGGCGGCCCACTCTTCACAGTTCGCGCCTGACACACTGTGGCTTTCATTGGGACTCATGGCAGATCTCCAGAACCACCTCCAGCATGCCAATGACACAATCCCGGTTATGTTGCCCTGTCTGTGGCATTCTTAAAGGGGCGGCTCATTCGGGAGGCGTGAGGAGGGGGATATAGGAATGAGGAGGAATGAGTTTCGTCCATCCTACCTGTCATGTTTCTGGAGCATAACTCAAAAAGTGTTTACTTTTTTTTTCCAGAGAACTTTACACACACATATCAATAAAGTGATACATTTTTATATTTAGGGATTTTGTTGTTTTTATTTTTTGTTTCAATGTTTACAACTTGGATTTCTCTCAAGGTTTCCAAGGCATAACTCAAAAACTGTTCAGTATTTTTTTTTCAGAGGAGAGGTGTCTTTTGATATTTTAGGATTTTTTTTTTACATTTTATATATTTGTTTATTTTCAATTTTGAAAAATAAATTCTCAGATATGCAATTAACAAGAACTGCAATTAATTGGGGTAAATTCAATAACCTATTTCTGTCTTTGTTCAATGAAATGTACTCGTGGTGGGGGATCATGAGTATTTCATGCTAGTTGGATAAAGTTATTTAGGCTATTTCCTTCCCCCCAAAAAATTTTTCTCACTGTCAAAAAACCCCCCCCAAAAAAACAGCAAAGTGTGACCAAACCCTGTATACTGAGAACAATCACAATATCTGCCTTCAATATAGATGTACAACAAATTAAAATAGAGGAACATTTTCTCAAATTGGGCCAAAAAATGAGCGTTTCTAAATTATTTGAGTGCACTTTAATGACAATATGATTTGATTGAAAATGTTACTATATAATGAGCATTGAGGACTTTTATTTTGAAAAATATGCGTGGAAGTCGTGTCATTCTGCGTGACTTTACTCTGCGGAGACGCCCCTTTGTAGTCCATACCCGCCCCGGCTGCAGGATCGGTCCCTCCCTCAGCAGCTTCATTTGCCAGCCCTGAATGTCGGATCGACACCACATTTCTGCTGCAACAGGTAAATGACCAGAAATCATTTAAATGCTCAACAGGACGAAACAAAATGTAGACACGTCAGCCTTACATGACACTGTTGACCTTATTATTTTTTGCCTTTTCTTGGAAGACAGCCTGAATGTGAATGTCCAGCTTTATTAAATCCTATATAAAAGGCGATCCACGGTAGCGAAATTTACATAGTGTTTTTTTTTTTTTACATTGTCGCTGCAGATCTTTTAAAGAATTCGAAAAAAACGAATCTATGGATTTTTGACACCTGTCATTAAACGCTGAGTGATAGTCTTTTGTCTGCGTTTTAGATGACAAAACACACCATATGGCTTAAAAAAGCTCCCCCAGACGCTATATTTAGAAATACACTAATTTACATTTAAAGAGCAATACTTTATTAATGACCTACTTAAGGGCTCCAAATTGCTACTGTCTTGTTAAGATGATATATGTGACGCTACCAAGTGTCTTGAATGTATGGTATGGTGGTGTGTTATATATGTATGTATGTTTATTTCTTTATTTATTTAAAGAGTAAGCACAGCATATCCTAACCTGGCAGAAGTAGGATGTAATTCCAGAGGCTATTCACCCTTATTCCTAAGTAAATATACATTTCACAGAGGAGGAGTGCTCACTGATAGGCTGTCACTTAATCATCCAGTATCCACAATATTCAGTCTAATGTCTAACATAGTGTAACATTTATGAAACTGCCCATTGGGGAGTGTCTGTGGTGGCCTTGCTCGACCCAGCATGCAGAGACCTTTGTTTATTTTATCACGTCATTTATGATGGTTATAATTTTTCCTTTTGGTTAGTTAGGTTAGTTAAATATAAATTTGAATCTTTTATAGCATGTAAAATCGACACCAGCAGGAACTGATGTTTGCCAGGTGTAATCCCGCTGCACACAGCTTTATAGCTGTTATGGGATCTTCTTCTTAAATGTCATAACTGTTTTCCCTTCTTTCGTGAGATTGGGCCAACTTTACCGGTTTATTCATCCTCTTTTTCATTCGCTGCAGCACATCCTAATAATAGACATTGCTTGGTGTGTGTTTGTGTGTGTTCTGCTGCTCTCAGTGAAAACAGAGAGATGAGGCTTTCTTTTCTTTGGTGACAAAGTCCATCTAAACTACAGTTCCTATGACACCTGGCCTCATCCCTGCAGGGGCTGTTGCATATCCGCCCTGCAAAGAAAGAAACCATTGCATAACACACACAGGCACGTGCACACAAGTGTAGGCCATCATAGAAGTTACAGCTGATGGACTTTCAGTGTCCATTTTCATGACAGCCACAGTAGCGTGAATGCTGTATTGACAGCTGAAGTCAAGAATAAAAAAAATTTTGTGCCAGAGGTATAAGTATAAGCTTAGGTAGGACATGCTGCTGAGTGCTGGGGGTACAGAGTGGAAAGAAAATAAAAGAAGCTGAATCACTGAGCTCTAGTTGACCCACTAATGCATCAAAACTATAAATATGAGACTAAATTCTTCTGGTGGAAGTATTTGCATTTTTTAGCTGCAGCACAGCAAAGGAAGGTGTATGGATACCTTTGTATATGTGCATTTCTGCACTCTTGTGAATAAGCTTGAAATGCAAACACGCGCGCACACACACACTCGCACACACACACACACACACACACAGGCTTCTTTCTTCCTCAGGCTGAGCAAAGCTTCCTGGGTTGTGTCTGCTCAAACAGGCTCCCTCTCTGTGTGAGGAGTGGATGTCAGACACACTCAGGCACACAGGTCGATGCATTGATAGGCACGTCCAGCCGGGCCTGTGCGTCGCACACAGGTGTCGATCAGCATGCAGGCCAGGGTCAAAGATTCTTTGATTCGTTTTCTCCCTCAGTGCAGTGGGTCAAATCAAAAGCTGCCAAAGTGCTACATGTAGCCTAGCATTTTTAAACATCAGTATGCACTCAGGGCTGGAGAGAGAAGGATGTCTAGGCTATTTGTGTTTGGCTTTTGCTACCACAACACAAACCCACATAAGAGGCGGAAAATTAACAGAAGATTAAGGACACTATTCTCATCTTAGTTTTTACCACCGCCAACCAGAGATGGAGAAGGTCATGTGATCGCACACATCTGTTTGTCTATTTGTCCACACGATATCTCCAAAAGTTGTCAACAGATGCCGATTCTGGATTTCTTCAACGTTGCCAAATGGGAACTTTTTTTCTTCTTTTTTTTTTTTTTTACATTTTGCCAGTTTCATATTTAAAAAAAAAAAACAATTGGCCAATTAAAATAATATCATCCACCATTATGGAAAATCATATTTTTCTTTATGATTTCAAATGCTAGTAGTAGGTTTCCAGGGTCAACGATTTAGGTGGTATAACTAAATTTGGCACGAGGAGGATCTGAGTAAAGTGACATCATCATAGTAACATCACCACAGTGTGTCCTCAGTTCACAGTGATACTAAATGGAACACTCATGAGGTGTGAATGCTGACAGAACTTACTGTAAGGGCCCTTAATGTGAGAAAACTGTTTTCCGATTGTTCGTGTTTTAGTGACGTTAGCAGAGATACACCCTCTCTTACTGCTTTCTATTTTTTATTTTTCCAACCAAATGAAACCATGAATGTGGAATCTCATTGTTGATCTTGGAATAGTACGTCAACAAAATAATTTAACTCAATGTTTGCCTACTTCTCTCATTTGTCAGGAAGTTAGCTCACATGCACAGGCCAGATGAACCTGTTATGGGACCACGGGGCGAAATTTAGTGTGAATCCCTATTGGCCCATCCATTCTCAATGCATTGCATGTGTACACTGTTATTTTCAAGTTCACATTGTAATCCCATTGCTGCCTGGCTGCAGCCTTTCATCTAAGCATGGAACTCCCATCATGCCCTAACAGGTTGAAAGCTGATTGGACATCAAGTCCAGACTATTATGTCAAATGAGACCATGGTTGAGATGATTTATAGTCTTACACTTTTTGAAATGAAAACATATCCCATTTCATGCAGACGGGTTGGAGTATTTCATACCATCCGTCCACTTATTCCGCCATGTATCATTGCTTAAAACTTTGAGGGATTGAGGTGTCAGTATGCAAGTTTTCCAACAGCAATCAATCTGGCAGCACAACACATTTAAAAAAAAAGCTGCTTTGGAGGCAGTACTTACTGTGAGTCCTGTGTGTGCTGATCTTACCCAGGTATGGACAACTCGTGATGTTCCTGTACTATGCACAAGTGGATCCAGATCTGGATCATAATCCGGATTTGGGAGATTAAAATCTATATTGGGGGGGGGGGGGTTAATATTATTGGGTCAATGTACGGTAACAGAGAGGGGTAGAGATATGGCACTGCCTCCAATATGTAGCTGAGATCATGCAGATTCAGAGTCAGTGATTATGGTAAATAATTACTCTGTTGATAACTCAGTAACTACTGATGATAAAAACGATTCCATATACAAATATTACTTAATTTGGCATGACGTAGATCCAAGTAAAGCCATGCCCTGGGTGCAATGATACACTCACAAGTGTGCCCTTTTCTTCTCTCAGAGGTCTGAATGCTGGTGGAAATTGCAGATTTTGTGTCTGCAATGTACCTTGATGTACATTAGTGTGGAACCTGTACACCTTTAAGTGCATTTCAGTTTCTAATGTAGTTTAAGTATACCTCACGACTTTTGCACAGTATGTTAGTATGTCTGATCTAAAACCCAATATTTGTGGTTTATGTGTCAGTTATTAAAACATTTGAGATAATACATAAACACTGGGTTGGGTTTACTTTGCCCAGTATTGTCCTTACTGAGAACTTCCAAATATTATTATGCAACCTAAACAACCTAAGATCAACTACATATGTTTTTTACGCATGGCGTGTGTGCAATATCTTGTCACTGGCATTGGTGCAACGTCTTGTCTTGTCTTGTCTTGTCTTGTCTTGTCTTGTCCTGTCCTGTCCTGTCCTGTCCTGTCCTGTTTCGAGACATAAGGGAAATCTAAAATCTTTACATTTCAGAAGCTCCTTAAGTGTTTCGAGCACTTCTTCTCTGAGTGAAACATTTAGTTTGTTGTGAGCCTCTGAAGGTGCAGTCAGTGTTGATGTAGAGGGTGTCCTCTGCGCTTTGTGTTGATTCTGTGTTGTTTTCATCCAGGATGTGTCTGTGTTTGAATGGAGGAGGCTCTCTGACATAGCTAATAGCAGATAGTGTTGTGTATTTGAAACCACACACAGCTCAGGGTACAAAAGTGTATGAGAGGTGGAGGAGAGTCGGCTAAATACCTTCATACTAAGGGTTTGCATAAGGGATTGTAAGGAGTTCGCACACAGTATATACACACAGGGAACTAAACAGAGACGACACCAGCCTCGCCAGAAATGGCGTTTTGACTATATTGCAAGACGTGGTTGCATGGCGGTGGTTTGGGTTCGAAAAAGCTGCCACAGCAGACCTAAACCAGCCAAGGAACCAGCACAAAAATAAACTCAGCAAACTTTGATGAAATCATTCGGCAAAAAAGTGCCTTATGACAAGAAAAACAACAGATGGGAAGACATAACAAACGCTGTCACCAACTACATCACAAGAGACATGGTGCCAATTCAGATGAGATGGTTTCAAACAACTCCTGGATTTTCTAGATTAATATCCTATTAGCAAGAACAAATACAATATAAGAATTTTAAAAAACACATTCTGAATTATTCAAAATATCATCTAATTATGGTTATTGATCAAATCTCAGAAAATATCGAGATGTCACACTTTGTCAATATTGCACAACCCCCAAGCACTTGCACATATCTTCAAGTGCATGCAGAGGCTGCACAACAGTAAGCAGTTCATTACTCTTCAGTAATTGGCAGTGTCGGCACGAGCAGGGCCTGATTTAAAGTACTACAACTACAGGCTCCCCTCCAGGAATGAAAAAGAGGGAAGCCAATGATGGAGCAATATTAAACAAGAGCAGAAAGAGAGGAAGGGATGAAAGGAACTGTGTGGGAGTCATGTGTGAGGTGATGGATGTTCGAGTGAGGAATAAATAAGAAATGGAGAAGCTGAAATGGCACAGATGGAGTACAGAGTTAAGTGAGGTAAAAGAAAGTGTGAAGGAATGATTTGGTGAATGCAGAGAGGAGATTACTTAGACCCAACAGGAGTCACTGCACAGGGGAAATCCTGCTTGTTAGCTATAGGCTTCTTGGTATATAAAACAATAGGAAATTAGAGTGGCAATCTGTGGAGTGCATACCTCCTCTGAGGCAAAACAACCCCTATGTGTCTGTTTGTGTGGAATTGCTTGCCTGACACAGGCCTCACACGTTTGCAACTTTTTGTGAAAGTTGGTTCAACAGTCTTTGCTTTATTAGGGAAAATGTCCTATCTAACAATGTTTAAAGAAAATGAAAAAAACAACAACCTGTATCTGTCCCCTTATTCCAGATGCTTCGTCTAAATCCTTTTGTTTTTCTGTAATCCTGCTCTTGAACAGACAAATCAACGAAACCAACCACCCAACAGACACGGACGAAAAAAATAACCTCCTTCACAGAGATAATAAAGACGTAGTGGGGAGAGAGTGAGAGAATGTGAAGGACAGGATTGGATGAGATGACAGACCGGTGGCATGAGAAACCGGAGGGACAGGAAACTCATTTTAGGGGGAATTTGAAGATGTAGCAAGCTTGAATGATCAAGAAAATGGGGACTATATTGGAACAGCAATTGGAGTGAAAATGATTAAGTAACTACTGCAAAGGAAGAGGATGAATAGCAAGAAAAATGACAAGGACAGGAAACGATAGACTAGACATGGCTCCTCAATTGCAGAGGAGTTTTGCATGGCAGGGCTCTGTGTGTGTGTGTGTGTGTGTGTGTGTGTGTGTGTGTGTGTGTGTGTGTGTGTGTGTGTGTGTGTGTGTGTATGTGTGTATATATATACATATATATACGTATATATATATATATACGTATGTATATATATATATATGTATATATATATGTATATTTATATATAATATAACTATGTGTATATATATATATATGTATATATATATGTATATATATATATATATACATAGTTATATTATATATATATATATATATATATATATATACACACACAGAGAGAGAGAGAGAGAGAGAGAGAGAGCGAGAGATGCAATTGTATGAATGATATTCTTATTCATATATTATATATTATTTTTGTTACTATAGTATTTATATCCTTAAAGACAACTATGTATATTCCCAATAATATTTTATCCCTACTATATCAATCTAAATTACATCCATACAAATACATGTATTTTAAAATTTTTTTTCCTATTAAGAGATTTTTTTTATAGTCCCAGTAAATAACAAAGTTTAAATTAATAGTAACTGCACACTAACCCTATTGTCATATTAGCTCTGGAGAAAGAAAGATAGAAAGATAGACTGCGGGCTTCAGCTGCCATCTGTGAACTAAGAGCACACACTAAGAAATGCTCCCTTCCTCCCAGACCACCATCATTTTCCGCACCTCCTTTCCCCTCAGCTGTCTGTGCTCCTCTCGCCTTCTTCTCCCTGTTGGCGTTGTCTGTATCTCTGCTGTTTCCTTCTTTTCTCTTCATCCTTCTCTATCTGTCATTTTGTCGTCCTCCTCTCTCTGTGTCTCCCCTCCTCTGTCATCACTTACCATGTCAGCCATTCAGTGTTCTATCCTTGCCTTGTGATCATGGAGAAGATTTTTTTTTTTTTTTTTAGCTCTTGCACACATTTTCATTATTTTATTCTCTTCCTTATTCACACACACATGCTTGTGTTCCTCACTCTCACCCGCTGCTCCATGACGCGTACACACACACACACACACACACACACACACACACACACACACACACAGTCAGCCTCACATCTTCATTTCTTTCTCTCTCTTCCCCTGCAGATGTCTGCGAGCTCGGCAGCTGAGTAGAGGACTTCCCTCGCTGCCTGCACACTCCACCTGCAGCCATGAATGGTAAGGACACTTTGTTTTTGTCTCGTATGTGCTTGTGAAAGCATGACGTGTTTGTCCATGGGAGGCAAATATGCACCTTGGGGAGAGCGGTAAAGGTGGAAATGAGCCTGGGAGGAATAGATCGATGAGGAAGAAGGCAGACAAAGAAGGAGAAACAGAGGATTAGTGTTGACCAGTAAGCAGCAGTTGTGTCTTTCCCCTTCTTCAGACTCAAAATTTTCCATGTGGTCATCTTCCTTTCCTGTGTATGAATGTTTTGATATATGAATTGGGATATCGATCTGTTGCTGGAGTGAAGGGTCGGACTTAAAGTAAACCCTCATTTCATCCCGTGACATTTTAATACATTTTAATACATTTTATGCAAACCATGCACTATTTTGATGTGTGTCTTTGTGTGGGGGACTGCTTCTGTTCTGTTGAGAATGTTGCATCTTTTTTGTCCTTGGTGCGGACAGAATTACCTCATAGTATGTGTGTGTGTGTGTGTGCACGTGTTAATCCTCTTGTTTGCAGCCTTGGATCAGTAGTCGCCGCTCCTTAAGGGCCTCAGTGGGAAATGCCACAGAGGAAGTGTTTGTGTTGGTTGCATCTCAGTCCTCATGACTAATTCTGCAGTTTGACAAAATGCCAAACCCCACAACGACACAATGGGAGAAAGCAGTTCAGAAACACAACACCAGTATGTTATGAGATTCTCCCTCTGAAACAGATGGACCATATAGAACACGTATAGATAAGGAGCGGAGTGTGTTTGTGTGATTTTAAGGCACACATCATGCTGAAACTGTTCATCCTCGCTGCATCTATCCGAAACATCAACTTGTCCTCCCCGGGTTAAGTGTATGATGTGTAAATAGTTTTGAAAGGAGCGATGTGGTTTCCCCCTGAGCAGCAGTGTTGGGTGTCTGGAGGTTTGATTCCAGTGTCTCCAAAGGACTGTACAGCACCAAGACAACAGCACACAGGCTGACGGAAGGAAGCAAAACCACACAAGGCAAAGGCTCTTTTTGTTACAGCTGCTGAGGACATAAGCTGTGATGCAGTTGGTTTAAAGTCTGCACAGACATTGTTGTTGTGGAAGCTATTCCATGAGAGTATACAGCTTCTTTTTTTTTTCTGTGCATGGACTTTGTGCTATATTGTGTCAATATTGGCTGTAGGGCTCTTTATTCAATTACCTCCACCAGTTGGGCCAATGAAAAGTTCGGATTACATTTTGCGGTGGATCTGGGTGAGGGTGTGGATTCTAGATCTCCTTTTCACTAAAATTATTAATTAAAACTACTGTAGTGATAAAATAATTAAAATTATGAATGACTATCTAAAATAATAATAATAGCTCATTCAAAATAAGAATAGCCATCACTTAATTTGGCACGAGGCAGATCCGAGTAAAGTGACATCATGACGTTGACATCACCAACTAAACCATCCATCCATCCATCCATCAATTTCTTCTGCCAGCAGTGACATTATAATCAAAAAAATAATGTGGTAAAAACAACCATTTATCATCCAGCGATGTGTTATACTGTATGGTGGCTGATCTCCCCTCTGTCCAGAGGGTAAGCAGCTGCCTCCCTCTCTCCCTCCACCTCACTGTCTCCCCAATTTCAAGACATTGGTTGATTTTCCTCTCTTTGAGTGAGCTGCTAACTGCTCCAAGCTGCGTTTAAAATCTCCCGGTTGTGCGTCGCACACAAACGTGTTGTCAAGACGTCACACCCCCATCCTGTCCTACTGCCTTGCCGCCTCACTTCGTTAAAAAAGGTGTCAATTTGGCACTGTTACTAGACGCAGAACAACAACGATCCCCCATGATGCCTTTGTAAGGTCCTCAAGTTCTTAGGTCTATTTTTAGCCATTTTTTAAAAATAGTTAAAACCTCTGGCCTAAAAGACTCACTATAATTAGCTCTGATATGCTATATATTGTAGAATATGTCTTTATCTAGTGAGTGGCCATATATTTACAACACAATGAGTCAAGTCACAGGAGACGCCTATGTATTGTATTGGTGTGTAAGAAGCTTTGCATTGCCCCACTTAGTCACAGAGCATTCAGACCTCACTGATACTGTACACATGCTGAATCAACTGACAGGGCTGTGGATGTGCCACATGCTAGTTACATGTCCCTGTGGCACTGTGCTAAATATGGCCTCCTTTTCTCACATGCAATAGCTTCTAAATGAGGTTCGTCAAAGCCAACAAGACAATGGGAGGAATACTCACATCTCTGTGCAAGATTAATTACTTTCTCCTATTTATGGCTGTAATTTGCTGACAATGGCAAAAACTAGGTCAGACACTGTGAGCTGCTAACGTTGGCTTTGTCTGGGGGAAAAGCATATACCTGAGCAGGTGTTGTTGTAGTGGTTTAGGGTCGAGTGAGTTTGTTTGGATATTGATATTGTTTGGCTTTAAGGCAATCTTGAGTATTTTCTGTCAAGCAGGTCTCAGTGAAGCAAACAGCTGGCATTGTCTTACAACCAGTATGTCTGTTATCATGTGTTGCAAGAAGTAGAATTTTTAAATCCCTTTTAACGTCATAGTTCTCACATGTAACATTCAATTTGTTGTCTGCATCCAGAGGACTGCTCCAGTCAACTGTGGTGTTTGGGTTAGTGCAGGGGAGGAAGTTCCATCATGGGCAGGGTGGCATTTCCTGAAGTTTGTATATAAATTACACCGTAGATACCAGCTCTATAAAGACATACACCCATAGCAGTACAAAGAATTTTGTTTTCCCCAATAATAACATTACAGCGGCGTAGTTTGTTTGTCTTAAGATGTGTTATTTCATTGTCCTATCCATCTTACTTTGTCTTTAATGGTAGTGGTATTTCTATCGGCATGTCTGAATGTCAGTTAAGCCCCTAAACGAGCTGTAGGCGCAGTAACTTCAGTCTGATGCGAACGACAGGAGATGTAATCCAGTTCAAAAAAACCTTTGCTGAAAAAATAAAAAGTTCCAATTACATTGTGTCACATGGTATAAAAAAAAAATCGATGTGCTATGAGCTCTCAGCACAGTTCTGCAGCACGTGACATCACTCACTAAATTAGAGGGCGAAGCAATAATCTACTTTCAATATAGATGCATTTGGTTTTGTGCATCTTATACAATATCTATGTCTTATTGTTCATATTGAGCGGAAAAGTTTAGAGACAACTTTCTTAGTAAAATATTCTCTCTCACTGATAAGAATCTGGGTAGGTAGGGTAGGATATAAACAAGGAATGTATCATCATCATAAATAAAAGTTGTTTGCATGGATCATATAACAAAAAAAAAACAGTGTACCAAGGCCAAATACCAACTGTAGATTCAGTCTTTTTAAAGAGCTGTATTGTTTATATAATTTTGACCCAGATTTTCTGTCAATATACAACATTCTCCACGGTTTATTCCTCAAGTAAGATTTTCTTTTCCTGCCCTTTGATTCTCTCCTTTAAGTTGGTTTACATGGATAGAAAGACACTCCAGGAGTAATATGTAGAAATGCACTTTATATTTATATATTATTCCATGGCCTCATTTGATTTTCGATTTTTATTTTTTTTTATTCGATCAAATTTCTCACAATAGCAACATATAATATCCAGGTTAGTATTTGTTTGGCTATAGGTTTGGCCTGTCTAAATCATGGGGCAGATACATAATAATTTTTTGCTTTCAATGAGTAGGATACCCGTCCTCCCCTGTTTGGGAGAAAAGAGGTTGGCGAGCGACTTAGACACAAAGCAGTGAATCAGAGAAATGAAAAGTAATTTTTCTGATTCTTACACTGACACTCCTAAAGCACAAATAAACACACCCATATTTGCACTCCACCCTGCAGGTATCACATGGCTAGATTTGTGCAAATTCAGGCAGAGCACATGTCAAACACACACACACCTTCAGCTCTTTATACATCTATGAGACAGACGGAGCAGAGGAAGGCGTAAGAAGCAGCGATGTTACCTGGTTTTAGTATTTCAAAAAGTTCAATCTAGACCAGAAGTATCCAGCATTTGGATAAATGTCCCTTTTTTTTTTGCTATCCCAGACAAAATAGATCTGGCGAGCTTTGTCTTGTTTTTTCAGAAAAATAATTTTCACATAGGATCAGTCTGATGCAGATACAGTAACACGAAATCAGGCTTACAGAATTGGTCTGCAGTCTAGGTTTCCTTCTGTTGGTCAAAGTAATGTAATTTCTTTGTTAATGGAAGTATAAATCAATTTGCATGCTATTCATATTCATTATCTCGGCCAGAATTGCAGTACCAATGGGACAAGGCAGGAAAGGAAAGGCAGTATGATGTATGCTGCTCTTGATGCTTATAAATTGTGTTAAGGAAATTGAAAGTGCAGTAATGGTATGTGTTCGAGAGGGACATATGCTACTGTATGGTGGCTCAGGGGGGATATTCACACTCCTGACTGCATTAGTTATGTAATTAGAATTGATTTTGTTTTGGTATTGTCCGTATAAATTCAATATAAAAGCGTTCAGTGAAAGAATGATTAAGTATGAGCCATTTATCCAACATGTCTTTACATCCCCCGTGAATCAATCCTGGAGCCACTAATCAGAGAAACCAGAGTCATTCTGATTTGTAGCATCAGTTCTTTCCTAATCTCCACCTGAGTTTTAAATACCCCATAAGAAGAAGAAAAAGATACAGGCACACAAAGGGTCTCTGCAGATATGCACACACTTCTATTGGGTCGGAAATGATGATTGAGGGGTTATGATTCCCCCATGGAGTCCAGACACTGGTGGTGGTGGTTGATGACTCTGCTGAGACCGATGAGGCTGATGAGATGAAGCTGGTGTAAAGACTGACAGAGAGGAATCATTTAAAAAGACAGCAGCGAGACGATGGGCTAACAATGATGACATGTCACTGTGCTATTGGACAGATGTGACCAGCTGATGAGGACAGCTGATTTCTCAATTGACAGACAGACAATGACAGCAGGACATTTAGACTGAGCATTCATGAGCACTGTGAATGACAGGATGATATGAGACGTTCACTATGGCTTAAGTGTGCGACAGAATAGTCTCCCTGATCAAGCTTTGACTGGAGGTTCATTTTACAGTGACTCCACTACTCTAATTTGAATTCATCTTTTCGTGTCACTCTCATTCCGTCTCCTCTGTCTGGACTCATTATATCTCATTATCTCCTTATGTATATCTCTATCAGTCAAATATTGCCGTATGGAAAGATTGATCTAAGAATAATGTCCATACAGTCAATCATTCACTTAAAATGGTTTCAGAGCTTACAACAAAAATAAGGAAGTATGCCCAGATTCTTGAGCAAGAATTGGATTTCATATCCCTCACACAGCACATATTCATATTTAATTTATTGCCAACCCTGAACTTACCTTGAGATATGCAAGTGTGGCGCAGAGTGGAAAAAAGCTGACTGGACATTTCATACATTAATCGTTGTCAGGAATCGGTTTAGATTGGTCTCATCTGAGGGCAGTATCTCATTTAGATGGAAATTATGCAGACTTTTTGGATGGTGAAGTTAAAAAAAGATACTGTAGTTTGAATTTGGTATTAGCATTTTAGCCTCAGGGACTTTCAATGTGCTGCTATATTCTTTGTGTTAATGACTGGAGCAGAGCCCAGACATTATGATTTAAAACTGCAAAGCTTTCTTCTACTTTTCTTTATTATAATATGGACCTATTGAGCATTAAATGTCAGAAATGCTTTATTACCTCCGCTAAGGATGTAATGTCTTTATCTTTGCTTGTTTGACTGTCTCACAAAAACGACTTCATGGATTTTCATGTAGTAGTTGTGCATGTACTCGTAACAAATCCTCAAATTCTGGAGCTAGATCATGAAAAAAAACGCCATTAGTGAAATATAGTTTTTCTTGGATCAAACTAATAATGATTCCTATGTTATTCCAAATTCTAGGGGTATGTTCTCATGGTCAAGGAGTCATAACATGATGGGTCAATTGCTTTTAGGCACATTGACATAATAGGGATTGTCTCTTTGTTCAGGTGGAGCCAGTGTGTGGGCCATTACTCCAGAGGAGAGGGGGAAACATGACAAACAGTTTGACAGCCTCACCCCCGTCCTCGGCTATGTCTCAGGTAGGCTGTTGTCATACCAAACACCAGATACTTGTGTATTATGAACACTTAGAAATGTCATCAGAACAGAGCAGCTATATCAAATGTCCATCGGTCAGGACCTGCAGTGACTTTTGTCTGTCTGCAGGAGAACAAGCCAGGAAGTTCTTCCTCCAGTCTGGCCTGCCTCCCTCTGTCCTGGCTGAGATCTGGTAAGCATTAACCGAGGACATAAAGAGTCTTCATCTTAAATAATGTCTCATTAAGCCAGAGCAAGTAGGTCAGTAGGTCTGACCTTTGTTTTGGTCATTTTGGTCCTCTCGGCCTGCTTTGAACTTCCTGTTTCCCACAAACTTCCTTCACATTAGGCGGGGCAGGCTGTGAAGGAAGCCTGCCTCTTAGGCGATGTTATTTATTACCACAGTCATAAATGCAGTTACTGTACCTACACTCAAAAACTATATGTTTTTGAATTGTATTGGTTTTGTCAATAATGCTGCTGTAATTCAATCCTATAAGAGCCTTGTTCCTTGTGTAACTCTCACCTTTTCTATGGTCTCAATAAAGGAAAACCAAAACTAGGAATGAACAGAACTTTTCTATGAACAGATCATATTATACCTCAGTATATTATAATAATAATAGTATATGATAATATTATACCTCTCTCACCTCCTTCTTCAGGCATTTAGCTGACATGGACAATGACGGGAAGATGGACAGACTGGAGTTCTCCATTGCTATGAAACTCATTAAACTTCAACTTCAGGGGCAGAATTTACCTTCTTCCCTGCCAATCATCATGAAGCAATCTCCCATCTCCAATTCTGTTCCAACCATCCCTTCATCAGCACGCTATGGTAAAATTTCTCTGAGGATATCACACCCACAATCTAACCTCTAACCTAAGTGTCCACTTTTCAAGTTAGTCTGCCACAGTTGATCTTTTCATCTTCACCTGTTTGTTTCCTTCTGATAGGAATGGGTTCTATGCCAAACCTGTCAGTTGGTTTGCCATCTATGCCAGCTATGTCAGCCATGCCCATCCTAACACCCTTTCTGGCTAACCCCCACATGCGCTCTGTGCAACCCCTGGTGCCAACACCAATGACTCTGCCCCTCATCACCTGCCTAGGAAACTCTGGACTCCCCAACGGCAATGTCAACCTCTTCACTCCACCTCTTGTTCCCAATAATGCAGGTTGGTTCTGCAGCGGAACCATTCAGATTTGCATGTTGTACAATTAAAAATAGATATATAATATAATAATGTGCATTATTATATTATTATTATATTATTAATATAATAATATATACCAATATTATAGGTATTTGTTGAGAACTGGGACGCTATTAAATTACAAAAAACACAACATGCCTTAAATTACAAAATGTTATGCTAAGAGCATCAGACTGAATTAATATCACTAGTTGCATGAGCATAAAAGATCATTTCCCTCTCAGTCAAAGCAACATAAATGCTATTAATTCTGAAGCACACTGAATTGTCCAGGATTGGCAGTAAACTGTAACATGTCGCTTAGACTGCTAGTTTGATAGACAGTGATTTCCTGTTTATGTTATGTTTGGGTTGTGCCGCAGATGTTTCTTAGCCTTTAGACCCCTCTAAGGTCTTCATTAGCAAAGACATTTCTCAATGGTGCACCCTGATTTATTTAAACACTAGTTTGAAACCACTTAGAAGTTAATAAGACCATAATATTGACTTAATACATAAACAGTGTATGTAGGAATGAAGCAGTGGATTTATTAATAGCTGTTGCAGTCCAATCCTGGTTTGTAATATTTAGTGTACCAGGGTCAGTTATTCAGGTCTTCCATGTAATGGTGCAGTACTACTGTGGTGTGGATTACACATGCAGCATCAACTCTCTGAGGTCTTGTCTGTCTTGAGGTGAACACATGCATTGCACTGAGCATCTGCATATTATATACAGTATGTATGATGTGGTATGTAGTAAGAGTTGCTTTTTTTTAGCACCATAATGAGTTACCATAGTCATAAATGCAGTTACTGTACCTCCATCCATCCATCCATCCATCCATTTTTATAACCGCTAATCCTTGGACTTCATGCTCTCTCTTTAACCACCATTTTTGGCTGTGAAATGAACAATGTAATGAGAGCAGCTGTAAAATATCTACTATTATTTGTTGTTCCCTCGACTATTACCCCCTCTCCCTGCTGCTAAATCTTGTATAACCTGAAAATCTATCACTGCCACGACTCTCGAGACTGACCCTTTTTAGTGCAGGGTTGCAGAAAACGTGATCACTTTGTTTTTAGCCAAATGTCAATAACATTGCCGCTGGAGCTCTGTGCTGCAACTATAAAGCACGAGGAGATAAGATTAGATGTATACACGTTCAAGGGCAATTGCACTCTGCATGTCTACAGTATGTTATTATTTATTGCATAAGGAAAGCAAATGCACGTGTGTTTGTGTGCATGCACTGAAGCATTCACCAACATGTCTTTTCATTTTACTTCGAATTTGTAAGATTTTATTTATTTATTAACTGTCTCCAACTTTGCTAGCAGCACTCCCTCTCTCTGGCTTCTCCTCCCCCATGGTGTTCTCTCCATCCACTGGCATGTCAAAGTCAAGCTCTCTCCTGGACCTTGGATCCAGCAGGTAAGACCAGATGGTAAAAAGTTACTGTAAAAAAATAAACATATCATGTATAGAATAGCCTGTTTGCACATTTTGAATCACCATGTTCCCCCTGAAAAGTACATTTAAAATCAAGGACTAAATTATGTGAGGATATCCAAAATGCACCACTTATTATGCAGTAATTCTGTGCTTGCAAAGAAGGGAAGGGTTGAGGTTCAGAACTCATGCAGAGATGAAACACTTTGATAGCAGAGAGAGCAGGAAGACATTTAGAAATCAGATCTTCTCGTTGGCAACAGTAGGAAGTGTGCTTGTTTAGATTTTACAAACATTTGGGTAGAACTGAAAGTCCTATTGCAGGAGGTCACTATCACTGTTAAGTTTTTGCCTATTTTAGTAGCCAAACTAGATCAACACCATTAGTGTTTCATCTCACCAAATCCTGACTGGATTGCCATGTAATTCCTCTGACTTTTCCTCTAGCACCACAATAAGCTTCACATTTAAAAAAAAATCAGCAAAGTTAGCAGTGTCATTACCTCTGCCAAAGAGAGCTGAAGGAGGTTATGAAGCAGGATAACTCAATGGATTGAACAGATTTCACTAAATTTTGTGGAAAGCTGGGCCCTGGGGAGGGGAACAGATGATTAGATTTTGAGGCTTATCCGGAAGTTGGTATGGATCCAGGATATATTTTTTTCACTTTTGTGAACTATTAGCCTTGGCAGAGGTATGGCCTCTCTAGTTGCAAGTGTGTTCATATAATAATGTTTGCATTTAGCTCAAAGGACATAGCGTGGAAGTGCTAGTCTTGGTAAAATGTTCTGTAAAACAAAGGAACATGTTATTGGATGAAAAGGAATATACTATATGCACGATTGATCAGGTGACTGGTTCTAATAACTTGTCTCTTGTAGATTTTAACACATTAAATGCTAATAATAGACATGTTTAGTCTTGAATGTTAGCTTGTATCGCAAAGGGAAGTGGAAATATTAGATGGCAACCGGAGGGTTTTGTCGTCCTATTTCTTCATTTGTGCTTTTGGACAAAGTAATATTATACTTGCCTGGAATAGTTACAATAGTGAGATGTACTGAGGAGGAAATAAAGAAGGAATCAGAGTCTGGGAGGTTTGTGCAGTTTCAACAATAAGCCAGATTCCCTTCAAAAAGACAATAGTAGTATCCAATATCCTTTCTCCTTCTCACTGTGTTTTGTGTGGAAACAGGATAAGAGTAGTATCCGATTTCATTTTGAATGTATTCAGACGCTCAGTTCTTCATACAAAAAGTCCTGACCTCAGGTGTAGGTGGTAAGGCATGCAATAATAAGGGCGTGGGAGTGTTAGGAAGTCACATACCATTATTGATCCAACAGCCACCCACATCACATTAACCTTCCAGTCCCAAGTGTGGCATCCTTGTGTATATTATGCTAGAAGCTCAGTTCTTCTGCTTTTGTTTCCAGACTAATAATAAGTTCTAATATATGACAATTTACTTATTAACACATGTGCACACATACAAAGAAAAAAAATCCCTTGGGAAGAGGGAGGATCCCACTTTACATTTCCCATTGTCTCCCTGAAACTTACTCTTGATTTCACAGGAAAACTGCAAGTTTCCACCTAAAATAACTGCAGAAAACTACATTCTTCTCAAATGAACATCATTAACCCAGCCCATCCTTTTGCTATTCTTGCAGAGGTATTGTTTATAATAAAAACAGAATAGCTGATTAGCATTGCCCGAGGATACAGAGCTGTATTGTTTCAGAGAGTCATCATCTTTTGTGGTCATTTGCTGCAGTTTCCTCTACAGCTAATTAAACACTGAGAAATAACAAGGAGCAGTCTCGAAGCGATGAGTGCTTTTAAGTCAAGGTTTGAATACAAGGGAGAAACGGGGCGCCGATACGCATAATATTTATTGTGGAATTTAACTTTAGGTGAAATATTGACACATGAAAAAGCCTTTCTTTCTCTATTTTTGTAGTTCAAATTCCTCCTCCACTACGTCATTGGCTAGCAACTCTCCAAAGACAGGCGCAAGCGATTGGGCAGTTCCACAGGCCTCAAGGCTCAAGTACCGTCAGCAGTTCAACACGCTAGACAAGCTTATGAGTGGCTACTTATCAGGTAGGACACTCACGCGACACACTTAACACACATGCACTTACATACTCTTGTGGTTGCACTTGACAGAATGTGGTGGTCAGGCACACAAAAACACTTCCACATCATTTAGTGTGCAAATTCACTCTGCTGCTCTGATGCAAGTTTTACTTTGCAGGACCTCAAGTTAGAAACGCGCTGATAGCATCCAACCTGACCCAAACTCAGCTAGCTACTATCTGGTGAGTATAAGGTGTGTGTTTTACACCATTGTAAATAATACTAGCTAATTAAATACATTCCCCATGTTTTCAGTTGAGTATATGTCAAAAATCATGATCCAATTATGCTTTATTTACGTTTTACCGAGTCCTAACTTTTTGGAATTGGCTCTTCAGATACTTTTCGTTCTGGCTTTATGTAAGGCTGTAGCTCAGAAAAACAACTGTGACAACAGTGATTGAATTTCCCTAACCAGGAATAATAGTGTTAAATTTGATTTATCTATGGGTTCACTCTTGGGGCTCTAATCAGCTTTGCTTTCAGCTGTTTTTAGCAAAACAGAAGTCTCATAAACATTCTGTATGTGTGCAACACTTGCAAACATGCAAAGTTAGCAACTAGCTTTTGAGCATACCGGAGCATTTAGCAGCTAATGAACCATATGTTGTCCCTTCAGAAGCTGGTGGAAACCAAAACGGAGCTAAAGGGAGAGTGAATATTGGAGCCAGGTGGTCAAAACATGACTGGAAATTAATGTTGCTCCATGCCTGCAACTGTTGGCTCACTCTTTCCCTATAGCAACTTCAAGAGTTGATAATTTGTCAATGTTTACTATTTGTTTCTTGCCTCTAAAGAAAACAAATTATGCTCTTTAAAATCATGACATTCCTCCATAAAAGTTATAGACTTTATCTTTGTTGCTTTACAATGGGACTCACTACATTGTGCGTACATAGGACTTTGGCAGATGTGGATAAGGATGGTCGGCTCCAAGGGGATGAATTTATTCTGGCCATGCATCTGGTGGACATGGCTAAAACTGGCAGACCTCTACCCCTCACACTGCCTCAAGACCTTGTACCTCCCTCTCTCAGGTAACACAGAAACACAGAAATGGACACACACTGGATTTATGAAGTCATTCCTTATTACAACCACATACATTTTTTACTTATTTCAGAGGAGGAATAAAGTCCAGTGAGCTTGTTAATGGAACGGGGCCCTACATAACTCCCTCTTTAATAGACACAACAGAGATAGAACCTCCACAAAAGACCAAGAGCAATGGTATGGCACATCTTTTGGTATGTTTCATTGTAAAGTTCATGGTGTTCCTCTGTGTCATGCCGCTCTCGTCCTCCTCCTCTTCTTAGTGTCCTTTGAGGACAAGCTGAAGGAGAACTTCGCGCGAGGCAATGCCGAGCTGGAGAAACGGAGACTGGCTCTGGAGGAGGAGCGGCGAAAGGAAAGGGAGAGGAGAGAGAAGGAGGAGAGGGAAGCTCATGAAAGGAGAGAGAGGGAGGCCAGGGAGCAGGAAAACCGGAGGAGGCTGGAGGAGGAGAGGCGGTTGGAGAGGAAGAGAGAGCTGGAGAGACAGAGGGAGGAAGAGAGGTTGAGAGAGCTGGAGAGGAAGGAGGTGAGTGGGAAAGTAGCCTCACCTGTGAGATGCTGAACATAAAGGTTGCCATGTATGGTGACCACATCCCCTGATAATTTCAGGCAGCAAAGCAGGAGATGGAGCGCCAGCGGAGGGAGGAGTGGGAGCGTGGGAAGAAAGAGGAGCTGACCCGGAGGAGAGGAGGGGAGCAGGAAGAGATCTCCCGACTCCGAGCTAAAAAGAAGAGTTTAGAGCTGGAACTGGAGGCTGTGGTGAGACTGCATTAAATGTGCATACATTTAATTTTGCAGTATTAATGAAACTTTGGGCTCACATCAATAAACTGCCCCGTCTAACAGGGCAACAAGCACAAGCAGATCTCAGACCGCCTCCGTGACGCTCAGAGCAAGCGGTGGATTCTGAAGGCAGAGGTGGACCTCGTCAATCAGAAGAGGGATGCACGAATCACAGAGATCAACACTTTGCAGCTTCAGTTTGAGGTTAGATAAATGTTTGATTCCGTCTTTTCCCGAAGGTTACGCATTTAGACTATTCCTTTACAGGTTTTTACTTCCGTTTTCATGCCTTTGTGTTTACCATAGGACTGGCAGAGGAAGCTCTCACAGCTGGTCCCAGAACAACAGAGGCTGACTGAGAAGCTCCAAAACATCAGCCTCAACAAACAAACCTGTGGGTAACAACCGGCTGGTCAACACAAAGTCATAATATCAGTCATGGAATTCCCTTTCTGGCCTCTGATTTTTTACCTTTGCCTTGCAGCGGTGGCTTTGACCTCTTTAAGCGAGAGCGTGACGGAGAAAGGTGTGAATTGCCGGAGATTGAAGGGTCAGCTTGACACTCTGGAGAGGGAGACCACAGACAAACTGGCCCAGATGGAGCAGTACAACAAGGATCTTAAGGTCAGTGGTCAGCACAGACCAGACTCAGGATGTGGGCGATGGTAATGACACTTTTGGCCTGTCTCATATGACTTTCAACCTCTTGAATTTTAACACGGACCTGATGAGTTCAGGACAAGCCAGGTCAGGCCTCTACAGTGTAGAACAGACCACAGATTGTAGACAGCTCCGATGTAATGTCTGTGATGTCACCTGTGGATTTTTAGCTAACCCTTTGTATCAGTGAAGAATTATATCATGTCTCACAATATATCGTCAATCTGATACTAATAATTACAGCACAAAACCCCTGCTCTCTTTCTTCTGATCTGTTTGGTTGTTTCCTTTCCTTAGCTGCTTTTCAACGTTTTTAACACCTTTCTTTCTCTGCTCCCTCTCTTTTTCTCTCTGCTTACCCGGACAACGTTTTGTTCTCGTCTCCGGTTTTCTGTTGTTTGTTTCTATCTCTGTTCTTTTCCTGTCACTCACTTTGTCCTTATATCATCCCTCATCCGACTCACTTCTGTTTTATGTTTCTCCTTTTATCTTGAACACACCTTCTGTCCATCCCACTTCTTCCTCTTTCCCACCCTCCTTCATCACACTGTGTGGTCCTGTCATAGCTTGGAGATATGGATGACTGTGTCCTGCGTGGCCTTCTTTCTCTGCTGGCCTGCCTCAGTCAGCTCTTCCTCCTCATCAAGGTTATCTTTCTCCCTCTCTGTCTCTCTCTCTACCTCTCTCTTTTCACCACACCCTCTTTACTATACTTTTTATCATTTCAGCTGCTGTTATCCATTAAGCTACAATTTCCTTCTCCTGTTCATCCTGTGATGATTTGATGTCTTTACTTTTCGTTGCTCCTTTGTCTTTTGACACATTCAAAATGCAGCATTTGCTTGGGTACCATGTTTTTCCTTTCAGTTGTTTGTCTCCATGGGATTTGTTGTGGCATGTGTTTTCTGTGGAAATAGGATGCACCCTAAGGGTAATACACACGCGCACACACTGGATGCTTAATCTGCACAATATGTGTATTAGAAAGAGAAAAAAATTGATGAATGGACTGGCTTTTTCCATCAGTTTTTCATATCTGCAATAATTCTGATTGTAGAACCGCATTAAATATTCTTTTTATTTGTGACATATGTAGAGATTGTTTTTTTAAAATTGTCCACTTTCAATAATGAGTTAATATACAGTACTGTACATCAACTGCATTGGCCGCTAGAGTTGTGTGGCTGTGTGGCTGATCATAACATCTCTCCATTGTTGAACTAGTAGATGATTGTGTCTTTATGTCTCACTAATGCATGACTGTACATGTCCTCTGACTGCATCAGGAGCTGAGGGAGAAGCAGGTGAAGCAGCAGGCTACCTTGGACGACCTGTACAGGGTCAAAGAGGAGAAACTGAAGGAGCTGCAGAGACGCAGAGAGGAGGAGGTAGAGAGGAGGAGGAGGGAGGAAGAGGAGGCAGCCAGGTGAGTGCGCGGTAGCGTGTGGCATGGCATTCTTGGCACTTAACTTGAACATTTATTTCCAATAAAAAAAGTCAAGTTGCATTTACTTCCCACAGACAAGCAAAAGCAAAGCTAGAGCAAGAGAGACGAGAGCAGGAGAAGAGGGAGAAGGAGGAAGAGGAGGCGCGTCAAAGGAGGCTCCTGGAGGAGCAAAGGGCCAAACAGAGGGAGGAGGAGGAAAGGGAGGCACAGGCTTGCCTCCGAGCAGCGCAGGAGAGAGCACAGGAAGAGCAGAGAAGGAGGAGAGAAGAGGAGGAGGAGAAGAGGAAGAGGGAAGAGGAAGAAAGGACACGAAAAAAGGAAGAGGAGAGGAGGAAAGAAGAGCAGGATAGAAGGGCTCACCAACCCCCCAGGCTGACCATGTATAGAGCTCTGTACTCGTTTGTTGCCCGAAACAAAGAGGAGCTGAGTGTCGAGGCAGACTGTCTTATAGAGGTATGAGACAATCACACTACAGATGTTTGACTCACACAGTTACCCTCACTGTAGATGCATAGGTGGGCATTGTTTGCAATATTCTTAAGAAAAAATATTTCAGCAAGTTTCCTCAGAAATCCTCTTTTTGATAAACCCCAATAAATCTGTTCATCACTGTTAGTTATTTCTGTTAGGTATATAATATGTAAAATATTAGCATCACCACTCAGCTTCATACTTTTACACATGCAAGTAGAATAAATGATGTTTTACTTAATGTTTACACATTTACCGTTATGTAAAAAACACCCACTGGTGGAATGTAATTGAGTATATTTACTCAGTGACTGTACTGAAGTACAATTATAAGCTGCTTGAACCTTTATACTTCTGCTCCACTACATTTGGATGCCAATATTGTAATTTTAATTTGAGTTACTTGCTTTAAAGATCCAGATTTATTAATACAAAATACAAATCAACTAATAAATATGACGTATTATTGTAGATTGAACTCATCACTAATTATAGTACAGGGAAGGGTCTGTCTTTTTCCTCGAGACCTGTCACATCAACCCATTTTATGTCGTCCCATTCACCTCACCATATGGAGGTCTTTAGCTAAGTGGTCTGGGGTAAAGGTCCAGCTGCAGTCTCACAGAATACAACACGACAATCCCCCTAAGATCTTTACCTAACCCTAAATAAATAGTTTTGCAGCCTCATCATTTCCAGGGTGGATCATGTCATAGGCGTAGCTGCTGTGAGGCTGCAGACAGACCTGACTGGAGATGATGGTCAAAAAAGTTCTTAAAAAATCCCAACATTGTGGACTACATCTAAATTAATTATTTATTATGAGACAACTTGCATCAATTAGGTCAACCTTCAAATAGAGTTGTCAGAATCGGTTTCCAGCTGCATAGGATGAGTTCAGTGGTTAGAATCCAATGAAGTCATTTCATTTGATAGCTGCTAATGTATTTCCTATTGAAACTAGAAGAACCCAGAAAGCAATGTACACAATGTGTGTTACTGTTCTCAAATAGATGAATATATCGGTCTGTACAATCCACAGCAAAAATAAACACGATAGCATGCTTTGTTTCATTTTCACATGATTTGATCAATATTATATATGATATAATCATTACAATGATCATAATGTACACAGGCCCGTTCACTACCCACTACTATGACATATTTATATGATGGGTGTCCAAACATAAACATATTGATCGCTCATGTTTGTAGGTTTATTGGAACCAGCATGTAGGTCATCATCACTTTCTTTAGTCTGATTGTGGCGCATTGAGCCATGTTTTCCATGATGCAGGTTGATGAGCAGACTGTTGGCGAGCCTGGCTGGCTGTGTGGCAGTTTCCGTGGAAACAGGGGCTGGTTCCCTCAGAGTTACGCAGAAAAATGTCCCACCCCATCGACTACCGATACTGCCCCTTCTTCACCTGGAAAATCGTCTTGTGTAACACCACTTAACACAAGGTAGCGTACAGAAAGATACAGAATGGATGGGACAGTCTTAAAGATGTTTTCTATGTGGCGTTTCTGTTGTCCCCACACTAAAGTTATAGTTTTGTGCTTTTTGCATTTTTGCTTGTCTGCTACAGTCACCTTAGCAACTGTAATATTATTGTTGCGTAGTTTTTATTCTAGTATTGATTCCTTCCCTAATGGTTTGGCCCTCCTTCTTTACCCAGAGTCCCAGATGGGGAGGTTGTGAGTGACAGCACTGCTCCTGTCCAATCAGACGCTTCACAGGTAAGGAGGAAACATTGACTTATGTTTACTTTTACTGTAATTCCAGGCATTAAGTAAATTTGGTCTAATGTAGTTTTCTTACATGTAAATTCACTCCAAATAAACAGAATTGAATTGATGCAAATTGAAACTCCGTTTTGTTGCTGTGTCAGTTCAGAGGTTAGCGTTAATTAGCGAGAGAGTAGCCATGTTTCATCCGGGAGAATCATGGGAGTTTTGATATTATTTGTATCTACTCTCTATTGTGAGGCATCACAATAGATTGTGAGGACAAACGGTTCCATAATGTATTTTCCAAAAGTAGATAGTTTACAACTGGTCTGTTATTTGGTATCTACTGTGGAGAAATTATTTCATGCTTCCCTGCCCTGTCACTTCAGTAAGATTAAAGCAGCTATAATGAATACTTTTATACTAACAGTGGATCAAATGACTATATGTAAGGCAAAAGGAGTCATTTGTAAAGACAAAACCATAATTATCCTCAGATTCTGCAGTTCCCATTAGCTCCTTTGAGTCATTTAACTTCTTTCAACCCGTTGTTTCGGTTTTGCAGCCCTCAACTTTGCTGTTTTTGTTCACTAAAACTGCTCTCAACAGGCAGCTGTGATCTAGCGACTATCCCACCTCCTACTTACCCAGTACCAAACAACAGACAAAGTTGGCAAGTAGCTGCTAAATATTGGGTAGCACTTTGCAGCAATGAGCTAAAAGGAAAGTGAATATTGCTGCGCATTTGTCGGGTGGCAAAAACATTTACTCTTAACGAATGCTAATTTTTCTATCTATCTGCAAGATGTGTAAATGCTGTGTATATTTGCTATATCAACTTTGTAAGGTAATATTACTTAAGTGTTGCCACAGACGTTGCCAAAAACATAATTTAATGCAGGTTTGCTCATGATTCAGGCTCATACTTTGCAAGGTTTCTTACTGGTAGTAAGTCAGGCAAGGAACTAGGTCTGGCTGGAGTACACACACTGCTGCTGACACCAACACACACATCTTGAACAGCAGTATGGCTGTATATTTATATCTTTTCTCTATTGGGAGTTGCTCTCTCTGCCTCTGTGGGTCACTCACACATTTTCCAATAGATAACGACAGTCTAGGTCTGACATTTATAGGTTATGTCTCATGCTCAGAGATTTAATGATTTACTTCTCTTCTACTTAATTTTATGGATGACTTGGTCCATTGTGAAAACCCTGATCCTCCTCCTCTAATTTCACTCCTCAGTCCTCGGTCCCTCTGCTGGCTCGAGCCACCTCCTCATGGTCTGCTACCTCGGACACTCACCCTAATCTCTCCTCCAGTTCAAGCGATGTCATCACTGCACTGCTGAGCTTCTCACAGGGCGACATCATCAACGTGCTGCAGCAGAGTGAAGACTGGTGGTTGGGGCAGCTCAATGGGACGCAGGGATGGTTCCCCAAGGGCTGTGTCACTTTGGAGATGGGTGGCAATACAGAGTATGAGGAAACACACACACACACACACACCTCTGATATCACATTTAAGTTGAATTAAGTCTAAACTGATTTTGTGTTGTTCCCATTCTAGTGTGGATGCATTTGACACATGTGACTCTGTAGAGCTAGAGGGTAAGTATAGTTTGTATGTAGAATAATAGGTCTCTACTGTATATTTAAGCGTGGTTGAATAACTGATCTCTGACTCTGACTCTCACTCTGTGACTCTTTTTTCATCCTCACCAGAGTACGTGGCCTTGTATACGTATGAGAGCCCAGAGGTGGGAGACCTAACGTTTGTCGAGGGGGATGTTGTCATCGTGACAGAGAGACAAGGAGAGTGGTGGCGAGGATGCATCGGTGATCAAACAGGGGTTTTCCCCTCCAACTATGTCCGACCTGTCGAACCCGAGGTTAGTCAATTTATGTTATTATTATTATTTTTTATTATTCGTTTTGATTTGGAGTGAAATGGCAACATGCGGAAACTGAGCTGCCTTGATGGAGGTCTGCGCTCTCCGAGTCTTTTCTAGTTATTATTATTATTATTATTATTATTATTATTATTATTATTATTATCACTCAATTTGACATGTTTGTGATGACAGCACATTAAATCTGTTGTTAACAATAATAATCAATCACTTAATGCTGCTTTACTCTTTAGGCAGCAAGACCTGGAGCTCCAACCAAAAAGCCAGGTAAGAATTCACAAATACCACACACACACACACACACACACACACACACACACACACACACACACACTTAGACTGTCATAGTCTGCTGATTCATTCTATAATGCTCTCGATATTTACCTGATCTAAATTCATCTTAAGTTATTTCTGTCTGGTCAACAGAGATCGCCCAGACAGTCACCACCACCGCTGCCGCTCCTACTATGCACATGTTGCGTCTGTCTCCAGGACAACTGATTGTGGTCCTGTCCAAGAACTCCACTGGCTGGTGGCTCGGGGAACTGCAGGTGAGTCTTTAGAGCCTTGCGGGCTCTACGAGAGTTTTAGTTGTATTTTTTTATTCATTTATTTTTTGAGTTGAAGAATAGTGTTACCTGTTAAAATTTAAACATATCAGTAGCAAGGATTTTCTTCATTTGACTTTAAATGCTGATGTTCACTTCAAGGTAACTATGTATAGTATATTGTGAGTACAAGCATGATTAATCTGATGTTGTTATCTTACATCTACTCCTCATATTTGAATATCCACATTGCTGGAGAATTGAAGGATAATGAGAAAATCTTAATAAACATTTAAACTCTATTATTAGATTGTAAAATGTATTGAAACAAAAGACACATGGTCAGGGTGGATGTATTATGTATGTCCTGTGTTAAGAACATTTAGAAAAATGGCATGTAGATATATGTCTATGTATATATTTTTTTATGTGCTGATTCTCAGATCAGTGAAGAGCTGGTTAGAGGTTGACATGAGGTTACAGGAGTAATAACAAGGGTTTCTATAGGTTATATATCTACAGCAGTATGAGGTCAATCCTCAGCAACTATAATGAGACTGCTAAGTAAAGATGGCAGCGAGGGGTGGACAGATCCATCAAGAAAAAAAAAAATTAAGTAACACTGCTGGAGTCAAATTGCACATTGCTCTAAACAATGAATATGCAAATCTTAATCTGCTTCAAGCTTGGTCAAGAAAGCTGAGACACAGAACAGCAATCTTTTGGTCATTCCACAGGCTGCAGGTTTAGTTTTGGCTTCATTTCTGAAGACAGTGACTATAAATTGCCGCTAAAGGCCCAGACGTGAGATTCAATATAGATTGTTTACACTGCTGGGATTCTGAAAGTTCGAGTTCAATTCATCTCTCAATGTAGCATCTAGAACTGAACCAGCAGGAGATTTATTTTAATCTTAGTGCCTCTTTTCCCTGCAGGCTCGAGGCAAAAAACGGCAGAGAGGGTGGTTTCATTCTTCCCACGTCAAGCTTCTCGGTCCCACCAGCAGCAAGCCCTCTGCATCCCCTTTGCCAGGTGATAGCTGACACACTTCGATCATGACGTCAGATGTGGGATCTTTGTGCATAATCTTTTATTTTCATCCATAGTTTGGGTTGTTTTCACATTTTCTTATTTGGATTGGAGTGCTGCTTTAGTAAACTGACAAGTCATTTTAAGCAGCCTCATTAACACATGATAATTCAATGCTGAGCAGTGCATGTCTGAATTTAAAGTGTGACACAAAATGTGCACCAGTGAAACAAGCATAGTGAAAAAGCCATGATGACAATAACTTACTGTAACTCCCTGTGTCATTGCTTGACTAACCTGGATTGACAGAATTTTGTAGTGTAGTCTGTCGTCCAATAGTTGTCAAAATATTTCCCTCAAAACCACAAATGTCAACCTCAGAGTGTCATTAGATTAAAAGTCAAGGTAACACCAAATCCATTAGGAATAATCCTTTGGGTGCCATGAATGTCTGGACAAGCTTTCAGGGCAACGAATAGTTAATAGATGTTGAGCTTCATCAGTATAATCAAAAGAGGAACGACCGTCCAGACATTTCCATTCTGAGAACCACAATGTTAGCATAAGTAAATTAGTCAGGAAACGGAAACATGTAACTTAACAACATGCTCAAACTCAGCCCCATGTGTGCCTCTGATCCCTCAGTGTGCCAGGTCATTGCAATGTACGACTACACTGCTGCCAATCGGGATGAGCTGAGCTTCTCCAAGGGTCAGTTAATTAGCATCCTGGACAAGACCAATCCTGACTGGTGGAAAGGAGACACCAACGGGGTCACAGGCCTGCTGCCAACCAATTACGTGAAGATGACGACAGAGTCAGACCCTAGCCAGCAATGTGAGTAAACCCCAGGCTTTTTTTTTCTGCCTTAATGATGATATTTTTCTGCCATATCCTCAGAGAGAAAAGCTAGAATTCACACATGTAGTTAAGTATTATTGGGAGTGCTGTTATTGAGGAGATGTAAGACTGTGGGTACAAATGTAAACTGAATAACCAGCTGTAGAAACGTGTCACTGCTGAAAAATGTGATTGGTTGACTTGGCTCACTTCAGGCACAGTAGATTCCTTATCTATGTCAGAGCATGGAGAGAGTGACGGTAAGCCTTAAAGAGTTGGTTTCTGTAAATCACTGATCACTGACGAATAGGAGCCCACTGCACTTAAGAGGCTCAATCTGGTCTCACATCCTCTTATATTAGTCGGACAAAAAATGAACTGATTATTTCATTTCCTTCAGTTAAAGTAAGCTTAAGGACTGGGCCTTTTAAGTATTCCTGAACTTGTTGTACCACCAATTTAAAATCGTTCAAATGAATCTGGGAATTATGCTTAAGCTCTTTCTTGCCGAGGCTTAGATGAAGACCTAACAGCCACTTAGCGTAGCATAAAGGCTTGAAGCAAGGCAAATAAGTTACCCTGGCTATATCAGACAGTAAAACTAATATAAAATCTGCCAACCAGGACTTCTAAAAAACATCTCATTAGCTTAACCCTTAAAACTAAATGTGACAGGGTTTGCTAGATGGGCTAGCTTTCAATGTTTTCACTCTTTATACAAAGGTAAGCCCATGGTCTTCTAATATAGCTTCATATACTCAAGGATTTGAAAAAGCACCTCTGTGTAATTTGTAAATCTGCTTGTGTATAGTTTGTGTCATTTAACAGTAGTCAGCTTTTTACACAATGAGTCATTAGTGTGTCAGCATTGATTACAGCAGTAATCCTCCTCCTCATGGACTGGCACAACCTCCAGATGTCATCCTGTGGGATGGCGGCCCACTCTTCAGTCCAGAGTTGCTGCTGAGTCTGTGGAGGATGTTCACGCTGTCACACTCCCTCACTCAACCAACCCCACGCGTTTTCAATGGGGTTTAGCTGGGGGCTCAGCACTGGTAGCTCCAGCATGGCCAGCAATGAACTGTGATGTCATTGTCCTCCAGAAACTGGGCACACACACACACACAAGTCAAGCGATGGGATCCCAGTAGCACAGCAACCAGTTTAAGGTCGTCGTGCACAAAGTCCATCATGCCTCAGATGGTTTCTTATTGTTTTATGCAGGTACGGGTCTATTTTTGGTGCCAGTGGTGCTGTAGCAGTGGCCAGTTTTTAAATTTTTTAAATCCCTTGAGTGTATTTACATTAGAGTGGTAAAGTTCTCCTCATCTAACACTCGGCAAAAGCGAATAAGCGCATTTTCCCCCCCAAAAAAATCAAAAAACATTCTTGAAACAAATCTTCACAACAAATCACTGGGTGACAGAACTAAATGGAACAACAACTGATCAGTTTCAAATAAAACATTTTTTTGGGGGGGGGGGGGGTCTAAGCTTTATTTTCACTGGGAGGTACACAATGCACTTTTCCACTATCTATATGTGCGAGTATATTAACCTACACTACACTACTCTGTTGGGAAAGGTGTCTCCTCACTGCTGATTCACACATAGCTGGTCTGATGATGTAAAAAAAAAAAAAAAGGCCCATTTTAAAGCTGGAGGTGTGTGTTTATTGGATTAGTGTTCACAGCTTGCTTGTTCTCGTCTCAGCGGTGGATCCGTGTAAACAAGAGAGAACGCCCTAGACGTTTAATTAATTAGGATGAACTCGATCAAAGCACCCGACAGAAAACACAATGAACATGTTCTGACTTACACTCACCCCGGTACAGCGTCTGCCTTTCAAACAGAAGACATTACCATCATGCTCCGGCTATGATTAGTAACTACATTTACATCTCCAGAAATACATTATTAATGACCTGCATGTATGAGTCTAGCATTAATATTAAAACGATATTAATGTTTGCTGTCTCTCCGTCTCTCCCTCATCTCACTCACCTCCCCCCTTCCTGCTTCTCCACTTCATCTCTGCTTTCTGTTTCCTCTGTAGGACAGCAATGCTGGCTTTCCTCTCTCCTCCTCCTCCTCTTCTTCCTCCTCCTCCTCCCTTTCCTCCTCCTCGTCCTCACCCCTTCAGAATTGCCCTGTCGCAACAGGAAGCCCAGCCGCCAGCGAGAACAGCCCAGCTCTGCGCTTTCCACCTCACTATTTAGGACTGTGGTGTTTTATGTTCCTCTTTTTTTTTTAAAATAATTTATTTAGCCTCTTTTACCTGCTCTTCTTATTTTCTTATCATATGTCTTTATCTATAAGGCGTTTATCTCTTACCACCCTCGCTCCCTCTCTCTCTTCTCCTGTGTTTCCCTTGTTGTTTCTTGAACTAACTAATTTTCCAAGGGGGAGCGAGGCAGAGGCAGCTAGATGTGTTTTACTGTCCCGCTGATGGAAAGGCATGAAATTTGTAATTTTGCTAAAGCTAAAAGGAAATACAGATCATGACAGTTTAGCTACACCATATAATGAAGATAGTATGTAAATGCCATCAATCTGAAGTAATATAGTTTTCTAAATTAAGGTTAGGAACAGGGTCACTCATTCTTGCACTAACAGCATTAGAATTTGCTCAAATGGACCAATGGGAGGACTCACTGTCGCTTAAACCATCAGTAACCTTGATTGCTGCTTGCTCGCTCATTGCTTGTACTGAAAGTAATTTATTGTGATTTTATTGTTAACCTCTTATGCATTCCTCTATTTATCAATGCTTCCATGATAAAGATCCAGACTCATCCTTTAATGAACTGTGACATCACCAGCAAAACAAACACGCAGATGTTAGCTTACCAGCTGTTTAAGAGTGGAGTCAGAGGCCGAGTTTTTGCCACGTTTGTACCTCAAAGCCTTGAACTATCAAGTCTTCCACTGCTCTTTCTCACAACCATTAGCTACTTCACTCATTCACACCTATGCAATCATTTGGAGGGAGCGCTCTGCCATGAAAGGCGCTCTGTTTTTTTCTTTGATTCAGTGTTCCTCGTAGCGGTAGCAGTAAGATTGCCTTGTATGCTCATGTACTGCAACTACAACGTGCCTCACTCTTGTCTGTGCATTAAGTGTAAATACAATACCATAGAACTTATAATAAAGGAAGATTTTAACATGCCGATGAGTGACGTGTGTTCACAGATGTCGTCCTCGTGATTGACAGGAAAGTGTTGAACCCTTGTGGTGTCGGTGTGTTTGTGCATGCATGCATGCATGTTCCCGCATGCTTGCTCGTCTGCATGTGTGTGTGTACGCTGCAGGGTGTGCCGACCTGATGACGCTGGACACCATGACCCCTCAGGAGAGGAAGAGGCAGGGTTACATCCATGAGCTCATCCAGACTGAGGAGACCTACGTGGAGGATCTGGAGCTCGTTCTAGAGGTGCAGACCAACACACAAACATACTCGGAAGATTTAGAAAGCATTTGCCTTCTCTTCGTAATCTGAAACACTTTTATAGTGTTTCATTTCTCTTTCCGTTTGTCCTGCAGGTCTTCCACAAGCCTATGTCCGAGTCAGGCCGTCTAACAGAGGCTGAGATGGGAATGATCTTTGTTAACTGGAGGGAGCTGATTATGTCTAACACCAAACTACTCAAGTAGGAACCCCACACCACCGTTGTGAGCCATTCTGGTTAATGTGTTGAATCTACTCAGCTTCTTGCATCTTCAAATTAACATTTCTGGCTAAAATGTGCCAAAGGGAGGAACTACATGCAGAAAATAATGATTTAAGTGAAAATCCACCAGGAAAAATCAAGATCTGACACCTCAGATCCGGCCCACAGAATCAGTTGGCATGTGAAAATGTGTTTTACATCTTACCTTCACACATATTAATAGAAATGTAACAATTGTCATGTCTTACATCACCATTATTCCAGGGCACTGCGCGTGCGTAAGAAGACAGGAGGAGAGAACATGCCGGTTCAGCTGATTGGGGATCTGCTGGCCTCAGAGCTCGTACACATGCAGCCTTACATTCGCTTCTGCTCCTGTCAGCTCAACGCTGCTGCACTACTGCAGAGCAAAACCCACAACCAGCCTGACTTTAAAGAATTCCTGAAGGTACAAGTGGTGCATAAAGACAGAAATGCCTAAAGTGACATACAGTAAATCTAAATCTTCTCCCTTCTCTCTCACTGTCTGCATCCCCTGGAGCAGAAGATAGCCACTAACTACCGCTGTAAAGGAATGCCGCTGTCCAGCTTCCTCCTCAAGCCCATGCAGAGGATCACACGCTACCCCCTGCTCATAAAGAACGTAGGCGGAGAATACTCTTTAAATGTGTAATTACAGTATTTTTTTTTTTCTCGTAATCATTGTGTTAGTCTCTTGCTAATAATCTGTCACCCGGTGGGTCAGATCCTGGAGCACACCCCAGACGGTCACGCAGACCGCAGCCCACTTAGAGAAGCTCTGGAGCGAGCTGAAGAGCTGTGCTCTCAGGTCAACGAGGGAGTCCGGGAGAAGGAGAACTCAGACAGGTTGGAGTGGATACAGAGCCACGTCCAGTGTGAAGGGCCTATAGAGGTAAACACAATCAGACATGACTCATTTCAATGTGCATCAAACTTGTTTTACCGAAACAAATACACACACAAACATTTTTCGCTGACATACTCACTGTACTCGACAGTTTCCTTCCTCTCCTACATCACGCTCCATTGTCTTCCTCTCTCTCTCTTTCAGCACTTGGTCTTCAACTCGCTGACTAATTGCCTCGGCCCTCGAAAGCTGCTGCACAGTGGTCGGCTTTACAAAACCAAAAGCAGCAGGGAACTGTGGGCTTTCCTCTTCAGCGATTTCCTTCTCTTCACACACAGCGCCAAACCTTTCTCCTCCTCAGGACCAGACAAGCTCTTCAGCCTTAAAACCAACATACAGTTGAAGATGTACAAAACAGTAAGCCAGAGATTTGGCATTTTTCTTTGCTTACCTTTGTATTGTTCAAATACTTCTTCCGTTGCTTTAATTTTGGTGAGGTCTGTAAGTATTTCTTTCCATATCCCTTCCCTTGGTATCCATTTGTCATCCATCTCTTCATTTTCTTCTCCAGCCACTGTTTCTAAACGAGGTTTTGGTGAAAATGCCGCCCGACCCATCCAGTGACGAGCCACTCTTTCATGTCTCGCACATCGATCGCGTCTACACACTCAAGACTGAGACCTTGAATGAGAGGTGGGCCATGCACATGCCTGCGCACTTCACCAGCCACGTAATCACACTGTGTAAATAGGATTTATCTCTTTAATGTGTTGGCAGGACAACGTGGGTCCAGAAAATCAAAGCGGCATCTGAGCATTTCATTGAGACAGAGAAGAAGAAGAGAGAGAAGGCTTACCAAGGTAAACACTTACCCTCCATAATAATAATTTCCACATATTTATAGGATCATCTGTTACAGCTGGCAAAATCTAATGGCTGTGTGTTGTTGTTTTTAGCTCGTTCCCTTAAGAGCAGCGGTATCGGCCGGCTGCTGGTCACTGTCACCGAAGCCCAGGAGCTCAAAGCCTGTAAACCCAACGGTAAATCAGATCCTGTGTCCGTCCACAGCCAGCCAGTCTTCATTGTTACATTTCTTTAAAAAAAAAAAATACTAACATACATGTTCTCTGCAGGCAAGAGTAATCCGTACTGTGAGCTCACGATGGGGGCTCAGTGCTACACCTCCCGACCAATCAGTGACACGCTGAACCCAAAGTGGAACTTCAACTGCCAGTTCTTTATCAAGGACCTCTATCAGGATGTCCTGTGTATCACTGTGTTTGAGAAAGACCAATTCTCACCAGATGGTCAGTGGATGAGAGGGACACACACACACACACACACACACAGATGCTCACACAAACTGAATGGATTGTTTGTCTAATTTGTCCTACCTTTGCTGACTGAAGGGAATCAGTGGCTGCATGGCAGCTTCTGATATTTCTTAACTCGACCGAGGAGGTTATGTTTTCACCCGTGTTAGTTGGTTGGTTTATTTGTTTGTTAGCAGGATTAAGCAAAACTACTGAACAGATTTCCTCAACACTTTGTAGGAGAATGATGTATGGGCCAGGAAAGAGCCTAGTAAATACTGGAGCGGATTAGAATAAAGGGATGTATCCAGGACTTTTTTTTTTTTTACACTTTCTTTTTCATTGATAGATAATAAGGTATGTGTTTTTTTACATTTTCCATAATAACTCAAAAACTACTGAATGGATTTACACAAAACTCTATGGAGGGGTGTGGCATGAGTCAGGCTATCTTAACAGACATGTAGGATTACTCAGCCTTGCCTTTTCATTGTGTCATGACTCTGCAGAATGAAATGCTTTAAAGGTATCAGCTGTTATTAGCTTACATCTCTACATAGGCTTATATGCAACAAGAAATTTTGCCACAGAAAGGCGATCATTATGTATGCTTTAGAAACATGTCACCATTACATATTTTGTCCACCAGAGAGCACTGATTGGTTCATTCTTTTTAAACTGTAAAATAGGGATGTACTGTATATACTGTAGGATGTTATGTGTGCAGTTCTACTGCTTTAAAAGTCTGACATTGTATCAATCAGCATCTCTGAAAATTTAAAATCCTGTGATGGAGCATGTTTCTTTATTCTTTATTTGACCTGTTTTAGTAAATGACTGTTTTCTGCCTCCTCAGATTTCCTGGGTCGCACCGAAATTCCTGTGGCAACTATAAAGAAAGACATGGAGAGCAAAGGTGCTGCAAACCGTCGCCTACTACTGCATGAGGTCGCCACGGGGGAAGTTTGGGTCAAACTGGACCTACATCTGTATGAGCCAACAAAATGACACAGCCAAACTCACCCTCAGCTGCACACACACCACTTAATATTATAGTGATGAAGAGAAGATTATTTTTGGATTAACAGTCGAACATGCCTAAAAGTGCCTATTGGTAGCGGTGTAAGTGTTGCCGTGCAAACTTGATTTTGCCATCCATGACCTCAGACAGGAAGGGAAGGAGATCTAGCCAAAATGTAGACTGACAAATATCATCAGAGGTAGTCATGTATTGTGTAAAAACGGTGTCCTTGTTCCCAACAAACCAGCTAATATTTGGACATAATGGCCAAAATGTACATGTTCACCACTTTGAATTCATACAAACATGGCCTTAAATATAACCAGCTAGATTTGCTCATATTTACACATTTCAACAGTTTTATTGGAGGAACTTTGTACTTACACATTCACATGGGCATTTGCACACTGCCACACATTTCCTTTTTATGCTGTACATTTCAAATGTTGCACACTACTGTACAATGTAATGTTTTATGGTGTAACAATGGACTTTCATGCTCTGTATGCTATCAAATCCTGAAAAATGGCATGAATAAAATGTACATAGAGTAAACATTTCCTTTGTAATGGATCAGTGTTTCACAACTTTAACCGTAGCTCCTGGGAAAACTATGAGGTAGTCGGAGGAGAATAGCAGATTTACAGTAAATATGGTTTTCTATTAGTATGTGGTCAAGGGCTGGTGTAAACGTGCTGGTTGTTGCTGACCTCCACATCTGGAGAACCAGCAGCTGGTCTGATGGCACCTTCCATCTGGTGCAGAAGTTGCCCTGATGCTGTATGGTATGGTGCCGAGCCTGGATGAGACACATTTCCCATATTATTTTACCATTGCTGTGATTTCCTTGTAGATCCTGCAGCTCTCTAGACATTATGGTTTAAAAATACAACTTAAATATAACTTAAATTCTTATAATACATTATATTTGTACCTGCTGGACTCCCTTCTTTCAGTCTCATGTCTTGCTGGAGTTTTTCCGCATGCAGAGACTGGATGATTAGATGAGGTCCAGAGGAGTATGTCTGCCTGAGACGCCACCGACTCATTCAGAGGATGATTACTCTGAGGTAGCTTGTATTTACCTCCTAAGATAGAACAGAAATTGATTTATAATTTCAAGAGTGACCTAAAAACCATCTCAAATCGGCTGAAAACGTCACGTTATTTGGATTTACACTGATTTGGGTTGAGTGAAGTTGAAGCTAATCGTGACGGTAATGGTGTGGTATTCGTGCCAAACTGCTATTTAGCAGAAATGCAAGATTAATGCTACAGAAGCAGAAGTAACCCAGTAATGTGTTACACAGCAATAAGTTCAAATAAAAATTGAAATATCACTTTAATTCCCCCAAATATAGACGACAGCTCAAAGCAAAGCCTTCATATTGGTTAAAAAAAAACAACTAGATACCTGCTTCAAAAGAATGGGCTGCTCTCTTTCCCTGCAGTCTTCCATGTAAGTGAAGGTACAATGGATCCTTTACCTTGAGGTAGTGTGGCGTTTTGATGTTAAGAAGAAAAGGATTGTATTCTCTCAGATCATAGGTGTCTAGAAACACAAAACCCTGAAGATTAAAGACATCCGTTAGAGTAAGATAGATAATTGAACATCTCTGATGTGAGTTTTGTCTGTTTTTATAGGAGTTTAGTTTGTGTGACGTCAGAAACAAACAGTACATGAGACACAAGCTGTTTCTAGCAGTGATTTGTCGGTTTCAACACAGACTCAGCAGACTGAACTGTGAGCTGACTATCACCTTGTTGTTGCAGTGATGGAGGTAGTGGCTGTATAAGCTCTGGCGCCT
Organism: Chaunax sp. Z400; assembly: GCA_037577475.1. Classification (NCBI taxonomy): domain Eukaryota; kingdom Metazoa; phylum Chordata; class Actinopteri; order Lophiiformes; family Chaunacidae; genus Chaunax; species Chaunax sp. Z400. The sequence continues at coordinate 12,333,583 of CM075202.1, forward strand.
CTTTGCTTCCACAGGGCTACAGGTGGACACATGTCCCTCCACCCTCCTCTGGAGGGGAATCCATACACGCTCAGTCCAGCGCTTGTGCTGCACTTCCCTCCTCCGCAGCTCTGCCACATCCCGTTGACTCAGAAACCGCTCCAGCTCCTAAATCAACACAGTTGAGGACACAAATGTTTGCTTGTGATTCAAAACCTATTTGACAATGAACCATAAATGGCACAATGACCAGGATTTTACCTTCACAAAACCCTTTTCTGTTTCCAGCAAAGGTTGGATTATTTCTTTCACCTGTTGATTTTCAGCCTCCGTCTTCACCTAAACAGATGAGATGCAGTGAGAAGATTCACCTCATTTGTTTGTACAGGTGAGTTTGGTTGGGTGTAATACCTGGAGACGTCTGATGGAGGCGTGAGAGAGCCTTTCCTTTCTGGTTCCCAGCTGTGAGGCTGAGGCCTCATTCCTTTTCCCTGGTATTAAACATTTACTGGTGCTTCTTGGCTGAGATGGTCTCCTGCTCTCTGCTGTGTCCTTGACATCTGTCATGTACTCCTGAAACATCACTAGGATCACTACTATCTTCAGATATTATGTACATATAACAGCAAATATACAGAAGGGTCAGATTTTTAACATTTTAAAATTGCAGACCTCCATATGGACTGTAAACTCTTGGAAAGATCACAGACAGACCGGACACAGTCAGGTAGGTAAACAGCACAACAGATAGTGACAGATCAAGTCTCAACCTGGAAACCTGAACTCATACGTCTCAGCAGTTACGCAAACCGCTTTTTGTGGTGACAACCAACCTTGTCTGGAGAGCATATACTTCTGTCTGTGTGTGATTCTGAATGGGTGCAGACAGCAGTGGAAATGTGGTAGTTATACTGTGAAGGGGGGGAAGAACAGATCTATTCTAACATTTCAAATTTTCACAATAAAGGCAGTAAGTAACCCTCTAAATCCTTAATGTATCGCCTTATTAACTACTGAAGTGCTGTTGCGCAATTAAACCTCTATTGTTCTTTTAATCATCAAAGGTTTTTGATTAGTTGGGTTGCAGCTGTAAAAATACTTGTATACTTGGTAATGTAAAAAATTCGTGATATAATTATGTTGTTCTAAATTTGTAATGCTGCAGAAGCATGTTTTAATTTTACCTCTGATTTCAACAGGCTGATAGGTAAGGGTGTGTGGAAGGTGATCACACCACTGGCTGTGGTTTTCTTCTTGGGGCTCATCCCTGAATCATGAAAGAAAATATTTTGAGCCATAAGCACTGTTTTAATGGCCATCATATCACAAAATGAAATTATGAGATAAGTATAAAACTGAATTAGTGTCTTCTAATCTACAATCTATGTCACCTCAGCACGATTGTGGTTTCTTACCTTTGTTGGTTTGAGAGCGTTTGGATCAGAAATCCATGGGAGGAAAACTCAATAAAATGCCAAATGAATTAAAAGTCCCATAGTTTTGAGGTCAGAAGTTCTTTCAAAGCTGACGCATTAGCCTTCAGTTTACAACACAAGTGGAAACCCGGAGAGAGAAAGAGTAGAGGCCTCCTCCAAGGTGTCCTGCTGTTTGGGGGCTTTTCGTTGCCATGGGACACCTGCGCGCAAGAGCGCACAGACAGAGCGTCTGAGAGCCAGAGGACGCGCAAAGCGGTGTTCCGCGTCATTCACTGTCTGCAGCCCTCTGTAGTGTCTCGAAGGGCTGGAACCTATCGCGAGACTGGTCGCCAGTTGACACACACAGAAACATTTCCCAGTCGCAATCAGAACCCAGGATAATCTTGCTGTGGAGCCACAACCCACCGCTCCACCATGCCGCCCTATAGATGACACCAAAACTACTTTACTTTGATGTGGACCAAATTTCTCAAAATGTGCGCAGAGACACGTGCTGACATTTCCAATGAACAAAACTCCAACCCAATAAAGCTGATCTAGAATTTTATAATAGTTTCTCGATTAGATTGGCAACACCAAAACATCTTTTTAGCCAATGTGACTGTTTCCACCCTGTCTGACGCTCACGTGTGTCTAAATAAACTTGTTTATCCCAGTAGCCAATGAAAGGATGCATACAGTGAACTAATCCCCTAAAAGGGCACCCAAATAACCAGTTCTGTAAAAGTTACGTGTTAACAGTGAAGAATAAACATCACAAGCATCCAATTAATTATACTCGAAGGGATCATAGGGAACGATTCTTTTTAATAAAACGGTCTATGACTTAGCGCTACGCAGAAGGGGACTATTTTAAAACGTTAAAACACATAATTTAAAATGTCTTAAATCATTTTCTTATTCTTAAAGACTGGTTCTCTTCAGAAGCAGGGAGGTAAGAGCTCCTATGCCTGTGAAACTGAGGTGCAGAGACTGTTGGTCTTAATGCGCCTGTTGACAGCTCAGATGCACTTTCAAGGTGTTGCGCAGAGGCTGCAGCACCTGCGGAGAACGCGACTGCTTAATATTTGGGTATTAACGTAAAGACAGGGCAGGTCTCGGGCCAGGTCGTAACTGGAGATTTTCACTGCTTTGGTTCTTTTCGTTGCCGAGTCCAGGACAGGGGGGAGACTACATGGATTGTTGGTTGGCAGCGATTATTGCCCTGCTCTGGATTCTCTGCTTCATAGACGGTAAGAGAAAATGGCTAACAGAGGTTTGGAAGCTGCTCGGGCACTTTGTGGCATCGGTTTGCGTCCTTACGCGCAAAGAGCGCAAAGTCGCAGCATGAGAAATACAAAACTACATCTCTCTGGATAAAATGTTAAATAGGTTGGTTACTGTATATTTTCATGGGTTCTAACATACATTATGTTTGCTTGCATTTTAAAAAAGTACCCCAAATCAAATGATGGAAGGAGAACTGAGACATACTGGACTATGACATTATTTTCATCCAACGTACAACTGAGCTTCAATAGATTGTAACAATGTATGTCACCCACTAAAACCTTTAGGCTGTGTCGAGCAGCTACATTTTCTGGTGAGTAGGTCTGATTTAATGAAGCCTACGAACCACTTTTTTTTTTCTTAAAACGAGATGATCTGAACATTTTTTACAGATTTTCTTCTTTAGTGCCTTTGAGATACTCAAGAGGTCCTTTAGCCTGATTGCTTTAAAAGCACAGTCTTGATAAAAAAAAAAGTGAACCTGGAAAAAAAGAGCAATTTCAGCTCATAAGACTTCTGATCATAAGAGAATGGCTCCAGTGCAGGAGGCCGCGCGTAACGTCGCGCCTGGACACCCAATGTGATGTGCGTGCTCTGATCAGGTGATACCCGCCGCCCGCATGGCAAGAGAACAAACTTTAATCCAGTGGCAGACGCTGTTTGTAATGGTTGCTGACATTAGCCGCGGTGTTAAATTAGCCTCCAGCTGACCCTTTACCCTCTTATCTCCAGGAAATGCCGTGCTTGAGGTGCGGCTGCTCTTCCATGCTCTGACCAAAGGTGCTTTCTACCTGTACCTGGCCCTGCTCCAGCTGCGCCGAGCCATCGCCCACTTCGCCGACTGCGCGAGGTACCTGATCAACCATGCCCAACAAACACCCTCCTCCCTCGGCTACCACCAACAAAGCCAGCCCCTCGCCAGGAAAGGCATGCTGCACTTCCTGGAGGGCATGTGTGTGGTGTGCGAGACGGTTCCCAACTTGATGGGCGCAGCGCTCAGTGTGGGCGCCGCCTTCTGCCACGTGATACAGGGCGGTTTCTACGTCCTGGCAGCCACGTTACGCACCATGCAGATCAACCTCCTCTCACAAATGAACGGAGAGAAGGATAGATGGGACAAGGAGCGACACAGAGCCAAAGAGAGCGAGAGAAAGCTAAATTCTAAAGTGCTGGAATACATCTCCGTGTTCTGTCAAGATCCTATCAGCGCTTTACGCATCAGTCGACGTACCACCTGTGTATAGATAATCTGTAAAACATTTAATTACAACAGAAATTATATTTAAAAAATGACAAATCCAGAATCTATGGTGCATTTTGCTACATTTGTTTTTATTGTAAAGGAATTAAAAATAAATGTCTCAAACATAAACCTCACATTTTTTATTTAATATGGTAATTCACATTGTTATGGTATTTAAGTTGTAATAGTATATTAATGTACATACAATCAAGTGTAATAAGTCAGTGTTTAGTGTCTAATTGCACTTAACAGACTTGCAATCAAGTATATAGGTAAGTGTTCTATGGTGCATTCATTCAGTTAAAGATGCCAGTCACTTGTACGTAAAGGACTAAAGCATATTAACAGCATCTTAATCCACAGGTCTCATTAGTGCATCAGTCATATGTATGTTTTTCTCATTAAATGTTATGGCCAACAACAACAACAACAACAAAACAGTAATGCTATCACCATAGCTGGTCTTTGTAGTTTCATTTTCTGTAAGTGATGAGAGAAAGGAAACAGCAAGGGGGAATAATGTTCAAGAGTGGAACGCCATGTCGAAGTCTGGCCTCAGGCACCTAGGATCTAAGTAGTTTGAGTGCATAATTAAGGCGCAGCAATTTCACTATTGACTGCATGTGAACACAGAGTGGAGAAGTAAAGCGGTAAAGAAGGAGAGGGGCACGTAGGGGTTAACAGGACTTTGATCTGAAGATGGATCTGTTCCAGTGGAGACTAAAGTCTTGCGTCAGGTGTAGCCTGGAGCATCTGGGGAGGGATTTTCCCGGCTATAGTGAGCGAAGGAAAGAAAAAACAATCCCTCAGAATTAGTTGGCTGGTGTTGGAAACAGAAACAAGTGCAAAAGCTGGATCTCAAACACATGATGAGAACATTTAAGTCAATGTGAGAGCGCGTGAAGAGGCTGCAAGGTGCGTGACAGCTTACAGAGTATGTCTCCTATCCTTCTGATTGCAGCTTTGTGCACTCTGTACTCATTCTGCTCAGACCTGTCACGAGGAAACGCGAGGAAGAAAATTTAAAAGAAGACAACTGACCAACCACCACAGAAAATGAGCTTAAAACCAAACAGTGGCTAATCTTGTTACTCACGCCTTCAACTTTGTCACAGCATGCAGCCTCTGCAGAGCTGACAGAACGTTTTTCTGCATGTCAGATGACAGGGCTTCATAGGTGTGAAGCTCACCTGACACACAAAGGAGGCAGAGGCTGAGATGGGAATGATCTTTGTTAACTGGAGGGAGCTGATTATGTCTAACACCAAACTACTCAAGTAGGAACCCCACACCACCATTGTGAGCCATTCTGGTTAATGTGTTGAATCTACTCAGCTTCTTGCATCTTCAAATTAACATTTCTGGCTAAAATGTGCCAAAGGGAGGAACTACATGCAGAAAATAATGATTTAAGTGAAAATCCACCAGGAAAAATCAAGAAACAAATACACACACAAACATTTTTCGCTGACATACTCACTGTACTCGACGGTTTCCTTCCTCTCCTACATCACGCTCCATTGTCTTCCTCTCTCTCTCTTTCAGCACTTGGTCTTCAACTCGCTGACTAATTGCCTCGGCCCTCGAAAGCTGCTGCACAGTGGTCGGCTTTACAAAACCAAAAGCAGCAGGGAACTGTGGGCTTTCCTCTTCAGCGATTTCCTTCTCTTCACACACAGCGCCAAACCTTTCTCCTCCTCAGGACCAGACAAGCTCTTCAGCCTTAAAACCAACATACAGTTGAAGATGTACAAAACAGTAAGCCAGAGATTTGGCATTTTTCTTTGCTTACCCTTGTATTGTTCAAATACTTCTTCCGTTGCTTTAATTTTGGTGAGGTCTGTAAGTATTTCTTTCCATATCCCTTCCCTTGGGATCCATTTGTCATCCATCTCTTCATTTTCTTCTCCAGCCACTGTTTCTAAACGAGGTTTTGGTGAAAATGCCGCCCGACCCATCCAGTGACGAGCCACTCTTTCATGTCTCGCACATCGATCGCGTCTACACTCTCAAGACTGAGACCTTGAATGAGAGGTGGGCCATGCACATGCCTGCGCACTTCACCAGCCACGTAATCACACTGTGTAAATAGGATTTATCTCTTTAATGTGTTGGCAGGACAACGTGGGTCCAGAAAATCAAAGCAGCATCTGAGCATTTCATTGAGACAGAGAAGAAGAAGAGAGAGAAGGCTTACCAAGGTAAACACTTACCCTCCATAATAATAATTTCCACATATTTATAGGATCATCTGTTACAGCTGGCAAAATCTAATGGCTGTGTGTTGGTTTTTTTTAGCTCGTTCCCTTAAGAGCAGCGGTATCGGCCGGCTGCTGGTCACTGTCACCGAAGCCCAGGAGCTCAAAGCCTGTAAACCCAACGGTAAATCAGATCCTGTGTCCGTCCACAGCCAGTCAGTCTTCATTGTTACATTTCTTTAAAAAAAAAATACTAACATACATGTTCTCTGCAGGCAAGAGTAATCCGTACTGTGAGCTCACGATGGGGGCTCAGTGCTACACCTCCCGACCAATCAGTGACACGCTGAACCCAAAGTGGAACTTCAACTGCCAGTTCTTTATCAAGGACCTCTATCAGGATGTCCTGTGTATCACTGTGTTTGAGAAAGACCAATTCTCACCAGATGGTCAGTGGATGAGAGGGACACACACACACAGATGCTCACACAAACTGAATGGATTGTTTGTCTAATTTGTCCTACCTTTGCTGACTGAAGGGAATCAGTGGCTGCATGGCAGCTTCTGATATTTCTTAACTCGACCGAGGAGGTTATGTTTTCACCCGTGTTAGTTGGTTGGTTTATTTGTTTGTTAGCAGGATTAAGCAAAACTACTGAACAGATTTCCTCAACACTTTGTAGGAGAATGATGTATGGGCCAGGAAAGAGCCTAGTAAATACTGGAGCGGATTAGAATAAAGGGATGTATCCAGGACTTTTTTTTTTTTTTTTACACTTTCTTTTTCATTGATAGATAATAAGGTATGTGTTTTTTTACATTTTCCATAATAACTCAAAAACTACTGAACGGATTTACACAAAACTCTATGGAGGGGTGTGGCATGAGTCAGGATATCTTAACAGACATGTAGGATTACTCAGCCTTGCCTTTTCATTGTGTCATGACTCTGCAGAATGAAATGCTTTAAAGGTATCAGCTGTTATTAGCTTACATCTCTACATAGGCTTATATGCAACAAGAAATTTTGCCACAGAAAGGCGATCATTATGTATGCTTTAGAAACATGTCACCATTACATATTTTGTCCACCAGAGAGCACTGATTGGTTCATTCTTTTTAAACTGTAAAATAGGGATGTACTGTATATACTGTAGGATGTTATGTGTGCAGTTCTACTGCTTTAAAAGTCTGACATTGTATCAATCAGCATCTCTGAAGATTTAAAATCCTGTGATGGAGCATGTTTCTTTATTCTTTATTTGACCTGTTTTAGTAAATGACTGTTTTCTGCCTCCTCAGATTTCCTGGGTCGCACCGAAATTCCTGTGGCGACTATAAAGAAAGACATGGAGAGCAAAGGTGCTGCAAACCGTCGCCTACTACTGCATGAGGTCGCCACGGGGGAAGTTTGGGTCAAACTGGACCTACATCTGTATGAGCCAACAAAATGACACAGCCAAACTCACCCTCAGCTGCACACACACCACTTAATATTATAGTGATGAAGAGAAGATTATTTTTGGATTAACAGTCAAACATGCCTAAAAGTGCCTATTGGTAGCGGTGTAAGTGTTGCCGTGCAAACTTGATTTTGCCATCCATGACCTCAGACAGGAAGGGAAGGAGATCTAGCCAAAATGTAGACTGACAAATATCATCAGAGGTAGTCATGTATTGTTTAAAAACGGTGTCCTTGTTCCCAACAAACCAGCTAATATTTGGACATAATGGCCAAAATGTACATGTTCACCACTTTGAATTCATACAAACATGGCCTTAAATATAACCAGCTAGATTTGCTCATATTTACACATTTCAACAGTTTTATTAGAGGAACTTTGTACTTACACAATCACATGGGCATTTGCACACAGCCACACATTTCCTTTTTATGCTGTACATTTCAAATGTTGCACACTACTGTACAATGTAATGTTTTATGGTGTAACAATGGACTTTCAAGCTCTGTATGCTATCAAATCCTGAAAAATGGCATGAATAAAATGTACATAGAGTAAACATTTCCTTTGTAATGGATCAGTGTTTCACAACTTTAACCGTAGCTCCTGGGAAAACTATGAGGTAGTCGGAGGAGAATAGCAGATTTACAGTAAATATGGTTTTCTATTAGTATGTAGTCAAGGGCTGGTGTAAACGTGCTGGTTGTTGCTGACCTCCACATCTGGAGAACCAGCAGCTGGTCTGATGGCACCTTCCATCTGGTGCAGAAGTTGCCCTGATGCTGTATGGTATGGTGCCGAGCCTGGATGAGACACATTTCCCATATTATTTTACCATTGCTGTGATTTCCTTGTAGATCCTGCAGCTCTCTAGACATTATGGTTTAAAAATACAACTTAAATATAACTTAAATTCTTATAATACATTATATTTGTACCTGCTGGACTCCCTTCTTTCAGTCTCATGTCTTGCTGGAGTTTTTCCGCATGCAGAGACTGGATGATTAGATGAGGTCCAGAGGAGTATGTCTGCCTGAGACGCCACCGACTCATTCAGAGGATGATTACTCTGAGGTAGCTTGTATTTACCTCCTAAGATAGAACAGAAATTGATTTATAATTTCAAGAGTGACCTAAAAACCATCTCAAATCGGCTGAAAACGTCACGTTATTTGGATTTACACTGATTTGGGTTGAGTGAAGTTGAAGCTAATCGTGACGGTAATGGTGTGGTATTCGTGCCAAACTGCTATTTAGCAGAAATGCAAGATTAATGCTACAGAAGCAGAAGTAACCCAGTAATGTGTTACACAGCAATAAGTTCAAATAAAAATTGAAATATCACTTTAATTCCCCCAAATATAGACGACAGCTCAAAGCAAAGCCTTCATATTGGTTAAAAAAAAACAACTAGATACCTGCTTCAAAAGAATGGGCTGCTCTCTTTCCCTGCAGTCTTCCATGTAAGTGAAGGTACAATGGATCCTTTACCTTGAGGTAGTGTGGCGTTTTGATGTTAAGAAGAAAAGGATTGTATTCTCTCAGATCATAGGTGTCTAGAAACACAAAACCCTGAAGATTAAAGACATCCGTTAGAGTAAGATAGATAATTGAACATCTCTGATGTGAGTTTTGTCTGTTTTTATAGTTTTTTAGTTTGTGTGACGTCAGAAACAAACAGTACATGAGACACAAGCCGTTTCTAGCAGTGATTTGCCGGTTTCAACACAGACTCAGCAGACTGAGCTGTGAGCTGACTATCACCTTGTTGTTGCAGTGATGGAGGTAGTGGCTGTATAAGCTCTGGCGCCTCTTTGCTTCCACAGGGCTACAGGTGGACACATGTCCCTCCACCCTCCTCTGGAGGGGAATCCATACACGCTCAGTCCAGCGCTTGTGCTGCACTTCCCTCCTCCGCAGCTCTGCCACATCCCGTTGACTCAGAAACCGCTCCAGCTCCTAAATCAACACAGTTGAGGACACAAATGTTTGCTTGTGATTCAAAACCTATTTGACAATGAACCATAAATGGCACAATGACCAGGATTTTACCTTCACAAAACCCGTTTCTGTTTCCAGCAAAGGTTGGATTATTTCTTTCACCTGTTGATTTTCAGCCTCCATCTTTACCTAAACAGATGAGATGCAGTGAGAAGATTCACCTCATTTGTTTGTACAGGTGAGTTTGGTTGGGTGTAATACCTGGAGACGTCTGATGGAGGCGTGAGAGAGCCTTTCCTGTCTGGTTCCCAGCTGTGAGGCTGAGGCCTCATTCCTTTTCCCTGGTATTAAACATTTACTGGTGCTTCTTGGCTGAGATGGTCTCCTGCTCTCTGCTGTGTCCTTGACATCTGTCATGTACTCCTGAAACATCACTAGGATCACTACTATCTTCAGATATTATGTACATATAACAGCAAATATACAGAAGGGTCAGATTTTTAACATTTTAAAATTGCAGACCTCCATATGGACTGTAAACTCTTGGAAAGATCACAGACAGACCAGACACAGTCAGGTAGGTAAACAGCACAACAGATAGTGACAGATCAAGTCTCAACCTGGAAACCTGAACTCATACGTCTCACAGTTACGCAAACCGCTTTTTGTGGTGACAACCAACCTTGTCTGGAGAGCATATACTTCTGTCTGTGTGTGATTCTGAATGGGTGCAGACAGCAGTGGAAATGTGGTAGTTATACTGTGAAGGGGGGGAAGAACAGATCTATTCTAACATTTCAAATTTTCACAATAAAGGCAGTAAGTAACCCTCTAAATCCTTAATGTATCGCCTTATTAACTACTGAAGTGCTGTTGCGCAATTAAACCTCTATTGTTCTTTTAATCATCAAAGGTTTTTGATTAGTTGGGTTGCAGCTGTAAAAATACTTGTATACTTGGTAATGTAAAAAATTCCTGATATAATTATGTTGTTCTAAATTTGTAAAGCTGCAGAAGCATGTTTTAATTTTACCTCTGATTTCAACAGGCTGATAGGTAAGGGTGTGTGGAAGGTGATCACACCACTGGCTGTGGTTTTCTTCTTGGGGCTCATCCCTGAATCATGAAAGAAAATATTTTGAGCCATAAGCACTGTTTTAATGGCCATCATATCACAAAATGAAATTATGAGATAAGTATAAAACTGAATTAGTGTCTTCTAATCTACAATCTATGTCACCTCAGCACGATTGTGGTTTCTTACCTTTGTTGGTTTGAGAGCGTTTGGATCAGAAATCCATGGGAGGAAAACTCAATAAAATGCCAAATGAATTAAAAGTCCCATAGTTTTGAGATCAGAAGTTCTTTCAAAGCTGACGCATTAGCCTTCAGTCTACAACACAAGTGGAAACCCGGAGAGAGAAAGAGTAGAGGCCTCCTCCAAGGTGTCCTGCTGTTTGGGGGCTTTTCGTTGCCATGGGACACCTGCGCGCAAGAGCGCACAGACAGAGCGTCTGAGAGCCAGAGGACGCGCAAAGCGGTGTTCCGCGTCATTCACTGTCTGCAGCCCTCTGTAGTGTCTCGAAGGGCTGGAACCTATCGCGAGACTGGTCGCCAGTTGACACACACAGAAACATTTCCCAGTCGCAATCAGAACCCAGGATAATCTTGCTGTGGAGCCACAACCCACCGCTCCACCATGCCACCAAAACTACTTTTGGACCAAATTTCTCAAAATGTGCGCAGAGACACGTGCTGACATTTCCAATGAATAAAACTCCAACCCAATAAAGCTGATCTAGAATTTTATAATAGTTTCTCGATTAGATTGGCAACACCAAAACATCGTTTTAGCCAATGTGACTGTTTCCACCCTGTCTGACACTCACGTGTGTCTAAATAAACTTGTTTATCCCAGTAGCCAATGAAAGGATGCATACAGTGAACTAGTCCCCTAAAGGGCACCCAAATAACCAGTTCTGTAAAAGTTACGTGTTAACAGTGAAGAATAAACATCACAAGCATCCAATTAATTATACTCGAAGGGATCATAGGGAATGATTTTTTTTTAATAAAACGGTCTATGACTTAGCGCTACGCAGAAGGGGACTATTTTAAAACGTTAAAACACATAATTTAAAATGTCTTAAATCATTTTCTTATTCTTAAAGACTGGTTCTCTTCAGAAGCAGGGAGGTAAGAGCTCCTATGCCTGTGAAACTGAGGTGCAGAGACTGTTGGTCTTAATGCGCCTGTTGACAGCTCAGATGCACTTTCAAGGTGTTGCGCAGAGGCTGCAGCACCTGCGGAGAACGCGACTGCTTAATGTTTGGGTATTAACGTAAAGACAGGGCAGGGCTTGGGCCAGGTCGTAACTGGAGATTTTCACTGCTTTGGTTCTTTTCGTTGCCGAGTCCAGGACAGGGGGGAGACTACATGGATTGGTGGACCTGGTTGGCAGCGATTATTGCCCTGCTCTGGATTCTCTGCTTCATAGACGGTAAGAGAAAATGGCTAACAGAGGTTTGGAAGCTGCTCGGGCACTTTGTGGCATCGGTTTGCGTCCTTACGCGCAAAGAGCGCAAAGTCGCAGCATGAGAAATACAAAACTACATCTCTCTGGATAAAATGTTAAATAGGTTGGTTACTGTATATTTTCATGGGTTCTGACATACATTATGTTTGCTTGCATTTTAAAAAAGTACCCCAAATCAAATGATGGATGGAGAAGTGAGACATACTGGACTATGACATTATTTTCATCCAACGTACAACTGAGCTTCAATAGATTGTAACAATGTATGTCACCCACTAAAACCTTTAGGCTGTGTCGAGCAGCTACATTTTCTGGTGAGTAGGTCTGATTTAATGAAGCCTACGAATCACTTTTTTTTTTCTTAAAATGAGATGATCTGAACATTTTTACAGATTTTCTTCTTTAGTGCCTTTGAGATACTCAAGAGGTCCTTTAGCCTGATTGCTTTAAACGCACAGTCTTGATAAAAAAAAAAGTGAACCTGGAAAAAAGGAGCAATTTCAGCTCATAAGACTTCTGATCATAAGAGAATGGCTCCAAGGCAGGAGGCCGCGCGTAACGTCGCGCCTGGACACCCAATGTGATGTGCGTGCTCTGATCAGGTGATACCCGCCGCCCGCATGGCAAGAGAACAAACTTTAATCCAGTGGCAGACGCTGTTTGTAATGGTTGCTGACATTAGCCGCGGTGTTAAATTAGCCTCCAGCTGACCCATTACCCTCTTATCTCCAGGAAATGCCGTGCTTGAGGTGCGGCTGCTCTTCCATGCTCTGACCAAAGCTGCTTGCCACCTGTACCTGGCCCTGCTCCCGCTGCGCCGAGCCATCGCCCACTTCGCTGACTGCGCGAGGTACCTGATCAACCATGCCCAACAAACACCCTCCTCCCTCGGCTACCACCAACAAAGCCAGCCCCTCGCTAGGAAAGGCATGCTGCACTTCCTGGAGGGCATGTGTGTGGTGTGCGAGACGGTTCCCAACTTGATGGGCGCAGCGCTCAGTGTGGGCGCAGCCTTCTGCCACATGATGCAGGGGGGTTTCTACGTCCTGGCAGCCACGTTACGCACCATCCAGATCAACCTCCTCTCACAAATGAACGGAGAGAAGGATAGATGGGACAAGGAGCGACACAGAGCCAAAGAGAGCGAGAGAAAGCTAAATTCTAAAGTGCTGGAATACATCTCCGTGTTCTGTCAAGATCCTGTCAGCGCTTTACGCATCAAAGTCGACGTACCACCTGTGTATAGATAATCTGTAAAACATTTAATTGGCACATGAGGGGCCTTCTAATTCCTCTGGAGGTTGAACTTTGACCTCTGGTTGTCTCTCACTGTTTTAAGGAATAGAACCAACAGAAATTATATTTAAAAAATGAAAAATCCAGAATCTATGGTGCATTTTGTTACATTTGTTTTTATTGTAAAGGAATTAAAAATAAATGTCTCAAACATAAACCTCACATTTTTTATTTAATATGGTAATTCACATTGTTATGGTATTTAAGTTGTAATAGTATATTAATGTACATACAATCAAGTGTAATAAGTCAGTGTTTAGTGTCTAATCGCACTTAACAGACTTGCAATCAAGTATATAGGTAAGTGTTCTATGGTGCATTCATTCAGTTAAAGATGCCAGTCACTTGTACGTAAAGGACTAAAGCATATTAACAGCATCTTAATCCACAGGTCTCATTAGTGCATCAGTCATATGTATGTTTTTCTCATTAAATATTATGGCCAACAACAACAACAAAACAGTAATGCTATCACCATAGCTGGTCTTTGTAGTTTCATTTTCTGTAAGTGATGAGAGAAAGGAAACAGCAAGGGGGAATAATGTTCAAGAGTGGAACGCCATGTCGAAGTCTGGCCTCGGGCACCTAGGATCTAAGTAGTTTGAGTGCATAATTAAGGCGCAGCAATTTCACTATTGACTGCATGTGAACACAGAGGGGAGAAGTAAAGCGGTAAAGAAGGAGAGGGGCACGTAGGGGTTAACAGGACTTTGGTCTGAATGAAGATGGATCTGTTCCAGTGGAGACTAAAGTCTTGCGTCAGGTGTAGCCTGGAGCATCTGGGGAGGGATTTTCCCGGCTATAGTGAGCGAAGGAAAGAAAAAACAATCCCTCAGAATTAGTTGGCTGGTGTTGGAAACAGAAACAAGTGCAAAAGCTGGATCTCAAACACATGATGAGAACATTTAAGTCAATGTGAGAGCGTGTGAAGAGGCTGCAAGGTGCGTGACAGCTTACAGAGTATGTCTCCTATCCTTCTGATTGCAGCTTTGTGCACTCTGTACTCATTCTGCTCAGACCTGTCACGAGGAAACGCGAGGAAGAAAATTTAAAAAAAGACAACTGACCAACCACCACAGAAAATGAGCTTAAAACCAAACAGTGGCTAATCTTGTTACTCACGCCCTCAACTTTGTCACAGCATGCAGCCTCTGCAGAGCTGACAGAACGTTTTTCTGCATGTCAGATGACAGGGCTTCATAGGTGTGAAGCTCACCTGACACACAAAGGTATGATGATGATGGTGAAGTGTAACAAAGCGTGAGATATTCTAGAGGCCAGAGGTCATGTCTGCCACTTTCTGTTTTACCTGAGAGGATGAGCTTTGCGGCGAAATTTCGCACGGCAGGTAGGAACTGTTTCTCCGAGAACACATTAGCCTCTGCTTCACATAGGTACCTGAACATCACCTGGACATAAAAACAGACCCGATCAAACAAAAGAACTTAAATTGTACAGTTTGAAATACAACGCTGTAGATGCAGTGTTGTATTTTGAAACCTGCTTTGCATAATTAGCAACTGCAAGACTTGACAGACGCAAAGCATAATTCAAATGAATGCATTTATGTTCTTCATGCCAATGTGCGAAACATGGACCCAATACCTGCAGCATTCTCTGCATGCTGTGAGGCAGCGGAAGGTGTAACCTAACAATCTAACAACAGCTATTTTCAGTATCACATTCAGAACTCCTCTACACAGATGGGTGTATTTACCACATATTTGGAGCATTTGAACATTAAAAATACCAGATTTAAAGAGCAGCAGGAAAGAAAACTCTTAACATCTAAAAACAAAAGTCTCTCATTAATTATTTGGGATTATTATTTTAATTTTCAAACTAAGAACTGTTGTTTTTTTGTTGCCTTAGAATGAAACCATCTACTGAAGGCGCAGGTACTTTTTCATGGAGTCCACCATGTTGCACTGCCATGTTTCTACAGTAGCCCAGAACGGACAAACCCAACACCAGTTCTGGAGAGGATCAATCACGTTTTGCACAATTACTCAAATTCTAGACACCTGGCCTTCTGTATTCAAATGAGGCAACAAATTAAAACTTGAATAGAGAAGTCTGGGCTGTAGCTGACTGAGCTTGCCAAAATGAAACAAACGTTCCTCACACCATCCACTCGCCACCAAATAACATGAATATCATCTAAGTGCGTGTTGGGTTAGTTAGTCAAAGAACCTGATAAGAGTGTATGAAGGGTTGTAGAAGGGCCAGCAGGAAGGATAACACCTCTGCCCCCGCCTCTGACACTGTCACCTCCTCTTGACTGATGTGGACTGCTCCACATTTCTTCAGGAGGTGGCACGCCTCCTCAAAGTCCTGAATAATAGAGGGACGGATATCATGAGGCAATTGATGTTGGAGTCTGTTGTCTTTTTTTTGTCAGAAGCAGAGCTGAGGTCAAGTTTAAAAGCACTTAAAATTCTATTCCCAAGATTTCTTCCATTGATGAGGATGAGGATGTTACCTGAGACGACTGTCCGGGGATGAAGACGAATTCGCTGGAGAAGACGTCCTGTAGGAAGCAGAAGAAGGTGAGGAGCTCATCTGCGAACAGAACGGTGCACGGCGGTGATGAAAGAGGACAATTCCTTTAAAGGCCATGGGCAGTTGAGAAATATGTTGTGCTGAATCCTCACCTCTCTCTGTGGTCTCTGTGATGTGTAAGGCCACTGCGACCATTGCAGGACGCACAAAAATGTGTACGGACTGATTCTTATAGGCAGCCAGCATCAGCAGCGGAGTCGCTGTGCTGATTAGACCCTCCTCTGGACGGATTGGATGCTTCCTCGCAGGCTCTTCCTCCTGAACCAGGTAGACACGTCCTGCTTCACGGCGGACTACAGAGCGATGAATGGCCAGGGTGGATGACATAACGTCCGAGTCAGGGACTTGTCCTGCAGAAAACAGTCCCCATGTTTTATTGTTCAAGGGGTATTTTGGCGTTTATGAAGGCTGCATCAGCCGTGTGTGTTTATGGATCCGAACACACGAGATGTGAAGTGAGACAGTTCAGTGGGGTCCTCTTAGGATAAGTTACTTAAAGTGTATTAATCCACTGAACATCTCCTAAGTGAATCTGAACGCTTGTGCCAACTCGCATTCATCTAATCTGTCTGATCTGCCTCCGACTGGATCGAAGGAGTCTTCACTGTCCTGAGGTGAGACTCTGACAGATTTAACCGGAGTCACCACTCAGTTACAAGTGCATTTACTCAAGTACAGCACTAAAAGGGAGAATGAGCAGGATTTGTCATTTTGTAAACGCAATATTCAAAGTTGGCCCCTCCTCTTCACCTCAACAAGACTTGAAGAGCAGGTTTGATGTGTGATCTTACACCACAAAGCCCCGCCCTCACACCCTGCATGCTGTTACTGAGGCTACACATCCTCTGCACAAGGGTTGGCCCACAGAAACGTCCCGAACAAAGCAAAAAAGGAAAAAACTGTCAGATGGCAGGGTGTCTGAACATAAATATACAGTACCAACACACACTTCTAGTGGGCCATAAGTGATGAGGGGATAAGGGATTCTTTTTGAAGGACTCTATAGATTGTTTTTAACTTATTCTGCCTTCAAGTAAAAATTTGATGGACTCGTACTATACTTGAGTATTTTGCCATTATGCCATTTTTTTCTTGTACTCCACTGCATTTATATTAATGCTTCATTTATTACATTCTTTACAAATTATAATTTTTGCATGCATAATAAAATATGATGATTTAAAAAAAAATTAAACTACCCAACAGTTTCAGTACAGCTGAAACAATGATTCAATTAATCAACAAGTCGAATGTCACAAAAGTAAGTGGCAACTTGGCAACAACAAACTGTTTAACTTGTCTTTCATATGGAACATTTCATAGCTGCAGCTTCTTAAATGTGAAGGTTTGCTGCTTTTCCTTTATGTTTTACACTGACTGCATCTCAATAATGAGTTCAACCTTGATGCAGCTGCATTTGGACTGAATTCAAAATTTAAAAAGATACAATATTTACACCAAATATATAAAATATGTCCTCTCACCCACCGGGCCAGTTCAGGCGAGCCCCAAAGTCCAGCGCCAGCTTCTTGAGCCAGAGGGTTTTTTCTGTGAGCTGATGCCACAGCAGACCCTCCTCTGATAAGACTGTGGTCGGAGCCTGGAGCAACAGGCAGGCCATCAGAGACCAGGGGCTGATCAGAGAGCCCTCTTCTTGGATTTGTACCATCCGATGAGCCACCCAACTCACACAGGCTCGAGTCTCTGCACTGGGCATCTGAGGAAGATCTCTTTGAATAGAGGTAAAGGCAGAGAAGAAGAGGGGGTGAGCAGGAAGAATGGAGAAACACAGCTATTACAGGTCATAATGTAGTCAGATAGGATGAGAGATGATTACAGGCTTATAAGCTTATAATGACTTAAAGAGGAGTTAGCATTGTGCTATTGCATTGTATTAAACTTGTAATTTTTATAAAGGCTGAATTGATCATGTTTACGCAAAATAATAATATAAATTGATTAAATTGTAATGAAAGGACTTTAATATTCACCAGATCTACCACTAATGTATGGAGATACGGTGGCAGTAACAGAAAATATAACACATAATTGATTAGGTAAAATGTAAAAGGCAATAGTCTGAATGAATTTAGTACATGTGTGAAACAGAATTTGTTTTACCTCGGTATGAGGTTGTACTGGCAGCGGTTTATCTTGCCCTGACACAGCTGCCGTACTGACAGAGGACGGCCAAAGTTAACATGCATGCTGCCGTAATTCTCCTGGAGCACTTTGCTCGCCTTCAGCAGACCCTTTAGAGAAAAAGCAAAGCCGGAAGTGAAGCACGAGACGGAGATAATCTGCTTTATTCATTGTGGAACCCTCATAATCTGCACTACTGAGACAAAAATATGTTGTTTGCAAATACAATAAGTGGATGGAATGCATTTGTCTGTCGTGTCACATCTTTAATGACTCAGATAACAGTGAGAGATGACTTAACCTGGACATACTGTGGTGCTTTCTTTTGGCTTGGGTACACCCAGCAATTCATGGGCAAGTAGCGATTCTTCTACCACTCGGTCGTAGCTGATACTGATGGGAACCAATGTGATGTCAAACACCTCACCTTTAAAGTAGGGCTCCAGCACCATGTGCATCATCCCTACAGGCACATGCATAGATGGTAGAATTCTGTCAAGTTTTCAAAAGGCAATGCAAAAAGAGAAATCCTCAAAAACACTCTTTTCCTATGACATAAAATAGTCTGATATGGAAAAAAATGTGAAGAAAAGACTTTCATGAGTTTCCACGATGCCCCCAAAAAATCAAATACTGTCTGACAAAGTCAATCAAACAAGTTTCCCTGTACAATGAAATCTTTCCTTTGTCTTCCTCTCTGAATGCTGATTATCCAAGGAAACGTGAGGTATAAACAGTTAACAAATATGAAATATCAGAATATAAATAAACAAATATCATGAGATAAAGAAAAAAGACTTCATCCAAACATGCACACACAAAATGCTAACATGACATTTACCTAACTTAGGCATCAGAGACTTCAGTGTGCGACTCCGCAGGCCTTCCACATAAAACTCCACAGGAGCAAATCCTTTCTACAGAAAACACAAACCGCTGCCTTTTCACAGATGCTCAGATACCAAATACTAGTCAAAAGTGACAAAGAAGGTGATGTCGCAGATTACTGTGTCTTACCCTGACGATGGTTTTGACATATTCTGACAGCACCGCCCAGTAGAGTTTGTCAGAGCCAATGGCACGCCGGATAAAGAAAGCTCCACAGCGGCGCAGTATCTCTCCGACCATCTTCATCCCTGCAAGAGCTTCGCACAGGAGAGAAGGGCAACGAGTCATGACAAGTGTTTACAGAGATGTGGTAACACATCTATGTCATCTATCGTATTCGGATGTTTGGATTCAAACAGATACTTGCGAACTCCGGCAGCAATAACAGGCAATGGGATGTCATAGGTGAACATGATGTAGGAGATAACCAAGAAGTCTATGTAACTCCTGTGATTGGGCATCAGGATCACAGGATTCTCCTGAATGGCTTGTTGGAGCTGAAAAAGAAATGAAAACAGAAATCAAATATTGTATCAACAGCAGCATTTTTTTTTTTTTTTGCAGGAGAGAAAAACATAAATGAAATACATCTTGAGTGTCTGTCTTTATTTTTCTCCACGGTATTTTTTGCCTCACACATTATGGAAGTATTATAATACACCATAGATGTGGTATTCATAGAAAATGTTACCATAATGGCTCTATGAGAGTGGAACGTGCCATTCACAAAATGCATCATTGATAATTAATTTGGTCCTGACCGTGTTGAGTCCTTCCATGTTGACAAAGACGTTGGTGAAGAGTCTCTTCAGCACCTTGTGGAATGCGTAGGCCACCAGCCTGACAAACCCCAGCTGCAGATTTTGAGACATTTCCTCCAAAATCCCACGAACCTCGTTTCTCACCTCCTCCACCGATGACCCCGTCTCCACGGCTATCTGAGAAAGAATGCGAGAAAAAGATGATGATTCTATGTTGATTGCAGCAACAATGTGAAACTTTTTCTTACAAAATCGCGCCGTCATAGTACCTCTTTGGCTATGTAGCGTAGATACTGGGACTCCAGTACGGCTTTGTTGAGGTCGGCTGTGGAGCAGGGCAGCCCTCCTTTGTAGGGGTGGGGGTTGAATGTCCTGAAGGCAAAGCCAAGATCAGTGCTGTGCGCCCTCTTCTCCAATATATCCACAAACTCCTCCTCATCTTCCACGCCAGGTCTGCCTGAATCTCTATACTGGAGGACGGAGTTTTGCTCATGTTAAAAGGAATTAAAGTTAGAGGTGTGGCACCTTTAAAATAGCAGAGAACAATGGACTACTAATAAAATAGATAGAATAGAATCATGACAGATCTATCAAAGGGTATGGCTTGTGTATGTTTGACATTAGAAGACAGTTTTCATGTTCATCTGCTGAGGGGAAAAGTTTCTTTTCTGGGTGTGTTATTGAACTTGTGCACACCCTCGGTGTTCCTGGTCAAAAATGACGGGCCATTAGAAACGAATGGGAAAGACTACAATAGTGTATAATTATGTAATAGAGTACATATGATTATAATAATTAGTTCTGTCTCTTTGTTTTTGTTACTGATTAAATTGAGATGATCATTCAAAGTTACAAAGGAACAAAACACAGGTTGTCATCATCATGCAACGCAAATCTTTAATCAAATTAAATTAGGAGTGAGCAAAGTGGTGCTTTTAAAAGCCCTTGAGTGTTCAAGCACGATGTGGAAACTTTTAACCTCCAGCTCTCTCTCACACACACATTCGTAGATTCTGGATTTTTCAATGAAGAAAAGGGAGTGGATGAAATTTTACAACAAGTTAATACAGCTGGGATTGGATTTGGATTGGATCAGACACTAATTATTGCTCCAATTGTATTTTTTATATCAGAAAACATCATAAAAACATATCTGAAGGCGATATAAAGTACAACCCCCTTAAGATCCACGCAGGTCTTTATGTAGAAACAACCTCCTGTTTCATTATCAGAGGAATATTCAGCTGTACTCTGACCCTCAATATTATTGTGTTACTAAGTAGGGCAAAGTTTCTGCAGCTATTTCGACACCGGCTCCTTGTCCACAGTTTACACCTAAATAATGGTCCCAGTGTGTGCAGACTGACAACAGCAAACACTGCAAATGCATTCTGCTCATTCAGTCTCGATGTCAGCACTTCCGCGTAATTTAATGTCGCCGTTAATGTTCAAGTGTGAATCAATAAACTACGCACCAGAGAAAGGCGACAAAGCGGCTGAAACTAACTTACCGTGTCCGTCATTCTTCTGAGGAATAAATAAACCCCTTGCAGGTGGCTGTCCTCATCTGCTTCGGTGTCCCGCACCTTCATGCACCCTGTAGAGAGCAGCACCCTGAGGACCAAACCAATGGTGTCGCTGCGTTTTGGAAACTCCTCCTGCGTATTGTAAGGGCAGCCGTTTGCTCTCTAATAACCCCTACACTTGGTGCATGATGGAATATGAACAGACACGTTTACTGCTGCTAATAAGTGTGTAGAGAACAGAACTGTGACGTTATTTCTGTGAGAAATCATCCGTGTTCTTTAACAAGGGATTTCTGAAAAATGTGCTCACATTTATTTAGACATCAATCAATAAAATTGTATTTAATTGCAGTACATCCTGGTAATTCTAGACTCCAAACGGCACATGAAACCTGATTTTAAATTTTTTTTTTTAAAGAGGTGGAGGAGGATCCTGGTCTGCATAAACATTATCTCCTGGGTGGAGGTAAAAAAAAACAATAAACCAATCAAAATAAAGATAATAAATAGGAAACATGGCACTGCCACCAATATGTAGCTGGGATAATTTAAAAAAGAAGATTCCGATTCATTCAAATGAGTTACATGTGTCTCTGAAAGGTAAGAAGTTATATTTATATGTATATATATATATATATATATATATATATATATATATATATATATATATATATATATGTGAACCCGCCTTTATGGAAAATCCTATTACACATAAACTATTGATGATAAACCCTTGCAGTACGTTTCCAGGGTCGAGATATTAGGTGGTATTACTTAATTTGGCATGAGGCAGATCTTAGTAAAGTGAGTAATGTCACATCATCATGGCACGTGATATGGGTTCAATGATATAGCAACTGATTGGCGAAAATAGCGTTGGTGGAGGTATTCTCTCCGTGAGAGAACACTCAGTAGCTGCACAACTAAATATCTGAGTCAGTTGAGGTGAGAATGTCTGGTTGAATACTGTTGTATGAAACTTACTGCTTGTTGTTAAAAATGGCACAGTGTTCATTAAGTTATGACGGAAAGTGCAGTAGGTCAAGTTCTCCTCTTAAGCACACATCTCTTGTACCTTTCTTCACTATTTCTATTCTATGCAACTTTATGCGTCTACTCCACGACATCCCAGAGGCTAATATTGTACTTTTTATTCTACTGCATTCTCTGACAACTTTAGTTACTTCTCAGATTACATTTTTCCATACTCTTCCAGTCTAGTCGGCACCATGTATCCCCAAATTTGGTGATTCTGAACGGGAATGTTTGCGATAAAGGAGGGATTTTAAAGATTTCTCCCAGTGACTGTGAAACCCATTATCAAGTTGATCATCAAAAGTTTTCTTTTAGATATGTGATCCTAACAGGAGCACGACAATCAGGTATTATAGAATACGATGCACTGCTGTAGATTAACCCACCCTACGATATATAAAGCAGTGATATCCACTTTAAATTCTACAACAGTAAAATGCAATATACACACACAATAGTAGTATTAATCTAAATCTGAAAATGCAAACATTTTACTGCATGAATGCTATTACTTTTGATACTTTAAGTCCATTCAGCTGATACTACTCACATATTCTTACTGAAGTAAGGAGTATAGGCATATTTTCACACTGTAAAGGACCTGATTACACCTTCCACCATGATGTAGGTGAATCTGATTAAGACAGCGTTAGTACAGGGATCAACGCACACACTCATCGATGTGCCAAGACATTTTTATTGAGTCTGATTACACAACTTTTAACAGTGAACTGGTCAAAAGAAAGACTGGAGGGATTAAATGAACAAATTCTTCACAGTTAAGGCAAAGAAAACACACTATCAGGCTATTGTAACTCTTTCACGGAAAGAATAATAACAGCGTTTTATATATATATATATATATATATATATATATATGCACACATGCTCTTCATAAACATACTCACATCTACTGTGATGAATGATACTGTTCAGGTGGTTATATTCACAGGTCACCATGAAAACATTTCTGCTCATACTGTATATGGCCTCATGTAATACGTGATCAAACATAATCTCCTCTCTCAGACGTGGAGGGTTGGATAAGGGTTGTCAAGAGTTGGGTTTTGCATTTGGCAACTTTGCAAGGGATGAATGGCTAATAGGTATATGTTAACACACAAGTGTTAGCATATATCAGTCAGTACCTCACCAGATGAATAAATAACATTTACTTAAAACACGTAGGGGAAATGAGCACAAATATTAAGAGTGGACGAGTCACAAGAAGAGATGATCATTGTGTTATTGTTCGAACTGGAACTGTCTGGATAGATTAAAAGACATTTCATGAAGGCAACAAAAGACATGACATTCTGATCACAACCTATACACTCTGTATGATTTCAATAGAAAAATAAAAACGACTCAGCCATTCGCCTCACAGTTACTCTTGATCTTTAGATATGACCATTAAAATGTTCAGCTCTGTGTTCTCTTGTCGGCAACAATAAATATTGATTTTAACTTTAGAATGTTCTGTCGGGCCTCATGTCCTCGACACATTTCAATATCAAGCTGCATAGACAGTAATTCATTCATTCATTGTGCTCTTTAATACAGCTAATAATACTGACTTCAAACAGAATAAGAGGTAACGCAGCCTGCATGTACATATCTGTATTTCCATGCTGATTGAGGATCTATAACAGTCTTGACTGAAAAAGTTCAGAGTAAGAAAATAAAATCTATATTGCATTAGGCACAAGTTGAAGTAACTTGCTCTCTGGCGTTTGCACAGTGAGGCTGTGTTTTAAATGATGCACTTGTGAATAGATACCATACCATTATCTGCAAAATACAGATTGCAATCATCTGCATAAATACAACCCCTATTCCAAAGACGTTGGGGCACTGTGTAAACTATATATTAAAAAAATGCTTTTACTGAATTTGGTAAACAGGTTGATTGGCAACAGGTGATTTTATCATGAGTGGGAATGAAAGGGATGTATTTGAAAGGTTCAGTCATGCTGGGTTGAGGTTAATCACATGATTGTAAAAAGGATGCTACTACATGGGCTCAGAAACACTTCATAGAACTGTTGTTAAAACAATTTTCAAATGACTGTATTCTGTTTTCATATATGTTTTACACTGAGTCCCGACTTTTGGAACTTTTTTCGGAACTTTGTAACCGGGGTTGTCAAAAGTTTAGCTACCAAGTAAAGATACTGTCTCAAAAAATAACACATGTACTTAGCTTTCTGAATAAATTATTGCAATTTCTCATATACATACATCTAGTCAAAAGGTTACAGATGCCATCTTTTCGTAAAAGTGTGCTAACAGCTATGTTGTGCGTTTAAAGAATATTCACAGCAGATTAGCTTACTCAAGTAGCTGTCGACTTTGCACTCAAAGTGCTCAATCCTCAACAAAAAATCTACAAATTTCTATCACACACGTGAAACCATCCAAATGACGGCTACATCTCAAGCATACCGTCAGTCAGTCGGTCAGTGCTCTGCCTTGCCAGGGAGTTGCTCAGCAAGCTACAGGTAGTCAGCTGCCAGGGGTGGGGGTCTGTGGAAGTGTAGCTCCCTGATGCTCCACCTGGGGAAGCTGCTGCCTCCAGAAGGTGAAGTGGCTGAACGTGTCTGAGCAGGGGAAGTCTGAGGAGGAGGCTCGCACCTTCAGAGGGAATACGTGGTCCACCACCTCACCCAGACGTACATACCTGAAGAGAGGAGAGGAGGAGACAACAGTCAGGATCATTTGCAGGATTTCTGTGGGTTTCTACAAGGTAAATTTAAGACTTTTTGAGAACATTTCAAGAACATTATTACAACAATTTTAGACCTTTTTCACAGCCATATTGGCCAAAAAGTCCCAGAATTACTTGCAAAGTAAATACATTTCTTTTTGGAGATCAGAATTAAAATTAGATTTATTGGCCAAGTATACCGACACACACAAGGATGCTCCAGATATGAGCACAACTATATTGGTTGATGACAGGCTTTTTACAGCAGCTTTATATTTTTTTGACTTCCCATGTGATTCTAATTTCTTTATAACCAAAGTTCCTAATTTGAGCATTTTTTTGGAAACGTTGCAGCAGGCTCGGAATTTTATTAGGTAAAACAAGCCTCAAACGAGCAATAGAACCTGCACTAAAGTAATGTCTTAACTTCTACAAGTTAAAATTGTATTTTCTAATGAGAGGAGTTGCAGTTTGCATTAATGGTTATTGGTTCCATGTTGGTTTCACAGTTTTGTTATAGTGAGATCAATATTATTTTTCCCCAAATACACATTTGAAAGTGATACTAAGTTAATGCAACTTTAAAGTTTGTGTCATAATACCATCAATTTTTAACCCCTATCAAAATCATATCTAATTAATTGTACCTTGAAGCCTTAAATTCTGATATTGGATTTTAGATAAATCAAATGAGCAAACTAAAACTTCTCACTGAAGAAGATGCAGGACTTACGATGAGATATTGGTCTTGGCATGCTCCTGCACCAGCTCGCCTTTAGGGTTGACCGTAAAAATCCTGTTGAGTGGTACTCCTACTTCTTTATAGGAATATACATCCTGCAAACATAAATGAGAAATTAAATCAATGTCAGAAATGTCTGAATTCAACTTTGCAAGAATAGCATGCATTCACATAAGAATCTGAAGCACAAACTGATTCAATCTTTAACCAGAAATCTTCTGAGTAATATCACTAAAAATGACTGATGCATAAAATCAAAAACCATCAATTGGCTTGTATTTACCGTGGGTCTGTTGCCAAACGCTGCATAGAACGGCTGCTGGTTGGGGTAGAAGAGATTCCTGATATCATTGAGACACTCCACCTTGAATTTCTCTGGTTTCTTCTCAATAACCTCCCTGTCAAACACACATAGAGCAAACACCAATCAGTCACAGTGTCTCCTGCATTTTCTTGTACACTGTTATATTATTATAGTATGCTAATTTAGGAAATGCGTGTTTGTGTATGAGAGACCTGTGCAAAGCAGAAAAGAGACTGCTCGGGCTCAGAAGGACAGGGCCCATAGGGAGCATGGTGCCTCTCTCATTGACCCAGTTGAGGTAACCTCTGGTCATGTCAGCCATGCCGATGGCTCGAGCTGAACAGTACAGGAACTTGTAGCCATTTCTGATGGAGAGAGAAAGATGAAAAATATTCATATGTATAAATAAAAAGAAATTCATTTTGGACTGTCTGATATAAAACATGTGCTTCATTTTCAAGTAATTTGTGCCTTTGTGCTGACAATGTGTTAATAAATGACTGCTTACTGGCTGACTTTGTGGTAGAGATGTGCAATGCCTTGGTGGGTCCAGTCTTTACCCAGTGTGGGCAGGATGTGACCCAATGTGTCTGACCTGGAGACAAATAACACATAAGTGGCATTGGAACATTTTTTTTTTTTTTCAAAATAGAAGTTCTTATATTAACATGTATGATTCCAGTGTTGTCTTCATTTAAAGAACATTTTTACAGAGGAGAAAAGAGAACTGATGCAGAGCTTCATCACATGGTGCAATGACAGTGGGTGTGTCTATTAGTGTGTAAATTCACCGAGAGGACCAGGAAACAGTCTAATTCCTTGCGTCTGTTGGTAGGTGGAGGTGGGACTTTGATTTGATTTGACCACCCGTTCACTATTTAGTTAAAGGTTAAATGTTAGCATGCATGAAGCTGCAGATTTCATCTAAACTGCATTATAATAATTAGTGAATGAACATGACCAATGAAACTGCTGTGAAAAGGTTATTTCAGATGACTCAGTCATTATGGGGCAATATCAATATCCATTATCACTCCAGACTGTGTTCCATGTATTTATGTAGAATGTATCACACACCTGGTGATGGTTCCATCTATGTCTGAGATAATTATCTTGTCATCCCAGTTCCAGAGGTAGATGGTGCCCTGACAGCGGCATGTTCCCTGGTACTGAGTGGTTACACTGAACACAACATCGTTGGGACCATCCTGCAGCTGGAGCGACAGCTGTATGTGTGTGTGTGTTTGTGTGTGTGTGTGAAAAAGAGGGAGGGAAAAAGAAAGAGAAATAATATAAGAAGGATAACAATAAGTGATTAAAAACTGTGAAAGTCTGCACAGTGCATCCACAACAAACTCCTCACCAGCTGCTCTGAGGAGAGTCGGAGTGTTTTCTTATAAGACACGGCTCCTGCTGTGAGCCCTGGCTCTGAGAGG
This sequence comes from Chaunax sp. Z400, assembly GCA_037577475.1. Taxonomy (NCBI): domain Eukaryota; kingdom Metazoa; phylum Chordata; class Actinopteri; order Lophiiformes; family Chaunacidae; genus Chaunax; species Chaunax sp. Z400. The sequence continues at coordinate 12,361,047 of CM075202.1, forward strand.
ACGGTTGCAGAGCCTTGAATGGCTGCCCTGTGGTCTTCATCGCTGGAAGACGACTCTTCTTTGTGTCTGGCATCGGGCAGGTAAACAGTGTTTTAGTTAAAGTTGTAGTCCTTGTAATGATTTTCTGAACAGAAATGTTTTGAGGTTCATTACCTGCTTGTCATTTTCCCGGCCGGCTCACCAGAACAACAGGCCCCACGCTCAGAGACTGAATCCTAGAAGAGGAGAAACAGTGTCCACCTGCTTTATCCCCTCATTAACTTTAAAATCAACATAGAAAGTATTTACGTAAGTATATTAAGTACAAAGGTGAAATTACAGATTTGGCGCTGCTGTTTCTGCCTCGCCAGGAGAACCACCACCTCCCTCCTTTCTTGGGCATCTTCTCCTTCATGATGTTCTCCACTGCAGCCTGGAGCGGAGCACACACAACACCCAAACAACCACGACTCACCGTTAAAAAAAAAGAAGGAAACACTAAAGAATGAAGCCAAAACCAGACTATAAATCAACGAACAGTAACACAGAAACAACAATGTGTCTGTGACGGGACTGGGGGATATAGAGAATGTATGAGTGGGCGGAGTTTGGGAGTTCAAGCCTTTGATTGAGGACAAAGAATGACGAAGGTAAAGACAGTAAAAAAACAGGAGATGTGAACATGAGATGAAAAACAAAAAGAGTGAGACAAAAGGAGTGCATACAGATGTGTAGCCCAGCACACCAGTCAGACAACAGAGAAGAAAGTCTAAGGCTGAGTGAATATAACTGAGCCAACAGGACAAATGATTGATGGATGGATGGATGGATGTACCGATGGCATATAGGAGGACGGAGTGATGAAATAAGAGGGAAGGGAAAAGAGGAAAAGACAAAGGTTAACACACAATATAAAGTCTGTCTGAAGCTGCATTTAGGCTGTTTATATAGTTTATATACTGCCCATTAGGTAGGTTATGCAGTTTAATGAATGTAAAATGGTTAGAAGTAGAGAATAAGGTGTGTTAGGACCCAAACATACAGGATGCAGTAACACGTTTGGCCAAAAGGGGGAGTGATATCCATGTAACACAACCAACCCGCTGGTGGAGTCGTGATTAATATCAGTGCTGTGTATCAGTGTCTTACCTTTGGCAGTGGTTTCTGAAAGGCCTGCATAGCCAGCATAAGTGGAGCAGCAGTGCTCCAATTATAGTACCTGAGGAGGAGAAAACGTTTCATTTTGATCGTTTTGTTACATAACCGCTGCAAAAACAATTTTATCAGCCAAATGCATTTTCAAAAACCTCTTTATGAGCCCAAACAACCCTGCACATACAGTTAAATGCTTGCAGCTTGCAGTGGATTATAAACTGCTGTTTGACTATAGTGTGATGCAAATATGTTCACACTCCTGCTATGTCTTACTTGGAGGCAATTTTCACGACTAAATTGGGGTTGTCGATGATGGAGGGATTTTCCACAAACTCCTGGTAGGAGATGATCTTCTTGTGGAACTGCTCTGTAACGACACACAAACACACACATTCATGGTCCCTTTTGCTCAGCTTACAACATAGTATTTGTGCTGTGTCTGTGAGAATCTCACCTTTGGTTATCTCCCTGTTTTCAGTAAGTCCTCCACACAAAGAGATGGCAATAGACGGCAAGTCAGCCATGGGGTCACCGTTGGTGTCCACGCCGCTGTCTCCTCCAGAGCTGACCGACTGTGGGGACAGACTGGTGCTGTGGAGGCCTGGGTCTGAGATGCTTCTCACCACTGTGCTGCCATCGCTACAGAGGGGATAAGGTCATAAGAATGGTGCAAAGTATGTGCTAAAGCTTTATTTGCAAACACAACCCTGATTCCAAAAATGTATGTAACATGTTAATAAAACAGAACGTGATCATGTCCAAATCCTTTTTGACAGTACAAACGCAACAAATCTAAAGTTGCGCCTCATCAGCTTAATTGAGTTTTTGTAAATACTGCATGCTTACTCTGAATTTTATGCCAGCAGCATGTCTCAAAAAAAGTTTTAAAAGAAAAGGTGATGTAACACAACGATAAACAACAACTTTTTAATATCAATTTCAATTCAGAATGAGCATATTTTCATAAAGAACAAAGAAAGCGCATCAGTTTGAACATTAAATATCTTATCTTTGTTCTGTATTCAATTGTATTTCGGTTAAACAGTTTTATTTTTTGTTTTTTATTTATGTCCCAACTTTTTGGGAACTGGTGCTGTAACGTATGACCCCACATACCTCTTAGGGAAGTAAAGGGCCGCCACCTCAGGCTCAAGCTGTGTGATGTCATCCAGGTAAATCCCATCTGCACCCAGATGTCGGCTTCTCTTGTCTGCAACAGAAAAACGACTCCGTTGACATAAGCTGTCAGCTTTTTTTTGTTTTTGCTTTGTCTTGGAGTTAATCATGAGTGAATGAAGATGTCGGCCTGTTTGATAGTACTACTCCAGTCTCCTATCTGTGTTTCTGTTTCTGTTGCTGGACAGAGTTTCTGATATCTTTACTGATATAATTCACTCCTAATAATAGTATACATCAAAGTTTATGTTTGGCTTTTAATTTCTTCATAAGCAAAATTTATGAAGAATTTATATTATAATAAAATTATATTTGGTTTGTGATAAACCAATAGTTTTTTCTTACAGCAGACTATTGTGCAGTATTTGGTAATCATGATTAACTCTCATTTTATTTAGAAAGGCCTTCAAATGTATTTCTTTGTGATTTTAACACCAAAAACTAAATTGCCATTAAATTGTACTGCACTACAGCTGACTGTGCAAAACCATAGCAAATGAAACGGTGGCTGGATAGATGAACAAGGCTCCCAACAATACGTCTTATTGTTTTGCTGACTGAAATGCTACCTTTTCTCTTGGATGGAGAGTCCGTCTTGCCTGGTGGATGAGACATCGTCTCCTCCATGTCAGACATCATGGGAGCTGCTGCAGCCTCAGCAGTCTGCGTCTCTGCGGTTAACGACAGCGACTCCATCCTCGTGGATTCGGACTCCATCCCGAATGTGACGACCGTTTCCTCCGAGGTCTCCTCCGTCATCAGCAGTCTGAGTGATGATATTTCAGAGCAGGCTCCGCACTGTTCTGAAGACGTCTCGTGATTTATCACACGGAAATGTGTGCTTTCAGACACAGGGATGGATACTGGGCAGACTGGTGGAGGGTTGGATTTCACCGGGAGGAAGGATGGCTAGAAAAGAAGGGAAGAGGAGAAAATCTCAAAACACGGTGAAACTTGATGAAATCCACTACAAAAACTGAGCTTTGCTTACAGTGGCAGCCTGTGGCAGCTCTCCCCACGCCCAGTGCATGGCCGGATTCTGACTGTCCACGTCCGACCGCTTCATCATTAGTTCAGAGTCACTCTGGGGAGAGGTGGGACGAGAGTTTCCGGGGCTGGCAGAGGGATAGAAGATAAAACAGTTAAAGAGCTGCTCCTGATGAATAATAATGTAGGTTTTTATCATTTGAAGGAGACAAGCACCTCTGAATAGGACTCCACTCTCCATCCGAGCGAGTGTAGATACCAGTCTGTTTGAAAGAGCCGCTGGTTGCCTCATCTCTCAAGACTTCCACAGATGAAGTCCTGGAAAACACACATACTGTATGTTCAAATACTATGTACCTGTACGTGATTGGTCTGCATGTTCTTAATGTAGCCTATTACGTCATCCTCTGTAATTAATTTTCACCTTTCACCCATTTCCAAAAATGCCTTCCAAGGCCCACAGCGATCATGCCTGAACTTGTTGTACTTCTGCCTGTGTTCAAAACATAACATGTCCTGTAGCTATAATGCTCTCATACTGCATTATGGTTGAACATTGGTGGAACTTGTGATCTTTGAAAACTTCAAAGAAATGTGTGATCAAATGTAATTGTGATTATGTTTGGTTTTGGAATGTTAGCATGAAAACATGCATAAACTAGACGGCACTCAGACGGCACAAACCTTCACAAAGGCAGCTCAATTCCCCATGATGTAACTGTACCTAAAAGCAACAGTCTCATGATAGCTTAACCATCAGAGTATGACTCCCTGACCATGAAGATAAGAATCAATATTATTTGTATGTTTTATATTATCTGTGAGCCCTATAAATATGAATGTTCTGGATCAACCAGATCCAGATTATTACGTGGATCCAGAGCAGACTCTGATGTGAGGTAGATCTTATGGGGATGTCATTGTGTATTTTTTTTATCCAACAAGACATGTGTAGCATCAGAATGACTGCACACAGGATTCTGTTGAAGTAAGCAAAAAAAAATAAATAAATCATGGATCCACTTCTTTATCCGGATCTACTCCAACTCAGTTTCATGGTAAGTCCTCAATTAGTTTAAGTGTAATTGAGAAACAGTCCAAAAAAAAAGTCCTATCTTGAAGTGTTCATAAAAGTAGAAAAATAATCCTGACTCCTCCCCTTTATCCAGATCCACTCCATAATTTGAGTTGGGTGGGTTCTTCGCTGTCTTATGCTCAACCCTTCTACCAAGTTTCATCAAACTCTGTCAAGCAGTTTAATATACAGAAACCTTGAAAAAAGGCCTATTTTGCAACGTTGAAGGAAAAAAGAAAACCTGTATCTTTTCTTATAGACTTATCCAGATCTTTAACAATTTGTTTACACTACATCTTCAACAATGTTCTTTATTGAAGGCCACTAACTGTGTCGCCGTGCATGAATGCATGGACCCTCCTTGTGTTGTTTTACAGTAGAGTACAGTCGAGCTGACCCACATCTCTACTGTATGTAACGTATCTCCCACTCATGTGCAGAGATGAAAATAAATCTGTCTTGTAGCAGTTAATTATAATAGCAGCTGCACAGAGTCATGGAATTGAACCAACAGTATGGAAGCCCCTATGGCTGCATGCCTGACTTGCTCCCAGTCAGTTTTGGATCAAATGCTGCACCACACGCCAGAGGCCAAAATACATTCTGGCTGTTGAATCCTGTCTGCACATGAAACATGGACTACTTAACATAAACCCACCCGGTTAAGACGTCCCCTCTTTTCACATGCACAGCTTCTTTTCTGTCCTGTTAACGTCACACAGCTGAAGTTGTGTTTTTCACATGGTCTTGAGTGTCTTATCAGTGTGTCTGTGCCACAGCTGGAGGCCTCTTCACTGCAGATGCTGGTCTGACAGACTCCAGTTGCATTACAGCTGCCATTAAAACTCATTTCAGTGATGTATTACACTTTTAATTTCCCCGCCTCTCTGTCTACCCTTTCCCCCCCGCTCCTTTACTCCTTTTCCTCTTTCCTTACCGCTCATAAGTATCTCATTACTATTCCACTACTTCCATTATCTTTCTGCTTTATTTCTTCGATCTCCTCCTTCCCCTTTTTCATCCCTCTCTCCCTACATTTCACTGTTCCTCACCTGTTGCTCTCCATCTCCGTCCCTTCATCCGAGCTGATGTCCATGGTGAACATGTCGTCGTCCTCCGAGTAGTCCCCGCTGTCCTCCCTCCTCACGCTGTCTGGCCGAGACTTCCTCCTCCTCTTCCGCCTCTTCTTCATGATCAAGCTGCCAGTCTCTCCAGCGCTGCCCGTGGAGCCCAGAGACTGAATGGGCGGCCCGCCAGAGCTCTTCTTCCCCATCAGAGAGGAACTCATCAGAGCAACCCCGTCCGACAAGATTGGAGAGGTGGCCAGATAAGAGGGAACCACTTCCTGTTGTGACAAGAAATTATTTTATTTATTTTAAATACATATGGTGGAATCCGGCCTATGATAATCATTTGACTAAATAATAAGAAAAATACCAGCAAAAACTATTCAAGTAATGAAAAAATAAGGGCAAAGATGCATTAATACAGAGATGCAATTTAAAACCCTCAGTTGTGTTTACAGGTGTTGCTTATATTTAAACAGGCTCTACAGAGTCTTGTGTCAAAACATAGATTTAAAACAATTAGTTTTACTTAATAAATCCTGAAATATTTGCACTCAAATTAATTGCATGCATCTGCATGCAACACAAAGAACCATTTGTGCTGCTGTCCGTGTAAAACATGACAAAACAAGTTTCGGATAATTAAGGTCCGAGGCAAATATGTGCGATGGCGTCCAAACTGTTTGCAGACCCTTCTGCAATTCGCCAGTGAAAACAAAGCAGCCAACCCAAAATGGACTCTGTTCCCCTAGTTCTGTGAAAAGAAGCATTTTAATCTCCCTCTAAGAAAAGGCTTTCCAGGAAGATCTGTTGACACAAGGGAGTATAAATGTGTGTGTGTGTGTGTGTGTGTGTGTGTGTGTGTGTGTGTGTGTGTGTGTGTGTGTGTGTGTGGGTGTGTGGGTGTGTGTGTGTGTGTGTGTGTGTGTGGGTGTGTGCAGACATATGGAAAAAGAGAGAGAGGGAGGAAAAACTGGGAAAATGTGTGGTCTGACAACACTCCCTCACGTTTTGCTTCCCTTTGCCAAGAAAAAAAAAAAAAGGCTTAGAGACACAATTCTCCTTGCTCTTCAAGGACTGGGAATCCGACACTACTCTGAGGAAAACAAACCCCCCACTTCCCTTGTTGGTGCCTCTTGGCTTCAGGAGTTCTCTGCTTGTTTGTCTTTTAGCTTCACACGTCTTCATGTGCATATAATAGTAAAGAAACATTTTATAACACAACCTGTACTCAAAACCTTGTAAAACCAAACTGAAACAATGTTGAAAAAGTGGGCTTTCCAAGAACTGAGGAATAGCTTTTTTAAAACACTTTCTCCATAACCTCAAACTGAGTTCTGAATATTGGTTCTTGTGGACTTTTAGAGAGTTTAGTTTTAGAGAGAAGGGGGTATTTCTTATTCCATCTATTTATTTCTACCTTTGACCATTCTTCTAATAGTTCAACCAAATTCATTAATAGGTGTGTCCTGCATAAATTGCCACAAGTACATTCCTTTGCTAGAAAACTACATTCCTGGTTTATCCTCAATCATTAAGCAACAGAATTAAATGTAGGTCAGAGAGGCTGAACTGGTAAACGCTGCATTCAGGACCCGCTGATGAATAGAGGAGTGCTTTTCTGCCAAAATGCAAACAGAGAAATTCTTGGCCGCCGTTCCAACTCTGCACACAGCATGACCTCTTTCAAACTACTACGACTGTGTATAAAAGAGGACAGCTTGTAAAATGCTCCTCGATTGTAAACATGGGTGTGTCTTAGTTCCAGAAAGAAAGAGAATGAAGTCTTCTGATTGAATCTTGTTTATACTTGAATCAGTGTGAGTCACTTAACAAACTATTTGATGTAGAATTACCACAAACACAGGACCCTTTTACAAAGCCCTTAGGTTCTCACATACCTGAGCGTTTTCTGTTTCTTGCACAAAGAATGCCTCTCCATTGTCCCCCAGCTTCATATGGAGATCCACCGGTTCTCCATTGATCTCCATATCCACCTGAATGAGGAATAACGAGTAAAAGCCTTAATCACTGAGTGTCTAAAAGGTGAATCTGTCTGCCTCGATCTGTTTCTATCTCCCTACCACTTTCTCTCGGGAGCGGAGGACGCCCATCTTGCCGAAGCGAACGTGGAAAGGGGAGCACTGCAGGGATCCATCGGGCTGTCTCACTACGATGACATCGATGCAACCAGAAAGGGTGGCTGGGTTCAGGCCTCGGTACAGCTCTTTGACCTGGACAAACACCTGGCCTGCCAACTGGCCCACGTAGTTCATGGTCTGGCGGGTCTGGTGGAAGGAGGAGGAAAGGAGAGTGAAGCAATATAAATAACAAATTATGTAGCATTAAAGCTACATCCATAGCAAAAGATCTAAACTTGCGACTTAAATCACCAAGATGTGATCACTAAGCTCCACAACGCTCATGACTGTACCTTGAATCCTGTCACCCTTCAAAGGAGGAGGTGTTTATGAGCTGGAATCTGCTGTGGCTTTCTTTAGCCTGTCAATCAAACCACTGATGTTGTACAAGTCTCACTCCAGGGAATGCGATTTATATGAGAGAGTTATTCTAATACCCACGGAAAGAGGTCCTGGAGGCTGATTCCGCTTCAGTACTCCTGTAATTTATCCTAGGACAGTCTGTGAGCTAAATACTGTAAAAACAATCTGCTGCCTCTTTGACCTTCCCACACTCCTCTCTCACTCCTCATAGGACTGGAAATCCTAGATGACTTTTATCAGTCTGGTCACCCCAGACAACAGGGGTCACAGGACAAACTGGTTAGACCAGTTTGTAAAGAAACTCATGTCATACATCTCAATGGTATTCATTCTCTGAGCTAAACCAAGGCATCATGGGAACTAAAGCATAGCATAAAGGAAACGTTTTAGGAGACACGTGACAAGGATTGTGAATGTTAGCAATGCAAATATTTATGAAGTCATCTATGCCATTACGAGATGGTTGAGTGACTGACCGAGTTAGTCTTAGCATGCTGACTTTCATCTTTGAATTGTTCTCTAGCAACTACAGACCTGTTCTTACTCAGTCATATGCTTCACACTCCTAATATTGCTTCTGGCTTGGCAAGACAGCAGCAAATCTGTTTTTCAAAGAAGTAAAATCATTAATTCCCCCGAAAATGTACTTTTTTAATGAGCGTCATAGTATGGGGGAATAAAAACTTACAGGACAAGACAAGTTTATGTTAAAGTGTTTTGACGATTAGACAGTAACATTTGCCTTAACTGGTGTGATGAGGAAGCTGACTCAAAAAAAAAAGGTCATGAGTCATGACATTTGAACATCTGAATAACAATCTAATAACGTGTTGCTCCATCACTGTCAATCAAATCTGATCCAAAAAATACCCAAACAGTCCAGAGGAGGAAGTTTGTGTGTTTTTGAGTGACTCCAAGAGAAATACTTTAGGTCTGAAGGGACTTTACAGCATGAACACACATTGTCTCTGCATTTATTCCTGTCACGCTTTACTACGGCTCATACAGAACTTTGTGTTCATTCATTTCTGAAACAAACCGGTTAACTGACCAAAAGCATTTTTTTTTTAAATATTCAAAAACACCTGGACAAAGAAAACAATCTTTTGTTCTGTCTGACATCCAATCACCACTCAGTATATGGATTCATTTCTTAATGTCTCCATTCTAGAATTCATTCTATGTTTATGTACCTGTCAATTTAATTTAAAAAAAATTTACGTCAGTTGTGGCAGGTCAAATCTAAAATATGAGACATTATGTGGTAATAGACACGTATTTTTCAGAAGCATTGCAATTAAGGACTATTATCAGCATAAGGTGATAAATAAACACATTGAGAGTATCTATTCAAACCCATATCTGCATATAATGGTTAATGATGCAAACACCAATGGCCCAACACTCCTTGGAGTTTGGACACATCTAAAAACAGGGGGTGGGGTGGGATCCTGGCCTTGACTGAATTGGAAATGAGCCAACAAAATGATTGCAGGGATTTGGACCAATGCCAACATACATGCACCACCACCCCCCCATCCCCTCCTCATTTAAGCACATGACCATGAGAAGAGGCCCCTTGAAGCAGAGATCTAACTATAGAGCAGCAGATGAATCTGAGAAGTCTGAATGTTGAAATGTGTCATATAGACCTTCACAGTCTTTAATTATTCATTTAGCTTTTCGGTGAGGCTTGGAGTCACAGAGCTGGTGGCAAACACAGCTGATTGTCAAGGCAGAGGACTTTCAGCTACATCCAAAAATAGAATTCCTTGTTTTTCCAGATGAGAGAAAAACAGGAACAATGTCTCAAAAGGCTGACAACAGTGCCTGGCTTCACAAAGGGGAAGTGGTGGGAGAAAAAGAGTCTCATTTACTTTGAGAGATTATATGTTATAAAGCCAGCTATCTGTGTTTAACTGTGGTGAGTAATGATTTAGAAGCGGAAGTTATGGAGAGTTCGTTTATGGCTGGAATCTCCGAAGATGTGTTGCGAGTAAACAAAAACAGGTTGTAACTTTCACCTGGTTTCATTATCCCATGTTACTATACGGGCATAAGCAAGGCATATGTATATGGTGAATTAATTAAATTCAATTAAATAATGGCAACACAGGTGCGTCACACCAACAGCCAATCAGCTGCATTAATCCCAATGTCACATTCAAAGGGAAATAAATTTTAAAATCCAGTAGCGCTGACTCATGACATGACAGTGCACGTTGAAAATGTTAGTTATGAATGATAGCGGTTTAATTATAAAGAGACGGCACAAATAAGCACAACTGCGTGGAAAACAGAGCATTTATAAGACATTTCAGACTACAGGTGCTGTCAAACACATGATAAAAACAGGCTCATACCTTCTATGGCTGAGTACGCTGACAGCCTTTACCAACAACCGGAGGATGGCGTTTCCTTAGCGGTGAATTGCGGAATATAAGACATTATAGAAGCGACATTTCCCGATAGTAGTGATGTCTGGGTGTTTGATAAAGCCAGAACCTGCTGTCATTGGCTTTGCCAAAACATGGACTATATAAATTAACGCGATAGTATTTTCTCTCCCCTTCTCCGTCTCGGAGCAGCCCATTGAGTGAATGACATCAGCAGCAGCATAAAACGACTGCGGACCAATCAGCGTTGAGCTGTAGAGTTGCCAAACGCACCGTTTAGCTGCCACAGTGGCAGGCAATTGTTGCCACTGTTGTTGCACAATTGTTGCTATTGTGTCAAATCGGTGTTTTCAAAGTGGAAGTCTGTTTTATGCTACGTAATCATAATTATTTTATATGAAAAGAGACACAAAATACCAGTAATTTACCATTTATTTAATAAAACCTCACTGGATACCTACAAGTTAGTGAAATACTGGAGTTAATAGTTATTAGTGAAGAACCTATTAAATATACATGCTCCATGTTTTTCATGAGAACGATACACAAGAAACATGGGTTAAACGATACATTTTGGTTAATGTCTCGGTTTAAAGAGCAGTGAAGGAAGCTGTATCCAGCAGCAACGCGATGACGGCGGGAAACAGCGGAGCCACGTCATCGTTTGAAGTTCAGTGAGGTGATTTTTTCGGCCAATCACAGCCCCGCATCAGAGCACATGCGATGTTTGAGACCATGTAGTGAAACTGAGTCTGGAGGATGTGGGTGACTAAACCTAATGTTTATTGTCTATACTGGCAGCAATTAAAAAACGCATATATTCCTAATGTAATAATAAACTCTATGTAATATAATATATAATATAATAATGTAGACCTTTCCCAAATGATGCACTTAAATTAGTAGTCAGAGTTTTGACAACAAAATCTTTCTGTTCATTGAAGACCTCCCAGTTATTTATTATGCCTCAAGTGCAGCTCTTCTGCATTAAAAGATTGTTCTTCCATGGTGTTTGGGAAAATTTCTGGTTTGAACCAGGACAGGAAGAACGGTTCTGTACTTTTGAAATGCTCACACTGTCACCCCTGATGACACCATTGTGAATTAAGTTGATGCAATCAAAGATAAAACCAGTCAGATGCACTCACATTTGTTGAGAGGTAAGTAGTTTATGTCACCATGACACAATGTCAGAGCAGCTGTTTCATCTTGTGTCCTCACTGTGTGTGTGGTTAACAACCTTGTCAGCTCAGTATGTTTAGTTTGCCTCATGAGAACTTTGTCTTGTTAAACTGCTGACCCATGCACCAACCTCGGTGGACATTAAGCAGTTATACTGGTGCAAAATGTAAAATGTATGATTATGTGGTTCCCACTTTTTTCTCTCTGAAATGTTTAAATATAAGTAAAGGAGAAATATTTATAAGGAAGCTCTTCTCCTCTGTGCAACTAAAGTTCAGTTTCATTCATCGCAGTGCGCACCACACCCTGAATGGAACATGTGAATCTCAGCGTTTTCATTTGTTCCATAAACTTATAAAAGTGAAAGACGTCAACCCTGATACCCGACATTCTTTTACATTGACTTGAAAGCGTGCCATTAAATGCCTCCATTTAGATTATAAAGTAAATGTTAAAATCCTGTTCTACCAAGGCACAGCACATAACATTATACTCTACATCAGCCCATACTGGCTGGCACTGCTACACATACAAACTGTCCTCACATAGCCCGTATGTCAGCGTCACTGGATTCTCCACTGATATATGAGCCACTCAGCCACCCTTGAACATGTTTCTTAGAACAAACTGCTTTGCCTGGAAGAACTGAACTCCAGACACAAAACAGCACATGACAGCAATTTCATTTTTAACATGTATGGTCAGTGTTGTGGCAGGTGCCAGGTTCCAAGAAACAAGCTGACACATTGTGTTACAGTATTATTTATCAGAAAAGCAAAAGCTGGGTTTTATTTGCTTGAATTTCCAAATATAGTGAATGTTATTTGTTTTACATGCATTCACGCAGAAGTAAATTTCGTAATATTTGGCACCTGTAGGTTCACCTTATGTAGCATTTTACCCAGAATTCACCCTTTCTGCATGGGGGAGGAGTGTCTTGGTTGATGAGGGCTCGCATTCATTTCGGCCAATCACACTTTTGTTTATATGTAGTCAGAGTAAAATGAGTTTACTGCCTCCAATACAATAATGACATGGAAGTAAGGCAACCATTTGTTTACTTTCATAACTATCAAACATGCAGCAGTTAAGAATGCTATTTTGAATCTGTGAGAAAGAAAATATTAATAGTGCATGTGCACAACCACACTGTGAAACCAGCCAACAACTTACCAAAATTTTGTAGTGCACATTTTTATTCCCTGGTTGATTGTTGATACCACAAACATGACTAACACCTCAAAAAATTGTGTCATCAAAAGCATGTGCAAGCACTAGTCGTCTGTCGAAACGTCAGAGATTCATTGCATAACCTTCGCTACCCGTATCAAGCCCACTGATTGGCTCAGGATATTCTGGCCTGAGAGTCATGAGACCTATAAGAAACATTACCTGGAACAGTCAAACTGTGATGTACAGTCAAAAAGGTAAAACTCTGTCCTTACTGAGTAAGAGATCATGAGTGCCAGTGACTGGTTTAAATAGCCTCTTGGGGAAAAAAACACTGTTGACTTATGGTTTTAAAAGGAGAAAATTAGATTTTTCATTACCTCAAGATTTAAAATGAGGATATTTTAAGCCCTAGATATCTCTTTACTTTTACCTCACCTAATATCTGAGTTGCAAGCTATTATTTTGTATGGCACATAACAGTATTCGTACAAAATAAATCCCTTTTACAAAATGAAAAAGACTCAGGAAACCAGGAGTGTTCGCCTCTCTTCATCCCGTTCCTCTCATCTCACCCTTTATCATTTTCTTCTTCTCCCTCCAAGTTTCATTTGAAGCAGATAATTTCATGCAAGATTACTGAAACACACCACAAATTTGTCTCTGTTGTCCAAAGAAACAAGCTACAGAACATGTCACTTCAAGACATTTCTGATAGTATATTTATGTGCTTGCATGCATATCTGTATCCAGACCCATCTGTCCATTCATATTGTAAACTAAATAAGTGTAGAAGCATAATCCCTCACCATTGCAGCTTTAGCTTTATTGCCAACTCTTTTACCGATAATTCATGCATCCTTTTTCCTTCCACACATGCAGATGATTAACAAAACACTTTACCCAGCTCCAGGTGGTGTCAGTGGCATAATGCACAACAGCCTCTTCTAATTCTTCATCATCCTCTGCTGATGACATGATTCCATAATTTGTCTGATGCCAGCTGCAGGTCTCTGATCAAAACAGATGTATGAAACTCCACAGGTCTGGTCCCAGATAGAACTTGTGTCTTCACTCTGTGAATATGTCAAGTGTCTGACTGTCGGGTGTTAGGGGACAACATCTTACTAAATTTACCTGGGCCCCCTGGTCAGAAACCTGAGATGGTCCTGGAGTGGTCATCATCCACAAGATCCTCTGGCTTCTTTGGCATTTGAGTAGGGGACGCCAGGATCATTTAACAGAATGTTAGTCGAAATTGACTTCCTCACACAAGCATGATCACACACCAGTCAGACGACAAATTACTTTGGCACTGAGCTCCCCCCTGAAGCATTATGCATGTCTGACAGTTCTTCAATGTGTAAATTTCTCATTACTTAACACAGAGATTGTGACACCTGTTGTTGCTTTTAACCTCATGTTGACCATGGTAATGCCATGCCACTGGCATGCAAACCATAGCAGAGCACCTGTCGCATGTGGCGAACTTCAAGTTTCAGTCTTACGCAGACTCTTCCAGTGACCACTGTAACTAATATGATTCTCGATGGTGTCACTCATTTTTTTTGAACTGGTAACCTTTGGTATGTGGGCCACATGAATGCTTGCAACCCCCGCATCGACAATGAGTCATTTCAATCGTGACACTGCCCTCTAGTGGTAGAAGAGTTGTGAGTGACAGGCCTAAAGTTACGTTCACTTACTACAGTACATTAGAGCTCCGACTTACAAAAGATGTAGGCTACATACTTAGATTGTGTGGAAATGTTACAATTGATCTGTCTTTGGTGGCAAGAATAACCTAAAAACAAAATCAATTATCTTAGTCACACATCATATGAAAAATATGGTCTATTTTCATAAAAAATCAAAGTTAAGCCACCTTTTGGTTCATGTTTTTTGGGTTTCAATTTTGTCACATGTTTTGATTAAGGTCAGGTTGAATCTTGTTTCTGGCACTTCAACCACAGTTGTAATAAGAACAGGGAGTTTTCTCAGTAAGGTTGAGGTTTTCTGAGTTAGATAACGGTTTGGTAAAGGTAGTCTTGTGTCACAGCGTTAATTTGTAATTTTCTGTAGCCCAGGAAGGCAGCATAATACCGCTTGCTGCTTTCACAGTGTCCTCATGTGATCCAGCTAGCGGATCGTTAGCCAAGGTATCAGAGAGAGAGGGAGATGCTTGAAGCTACACTCAGGAGAGAACCACATGAGATTATGTACTAGGGAGATACTTCAGAGAAACTCGGGGGATATTGGTGTCAGGGCCGTACTCAGGTTTTTGGAGAGAACGGGGGTCATTAGGATAATCTAATGTTATAGTATGCCATTCTGGTCCACACTCCAGTCCAGAGGGTGGCGGTAATGCGCCTTAAAGCTGTTTGCCAACCGCCATTAAACAAAGAAGAAGAAGACGAAGAAGCTGATCGTTAGCTTTTGTATCAGAATGCTGTCTGTTGTGTGTAAATGTTTGTCCATTGTTTCTGGCTAAAGGTATCTGTTATTTTCGGCTTTAATGTTCCGTGCAGCTAATATAAAAACCATCGGCAAAGCGGGAACCGGCTGGTAGGTGCTCTTTGAAAGCTCTGAGACCTAACATATTTTTCACATACATTCCACTTTCTGGAATCAGCTGGCTACAGAGCTAGCGTCAAAGCTAGTTGTTAGCTGGCTAGCAGCAAAGCTAATCTAAATATCAAATGGTTTCTTTTTGTATATCCCTAAGCAACAGTCGTTAAAATTATCTCAGCTTGAAGCTGAGAAACTTAACTCTAGTAAAGTTATCTCTTCTGACATTTGTTTATTTGTTGTAGCTGACTTGGCTAGCTCGCAAGTAAACATCACCTAGCTAATGAAGCTAATAACCACACACAGCTAGCTGACTGAAACAGTAGTGTTAATGGAATTTTCAGAGGTGTTGGTAAGCGACATCGCATGCTCTGGGTTAAATAAGACTTCTGGACACACAAGTCACGTTAACATACTGTTGCATCTAAAATTGCTCGACGAAAATAGATAACTGATGTGTACAATGTGAATAATTATCTGGCTAATATGATTTACCTAGCTGCGTCTATGTCGAAGTCAATCGTCTCAACAACTATAGTTAGGCTAGCTTGTTCAGGCCTAGCTAAGGGCTTTTATGATAGTTATAGTCTCATGGCCCCTCGCTTTCAATGCCAATTTAGAAATTATTCCCACACGCAGGCTGTATTTTACGGCCTACTATGACCATAAGTAACTAAAAAGCACCCTTGGGTGTCTTCCGCACGCGGCCGATAGCTGTAATTAAACAGATGTTGCATGCTTAAGTAATGTAATTCTTTAGAACTTTCGTATCCCCTTTTGCCCCACCTCAGGCACTTTCGCCGGACGATGGACGAGCTGGTCCATGATCTGGTGTCAGCACTGGAGGAGAGCTCTGAGCAAGCTGCGCGTGGTGGGTTTGGCGATGGAGGAGACCATGCTCTGGCCGTAGGCTGTTTGCTGAAGAGGCAAGCTCGGAAGCGGAGGGGTAGAAAACGACGCTCGGACAACCCGCACCCGCCGTGGGAGACAGGCCACCTCAGTGAAGGTTCAGAGTCCAGTGTGGAAGAACACAAGGTGAGTTGCAGTGAGCAGAGACTGTCTTTGGGCAGTCGAGCAAAACACTTAAGACAGTCGATACTGTTATTTTAAGGAGCACAACGATTAGGAAAACCTGCAAATTATGTCAATACTAGATGAAGCAATAAGGAATGATTTACTTTGAACCTCTCTAGTGCTCTTGGTTGAAATTTTATTGGATTGTTAGTTTGCATTGAAATCACTGAAAAATAAGGGGGAATAATTCAGACACCTGGAAGCAGGCTATTGTATTTATACTCTTAAAAATGTACGCCCTTCATTTTAATATATTTCACACTGTTACAAGAGCAGTTTAACCCTAGTCTAGTCTAATCTTTTGGTAACTGTAATATGCACTATATGCAATATCCACATGAAGTTGGAATTGCCCAATTAGTACAGATTATTGGCATTTCAAGTGGCTGTTGTCTCATATTAAGAGTTTTGGAAATGCATGACAACATCTTGTGTCTCCTCTATACTACCCTGTTTAAATTTGTCAGTCAAATATCATTTTGATCTAATAAACATCCTCAAGGTTCTAAATTTAGCATTGTAATCACACTCTGGTATTTGCCATACTGACGTTTGTTGCAGGACTACCGTGCCAGTACAGGGGGTGTCTCTGCTGCCAACAACCATGCCCGTGACAACAGCGATTCAGATGAACAGCTTGGCCCCAAACGACGCACCCCCCTAACAGCTGACGCAGGACGAAGCAAGCGGCCGCTTTGGCCTGACGACATGGGTGTTCTGGGGTCTGCGGAGGGAACTCGCAGCCTTAGACGGAGACGCAAGGTCAAACGTATGGCTGTAGACCCTCCTGTGGAACCAGAACCTCCCTCTGTCACCATGCTAGGGCCCCCACCTGTCCCTAAAGCACGTGTTGGTGGCAGGCCACATAGAGTGGGCGCAAGTGAGAGCAGAGGAGCCATGGAGCTCTGTGGTGTTGGACTGGTAGGGGTGGGGGGAGGGAAGAACTGGGTGAAGAAGAGAAAACTGGCCACTCATAGGCTGGGAATGGATGCTGCAGATGAAGGGGTGGTGGTGGAGAGTGAGGACACCATCTCTTCTCCAACAGAAGGATCCAAGGACAAGATGGAGTTGGAGGAGCAGAAGGGCTCAGATGAGGACATGAGTGACAGGTGGTTAGTGTTTTGACTTTTTTTCCCTCTGTGTTCCCAGAAGTTGCAACTCCTGCCTCTTTTTTATGCTGTATTTATTAGTGTGTGTGACACTGTAGGCCCACAGGTAAGACAATAACAGTGAAGGGCTGGATATCAAACATATAAATGCTTTTTTATTTATTTAGTTTTTTAATTTCATTTTATACAGAAATGTGTCTGTTGCACCAAACATCCAATACTATCAAATGCTAAAATCTGGCATAGACATATAGGTTAGTTTCATCATCTAGTGTACTTATTCATTCTTAAGAAAATTGCTGAGTTAAATTGAAGTTTTTTCAATTTCAGATTACTTCCTTTTTTTTGGCAGATGTCATTTTACGGCAGCTTTTTGCTAAGTCAACATAGAACATTTGAAAACCTTGGCTTTTTTTGTATAATGGTTTGTAGAAAATCTTATTTTTAAGGTAGCAAACAATTATAGTTTTGGTATTGACACCAAAACTCAGCTAGGCTATTTGCACAAATATCCAAAAACCTTATAGTAATATGCCAGAGCAGTATGTTTAAGCTTGCCAGCTGGATAGAAAATTACTTCATATTGTATTTTAAGTCTTACCATCTTCTCTAAATTTACATCCTCTTCCTTTCAGTGAGACCAGCAGTGTCAGCAACAGCAGTGATGGAGGCCTTTACACCAATGATGAGGGGAGGCAAGGTACATACAGTAGTCAAATGTGTGAAAAATCGTTGGTCAGAAGAAGTGCATTCATAAGTAGCTATAGAATATGTACAAGATTAGGGGCTTGACACCTACTATTTCTACATTGTGCACAACATCAACATTGTGGCTACATTTAAGACCTAATGCCAAAGATGAATTGTTGATGGGGTCTGTTTCTTGTGTTTCTTTGTGTTTGCTCGTATCATAATTATGCCTTGTCAAGGTTGTGATTTCCTTTTGAATGTGGCTTCATAGCTTTTGCTTTAAATGCCTGTATGTGCACGGAGATGATTTCAATTTAGATGAGGCTGAACATATTTTCAGAAGTATCTGCATTTTAATGTCATGTCACTTAGTTTTAATCAGGTGTGGTCAATAATGGAGTTTTTTATCCTGTGAAGAGAAACAATAGTCTTCACACAGAAAAGTGTGAAGTTACACAATCAATATATCTGTAGACGTTCTTATGAACCTGGCGTCACACTTCTGTCACATGTCCTCTTCCAGGTGATGATGAGCAGAGTGATTGGTTCTATGAGGGTGAGCTGGGTTCTGGTTCAGGGCCTGGAGGTGCGTGTGGGATAGCAGGAGTGGTTCCCTGGTGGGAGAGGGAGACGGGTTCCGAGGAGCTGGACCTAGCTGATCCTGTTTTCAACAGCATCCTCACTGGATCCTTCCCCCTTATGAGTCCTGGAGCTCAGAGAGGTAGGCTGGAAGCATATCAGCATACTCAAAAGCATAATTGTAATTCCTAAGAGATGTAGACACACTGGCTGTAAATGTCTTGAAGATGGCTTGTAATAAATTCTGAAGGGAAATATAGCTAATACAGCAGGAGTTTACACCGATCAGCCACAACATTGAAATGGGGATTTTAGAGTGGGAGTGCTGCCGTTTTTCAGGGTGTGTACTGGGGGTTGCAGTGGTGTTCAGACGGGTGGTACATGTCAAAGCACATCCACATGAATTCCAGGACCCAAGGTTTCCCAGCAGAACATTGTACTATAGAGAGATGAGCAGTGTCATTCACTTCAGCTGTCAGTGGTTTAAATGTTTAAGCTTACTGGTGTGAATGGTTCGATTTTGCAATATAATCATAAGATTTTTTTTGGGGACCAACGGAAATGCAGTCAGTTTACAATTATGTTGTAGTATCATTCATGACCAGTAGGAGGCAAACGCCTCACACAGACAGAAACGAAGGTGATGTTGAGCTGTATGGCTACAAAGTGTAAATGTACAGAATAAAATCTTCTCTTAAATATCCCAGTGTCGCCCAGAATACAGTCCATCTTCAGTGGTGGCTTCTTGTGAACCAGTAGGCATAATATAATCAAGCTAAATGCAGTTCTCCCACTGATTTCTTGAAGCACTCCTGCCTGTGTTTTATAACATTTCCTCTGAGTTGCATTGCTAACAAACCCACTCTGTCTGTCAGGGTTCCAGGCCAGACTGAATCGTCTCCATGGAAACCAGCAGGCTTCTGAGGCGGGGCTGCAGGGCTGTTCCAGCCAAGGTTTCAACGACAGACTGGGCAGACAAAGCCAGGACCCCCATGAGTGAGTCACTGTCTTTTTTAAATGTCTGTGTTCTGTTATTGAATGTTTCTGTGTATTTTTTTCCATTACTATTAGTATTATTGTTGGTATTATTAGTATTATTAGTAGTAGTATATGATTGTATTCTCCATCATGAGACTTAGAATTAGTGATCCTGCTGGCCTCAGTTTTCATCTAAAATTTATTCTGAGTTAATTATCTAGTGCAAACATTTGGTTTGCAGACAGCAGGGGAAAAAAACACACAATAAATTTACCTTAAATTACTTTTAATACAATAATGCAAGATCAGACAGGGAATCTTGTTATGCAAATTCATCATAATTTTTGCAGACAAAGTCGAAGATTAAAAGGTTATTGGGTTTCTGCAAAAGTTTCTGTAGCTAACACTTAACTTTCAGAAAGACAGAAAGCAGTTTGCTCTCTGTCTCTGGAATGCTGATTGAATTTTAGGGCAAGAATGACACTGCTTTATCCCCAGCAGGCCTTGGTTTAGCCCAGGCTCGAGGAGAGAACACGGACAGGTGAGCCTAGTTTCTTCACTACATTTTATTCCCTTTCAACTGGGTTGAAATGCATTGTTTTGAATTCGATCAATTCCAGAAACCCAATGTGGTTGGTGTTAAACTAGCATGGCGCTACTGCATGGATTATGCGCTAACTGCTTGATTCTTAACATTTGTTTTCCCTCTACTGTACCTCGCTGCCACTTCAGTTGCATTGGGACCCACGATCAGACCGAGGGCATCGGAGGAGCTGTTCAGTGAAAACAGCCAGCAGGTGAGAACAAAGAGTTTCATGGTAGACGCCAGTGATTTATGACCAGAGCTCACATTCATTTCCTGTAGTTCAAGTTTTTCTCTCTGCTACATTGATTTCACAGAATTTAGTGTATTTTTCAGATAAATCAGAATTCTTCTTGTAGTTTTATTCGAAGTAAAACTAAATGCTGCCGTGCTTTTGTCTCGGTTGGCTGGTTTTGCAGACAGACCAGCGGGCACCTTGGCTCTCTGTGCACGGGGGATGTCAAACGGAGGCGAAAAGCAGCCCCCCTTGGTTCCACTGCCCCTTCAGGTATTGGACACACACCTCACACTCCATCTGGCACTTTTTTACCAACTGCCCCTTTCACTGTATTTTTGGCTCGCACTTTCTCACTTGTTTTCTTCCCCCTCTTGGTTGAACTCAGTATGTTCACCAGTCTGCTTTGCTCATTGCCTTCTGTCTGGCACACACACTCATGTAAACACAAGGGACTGGGATGACAAGCAAGGATTTTACCACTCATTTTTAAAAGAATTAATTGAGGGAAGGGAGTCCCCTGATCCCTCAGACTGCTCTCCATCTCTCACTATTAAACCGTCCCGTGTTAGCTCTTAACCCCCTTTACTCATAAGCTTCGTTGGACAAGAGTCAGCTTGCTAGTCATGCTGTCAGAGCAGAGATACTGGATTAGCTCTTAGCGTCTAACACTTGTGAAAAAATAAGTATTGTTTGTTGAAAATGTAAGAAAAGAATTTTTAAAAAAAAAAAGCAAAATGTAATCAGTAAACATAAGATTTAGCTCAGCTCAGTTCCTCAACCAGCAGCCACATGTAAGTTTTTTGCATTATAGATTTCTGACTTTTTATTGTCACAATCAGCGAAGCATTGCAAATATCAATCCCGTCTGAAGCCTGCTCCAGACACGGGTGTAGTGCCTCAGGAACAGAAGGTGCTGACCTCAGAGCAGGGTGACAGTGAAGACCTGCCAAATTCATATCGTGGCTATTTGGCTGGAACCCTTGCGGGACTCAACAGGCGTGTGTAAATGAGCGAGCTGCTTTGCCCTGAGCGCCATACAAATAAAGATGGGATTAAAAACACTGTCTGGTTGAGACAGATGTGGCTGCACTACACGACTCGATTAACTATAGAACAAAGCCTTTCAGCACAAACTGCCTAAAAGGTGGATCTTATTAGGGTACATTATTTTTGTGTTTTTGTAATGTCCAAGACGTTTGTATTAATGCACTTGGATTTAGGCTTTTTAAAGCTCTATTAATATTCTCAAGCAAGGACCACACCATCAACAAGATACGTTTAGCTGTGTTTTAACAAAATGAAAAGTGTGCGAGACTTGATGAATGCTTGAAGAGTTCTGCTTTCGGCGCGTGTTGTGGGGAAGCTTCTGCAGGGAATTCTTGTAGCACCTGGGAACAACATATGCTTTCAGGTCTCTGTGGAAAGGAGGAATGATATAGTTAACATTTAACCTATGTGATCTTGGGAGCAGTTTTGTAAATGTGATTAAATAACTCTTATGATGAGTTATTTTAGATGAGACATTTACATTACTTTGCACCCCGTAGATGAGTTCTAAGCTCTCCAACACAAAGTTGTTTTTTAAATAATTATTTAAATGAAGTTGCTTTTTCCATAGTTGTGTTTCCATAGACTTAAACACAAACTGTTTAGAATTAATCCGTGTCCTCTCTTTCATTTAGGATTAGTCGGGGAGAACGCACCTCCCATCCCCGACACCAACATGGGGAGCCGCATGTTGCAGAGCATGGGCTGGAGCCCGGGGATGGGCCTGGGTCCAGAGGGCAGGGGCATCACAGAGCCCGTCCGTGCCACACAGAGGCCCAAAGGCACAGGGCTGGGTTTCAACTGAGCACCTGCTTTCTGAATCCTGATGCTGGACCAGGCAGGGAAAAGACGCCCCAAGAGCTACAAGGGGCGAGAGAGATAAGATGCTCCTCGGTGCATGGAACGATTTCAAAGAAGCTCCAGAATAATCCAGGAATGTGAGTCTTAAGAAGGAAGGAATGGGGCTTGCACTAGCAATGGAGTCTGTGTTGAAAGAGAAACTTTCCCATATTGGGGAGCCTTCAAGAAGCCTCGGATATCCACACAGACCGTTCCCACTAATGGAGACGTGAACTGAGCTCGAGAAACGACGTCCAGCGAACATGTCCTCACAAGAAACTCCATGTTGGAGAAAATAAATGACGTTTATGCCTCATTGTTAGTGTGTCAAACTGGCACACTGTTCTCAGCCCTGTTACCTCAGATGCCATCATTATCAGCTAGAAAACCTGCTATTTTGACCATATGCCAAGTGCGTAAATGACAAGGTTTTGTTTTCCTTTTTTTTTGGTCAACTATATTGGATAGTGAGTTAACTATAAACGGTTTTGTCTGATATTGCACAAGAATTTTGGAATCAAAAGTGTAACATTACCTTTTGGTTCCCTTTTATTAATGTAATGAAGTTAGGGTACTCTGTATGGATGTGTGATGGAATATCTGGATGTCCATTTTATTGTTCATTTAATGGAAAAAGTCATCAGAATGTTTTTATCCTTTCAAAAAAAGAGAAAAAGTTAAAACCCCAATTTCCCCTTCATTTAGGACCACTATGTATGCATGTGTAGGCAAGGGTTTGATTTTAAGAAAACACGCGTGAGGTCAAGTCTTGCCAACACAGGTTCTATTTCACATTTTGTTTTGTTATTTTATCCAGACTAACCCTTTACTGCAGGTTGCAGTATTTTGCCCTCGTAGCCATACCCAAATGACTGTATATGAAAATTAGCTATCTGATTGTCACAGGTATTCAAGTCTTTCTATGCACGTTTGGAAATTCCCATGAAATACAGAATATTAATAGAGTTCATTTCACCCTTTTCAGAACTCATTTGAAAAAAATAAAATAATTTTGCAGTCATAATATACATAAAGGTTCAACGTATTATTTGTACTCAGGTGTTTTCACTTAATTAGCCTGATTCTGCCTTTTTTCAGGACTGAAAGTGAGTAAAGACTTGAGGTCTAATCAGGCAGAAGTTCAAACACCTGTGTGACTGCAGGGTCGTGAAGTACAGAATTGTCATGAAAGAAAAACACATGAAGTTTAATCCCATTTTTAAAATTAGTTTCAGACCCATTGCTATTTACTTGATTGTGATATTATTCCATGTATTATTTGAAGCTTACATAGCATACCTGCGGCAATAGCGTGTCCTGAATACAGATGTGAAGTCATTTGAAGTGCAGGTAGAGATATTAAGGTCTAGGGAAAAAAAAGAAATAATAAAGAATTGAGAAAGATGTCGTGCTGTTCGTTTCCTTTACTCCGGCGTTGTGACCACTGAGTACCAGATGGTCTTTAACTTCACAAGGACTGTTCAGAGTCTGATGAGCTGTCGGTGTCAAATATTAACCTCAGAGACTGTCTAAACTATGTGGCACATAGTCCTATGTGGCAAGTCCAAATCTCACATAATGTGTTTTGACTAGATCAAAGGTATCACTTATTGTGGCATGAGGTATATCTTGAGTTGAGCAAGGCCATCATGGCGACATCAGCATAGCATATACTATGCCTTGGGTGCAATGATACAACTAATATTGATCTCTGCATAGTGATATACTATAAAATAGAATGCATGTATTGCACACACAAGTACACCCATGTCTGCATAAGTTGCTGAAAACTTCCATGAGAAAACTATTTTCCATTATTATTATTATTGATATTATTAATATTATACATTATTATTATATATCCACCATTTTGTTAAGGTTTTAGTAACCATGGCTTAGGCGGATGTGCTCTTTGAATGCTTTTAAATAACTGGTGCGACCAGGAAACAATCTGAGTGGTACCCTTTACAGTTGTAAAATCAACTTGACAGTGCTCTATGATTGGCAGACTATAAAACAGGGACGCATTCTAAATAACCTTAAATGTATGTAGGCTATAGCATCTCTTTACTGTAATCTATCTTTTTTCTTATCGGTCAAAATGTATACCAATACCAATAGACCTTTAATAAACAAAAATCAGCCAATCAAATTGTAAAGATTTGGACTCATGTCAGCTAAATATTTGATTTGATGCCTTGGT
This sequence comes from Chaunax sp. Z400, assembly GCA_037577475.1. Lineage (NCBI taxonomy): Eukaryota > Metazoa > Chordata > Actinopteri > Lophiiformes > Chaunacidae > Chaunax > Chaunax sp. Z400. The sequence continues at coordinate 12,385,647 of CM075202.1, forward strand.
TATTTTTAGACATTATGTTTTCCTGTCTGCAGTAATTGAAATCTGTGTATTTGAAGGCCAGTGTGAATGACGCCATGTCATGGACCTATCAAACTTAAAGCCTCTCACCCAGATCCTGACATCCACAAACCAGCAGAACTTTCCAGTCTGGATTTTTCTTAGAGGACACATGCGTACGCTCTCTGTGAAGACAACTTAAATCCATAACTTCACATATGAACATACTCTTCCAACTCTATCAACACATGCATCACATTCACATGCTGACTCAACATCGCTGAAATATGATGCTCCCTCTGTCTCCCTCCCTCCTCGCCTCTCCCTCTCTCTCCCTTCTTTGCAAGGCTGCGATAGAAATCCCTCCTCTGTATCTATGGGAATGCAGGAGCAGGTTGGCAGGTAAACTCAGCACTGGGTCAGAGAGGAGTGGGAGAGGGAGAGGGGGAATGTGTGTATGTGCGTTTATGTGTTTGTGTGCACGTGCTGCTGCATCGCTGAGCTCCGGAGACCGGAGGTGAGGAGAGCCGGAGCGTTTGTCCTTGAGACTGACTGACTGACTGCAGCTGTAGAGCGGAGAACCAGCCATCCAGCCAGTGGATGAACCTGACAGTGAGTACTGAGCAGAGGCAATAAGACAAAAAAATGAGAAGAACTAGACACAGGATTCTTTTAATGGCAGCAAATTGGTTTTTGTGTCTTGTCTGCTTGGAAACAGTCCGGTGTGTTGTTTGAATGGAAACAGAGGTGTGTATAATATGTGTCTATGTGTGTGTGTGTGTGTGTGTGTGTGTGTGTGTGTGTGTGTGTGTGTGACCAGGTGAAAGTCTTCTCCGCTCCCAGGTGAGCTCATCTCTCAGTCTTTTTATTGGCTGCCGTCAATACTTGCTTTTTATCCAGTGTAGGACTTTGCAAGCAGTTCAGCAATTATTCGGTTATGCAGTTTGTCTGCAGCAGCGTCCACTGTGTCTTTGTGTGTGTGTGTGTGTGTGTGTGTGTGTGTGTGTGTGTGTGTTTGTGTGTGGCATCAAGACAAATGTCAGTAAATGTAACATTACTGTACATCTCTGCAACTCTGTCTCTCCTCTTTCTGATCTCCCACTGCTCCTGTTGACAGATCGATAGTTATGCATCTATAATTGGAAGCCATCATTTATGGCGACCCTCCAAAGCGAGCCATTATCATGTGTAATCTTGCAGAAAATTACATTTTGACTGGTGTTCCTTGGCGTGGCCAGGAATCAGTGGACTGTGCTGAGCGGGCTAACAGGCTGCAAGGGATGGCAGGAAGGTGGGCTGTACAACAAGAGGACCCTGAAGTCCATGGAGGGGTTTTGTAGGACAGACTGAGGGGAGGTTGGAGCCATGAGGCAAAGCCCCAGCAGTGCCCCTGGGTGCATCTTTGTGATCAGATGAGGAAGGACAGGAGGGAGCTGTAGACAGACAGAAAGCGTGGCAACGCAGTGTGAAGGATAGGACAGAAGAAGGGAATGAGGTGTGGCAATCGAAGAAAGACAGGCGGTAGTTTTTGGCAGTAACTCTGTGGTGTTAGACAGCGTCATGAGCTGAGACTGGCTAACCTGTGGAGCTGCTGACAGAATGTGTTAACCCCGTGAGAGGGCTGGATCTAGATGGATGGGTAGAAAAGAATGGAAAGCCGGAGGGCAGACACATAAAGCTGTGGTAGACTTTTTTTCAACCGACGTGACAGGATAGCTCTTTTGTGTACGTCTGTGTTGATTTGTTTACTGTAGACGTGCTGACAGTGGGCCACAGGGCTAAATTTGCCACCTGTGGAGATAAAAGTGATATGATGAGATAGACTGCATGCTGTTCTATCTGTGTGTGTGTGTGTGTGTTAATGTGAAACTGTGTATAATAGTTCCTGACATCAGCAGTAGGTGTATGGTGCTGACTCCCAGGATTCTGAGTTGGCCCCACATCGGCGTCGCCTCGCCTACGACAGGTCTGGGAACCAGGTGTGTGTGTGTGTGTGTGTGTGTGTGTGTGTGTGTGTGTGTGTGTGTGTGTGTGTGTGTGTGTGTGTGTGTGTGTGTGTGTGTAAAAGGGAGGGCTGACATGTGAAAAAAATGCGTATGAACCACATCTGTTCAAGTGAAGTACATTTTATTTCTAATTTATTTCCACTATATTTAGCTCGAAATCACAATCAGTGGTGAAAGAAGTGCTCAGATCCTTTTCTTGAATAAAAGTACCACAACTTTACACGTAAAAGTCCTGTCTTTATAATCCTATGTAGTACAGTACAAGGTTTGTGTACATCTAAATGTACAGATTTAAAGTTTCAAATACAGAAGTGCCCTGCAGGAAAAAATATCCCTTATGACTTATATATGATGATGTATTATCTTAGACCATTAGCACTGAAGCATCAGCTGTAGCTGCTTTGGATTGGGCTGATTTTAAATACTTAGTTCTGTCCAGTGGTTTCCAACCTAGGGATCAGGTCCCTCAAAAGTGTCATGAGATGATTAATTATGGGGCTAAAAGGTAAAAAACAAACAAAAAACAAACATGCTGCCACATAAATCTGTATTAGTTTTATAAACATTCATCACTAGTATTTGCACTTTTTAGCCATGCTTGCAACAATAGAGACGTTGATTGTTCAGTCAACCTCTTTCTTCCCCACAGAAATATCTCAACAACTATTTGATGGACTGCCTTGACTTTTGGTGCAGGCATTCATGTCCCCCAGAGGATGAATTGCGATGATTTGTGGTGATTTATGAACTTTTAAGCATTTGAGTTTTGTCCAAATACTTTGGTTTATAACAAAATAACTAACTTTGCATTTAGGGATGATTAGACAGTGGTAGCACACGAACGTGCTAAACTAAGATGGTGAACATGGTGAGCATTATAGCAGCCCAACATCTACATGAGCTTATTGTTATTGTGAGCATGTTAGCAAGCTGATGTTCTCATTTGGCTGTCAGTACCATTCTTTTCAGTAAAGCCTGACAGGGCTGCTAGCATTCTTTTGGCTTCAAACACTATAAAATAAACCATCAAAGAAGTTTAGAGGGATTTTTTTCTCTTTTTTTGCCTGTGGCCTAACTGTTATGTAACTCATCGACATCTAATTTATGACAAGGAGCCTCTGCTGTGAGCTGCTTTTTTTTGTGAGATGTCACAAGTCAATAGAGTTGGGAACCACTGGTTTAATGTAACACTTATTTATATGCAAAGCAACTAGCAGCTGCAGCCACCAGATATAAGTGGTAGAGTGAAATATAGTGCTGTAAAAGTATTAAGTAGCAGAAATTACAAGTACCAGTGCCTCAAAATCTTACTTAAGTACAGTACTTGAGTATGTAATGTACTTAGTTACATTCCACCACTGCAAATGAATATGATTTGAATATGGATTTTATCATAAAGATGTCAAAATGTCAAAATCAATAGACACACGTGAGACTTGATGTCATGGAGTAAACAGGAACAACTGCAATATTACATTATCAAGAACCAGAATCGCAATATAATCAAAAAAGTATATGAAAAACATGGACCGGAGAAGATGTTGAGCAACTTGCAGGTGCTGCTGGACCTGGATCACAAAGCGACCCTGCACCACGAAGTCCCTGAATGAAAGACGGACCCAGAAATACACAAGAGGGCTTGAAACTCAAGGACACACTTCACAGAGAGGCAGAAGAGACAAGAGATGTCCCTCTTCCCCCCCCCCCCCCCCCCCCCCCCCCTTCTAATTCAAACACACTGCAAAGCTGTCACGGCTGAACCCAGGCTACTGTCCGTGCTGGTGTCCAGAAGTTGACCAGTTAATCCAGTACTGCTTTTAGAGAATATGAAGGGACTTCTGTGTGCTGTGGTAATCCACATTATGTTGTTAGGAGAGCCTTGGTTACGTAATCACCCTAAGAACCTCCAGATGGGCCAGAAGACAAAAAGGCATGATGACGGGACGGAGGACACAATGAAATGAACTGTGAGCTTCCTCTTTAATCAAAGTAAGCTTGGAATTCATTTAGATGCTTTAATAACGCTTTAAACAATCAGCCCTTGACACACTTGTGGTCAGTTTAAGGGAAAAAGCTGCTGTGAATGTCAAATAGATGTATCCACTAGGGGGCCCTCCAGTCCCTGAGTTATTAATTGTGATAGCCTGCATCTCTACAGTTTCCCTTCTGTGCATTTTGTCTAAAAACTCCTAAAAAAGGATCCTAAACCGGTCCCAATGAAACCCTGCCTGCCTGGATGCCTTCTGTGTGGATACGCTTTCCAACGCTGACTCACTTCCTCCCCAGTGGGACTGTAGGATCTCCAGATAAATGAAAACCATTTGAGGACCATTGACCCTCTGAGGACGGGAGCGGCAGCAGGTCCCAGCAGCTTTAAGTGACATTTCTATGGTTACGTTGCTTTAAGTTTCTCCCAGAGGCTTTCTAAGGTTTCTGGCTGGGACGTGTGTGACCTCTGATCCCTGTACAGTGCACAAGAGATCAATATTGATCCTATTCCAGCTTTGCTCATCTGTCAGTCAGTTATCTTTTTATGTATCATTTCCCTCCCATCCATCTATTTAAAGACGCCAAACTGTAAAGGAAATGAGCTGCTGTCATTTCTACATCACCTATCTCTCTATTTCTTTCTCTGTATTTCTTTTCTTTTCATCTTTCACAACTATAACTCCCCCTCCCGCCTTTTCTAAACCATTCAAGTGTCTGAGAGGTGGTGTGTGCAGCGAGACAATGGTGTTTAGGCACAGTGTCAATAGTCTTTCTTTCTGTCTCGGTAATTGATGGATGGCTGCGAGTCAGGCATAAACTAAGCAGATTACACTCACTAGATCTGTTGGGCTGATGCTAATGTGTGCGGTGGGGGTTGGAGTCGCAGGGTGACTGTCCAGTTTTAGGAGTCAATCCGACAGCTGTCCCTGGAGGCTGAGATTTGGTGGCTGTGAGTTGAAGGATTAGGAGAAGGGGGTGAACACACAAACACACACACAAACACACACACACACACACACACACATACACAAGGGTGTCTGCTTCACCCGTACTTTTCTTTTTACTTTTCTTCAGAGAGAAATGCTTCTGGTGTGTGGGGACAGTATCTGGCAGCTGGGTGCTCTGTTACAGCCAGCGTCCGGAGCAGCTATTGAGCTCAGCCTCAGCAGTCTAAAAATATCTATATTTTAATGCATGTTCAGTTTCATTTCCTGCATTTCACTTGTTTCCATCTCTTGTGATTCCTGGATTTTGCTTTTCTTCGTGTCCTTGTCTCCTCTGTTGACTTTTCTTGTCAGTCACCGTCTGTGATTTTGTCATTTTTGTTTGTAGACATGTTTTGTTTTTGTTTTTTTATAAGCCTGAAGGTTTTTATTTAATCCAAACTGTACAACCATCCATCCATACATTGCATTGTCATCACAGTGTGTACTGAGTTAGCTAAAAATAAACTTGTCAGTGTCCACTGATGGATGAACTATCAAGCAGCATGTTTTTTTTAAATGATCTCAAACTCATTTTTGCCATTTCTGTCCTGCAATTTCTTGTCACTTATACCCCAACAAGAGGTATCTGGCATCTATCTATCATTGGCTGGTCTATTGGCAGGGAAGATTCATTGGTCTAGCTCTACTTTATGAGAATCCACAAAATTGCAAAGTGGTGCTTTGAGCTAAATTCTGACATCAACATGCCCACAAGTTGCAGTGATAGTGCCAACATGCTGACAAGTAATAAGTAAGTAAACCGCACCATTAATCTAGATTATTAGCTGGCTAAAATTTGCTAATTATCAAAAAAAGATACATCCGTTGAGGCTGATGGGGATAACATTATTACCTGTAAACAAGAGTTGTTGTTGATGTTTCGTGTGTGTGTGTGTGTGTGTGTGTGTGTGTGTGTGTGTGTGTGTGTGTGTGTGTGTGTGTGTGTGTGTGTGTGTGTGTGTGTGTGTTTAGGGGTGGATCTTTGGGGGGCCAGAGACATGACACTGCCGCCTGTATGTAGCTGAGATAATGCAGATTTAGAGTCATTCAAATGGATTTCATGTATCTGTGAAAGGTCTGAAGTTACATCTAGAAGGAACTTAAATCCAGATCCATCATTATGGAAAATCATATTTTTGTCGATTACTTAATTTGGGATGAGGCGGATTTGAGTAATGTGACGTCATCGTTGGGTTTGTGCTATGCGCTGCATGATTTCTTCACAGTCCTACAAAATGGAATACATGCATCGTGCACACTCACTCACGAGCGCATCAATTTCTGCTGTCAGAGACCTGAATGCTAACGAAATAGTCCAAAGGGCTCTTAGGTGGGAAAATTATTTTCCAGTTGTTCGGGTTTTAGTGACAGATTTATCCTCTGGGCAACATGAATGCTGCCCAATTTCATTTGAATCCATCCTGTAGCTACTGAGACATTTCAGCCCGAATCTGACCTGAATGGACCTGAACCTGAACCTGAACTGACTTACATGGGCTGAAAATGTCATAGATTATTTGACATGTAAATAATCCCCTTTAATCATTCCCCTTAATCTGAATTCAATCGCGACCTTTTCGATGATAACTGTTCAATCGACTGATTAAATTCAATGAGAGCAACATTTCAATCTGCAGCCTTTTTATTTATATTGGCCTACCTTGAATTTTATCATACTCCGCACAGAGCCTCTGCAAAGTGAAACAAAAAGCTTTGTACCATGAAACACAGTAATAAGGAAATTATCAGAAAAACAAACTACTCCAGAGTGTTCTGCCCTTCAGGTGTGACACTTGACGCCACGGTGGCTTTACTCAAGTGTGCCTTACTATTGTTGTGGTGTGTCTCAAGACCTCTCAGCTGGTGCCAAGGAAAATATCAGCCGTCGATAAAAAATTAATAATCTCTGCACTTGGCTTTTGTGTGACTATGTGAAAAAAATTCCTCAACTTGGTTTGAGGAAATAAAGAAGCCATTGATGGCAGCTGCCAAACTAAAAGCCACTGAGAGATAAGAGCCACTTGGCTTTAACGTCAACATTGCATTTCCTAAATGGTTTATAGAAGATAATTTCTCAGTGTAGATAATGTTTTATGTGATACATTAACTTGAGGAGATTTGGTTTGATAGTAGCACTCAGTGTCTGGCTTTTTGTATTTTATGGTCGAGATAAAATTATCTACCAGTAGAAATCACACTCTCTTTATCTTTCATGGGTTTTTATATGCACTCTCTCCATTGTGTTCGCATGTGCTTGCGTTGGTATGTTTGTTTACACATGAAGTGTGTCTGTGTATGTGGCTGCTTTAATGCGGTGTGTCTCTCTGCCGCCGAGCTGTTTTATGTGGTGCATAATGGGATAAGGCCTACTCTATGCAGTCTGCTGTCTGGCCTTTATCTGAGCAACAGATTAGCGCAGGTGATTTCATTCCTGTAGAGATTGGTTTCGGCGGGGGTCAAATCAGAGCACGGGCACAACGTCATGGCGACGAGAGAGGAAGAGACAGGAAAGCTGAGGCTGATGGGGAAAGTACAGAAATTCAGAGGTTCACGACCACCAAACTCCCCTCGACATCTTGATATTTTTGATGCTGTAATATTATTGGCTTTATAGGCTGGAAGTAATACTTCCCAAACATGAATAAACATTTACCCACTCTATTATATTTTGTTCATTTGCAAACTCAGGTGATCATCTGCACATGCACACTATAAGGATATTTGTTGTCACGGCCTTGCGTGTGTGTCAGTCTTTTAAGTGGATTAGGACGTTGTGACAACAGGTTGAAAAAGACTCACCTGATCCTTGGCTGCTCACTCTGACCACACTCTCAGTGGAGAAATGACACTATTCATCAGTAGATTAGCTGGATTACTGTCATTCAATCATTGCTCTTATGATTCAACGCATTTCACAGACGTTATATTCAAATCAAATCTGGTTGCATTGTATTAGCAACTTAAAGAAGAACGTTTGAAGCATAAAAATATTGATTTGATCATTTGGAAAGGGTATATGAAAGATTTGAAGAACTTGAGGTGCAAAAAGCCTTTTTTGGAATGTCAAACGCTTCTTACTGTGCGTCTCATTGTGCATCCACGTGTGTGTTGCCAGTGAAGAGCATCACATTCGGCACATAGCCATAGCTGATTAGAACAGATAAAAGTACTGTAACAGTGTTTCAGTTCAGGCTTGGTTACAAACATGTATGTGTTTCTATATGTTGATGTCCGTATGCCTATTCATATCTGTGCTAATTGATTTTGTAGGGAACTAGTCAGTTCCTTTATATCCAGTGTGTCAACATTATTTGGCCCAGACTTTTAGGACCACTTTGGATCTGAGTAATGCTTCATCAAATCATTTTTTTTTCATTGTTAGTGAATCTCTATTTTCAATCAGTCAATCCATTTTTTCGTCTATATTTCAGAATATTGTAAAAAAAGGCTCATCATCATGTTGTCCGACCAACAGACCAAAAGGATATTCAATTTATTATTATATGATATTAGAAAAATAATCAGCTTATTTTCACATTTTAGAGGCTGGAACATGATTTGTTTTTTTGTTTTTTTACTAAATAAATGTTTACTATTATAAAAATGTTTTTTGTGTGTGTCTAATACTCAACTGAGTTTTATATCTGATCATTCTGTTAGAAACAAGTTTCTGTCATCGGCATTTTATTCCCAAACACACAATGCAGAGACCATTGCATTCTTATAAAATTCTAATTTGGATTGAAGACCATGCAACTCTGTGTTATGGTGCATTTTGGGGCAGTATGCTAGCAAATAATTAAAAAGGTATCCCTTAATTCATACACACACATTGATACAGGTAATTATTTCTCCTTTTTTTCCCTCAGCCAATATGATAAAAACAGAATCTGCCGTTATTAATGGAGCACTCACCTTCTAAAAAGCCTTGTAAAAACCTGTGAAATACAAAACATCTTCAGTTTTCATATCCACCTGCCCCATGAGAGGCCAGCCCTCATTGGCTCAGAGGACATCCAATCAGCTGCCAGCTCAGTGATCCAGGGGAAGGCCATTCAAATGGTGTGGCTGAGTGCTCGTGAGGGTCAGCTCTACTTGTCACACTCAGCCAACTCCAGTCGCAAGAGTCAGGACTTCAAAGGCCGCCAGCGGCTGTTGGTGAGAAGTGTGAGTGACAGGAAGACAGATGCAGGGACAATGAGAAGGGCTGGGAGTGTGACACAGGACTAGTGGATGGAGACAGAGTTTGGAGGCAGATTAAAGAGAAAGTGACAAAGAGTAGAGTTTATCAAATCTGTAGAAGAGGGAGGATAAAGTTTTGAAAAAAAGAGAAGCAGACAGGAGCAGACGTCCCCGGACACACATTTTTCTCCTCTTCACAGCATGGTTGCAGAGCGCACATGGATTTAGTTGACCTCTACCTCCCAGAGTGTTTCACCTACCACTCTGACACAGAGTAAGTACTTTCACTCTGCAAAATGCATTGAGTACTGAGTTGTGTACTCTCAAAAGTGTCCTAGAGGTGTGACACTTCAGAGGCTTCCTTGTTTGATTTGTGGGATGTTTTTTGTATATTTTATGACTCAGAAAGTTCTCTTATGCCCACATACTGGCTAGTTTTCTGTTTGTTCTGTACGAGCTTTTCAAGTTGGTTTGAATATTTTAAGAATTGGGTTCATTCATGGCACATTTGTGCACTTCAAATAAAGATTTGATAAATAAAGAATATTTGAGAAAATTGGAGTGTGAGAATAAGGATCCATCAAGAAAAACAAGTGTAAGGAGGAACATGAGTATTTCAACTTCCATGCTTAAGAATTATCACTTTTCCCTCTACCTTTTGAAAAATATGTTTGCTTCTGCTTTTACAATATCCACTCATAAAGTGGTTACAATTTACAATCTGTTTATTTAAGAAAAATGCACATATTACACATACATATTTAAAATGATCCCTGTATTTCACATCTGCATCTTATTTTCATGTTAAATAACCTGCAAGTTTTTAAAAATCAGTTTTAGGCCTGCAGAGTTATTTCTGGTAGTCCTGACAATTACTTTCATTTGCAATTAATCAAATGATTATTTTCTTGTGAATTAGTTCATTTAAATGACAGGACAACAGCCATTCATGCTCATTAATTTCACCTAAAGCCTAAGAAAACATCTGTTGTCCAACAGGTCTCAAAGATATTCCATTTAAAATTACATAAAAAAAAGAAAATCAGAAAGTCCTCACAATTAAAAATATGAAATTGTTCAGCATTTTTGCTTAATAAATTTATTGTTATCATTTATTTTTATTCCCGCTTCACTGACTAATCAATTATTGACTAATTGTATTGGCTTTTTGAGGTATTAAAAAAAAAGAGCTTCCTGTAAATAAGTGAAGGTCGAAAGAAAATTTCCATGTGTGGTGGTTTGTTTGCATTGCTTACAGTTGTCATTGTCCAGCTTGTTTGTTTGTTGATAGTGATGGTGAGTGGATAAGACCAGTTTTGGAGGAAACCAGTCCTGGTGTCGGGTCATCCTGTGCTGGTGATTATCTTCCCCGGCTGACACGAACAAAGATAATGACAGCTTGTGAAAAGCTGTGCGAAGCAGCTGTTTGATTAGCCCACTGTTATTTGACTGCCTTTCTTTTCTGTAAACATATAAAATCATGTACATTATCGTCGCTGCTGCTCTTTTGCATCAGCTGTGGCCCAATCTCTTTGGCTCTGGGAGCACATTTCATCGAGTGTTTTGGGATGGAAATGTATTTCCCCCAGCAGAGACCAATCAAGAGAATTCAGATACAGACAGACAGACAGATGAGGACCAAGAAGACAGGGAGGCAGAAGACATGTGGATATACGGGTTGACTGATTGCTGGTGACAGAAGCAGCCAGATAAAGAATGGGAGACAAGGAGTCGATGGCTGCAGATGATCCCCCTGCATGGCACGCGATCCATGTTTCCAGAGCCTGTGGGTCCGATCTCCAGCCACAGGCACCTCATCTCCCAGCTAACAGCTTCGTCCAAAGCCTGACTAAGGCTCTTACGACTGGCCGGGGGTGCCACTGATCCCTGCTCATCTCTTACTGGCTCATTAGTAAAAAAACAAAAAAAAACCACCATTGAGACCCCACTGACCTAAATAGTTGCTCCTTGGGGTTGGTGTTAGAGCTGAAATCAAGAGGGTCTGAACAGTTTCTGTTTAAAAAAAAAAAGAAAAAAGAATTTTAGAGAGAATCTTTGTTGCTTTTCATTTTATTGTCACTTCCCTGAAGCTTGTGTATTTTTCTTAACCCTCTTTGCATTTCTCGGTCAGTTCTCTCTTACTTTCTGTTTTTCATTCCCTCCCAGTCTTCTTGCCGCTCTTCCTCCCGCCCAGCCTCCCTCATCCGTTGTGTCATTGTCTGCATTATGACTCTGTTCATTTGAAAGTGTGTGTTGCCTTCTCTTTTTCCTTTCAACACTCCCAGGTTAATGAGCCACACGACGGCCCCTTTCTTTCTGTTCCTGTCCGGCCCTTTCACACTCCCTCTATCTGTCTGCCTTTCTTGTAATTCCCTCCCGCCTCTCTCCTTCTTCTTCTTCTTCTCTCTTTTTTTCTCTCCTGTCGTTTCACGCTTAATTTTGGCTTTTGTTTCCAGGGAGCAATTACAGTTGTTTTGGACAGAAAGGGGTTAAGGTATGATAAGTTAAATACCCACTGACACACACCCTTTACTGATTTACCCCTGCTGCATGCCGATGTAGGAGCTGCACCAACCGTCTTGATGGTTTTTATGTGGGGTTGTAGATTTGTAATCTGTCAGAGTGAATATTATATCACATCTGATCACCTCACTTTAATGTCTTTTCATTATGAAAGCAAAGCGTCACCCACTCTCCTTATCTTCTTCCTCTCAATCATGCGTTATGATCGGAAAGTACCAAGAATTCCTCTCTCTGTACCTGTCAGAGACTTGACACAACAATATGGACGTCTGTGATGGATTGGCCGATGAGTAAACCAGTGAAATCACTTCAAAAGGAAACTGGAATCTCTTCACGGTGGAGATGGCAAGGGGAAGAGGGAGTTAAAATGGCATCTTGTACACAACACACAACACACTGTAATGTTGCCTAAACAGTGATGTTAATTTTCCAATTGAGAAGATAGGAGACTCGGTCAGAGCTCAATCAGGAAACAAGATTTATTTACTCAACTGTGTGCACAGAGGGAGAGAGGAGGTCTCACACTGAAGACTCACCATGTCTCTAATTAGACAGAGAAACAATCTAATCTAAAGCATCCTACCAGGATAACAGGTAGAGGTGTCAGCCATTAGTTCCAACCCTTGAAATTGAAATTAAATGAATGATGACAGACTATCAGGTGTATTGGACGAGTCAACTTGTTTCCATTTCAGAATTTTTGCATTATATAGTTAATGTTAAACATGTTTCAGTATTTCTCCTGTAGATAATGGGGGGAGTGGGCTCCCCGTGTTAACCAACTGTTCCTGGTGCGATACCTGACTTTCAGTACAAATTGATGTTTTTTTTGGATAGCTTATCACCAGGAAATGTAAGATTTTACATTGTTAAGATAAAAGCCTCTCAAATCTTAAAGCCAACCGAGTTAATATTTCTAATATTTCTTATCAATTGATTAAATAATAATAATTAGATGGAGCCTAATGTGAAAGGGGTCACATGCAGTGAACAAACACAGAATTGTCAATGCAGTTTCCCACAAGTATATATATATTTTAAAAAAACTTTTTACCATCCTTAAGCTAATTGTTTTGGTTTATGACCCACATTTTACATCTTTTGATTCACTCCCATTTGCTCAGTGATGTCATTTCCAATTAGAGAGGGCTGCTGTGAAAAAGTGAAAAAGCTCTCGCAAATTGTAAATTACCTGCTCAACACGAAACAGCAGAGACAGAATTAGCCTCCAGCTAGTTGGCATAGTGCAGCATTTAGCTGCTACTGAGCCAAATAAGCTTCTGAGCTAAAAGCAGACTTAGGTCAAAAGCACCTCACCAAGTAAATGCTAATGTTGTCATATTCACCATAAAAACTCCATAAGGTGATGCATCTAAGTTGCTGCACTGCCCATTCTGTAAGTGACCCAAAGTCAAACAGTTTAAATGTTACTATTATCTTTAGAGGAACTTCATCCAAGCTCAAGTCTAAGATAAGATAAATTATGATTTGGATCAAAAACTGAAGATAATGATGAAGTTCAATGCCAACTTTTGGTCCTTCACTGTTTATGGTACTGTGTTCTATGGGGATATTTCTAAAAGATGATTGAGGTTTGACACCCAGCCTCACTTCAGACAGCAGATGCTGCTGTTATGTTGCTATAGTTGCTTGTTGGCCCTTTTGGGGTCTACATGTCTGTCTCTTACTGTCCATGTGTGAGTCTGTCTTTGTGGGTTTGTAGAGGGGTCAGTAGCGCGTGCCCATGGTTTACTCTGGGGGTGGTTAAAAGCAGCCGGTCTTTTTGCCTACCAAATGTCTTGTGGCCGAGAAAACGCTGATTTACATGACAGGAAACAGACTGACTTTGATTCGCCTCACCAGGCCAAGATCAGGGATGGGAGAGACGCACGGCTGTGGGGATTTTGTGTGTGTTTGTGTGTGTGTGTGTGTGTGTGTGTGTGTGTGTGTGTGTGTGTGTGTTTCTCTGCATGTGGAGGAGTGCAGCAGAGTGCAAGATTTTTTAAAGTTGGCCTGGCGACAAGCAGTTTCATGCAAGTATGTGTTGGGGTGTTTATGAAGACACTTGCTTTAAAAGGTGTCTGTAAGCGTGTGTGCAGGGAGCCTTTCAAACATGTTCCCGATCATGTGAATGCATGTAGAGAAGTGCAAGCCTGCCTCTGATTTTTATTTTTACATCCGCACATGAACGCCTGACGCCACAATGTGAGTGTGTGTCTTCAGGATGTGTGTGTGTGTGTGTGTGTGTGTGTGTGTGTATACGAGCACAGATCACATGCCTGTGAGCCCATACACCTCAGCTGGTTTCAGATGCTTTTTTCTCCTCGGCGTGGTGACAGAGAGTCTGTTGTGGTTGCATTGCAATCCAATAATAAAGTAACTATAAACACTTAAACATGCAGGCCTAGAGGATTTATTTAAAGTAGTTATAATGGAGGCATTCCGACAAAGTACAAAATACATCATCAATGCCAAGACAAAGGACAAAAGAAAGTCATTAGAAAATAGTTTGATAAATATCAATATAGCAGACTATTTTGGTCATGAAGTCATTCTTTATGGTCCGTTTTTTTGTGTGCTTTTTATGCACAATTTCATCAACATTTTATCTCAGTTAATTGCATTTCAAAATAGATTTTCAATGTCTCCACATTTTCTAACTTTTCCAAACAGTAAATGAAAATCTGTGATCTGTTAAAATCACCTGTTCAACCGTTTTCGGCTCAAGTATCTGACAGGTGGAATATGATGAGTAATTGAGAGAGCCGTTAAAAGGCAGGGGAAAAAAAACCACGACAAAGATGTTGGCATTGAACATAAGGGCGATGATGATGCGGATGATCGCTGGTTTGGCTATTTCCCTAGGTTTGCTTAAGCCATCTCCTTTGAAAACAAAGCAGTGTAATGGACAGCAGCTTTGCATATGTGGGAAATCACAAACGGCTGGTTTAGATAGGACTGGGATGGATGGATGCATGACTGAAGAGAGGTGGAGGTGTGGAGGCAGTCTTAGCATTGGAGGAGTGATGAAAAAAAAAGAATAAAGAAAGAGGAGGTTTTTCCCAGGTGCTTATTAAATGATCTGTGTAAATGATGCATGACTTAATAAAACCAATCAAGGCCTGCAGACTTGAAGGTCAATTACTGGTCATTAATATTAATAAGAACTCCGAGGTGACTCATAATATGAAGCTGACCTGAAAGTCAAATCTCTCATCAACATGAATATGTATTACAAGGAGGTGCATATACAATAAAATTTATTGCTTTCTCTCCTCTTTTTTCCCCCTCTCTCCTCTCTTTCCTCCAGACATCTCAGCAGGATGTCAGTGAGGGGTTTAGACCCCACGTGTCCCTCCACCATAAAGCGTGAGCCCTCCAGCCCCAGCCCCAGCTCTCAAGGTGATGTCAGCCCAGCCCAGCCCAGCCCTGGAAGCTCTTCCTCGGACACAAACTCCAGCTACGGGCCCCTGATCAAGGGCCATAACAATGGGCTTGACTCGCCAAGCATCTATGGTCACGCAGCAGGGTTGGCCAGCAATGTTGGAACAAACAGGTTGGTGCATGCATTATATTATGCCTTAATTTTTGAACCCCATTTCAGACATTAAATAGAACCACTAATACAACAGGAGCAC
Source organism: Chaunax sp. Z400 (assembly GCA_037577475.1). NCBI lineage: Eukaryota > Metazoa > Chordata > Actinopteri > Lophiiformes > Chaunacidae > Chaunax > Chaunax sp. Z400. The sequence goes on from CM075202.1 coordinate 12,400,968, forward strand.
ACTCCTTTTAATGTTTCCCTCCTTCTCTCCACGTCTAAACAGAAGGTTTGTGGAGGAAGAAGAAGTGAAGTGCGAATTCATGCTGGGGACGGTGGCCAAGCGGCTATGCCTGGTGTGCGGTGACGTGGCCTCGGGCTACCACTATGGTGTGGCCTCCTGTGAGGCCTGCAAGGCCTTCTTCAAGAGGACAATCCAGGGTGAGAGAGATCAAATACATGCACATTTATGCACAGGAACATGCTCAGGTTTATACTTAGAATTGAGTTTATTGTGCATGGCTGATAATGCCTTCCTGCATCATATAAACCTGTTTTACAAGCAACTCGGCGCAGATAGTACCCTGAGCATTTGTTTTGGTATAAACAGGTCCCAATCAGTTAGCTCACAGCTTCCACCTCCGAGAAAGTTTTTTTTTTTTAAAAGACCTGTTTGCAAACAACTGATATGTGGTTAAACTGTGCATGGTGTATATAGTCAACATGTTTGAGATTAGGCGTTTAACATTCAGACAACATATCTTGTATCTGCATTTGCATCAGCCCTGAAATCCATCAGTGGTGAGAGTGTGGGTGTTTTAAAAAGGATCGCCCTGTGCTCAGTCGGCTTGAAGCCCATGTCGAGGACCTGGCAGGCTGCATTGTATTTAGGCATTGAGATGTTGGCCGCTGTAGGTGGGTTCAAAGAGCAATCAGGATGAGAGGCTGTCAGATCAAACAGGGGGATCTGATGTCGGGCTTATCAGCTACTTCCTGTTTCTGATCGAGGGTGGCAGCTGAGGGCGTCTGCAACTGGCTGAGCGCCATCGAGCTTAAGGTGCACGTTTGCTGCCATGGCTATTACTCCCAATCAGGTGCTGGGAGCATTTTTTTTATTTATTGTGTTGCACTGATTGTGAAGAATAAATTAATGAAAGTGTTTTTCTCAAGATTTTACATAGTTATAAGTTTAATTATAGTGAGAAGAACAGCGGCTGTTTAATGTTTTTGGTATCTATGGAGGGAGCTTTGTCAAGTCTGAGAAAATAAACCTGATGATGTCATAGTGATGACATCAGGGTAATCTCGGATTCACAAGAATTGGGGGTGTGGAGTATGAAACAGCTGAGAATTTACCAGTTAGGCATGGTCTAATGAAAGACTCCTTGTAGTTGCATCATGAAAAAAGTAGATAAAGTCGGGATAGCTTGGCCTCCACTGCTTCATTTCTGGAGGATATTGTCTGTCCGTCTGTTGTTTGTCTGTCTGTCTGCATTTTTTTTTGTTGTCTGTAGCATAAAGTATAGCTTCTCCAAACTTTACAAATATATTTCTTATCCTCTCTGCTCTCCCACAGGTAACATTGAATACAGCTGCCCAGCATCCAATGAGTGTGAAATCACCAAAAGGAGGAGGAAATCCTGCCAGGCCTGCCGATTTGTGAAATGTCTGGCTGTGGGCATGTTGAGAGAAGGTCAGCTACACACTGAAATCCTATTTGTATGATTGTTTCTGTATTCCAGGACTGATCGGTTGGTAAGCTTGGAAGACATTCAAACCTCATACTTTAGACAGTTGAGATGGAGAAAAAGCACTCAAAGAGTGACGCTAACTCGAGTCTGATTGCATTTTCTCTGTTGTGCATTCCTGACAACAATACCCTGATTACCAGCTGAGATTCTCTATGTCTCACCTGGTGATTGCATGCACTGTGGTTCTGTAGACTGTAGTGAAACCTAAAACTTTTGACAGTTAAACTTCAACCCCGTAGTGCCAGCTGTGATGTGTGTGTGTGTGTGTGTGTGTGTGTGTGTAGGTCTGTGTATGGGCAGTAAACACACTGCTGAACAATGCATAGCTGGGCCTTTGAGGGGGAGGAGAGAACTTCTAACTCTCCAATTGTGTTGAAACTTTGCTAAACAGTGTTCCTTCAAAATAGCTTCTGGAAATCTGCCAGTGAGTGTGTATGGAGGCGTGTGTGCAACACTGCAGCAGCTAGTCATATAACAGAGGGACATGTTGCTAGGGGCCCCTTAGAATTAAACTGTAGGGGACTTCTTTTTTTTTTAAGTTGAAGAATTTAGTGGCAAATTTAATGAGAATGGGACAAGTAATCTATCCAACCCATGTTTTTGCTTTTTGACAGATTTTTTTAAATTTTTTTTTATTTCAGAGGTTAAATAATAAAAAATAAAAAATAAAGGTTTTGGCAACAAGCTTCCACTGGCCAACATTTTTATGCAGCTAATTTCTACTATGCAGAACATCATGATGTATCGTGACATGTACACATACCACACAGAGAGTCTGTGACCACAGTCAGGTGCTCCTTTGGTCTGACTGTGTGCCTGTCTGGTGACATATTGTCCAGATTTAGAAGTGACTCAAAAGGGAAAACATTAGCGACCTCCTACTGTACTGACCACTTTCTGCACGCTGTGAAGGGCCAAGAGATGATAATAGAGAGGGGAGAGCAGATAAAAAGTGTGTGCTTGACTGTGGCAAACTGACGGATAATAAAAGTATAGATGCAGCATTTACTTGGTATTTAGTTGTTCTCAGGACAGCAGTTCATTTGTTATATTATTGAGGAAGAAAGAGGGGGAAAAAAGGAAAATATAATCACATAATATTAACTATATTATCATCCACTCTGGCTCTAAGCATAAGCTGCTTGCTCCAACTATGTCATCAGCTTGCCAGTCGTTAAATGGATATTTGTGACTTTTACTGCTGTTCATTTCACAGAGAAACAAAAAGAACACCATGAAATTCTTCAAAGACGAGAGGAGTTAAGTGAATCCAACACTCACACTATTACAGTTATTATTATTCATACTTTAGTATGAGTCGACATCAATTTAATGGTATCCTGGCAATCTTGAAAGTGGACATCAAGAAGGATTAAAATTAACTTCAGAGATCCAATCAGTGCTAAACAGCATTTGCCAGTATGTCCCTAATAGATTAGCCTATATAAGCTTTTAATAAGTTGTATACCACTATAGCTAGGACCGAGTGACACGGCAAACCATCTAAAAATGTTTAGATGAAAGAGGTTGTCTACATTTAGAAACTAATGTCATAAGCATTACACGGATGGATTCTAGATTGGCTATCTATTGTTCTTCAAACCAATCTGAAAGTGAAACCAAGGATATCGTTTGCCACCATCGATGTTATTATAGTTGTGTTACAACAGTTACTATATATTTAGAGGTATAGTAATAATTCATAGTGTAATACTCAGACAGAGGCTGACTTTTTGTTCCCTTGTCAACAGTCAATCGAGGGAATTTACAAGTCAGAGTTCTTAAAGTTGAACTTGACATGAATTGATTTGAATGCAAAACGTTTAAAGTGTGAAATCTGCATGTTGGCCTAATTTATTTGAGAGAAAAGTGAACGATAAAGTTAAAGCCCAGACGGTCTGTTGTAAACTTTCTGTATGGACCAACTTTCTGCAAATATAATAATGTGGGGTTATGTTGGGTGCACTCACTTTTGGTTTTACCACCACATTAAGTGATAATACGTCGAAGGTGTTGACTTGTTTACGGCCCTGTGTGATCATCTGACCGCTCTTTTCTTGCCCTGTCAGACTTTGTTGTAGTGATGTCACCATATTCCCTGATCTCAGCAATTACTTTCAAAAGTACATTCTTATCATAACCAATAAAAGTGGTGACAAAAACTATGAAAATAATATCCCAGTTGTAATAAACTGGAATGATCCTTTAATGCCACCTCCTCATTACCAGCATCTGTTTACTGCTGCTGTGAGTCTTCCTAAACGTGTGTGTGGTGTGAGTTATGGATACACAGAATTATAGCATCTTGACATGCATTTCACTTTGTGTGTATGAGTTTGTTTAAACACACATCGGTGCGCACTCACATTTACGCACACACCCCTGTGTGTTTTTGTGAGTGTGTGTCTGTTCGTTTTCTAAATTAGCTGCTTTTAATAGGTTAGGGGCATCAACAGCATCCCAGGCCGGCTCTCAACCACCCTCTTCTTGCCACCCCCTTTGCTTTCCCTCCCCCCTCGTAAATTCCTCCAGATGCCTTGTGGGATTCCTGGACCTCCGTGAAATGCGAACTGCCCCTCATAACTCTGGTCGTAAGCGCCCTCGTAACGCGCTTCACCGTGCCTCGTAATGCCCTCCTCCCCGGAGAGGCCGCAGTAAAGGCTGAGACAGAGGAGCTGTGAGATTTAATGGGGAGAGTCAGAGCCATATTAAATACACAGCTAAGAGACATATAGACCTCTGGCAGGGTTTGATTAAGCACTGTTTAGTGCTCAGTACTACAGCTGCTGTCGCTTCTAAGGGTAGTAAAAACAATTTTGTTAGCAAAATATGTGGAATATTTAAAGAATACAATATATATTCCATATGTAATGGTGCGATCCAGTATTTTAATGGTTTATGTTCCCTAAGAAATATGGTCGGTGGCCTATAAAGTACCCTCTTCTCGGCCTCACCCCTACTATCTGCTGAAGGTCTCAGATGTGTTAATCATGCCGTTAATCTGTGTTCTGAGAAAAGCATCAGATCAGAACAGAGGGACCACTCCCCAAATCCTTTTCATTTGTTAACCAGAAGCAGCGTGCGGGGAATCTAACGCCACAGTGACGTTGGGGACAGTCATGTGTACATTTGTCACAATATCTGAGAAGCGTGGGATTGTTTATACTGGACACATGCTTGTGGTGACAGCAGCAGTGATGGAGGTGAGGGGGAGTGCTGCCACCAGAACACGGTTATAGGTGGGTCAGTCTGGATCAGAGGCTGGATGTCCGTGTTCCTGATAATGCCGCACTGTGTGCATTTTGGGAACCTGTAAAGCCTCTGGTGAAGATTCAGACACCTTCAAAAGAAGACTGAGTGATGAAAGCGACGAAAATAGATCAGTGTCTGAGGAGTCGGTGTTTATCGAACTCCGATGGGCTGTACAGACGAACGGGGAGGAAGTGTGTGTGTTATCCACCATAGCTATTCTTGGCCTTTTGGTTGTCAGCACATTCCACTGTGAAGAGTTACACTCAGCTCAGATGTGTGTGTTTGAATATCCATCAGATCTTAAAGCAAACACACACAAATATACTCATATGAAATTAATTTACATATTAAACAACCAAAGTCCTGTTGGTTAATCCAGTGTTTGCCGATAGTTTGCATTAAATTTGACAACAGCACACACGTAAGCACCTTCATGCCTCACCTCACACCTCAGAGCAGCACCTGCCAAGCGTCAGGATAATCCACACTTACTATTTGCCTCTCACAACATCACCAGAGGGTCAGAGGGCTTTGAGTTTACCCGACAAATCTTTTCTTTATTACCCCACTCTTCTTGAGTATGAGCCTTTCACTTAATCCGTATATCTTACTCATCTTTCCATCGTTAGACTAAATATGATGTCAGGTTCGATGACATTATCTAAGAAAAATAACTTTTAAAGACCTAAGACTCTTGACTGGACTTCAGACTAAAGGATATTCTCAGATATTCTCAGTTTTCATGTGGATGGATCTGGTGACATCTGAGCACATTAGTTATCATTTAATTTATAACAGTTTTAGGACTTCAAAGCTTTGGACTGTCTTGGCTGACACGCCTCCTCAGTGTTTCGTGCAGATCAGGTACAATAGCCCTGGTTTGGCAGACCAGGGTAGTGGTTCTCATTTTCAAAAAGGGGGACTAGAGGGTGTGCTTAATTATCAGAGTATCACACTGCTCAGCCTCCCAGGAGAGTAGTATTCCAGGATGCAGGAAAGAAGGCACCAAACGATTGTCCAATCTCAGATTCAGGTATTCCTCTTGACCCTTGCAGGTTTGTCTTGAGGGGGTCGTACACATGTACACATTTCTTGTGAACTTGGAGAAAGCCTACGATCATGTCCCCCAGGAAGTCTTCTGATGGGTAGTGTGGGAGTATGGGGTACTGGGCCTATGAACCTTTTCATTCCTTCATAACCCAAGGGAGAAATTCGTCCATATTCTGGGCACAAAGTCAAACTAGTTTTCAGTGGGTGTTGGACTCCATAAAGACTACCCTTTGTCTCTGATGATGCTTGTGATATTCATGGGCGTAATCTCAAGGCACAGTTGGTATGACGAGTGTCCGGTTTCGGAAATGCAGGATTTCATTTCTGCTTTATGCAGATGACATGACTCTTTATCAGGCTGCGACCTTCACAACGCATCACTGGAGTGGTTTGTAAAGAGTGTAAAGAGGCCAGAAAGTCAGCACCTTCATGTCTGAGGCTTGGTTCTCTGCCAGAAAAGGGTGGACTAATCCCTCTAGGCAGGAGATGAACTGCTGCCCCAAGCTCAGGAGTTTAAGTATCATGAGTGATGGGGAAAATGGAGTGTGAGATGGATAGGTGGTTTTGTGTGACATCAGCACTAATGCAGACATTATACCTGACTGTTTTGGTGAAAAGGGACCTCAGCCAGAAGGCAAAGCTCTCCATTTACCGCTGGATCTATATTCCAGCCTATGGTCATGAGTTCTGGGTGGTGACTGAAAGAATGAGATTGCAGATGCAAGTGGCTGAAATGATAGAGACCACATTCTCACACCATCGCTTTAAGGGTAGTCCCCTCATTCCATCTTACCTTTCTCCTATCTCTGTTTGCTTTGATGGCAACTATTTAACAAGTTAATAGTTTTACAAACCAGTGATGCCAAAAACTGCCAAGACCCTTTTCCATAAACTGATATAACCCTACGGCACATTTTACATGCATGATTAAAAGGGCATTGTGTTATTTAAAGTGAATGTTCACGCATGCCCTCCATAAATACATGCATAAGTACAGGAGGCCGCGAGCTTAAGGGGATGGAGTATCACCGCAAGATGTCAAGTGGGTAAATAATTCCTTCAGAGTGTCTCTTTCAGATGCAAGTGCTGATATAAATCTATCTAGAGCCTCTGTGGTCATTTACACTGTGAAGATCAGGTGACTCAACATTTCTACTGAAGGTGTTCACACACACACACACACACAAATTGTCATTGGCATGGTGACAAGGTTACCACAATGGTCGTTAAGACGAGCAGTTGTCATCGACTGCTCTAAAGTTCTTGCGTGTCATGTTTCAGGATGGCCACTGATGTGCCGACATCAGAAATGTCCCATTCAGTCTCCTTGGGATCATTAAGACATGTGAACAGGTGATTTGGCAACAACCTGATGGCTGACACTCAACAAGAAGCCTGTGTCTGAGTGTGTTTACATGTTTGAACTGTGTGAAAAGCTCCGACCAGCAAATTAGGATTGAAATGTGGTCTCTTCAGAGACGTTTGTTGTTTGGAGGCAATGTTAATGAAATATGATAAATAATGACCTCCACATTATCAATACTTATTCATACAATACAGAAGATTTTTTCCCGTAGTATATGATATGTAAAAAAAAAAAAATTTTTTTAATGAGAAACTTTTTTTTTGCACATGAATCCAGTGCATGCAATTATTTAGCACATTACCCTGTGATATAAGGGATATCTAGGGTGTGAGTGTTTAAGCCAAATGCATCATTAATGTTCTGCTTTTGTGTTTTTTTAGGTGTGCGTCTGGACCGGGTTCGAGGCGGCAGACAGAAGTACAAGAGGAGGATAGACGCAGAGAACAACCCATATCTTCACCCACAGAATGCCTTGCCTCAGAAAAAAACATGTAAGTGATCCAACAAAAGCGTTGTGAACTCAACTACAGCAATGTATGTTCATGTATTTTTCCTTTGTTGTGGATATGAGAGGCTCTGGATTTACGTGTGTTGTGGTCTGCAAGGTCAAAACCATCAAATCATGTTTTCTGTGCTGTCAGTCGTAACATTTGATCAATTTTATTCCTAGTATCTGCAAATTCCAGGTGTTTTTGCAGCATTTAATGGCTGTAAAGAACACCATGCATCTCCAAAATGTCAATTTTTCCCTGAGCTAGGTAAAACAGCCTCATAATGCCATGCCTTTTTCAGATAATCCTGTGAGATTTCAAATTGTTTAAATAGCCATTTTCTTACCCATAAAGCAACAGATAATCTATTTTGATTAAAAATGGACAGTGACAAATATGTTTTATTTAACACAACAAATCCTTGTAGTGGGGAAACAAATCAAAAGAGATATTTAATTAGTGGTAGAGATGAATGCCCTCAATAACCAGTATTTCTACTTACTCCAGCATGAAAAGATGATTACTGATCACCAATAATTAGCTTTGGTCATCAGGATTTCTTCATTTTGTGAGCATTCATGTGAATGGAATGAATATTAAAGCATTTTAAAAACTTGAACTCATACCACTGGGCGACATTTCCGACCTTTTCTTGAGATTTCTGCTTTTTGGTCTATTAATCAGTTGTATGATTTCTAATCTCAGTGATATCACCTAATTAAATAGAGGCAGTACTTAGTAAAAAAATCTAATTCTACTCCCTCCATCTCCCTCAGACATTGTTGGCGGTATGGTCGAAAACAAAGTGGTGTCTCTGCTGCTGGTGGCTGAGCCAGAGGGCATCTTCGCCATGCCGGACCCCACTGTACCCGAGAGCGACATCAAGGCTCTGACCACGCTGTGTGACCTGGCCGACAGGGAGCTGGTGGTCAACATCGGCTGGGCCAAACACATCCCAGGTATGAGCTGGGCTAAAACCTCCAGTCTTAGTCAGTCAGTCAGTTGTTTGCTGACACAATCCACCGCACACATTCGCTCACATCACGTCTATAATCAGATCAGAGGAGGAGAGTGTTGTGACTTGTGGTTGCCAAGACACTTGATGGATGCCCAGAGGAGAGAGGGCATATTCACGCGGCTGTATGTTGTCTGTCAGTCACCCTCCTAGTGTGTGTGTGTGTGTGTGTGTGTGTGTGTGTGTGTGTGTGTGTGTGTGTCATGCCCTTGCTGACCAGCGTGTGTTCCTAATATATCAACCAGATGACCAGTGGCCACCTGCAGGTTTTAATTCATTTCCTGGGCCGGGGCCACGTCTGAATTATGGATATCCTCCTGACACTTGGAACACACTTAGCTTGTAGAGTTTTTTTCTTTCCTTTGGATGAGAGAGTGGAAAGGAGAGGGGAAGCGCATTCTGACAGATTAGTGGGATTAAAATGCTCGTATGCTGAGATGTTGGTGGTTGTAATCGTATTCGTATGCGGTTACAGCAAGACGTTTGGAGGTCTGCTTTTGATACTTGGCTTTGGAGACATTCACAACACTCACAAATGAAAAACAGCACTTTCACTCATTCAGAAGCGATTTTCTGCCCTTCAGGCCTTCCTTGGTTGTGAGTCTATTGTTACTTGTTTCTATTGTTTTATTGTTCATGAGTAGAAAAAGTGAACTCTACACTGAACAAATAAATCAATTAAACAAATAACGCCTCAATGTACTTTATCAGTGTTGAGGAATTACTCAGATAACAAAAACATTAATTAACAGGACTTTAATTTTTCATTAAGGTTTTTGATTACAGGCAAATAATACACATATGATGACATTACAATAAAGCTCACAAAATAAAAGAAAAAAGCAAATAAAAATAAAGACAAACTAAATTAATGTGATCCCCTCAGCAATTCAAAAAGGTAGACTGACAGTACCAGTGCATTTAGAAACTGAAATATACATATGCATATTTAGAGTTTTAGAGAGTCCCAATATAAGTTTTTGCTATAATACAAAAAATACTTTAATGATTAATTGATACATTTTTGTCCATCACATTTCAGTGTTACAACAATTTTGATAGCTGATAATCATTTATGCCATTTTTAAAGTGAAAATGCCAAATATTTGGCCATGGTCCACCAGTGGGTCACTTATTAAAAACAAAAACTGAAACAGCAAAATAAAAACTCAGACATTTCTAGAATTCTACCATAGATTCCCAAAGTTTCCGGTGGTAAATATTCCATGTTAAGTTTTAGTGATTTTTTATCTGCATTTAGGAGCTGGTTGGTACAATTTACACATAATATACTGTATGTGATTGGGCAGCGTGGAAAGGTTGACTTTTAAATCTCAAAGCTACTCAAAAGGCAAATAAAAGGTGAAAACTAAATGTTCAATGTTGCACAGGCTCCAGCAATGATCAGTCTGTCCTGTTGTCTTATCTTATTTTTTTTCCTCAAACTGAAGCCTTCACTGCTTTATCAGCTGGGGTTATCCACACCCAAAACATCAACAGGGAAACACCTGGGTTTTTTTGTTGATGTCTCATCTCTGAAATGCTTACAAAACAAACAAAGCAGGTGTGTGTGTCTGCGCTTGTATCTCTACTATATTTGTCCTCGTATTTCTTCCTGCACACTGGACATGAAGCAACCATTTATTTGAGTGTGTGTCTGTGTTTGGTGTCCTTCATTAGCATTTGCATTGTTTGGTTAGAAAAAGAAGAGGAGCGTCACTACCTCCCCCCTCTGACTCCCCCCTGGGCTCTTGCTGTCTGTCTCCTTTCTACCGTCGTCTGCTCTTTAATGTCAGCAAACGACACAGACAGAGTCCGACTGATGGGTGTATTTGTAGCCCTTTGCCAGTGGAGTGTTTGGCTGGGAGAGCGGAGCGGTGGAGAGAGGCGGCCACACACACAGCAGATACCCCACCTGAGGCGAGGGGGAGACAGGGAGCCATGTATTCATCCATCTGTCAAGTAAATTATACTTAGAGTTATGAAATGTCACAAAAACAAAATGAGATGTAATGAAAGATGCACATCCATGAGGCGAGGCAGATACATGGGGTTCATACATAGAACAATTCATATCCTTTTTTTTTTTAAAAAGGAGAGGATTTGATTCTGATTAGTAGCAGGCAGGTTGTTACTGTTCTTTAGTATCAGATCATGTTAAATGATTTATTCTAAAGCAAATCACTCATCCAGGGTAACAGCTAATGGGCATGGAGCCACGATACACTATTTCTATAAGAGACATTTTTGAGTGCTTGTTGACAGCATTAAAGATGACTTAAGATTTTGGATAAAATGGAATAACCTCATTTCTACGGCTCAACTCAACAGGCTCAACCTGGTTTTTTTTTCAACATGTTTCTCACTCACTCCTTTAAAGCACATCTTAACTCTTTAACTAATCCAGAGATTAACTGTTGAAACACCAAAGCACATTTAAATGTTGCTTATTTGCTTTCTTGCAGAGAAAATCAATATAACTCTCATGTGTGTGTGTAGGCCTTAAATAAATGTGATACAGGAGCACGCAGCAGGGTTAGCTTAGCTTAGCATAAAGTCTAGAAACAGGGTGAAATTGCTAAGAAAAAAACATATTGTTGGTTTGTTACATATTGGATGATATGTACACTTAAATGCTTTTGTGTCCTTGACACTTGGTCAAGATGAGCTTCTTTTGCTTGTATCTTGTCTATTTATATTGCATTTGTATTTCTCTCCCCTGGAGTGTGTGTGTGTGTGTGTGTGTGTGTGTGTGTGTGTGTGTGTGTGTGTGTGTGTGTGTGTGTGTGTGTGTGTGTTTGTGTGTGTGTGCGAGTCTATGGGTGTGTGATTAAGTTGGGTTTGGGTATTGGTTTTTGTGTGATCTGTATATCGGTACAAAAAATGCATTAATAAAAATAATTTTAAAAAAGAAAAGAAGAAAAAAAGATTGTGTTACTATAGCTGATTACACACATTATAGATAAATGCTGGAATTAACTTTCCTTATTTGTAATCATTATTAAACATTGCATATTTTTGGTGGCTTGTCACTTGAAATTAAATTCATTAGTTTGTCAAATCTAATGAGGATTTTCTTTACTTGTGAGATTTAAAAATTTTTTTAAATCAAATATAAATATACTAAGATTTTATTTCATTGATCAAATAAGGATTTCATTTGTTCAGAGAGAAACAAAAGAGGCCGACTTGAGATTAGATGACAGACATCATGAGACAGAGGACCTCATGAAAGGAAGAGACAATAGCATCATTCAAGGATTTAAAGGTTTAAGACATAAAGGAGACCAAGATAAGAGAAAATAAAAGAGATATAAAGAGAGAATGGATATTTAAAAAAATACTGTCCCCTCCTAGCAGCGTAATGACCATGTCACATCAGCTCTGGATGAGTGGCAGGCCACACGGCCCCCATCGCTGGGAGAACCAGGGTCCTGGGTAAAGTGGCCCGGGCCATCTGAGTTCTTTGCCCAGGGGTAGGTGAGTGTGATGGGGCCACTGTCCTGGCTGCTCCCCCTCCTCTCTGTCTGCTGTTATCAGGCAGATTGACAATGATGTGGTCTGAAGTCTGAGGGCCAGACTGGCAGATGAGCTGGCTAAAGACCAACTGCCCTCTTTGCTTTTGGCCTTTTGAGTCAGTGCTGCAAGTTGGCTGTCAAGTGTGTGTGAGAGAGAGCGACTGTGGTGTAATGTTGTTGATATGATACAACTAACACTAATAAGACAATTTTTCTTTCCTTATTACCCTCAGTGCCTTTGCTTTGGAAAAAAAAATCTGTTATCCTTTGGCAACATGGCCTTTTTTTCAAGGCATAACTTGTATTTGTCTGTAAAATCTATCAATATATTGCCTGAGATTTCATCACACACTCTCTCACCGGTCCATGTCCCTGATCGATGATCAAGTGCCACAATACTGATCCCTATCGACCAATGAAACTGTGCACAGACAGCGTTTCCAATCTATCAGGGAGTGATATTGGGGAAAGGGGCGCCACTGACTTCCCCGTGGTGATTGTAAAGAGCAATGGATCCTGATAACAATCACTGATGGTGTCAAAAAATACAAACGCCTCCCCTTCCTCCCCTTGCTCTGTAAAATCATCTATTTAATTACAGCAAACGTGTGTGTGAGTGTGCGTATGCAGGTTTATGTGGGGGACGTGAGCAGGTTTAATCATGCTCCTGTGGGGTGTAATTGTCAATCAAAGTGGGTGTGTCCAACAGAGTGTAATTAAATTCACCAGCTATTCACTCCCTCTGTCCTTTGTTATGCCCTTTGCAATGTGGTCTCTTTTGAGGGAATCTTTTCACTGAAAGAAAATTCTATATCACAAAGCATGTTATCAAATTAAAGACATATTGTAATTACCATGTACACCGCAGACACCCTTTAATCGTGTTGTATTATTCATTGAACTAAACGTCCATCGACTAAAGTAAGAGAAGACGAAAGAGAGGCCCATCTTAAAACCTCAAAATAAAAACATTGAACTTCTGCAACTATAGAAAACTCCCTCCAAAGACATGGAAGACTGCGACAGAGTAGGACAAACCATGACATGTAAATACATCTTTCTATATAAAATGTATCCCTATGTGTAAATATCGCCTCCAAATAACCGGTCAGTTTATATTCTCTATCTTTCCAGGCTTCCCATCCCTCTCTCTGGCAGACCAGATGAGTCTACTGCAGAGTGGCTGGATGGAGATTTTGATTCTTCGAGTTGTGTTCCGCTCACTGGCCTTGGAGGACAAGCTGGTGTACGCTGAGGACTACGTCATGGATGAGGAGCAGTCGAAGCTGGCAGGGCTGCTTGACCTCAACAACGCCATCCTGCAGCTGGTGAAGAAGTTTAAAAGCATGGGGCTGCAGAAGGAGGAGTTTGTGGTCCTCAAGGCTATCGCACTCGCTAACTCAGGTATTAAGTTAGGTGTTACACACATTCAGCTCTTTGGCTCTTCATGATCTGCTCAATCTTTAGCCACGCTGACGCTAGCGATGTCGGTCAGCTGATTGGCTCCAATATGTCTAACTTAAATAAGCCGAAGACTCTTAGTCTTGTTCATTTACCTCCACTCAATTCCATTTCTCCTTGTAGACTCCATGCAAATTGAGGACTTGGAGGCAGTTCAGCGACTCCAGGACGTTCTCCACGGGGCCCTACAAGACTACGAGGTCACTCACCGCCCAGAGGACCCTCGGAGAGCGGGCAAATTGATCATGACCCTCCCTCTCCTCCGTCAGACAGCTGCTCGTGCTGTCCAACACTTCTGCAGCATCAAACAGGACGGCCGTGTGCCTATGCACAAACTGTTCCTTGAACTACTGGAGGCCAAAGCCTGACCCAAAACACAGACAGCCATGAGGAAGTAAAGGATAACGGGTAATGGTGTGGGTTGACACAATGTGTTTGTCCATTTCAGCTTTGACAATAAAGTTTTAAATCTGCAGTCACCAGGATGTACTATTGGCAAGCAGCTGGATCATTTTTATTTTTAGAGCTACTTCCTCCCTACACCCAATGAAAGTTTGAATGGAGGCGTTTAATTTGCATTTACTGTCTTGATAATACGGACATTGTCATCTCAGCTGTCTGTGACACTATTTTAGGGTTTATTGACCTGCTTTGAAGGCTGAAGACGGATGGACAGACAGTATGAGAGCAGAAGAAATCGCCCTCTAGAGATATTTAGTCACATGCCAAAAGTAGAGCTTCTTTTGTCGTAGATCATCCGATACTTGAAGATCCTCCATGGATTATTTCATCCATATTGAAGCCTGTTAATTTGCATTCTGGTGAATTTAGACTCTTTTAATGATTTGATTTTCTTTGTCCTTTTTTGTATAGAAATCATAAATGTCTCCTAAGAGACAGGTCTTGCCAAAGAGTAAAGACTCATATGATTGAATAATACCAGCATATGTCCACAACAGCAGAATGTGGCCTGTAAGACATTCACATAAACCTGCATCCCTGCTGCGATATGTAATGCAAAAGTATCTATTCCCTACATTCATAGATAAGTGATTAAAGGGAAGCAATTAAGTGGTCAGAATCTCTTAAAACAATAACCGGCCTCCTGATTTTAGAAGAAAATTTCAGGGAAAAAGTACTAAATGTGATGGTACAACAGCAAAGTGATATTTATTTAAAAGTGTCTCTGTTTGTTTGCTGTTTTTTATTTACTAATATGGCATTAATGAAGAGTAGATCAAAGCAATTACAGTGGATAATACTTTTTAAAAAGATTTTTAAATGATATCATTGTAAGATAATTTTTTTACTAGCTTCTCTGCTATAGCACTGATACCAATATATATATATATATATATATACATATATATATTACATACCATATCATGAAATTGAAGACAACGTGATTAGAATTGGAGTACGTACTTGAAGATCATGATGTTGTAGAGTTGTTGTAGACCCATAGATATAACTTTAACGATGTAAAACGGCTGCCATACTGTATGATCTGGATTAGGGAGGCATTTCATGCCCTCTCTCTGCTAGAAGTCTATGTGTAGGATGAAAATTGTGCACTACTTTTCCTTTCAGCCATAATGTTTGGGGGAACTGGGATGGCGCTCTGTTAATCTGTTAGTGTATTCTGTGTGAAGAGTAGTTGTATCAGAAATTTGTCTTTTTCCTCACATGTTAAAAATGAAGGCATTAAACTTGCAAAGAGTCTCAGTACAGTGAATAAATCGCCCAAGTCTTGCTCCTTCATTTACTCAAGGTACTGTGACACTATATTGTGCATATTTTTGAGACAAGATGATGGCATCAATATGCTGGTTTATTTGTATGTACTGTACGTTTTGCTGTATATACGTCATGTCTTATGCCAACAGAGATGTTTAAAGATGCAAATAAGCTTTGTTTGGATGGGCTGTGCTGTGTTATTTCATTCTCAGGTGGATTCTTGGGCAATAAAGATCATCTCCTTAATGCAAAGCTCATATAATCCGTGTGTCGTCTTTCTCCATAAAGAGACAGAGAGGCTTTGAAACAAATTCATTAAGAGCCATCAAGTGGGTGCACTTTATTCTTCACAGTCTGACAATGGATTGTCATTTCCAAGTCAGGCCCATTACGGCACATTCAGGCCCAGTTGGATGGAGATTTATAATTAACAGCTGTAATGTAATGAAGTCTAGCAATTGCTCTGGGGGGTGCTGATCATCAGACGCCTGTTGAGGCCGATGGAAGCTGAGGCAGTCGATTCATCGCTTCATCACACAATCATCCCTCACACTCTGTCTCAACATATATTTAGTTTTAGGAAAAAAGCAATAATATTTTGGTAATGCCTCGTTAATATTGTTCAAATGGGAATGTTGTCGTCGTTATTGTTCAAATGGAAATGTCGTCGTCGTTGTTATTGTGCAAATGGGAATTTCGTCATCGATGTTATTGTTCAAATGGGAATGTCGTCATTGTTGTTTTTGTTCAAATGGGAATGTTGTCGTCGTCGTTATTGTTCAAATGGGAATGTTGTCGTAGTTGTTATTGTTCAAATGGGAATGCTGTCGTCGTTGAGATTAGGTTATGACTTTTTATGCAATAAAAACATGTTGAGAAAATTGATAATATATGATTAAGATTCATATTTACCACTACCATTACTAGTAGTTGTTTCAGCAGCAGCAGCAGCAAAGCAAAACAAAGCAGCACTGTAAAGCAATGGCACTAATGGTGGCCTAAGCAAGGCTAGTATGCATTGCATTGTATAGCACATACACTCAGCAGTTAATTAATGATTAAATGAGGCCTCTGGCAAAACCCCTGCCCATGATCTATTTCTTACAGCCATGTTTTAAAACATTCTTTAAAAAAAATGTAATTCGAAATTATTGTGTTGATGAGCAATGATCTGCCTTTGTTAACAAGCCGATCGTATTTTGTAGAATTACACGGTTTTTGATTGAACTTACAGTCGTCTAACTGAAGAGACGTGCAGCTTTCTGTGGCAATCACTTCCAATTGGTTCTGTAACATGAAGCATGTGATTTATGTAGCCTACAAGGAGGAGAGAGGAGACCAGCTAAACCTAAGAGAATAAAGATGGATGAATAGATAGAAAGACAAATTAAAATCCAAGGGAACCAATTTGTCCTTTATCCCTCCTCGTCCGTCAGCAGAAGCTTAATAATCTCCTTATTTACCTGTGGGTAAAAGTCACAGAGTGTGCCGAGGGATTTGGAAGAGGCTGGAGATGTTTCACCACATCAGCCGTCAGTAAGTGAGTTAGTGATCTTGAGTGATATATTCCTGTATGTCCCTCTCCTTAAATGAGTTAGTATGTGTCTAGCGCCCGTGTCGCCCAGACACCTCGGTGATGGATGAGGCCCTGAAGAGATGGGCTGTAAAAAAGGCTGATTCTGGCACTCAAGGGTGAGATCACTTCCTCAATAAAAAAGCATTGTCCCGAATCATCACGGCAAGGTATGAATACTGATTAGGGTAATAGAAGGAGGAGAGCTCTCTGTAAAAATAAATCAAATGAGCTGTTAGTTAATGTTGTGGTCCCTCTTATACAGAGTGGTTATGTCTGGAAGTGGGGACAAATGACTACTGATTCAAATACCCTTGTTTTTGTAGAATTACTGTGATGTTCCTTTTAAACGTTAAGTTGTCCTTGTTGCCACTTAACCCCTCTGAATTTCACCTCAAAGGACCAAACTGAGGCCAAATTTTTAAGACGATGGTGTCCTCAAAACAAATCACCCATTGGTAATAATCATCATGACTTCGGAGCCCACGTAACCCACCTCAAGTGTGGCCTTGCTTTGTTTAACATCACTTTTCTTTCACCCTGTTGCTATATCCAAGAGTAATTCAAAATAATTGTGGAACTTTTCATTAAAAAAAACACACAAAAAAACAACATTTTTTTAATGGAAATCCCTTCATTTGATCAGAAGCCGGTGGAATTTGACAGAAATAAGGTATAAATGGGAATGAGTTGCAGGTTACACTTGTTAATAGTTAGGAATGGTTTGATAACAATGATTAAAATTATTTTATGGACATGCATTCAGACATAAAAATACTCAATACCCCTTATTTAACCCCCTCACTGGTTGAAACAGTATGTTTCTTAGATGTTTTCTACTTGAGACATAATGACTGTGCAGTCTCATTCTACATAATGAAGGTTAAACATAGAAGTCCCATTTTTGAATAGAGGGGTATTTTAACATTAAATGGAAATATGCATCACATTAAAATACTGTCTGCAGGAGGCTGCATGGTCCAATAGGTGATGGAGAATCATTTTGAATTCCGAAATTCTTAAGAAGAAGAAAATAAGACCAGAGAGCAGTGACACACAACTTGGTCCAGATCCAGAATCCTTAAATATCCCAGGATGCTGCTCACGTATTTGAAACTTTTATTCTTTCCTGCGGCACTGCAATGAACACCCTGACAACCTTTTGCCTGTCATTCCCAATCATTCCCTCACAGCTGATGGACAACTGTATATGTACAGTTAGAGGGCATCTGAGAATGACAAAGAAGAGAGTGAATTCTTTTTTTTCTTTTTTTGCATATTGGGGCCTTCAGCTCATTGCAGCTGTGGTCCTTTTTGATGTATTTTTGAGCCCACTTGCACCTGTGCAACTGTTGTCAGCCTTACCATGACTGTGTGGTGCAATAATAGCAGGGAGTGAGGAGACGTGGCACTGCAGCAATACTTAGATATTGAGTTTCTTCTCTGCCTCTGTTTACTCATTACACCGGACGCTGCCTCGCAACAACACAACCAGGAGCTGCTGCTTAGCGCCATCATGTGGTTAAACAGCACATTGCAACAAACACCATGGACTGTCCTGAATGCTTAACAACAGTACAACAACAATAATAATAATAATGATATAATTTAACAATAATATCAAGAAAATCAACAGTAATAATTTCCCTATGGTATAACTGCACCTAAAAGCAATAGTCCCCTGATAGTTTGACCATCCTTTACCATGAATACCTACCCTTATAATAAAGAAAAACAATATATCAGTAATGGCGGCTTTCTTCAGGATCTAGCTCAGTAATGTATGGAGATGCGTCACATTTCATACTAAACTGAATCATCACAGTTTCAGCTACAATTTGATTTTAGCTACAAGTCTGCAGCATTATTATTTGTTATCTCACAGTAGTGAATTTTCTCTGAGCCTTATAAATCATAAATAATCAGGATCACCACCTCCAGAAAATTGCTTGGATCCAGATCAAGCTTTAATGTGTTGTAGATCTTATGGGGATGCCATTGTGTTGTTTTTCTCCAAGCAGATTCCTTCAAAAATGATGATCTGATCACCATCAAAATCTAAAAGATTGTTCCTTAGGCCATACCCTACCTCTCCAAAAAAAATTTATCAAAACTCTTCATAATGTTTTGAGTAGTCATGCCTACAGACAGACAGAATGCAAGTGAAACCATTACCTAAGAAGAAGAAGAAGAAGAAGGAGAAGAACAAGAACAAGAAGTTAAAGAGAGTAATTAAAAGTATTCAAACCAGTTCAAATCTCACCCATAACTTTTAAATATTTATGGTAAACACATTAAGGTACCTGTCCATGGTTGTGGTTGCAGTAAAATATCAATAAAACAGAATACATAAAAACATAGAATACATAAAGCTGCATTATTAATTAAACCAAATATTTGTTTTCACATAAGGATTCTGTTGTAGGAATAGTCACAAGAACAAAATAGATGCTACTTCTGATCATGGCCTCATTAACTCACATCTTTTTATCTTTTGTGCGCAGATAGAAATGTATTCTTATTATATTATACAAACTCTTTACTTGGAGTGCTTTGCTGTCACAGTAATCACATCAGATCATCTACTTGATTTGTGCCTTTGGTGTGAAGTTTGCATTGGACACAGTTCTTGAGATTAATGCAGATTTCATTCGTGTCAACACCACAGACACAACCATGGTTGCCATGATAACAAGACAGAAAGACTCAAAGGATGGATCCATTTAAAATATAGGAAAAATTCAACTTTGAAGGGGAATGCTTTCCACAAGAGAACTCAGGAATCCTGTAGCTAAACGGTGAACTCAAATTCTAAGGTAAAAGATGGCTTCACTTTTATTATAACACTATACATTTTTGTATTTTTCGTCTTTTGTTAGTGTGTCTTTTAATGCTGCTGTCATGAAAAGTAATTTGTGACACACATTTTGAATAGGCAATATGATAAATGAACACATATAAGAAAGAAAACACCAACACCTTAGGATCAGAGGGATGATATGGCTCCCACCATTGCTCTTCAGGTAAACTGCAACCTGACACCTGGTTGTTACCATGGCACTGCTGCAGAAAAGCAAAGGTTGATGGGAGTTTTGGAGCATCAGAGGAGCTCACATGCAGTTTGTTCGAGGCTCTTTCGCCTCAGATACTAGATGCCTCCTCAGGCTAAGGAAACTTTGGCCTCAGAAGATAATATTTTTCTCAAGTGACTCCTTATCTCTGTGCTGTTGAGCAAGTCGGCAAGTAAAAGTATCAGGTGTAAAATATTGATGGGGCGACAGGTGTGATCCTAAATGCCCCGGCAGGTCTTTGCCGTCTGATCGATGTATCACACAGTGGGGGGTTGTCAGCACCCCCACCACAGGCCGCACCACGGACCGCAGCACTGGTGAGTCTCTGAGTGAACTTAACTCTCACATTTCATTTTCCAACAATGCTAAATGTTTAAAGTGAACGTATGAATGGATACAAGTGGTGTGTAGTGCTATGTGCAGAATAGAAACCACGCCATGATTACAAGTATGTCTCTAGTTACCCTGTTATCTCTTCTACCTTACATGTGTGATCATCTTTCCTTCTCTCCCAGCGTTGACTTATAACGTACCCCTATTAAATCAACCCAACAGAAGCCTGAATAAATAGGGCAAAGAAGAGGTTTTAACAGAGAAAGATCATTTTGATGTGCTGTCTTCTAAGGTTCTCATCTAAGCCTCTTTCAATTATATGGTAATGCATAAATGACCTTAGTTATTTACGTTAATAAGTGGATGATTGTAAAGAGATTCTGGATCTAACCTTTCTATTTTAAACTTGGTTGTACGTCTATTTGTGCAGCAGGTTTTGTCTTAATTCTAAACACACAACGGTTGGTCACACTAGATTGATTCTTAGGAGTAGTCTTGAGTCTGAAAACACAATTTTTAGACAAACTGCATCTACGCAACTAATCCCAAATGACCATTCCCTTGTTAAAGTAACTCAATCCTATAAAAAGCATGAAGATTAGGGTTAAAAGACATGTGCAAGGAGGTGGGGCAGTCTGTCACATGAGTCACCAAGGCTCTGAGAGCTCACCATTCTACAGTGCTGCGTCTGTGCCAGCGTTATGTAGCCAGAGGAACGATGACAGACCCCCGTCACATGTTCGACCACGAGTAATGACCCAGAATCATCAGAGTATTCGTCTGACCATTGGCACCCATAATAGGCATGCACATGCAAAAGCAGTACGTGATCATCTGAGGCATGATCGACTTCGATGACCAGCGACGAGCCCCGACCTAAACCCCAATGGAAACCTGTGGGGTTAGTTGAGTGAGGGAGCGTGACAGCATGAACATCCTCCACAGACTCAGCAGTAGCTCCAGGCAGCTCTGACAGAGGAGTGGGCCTCCATCCCACAGGACGACATCCAGAGGTTGTACCAGTCCATGAGGAGGAGGATTACTGCTGTAATCACTGCTGATGGGATACACACTAATTAATAATTATGTAAAATGTTTTATACTCCAGTTGCGTCCACCTGAGACATTTATATTTGTTATTTTTTTGGTGTTGTTTTTGTTAAATCTCTTTATTTTTGTTGTAAGTTAATTTAAGTAAAAGTTTTTTTTTTAAATCCAGGTTGTTTTTTTCGTGACACATGACGGATTTACTACCATCAAACCTCGGATCAGATACACATCAACATGACCACTATGCTAAAGAAAACAGAATTGCGTTAATAAAACTTGCATGTGTTAAAAATGCTTCCCTCCAGATTCACCAAGCATCACTCCTCCTGGAGGAGGAGGAGGAGGAGGAGGTGGAGGGGTTGGTGAACGGGCAGAGGGTGGTCAGGGAGGTCGGCCAGTCACCCAGGAGCTGTGGTTCATCGTGGTGCTGACAGGCATCGCACTGCTGCTGCTGGCCATCATCTTGGGTGTCGTGCTTAATAAGGCAAGAGACAGTTATGTTGTGTTATACAGAGTGTCACCTAGGATGGGATGATCTCAACAAGACAGCTTTGAAACTCCTTTTGCACAGTGCAGTGTGACATCATTTTTGGGAGCCTGCAGCAGAGCAACTCTTTTTGTGAGGAAACTTTTATTAAGCCTTTTCCTCACTTGATCCTGCTCTAGGCCTTAAACAAAGCCCCCTTCAGCAGAGAGAGACCCCCGCTGGTGGAGCGGCCCATGAAGAAGAGGAGACCCATGGCTGTTTATCCACTCAGCAACTCTGTTTTGGTGAGGAGACATTCATTTAATCACCATTCCACACACCAAAAATCCCTTTTTTTATGGTCGACATTATTGTCACAGCAGAGAAAAACACAACTGTCACCGCAAACAAGTAGGAATACACAATATTAAGTCTACCTTACAGGAACACATGAATGGAATGCAGCCATTGTTCATGTTATTTATGCAACAATGTCAAAATATCCGCTGTAAATGTGAAAAAGGTCTTTTCTTTGGAGAAAAACACACATTTTAACTATAAAAATTACAATATTAATCATTTTATTAAGCTGGATTACACTTGCAATTCTCATTGACTTCTTCTCAATTATAATAGATATGTACAATGCTGTATATATATATATATATATATATATATATATATATATATATATATATATATATATATATATATATACAGTATATATATAAACTATTTTTGATATTATTCACTAGTGTTTATTTTATATTGTGAGGTAATCTAAGTCATATGCAGCCTGAGCTGTATGGATTTATATCTGTGTCCGATTATTGAGAGAAATTATTATCAAGTGAAGAATAATTTAATTTGAACAAACCAAATTCTCCACAAAATAAAATTTATGTCCCTGTTTGTGTCCTATGTTCTGGGCACAAATATAATTCCATACATAACTCTTGGCGAACACTAATGAAAGACAGAAAAAGTAAGAATCAGTAGTGAGTAGTTTCACAGTGTGATCAAACTTACTTATAGAGCTTAAACGATCATGCGTCTCATTTCTCCCTCTTCCTCCCTCTCTTTTTCAGTTTGACACTGTACCTCACACAACGAGCTTCTCCAACACTGTAACACTCAAGGGCTTCACCATGAAGATGGAGGTAAAATGAAAGCCTCACAGGCACATGCAAAAAAAAAAAAAAATGCAGAAATCACGTGGTTTATTCTACATATCCATTCTCCCCTCCCACCAGGAAGTGCTGGAGGCTAAATGTGATCCCGTCTGTGAGGTCGCACCTCAAGGTGAGCTGGGCATCCTCAGCGTGAACTCCCTGAGGCGCAGCGTCAGCCAGGTGATGGACGGGAAATCCCTCACAGGAGATGACGAAGCGTGGGACCCAAACATTTCAGGCCATGACAGTGGGATGGTGAGAGATCCCAGAAACGTATGCTGAACCTATCAGACTCTGTTTCCAAAGCTGTTGGTGCTATAATATTCTCATTCTTAGGGGTTATTCATACTTAGAGAAAAGAGCTTATCGAACACAAGCTTTGCAAAACATTTTCACAGCTGTGCACAAATACACCAACTGATACAACTAAAATGAACATACTTGGACATTTATACAGATAAGAGAGAGACATATGTAAACAAGCCAAACACTGGAGTCATGTGTCCTCCATTTAACAAGCTCTGCTCTCCCTCACAGTTCATGGACGATGAGGAATTCGTCGACACCATCAAAGGTTTCAGCACCGTGAGGAAGGAGCACACCATGTTCACCGACACCAACCTGTGATCTCGGAAGCCGGCATGACGCTGGACCTGGATGTTTTAACATTTTGTCAAGCAAAGCCACCCACCTGAAGACCTGGCCAGTTAAAGCGTCACCGTGGTTGTACAGAGATCAGTCTCAGCCGAGGTGAAGGTTCCTCTCTGTTACAATTAAAAGTGAAGGAAGACGAGCCAAAGCGACTCATGACTGCATCACTGGAATAACTGTGGAAACTGGAAGAAAAGTGGGAACGCTCTAGTCCTGCCATTAAAACTGTTCAAGATACCTTTTGAGTAGGAAGGACTATCATTGAATGCAGACTTGAGAAACAAAAGATAGTGTATGGTGGTGCAGGAAAACACAGTTATCTGTTTGAGCGTTTTTTTTTTCTTTCTGTATTTTCCCTCTAGAGACATTTCATTTATCTGGGAATTTTATAAAAGGCATTCTTGTAACTTCTTTTTTTTATTTACAGACACATTTTAATCTCGTCTCCATGACTGGAAACCATCAGTGGATGCAGCTTAAAAAGTGCCATTAATCTAGTCAGTAATAACTGAAGTGCTGAACGCACCAAACATTCCCTCAATTATTTCTGTATTTGGAGACATTCAGCAAATATAGCCTGGACAGACATTTGCATTCAACTCGGCTAGATTCAGAAAACACTATTTTGATTGAGCTCTGGATTGCTGAGCAACACCCGACTGATTTAAAACCTGATATGTACCGTTTGATATGGACAGAGTTTAAAATATGGGGACTAGAACTGGCTGCTTCCTACTTTACTGGCTAATAAAACCAGGTTCACAAAACCAGCTTCATGCCTCGTCATCCTCAGTGCATCAGCCTGACTCCCAGTCTTATTAATGAGTAGTTATCAAGACACACCTTCATATTAATGCACTTTTATCAGTGTAATGTACTTTTAAAGGTATGTGAGACTGTTGGAGGCGGTAAAAAGGAAGTAGCTCTTAAAGTTCTGTTTTTTTTTAATAAGTGATAACCAATTTTTAATGGCATTAACTACACTTCATTGATTTATCTGAATTTGGAAAGAGAGGTTTTATTTTTGAAAATCAAAATATTTAAATGTGAAGAAATTTTAATATACATGTTTGCAGAGCAACTCCCTGATTTCGTTTTTCTCAAATAAATGTTTTTCCTGTCAGCACATTTCTTAACACAGTCAGACACAACAAAGAGCTAATTGTTCCTATTTATTTAGTCTTATATTGATTTAAAGCTTTTAAATCGTCAATTTTAAATCACAACAAAAGTACACATATGCTGTTGTTTTTTCACATCCCAAATTACCTGACAGATCACCACAGAACTGGGTGGAATGGTGGGGCCAGTGCCATGGGAGAAATCACCACATTTCTGAGTCGATCCACATTAAGGGATGGATCCATGCATTTTTTCCCCCCACTTACTTTGATAGAAACCTGTGGGCAGCCATTTTTATGGAGCACATTTCTTGCTGGAATTGGGATTAGGGTTTAATTTAATTATAAAGTGACTGTTGGATCTTGGCGGAGGTATGAGCTCTACTGAGAACCTCTCTAGTTTGAAAGTGTCATGAAACTGAAAACAAGCTTGTTTTTCTTATGTAAAGTTTGTGTTTGGGAGATATATGGTTTGAACAGAACAGCAACAATATTTCTTTTTGATATGCATGAACCCTTTGGTGCACACAATCGATTTAATACAATAGAAAAAAGTCATTAAATGTCTTAAATTTCCACAAACACACACAAAAACAAAACTATATAAATGTCTTCATGTATTAATTTATTTGAAATGAGTTGCAATGCAATAAAACACGTGTGTCATTACAGTCAATCATATGGTTACAAAATGAACATTAACAGAATAAATTAATATACGACAGACGGTACCTCATGAGACAGTAAACACAAAACCCCAAACTGGGGGATTATATTGTATTAAAAACAAAGAGGAGCTTGTTTAATGTACAAAAGAATCAGGCATTTACAAAGGCAGCCTCTTTTTCTGTTGCTAGTCTCGTTGTACATACTGTATATAAATATAAATCTCTAAACTGCAGTTACACTGATATGTCTACTACCTCCAACAAGAGACCAGAACCAGATGAGGGGCTCAGCCTGGGACGAGATCCTCCAGTAACTTTCATGCTTGCTGCCATTTAATTATGCACCAAAAGATAGATTTACACAATTTGTCATTTTCAATTCATTTTTGTACAATTATGATCATTTGAAGGATGCATTTTTTAAATCGCTCATGTATTTCATTACCACAAGCCTTTAGATGTTTAAATTTGCCCTTTATGATGACTTTTTTTTTATTTGCTTTCGAGTTTTTCTGCATTCGATTGCAACATGCACCTGTCCCTTTAGTATGATATTATTGTCTGTAAACATAACCAATCAATCTTCATTAGAAATGGGTGTGCAAGCTGTAAAGTGCACATGCGTCGCACATGGTAGGTTGTGAATGCTCTCAAGCTGGGAGCAGCCAAAAAAGAAACTAAATATAGCATTACAAGCGTTGTCCTGCTCTTCATAAGAATGAATGGACCCCTAAAATTCAAGCATTGTGTGCAATCTCCTCCAACATCCATAAACTTTATCACACCCCTTCTCATCTTCCTATGGCCTTTTCTTCTGGATACATGCATGAGAGATGTTTAAAAATGTAACCAGTGAAAGTCCAGTAAATATCTTTTTTTAATAGAGTCTCACCTGCAACAAATCCAAGCTTGCATCTACACCATCGTCACTGAACTGCTAAAACTGGATGCTACTGCAGCGTGCGCCATTTAAATACTAGTTACACCTACTACTAAGGTCTGAAGTACTTCATTAAATCGTGTTTAAACATATTATGACATGAGCAACTTCTGTAAAGCTACCCTACTTTAACCAGGAGGCTACCATCATTAATTCACCCAGGGATTTAAAGTTGTGAAACAATAATAGTGCAACAAGTTGGAAGTCTAGCTGATAAAAAGTCACGAGAGTCGTACAAAGATTCAGGAATGTCAGTACCTTTAAGAAACACATTTTGAACTACTAACACTGATGATTGTACCTGAGAGCTAGACTAGACCTGATCCGACAGTGTGTGGTGCACCTGTAGCAGCTGGTGATCTGAACCTTAGTGTACCAACCTGCTGATGACTTGGAGGACATGCAGCACTAGACTGGTGGTAAACTGTCTTTAAAGGGGCGCTCCAATAATTTATTATCACTCCCATAAAGCTGAGATTTGTAATCGACACATTAAAAAAATAAGTGAAGTGAGGGCTGAGATAGAGGCTTTTATTCCAAAAACAGTCTCAAGACCAAGATGAGACAACCCCGATGACATCACAGTGACATCACAGGGTTACTTTCTTTAACAAAGCTCCTCCAGAGCTGCTGAAGACATCATACAACTATTTAAGAATGTGTAAAAATCAGTGGAGTGCCCCTTTAAGGTTGTTTAAATTCTCATGTTCATGATGATATATCAGGTAAATCAACGGATCGGCATGCATAACAGTTATTGGTGTTGATGTGCCTTTGGCACCACAAGCTTAAGATACTAAACGCCATCTAACGCTAATCTGTTGAGATATACTCAAGTACTTCCACCACATATTCTACTACTACATGGCCAGATCACTGGCAGACTATAGTGCTACCACAACATTTAAACAATACTTAAAGGGTTAACAGATTGGGGAAAAAGCCACACCTTTTAACAGAAGTTCAGCTACACAATTACTAAACATAACTTTAACAACACCATTGATCTACTGGTCAGACCAGTTCAGTCATTTTATACTAATGCAAAAGTCATAAAAGGCATTTGCAGACTTGTAATGACGACTCCTAGGATGAGTGATAAAGTTTACGTGATTACTACTCGAGGGCTCAGAGGTCTATGGACAGCATTTACAAAATAATGTCGCAATGTGGTCACAAAAGTGGCTACTGGCACGTTCCTAATCTCACTAAAAACAATCCATTTCTCCAAAAATATCATTTACATGTTTTGTTCATCCAGCTATTCCTTTCTCAAGAATTTCCCTTTTTCACAGAGTAAAAAGTTCCCAAAACTGTGCAAGTTCTCTTCCTCGTATACAAAATATTTCATTTTCACATTCAACTATTTAATAATGAGCAAAAGCCCAAACCCAACATGCAAAGGCAGGTGGATCTATGATTTGGGACGTTAAAATGGTCTGCTCTTTGATCCGTGGCATGCATGAGTTTTTCAATCCCAAGACATTAAATTGCAATCAACAAATCATGCCATTGTGGCAGAGAGTTTCTACCAGGATTTGCTTTCCCTGTCGAGCATGGATACAAAAGCCTTTGAATTTAAAAAGCAGACACACTGGACTGCATCTCCCTAACACATGCCTACTGATGAAGTCTATGGACTCAAAATACACCTGGACCTTTTCTCCATTCAAGAACTACTGGATAATCAGGAAGGCAGGTGTTCAGACTAATACTGATTACTGGCATTCATAGACGAGTCATCGCGCAGTCGGGTTATACAGGGTTGTAGCACTGGCATTAAAAGTTAAAACATTACAAATGAAAAAAACAACAACTATACAGACTGACAATTGATATCTCGGTTAAAAATCCTAGGAGCAACAACACAGTCACAAAGAAAGAAAGTCTATGTGTTGAAAATAGGGAGACATGATTTTGGATATTTAATCCCATTATCTGGGTTCTTCCGGATTACCAGAACCGTCTTCGAATGGTCCGCTGACTTGTTCTGGAAACAGGAGGCTCACCTTTGGCTTTACGTGGGACAAAGAACTGTGGAGACAAGAGCAGATCAGCTGCTGATCAGAGCGGTTTTGATACGCACCAAGGCACATGAAGGAGAGCTGTGAACTATGGGAAAAGCGACTACCACGGTGGAAGAATGTGGGGAGACAAAAAAAGAAAACCAGGAGCAGACACGTGAATAGCTGCTACTACAAGGTTGCAGCAAAGGGGCACTCGTGTGTTTCAGGGTAGGTGTAGTGATGCCACAAGCACCGCACAGAACCATAGGCACTACTACAGCGACGAGCGAGTGAGGGAAGACTGCTGTTTGTGAGGGGGGGGGGGAGATACTAATACTAATAAGACGCAGATAAAGAGTAAGTTTGACAGAGCTCAGAAAAGAAGGCTGAAGGTGAAGGATCTGCTAATGTGTCAGTGCCTCACAAACCTCAGCGTCCACTGCTCTCATACCAGAGCTACCCAAAGGACAACGCAGCACAGACGAAAGACAAGGAAGGCACAGGTCAACAGAGAAGGCTGGCAAGAAAAGCATCAATTCATGTTTGTGTTGTGGGCTTTTGTTTTCTATCCCTGAAAATCTTAGATATGAACTTTGCACCAGGAGCACCATGACCTGACCACCATGTCAGGAGGCTGCGACACAGGCCTCTATATAGCCAACAAGCCGACTAAAGTTGCTGAGCTTTTCACTGAGGAACGGCTGTGTGTGGGATACCTTTGAGAATGTAGTCTGTCAGCAGGGCAGGCACCTTCTCGCTGTCGTCCCTCATGGCATGGAGGACTAGCAGGGAGAGAGCAGCGCGTTAGAGTTGGAAAACAGAACAGGACCCGAGGCAAAACAGAGAAAGCTGCTCGAAAACTTGGAAATAAACAAGCTGCGGCGATGCGCTCACTCTTTGTAAGGATCTGGAGGTCCTCTACTGACGGGGAGCCAGCTTTCTTCTCATAAGGGATTACTGTGGTCAGATACTGGAGAGGAGAAGATCGTGTAAGACACAATGGAAGAATACTGTCATACTGTACATGCAGGTGTCAACTGTGTTGCTGATACATTTTCATCATGCAGTCATCCTGGAGCAAAAGATTATTGAGTGTTTTAAGAGGGTGACAATTATGACGTCAAACTGCAGTATGAACACATGATACGTAAATGCAGGCTTGTATGTAACTGGTAGTTGGTTTAAAACTTTCAGAGACTTAATAGAGTATTTAATACAAGCTAAATACAGCAGTGATTATGCAAGAGTGTCTTCTTGGCTTAAAACCAAGGAACAATGAGATGATAACACAGTAAAAGCTACTAAATATGACAAATGATGAAATAAAATCAATAAAATGGGGAAGAGCGGAAACCAAGTTGAAAACTGCACAGGGGAGAACAGATGAAATAAATGACAGAACAAATGAGACAGAATGCCAGCGGAAGCCGTTGAGAAGAAAACAAACATGCCGGTGGCTGCGAAGAAAATGGATGTGAGTCGAGAAGAAGGAGCAGGGGCACCTGTTTGTCCCCTCCTGTGTTGCCAAAAGTTTGACGTAGGCCATTTTGAATGACATTGGAGAGTCCCTCCAGAGTGAGGAGCTACAAGGAGTGAGAGGAAGAAGGGGAAAAAAAGAGAGATGAAGAGGCTTCTATAGTAAGTGAAAGGAGGAAAAAAGGTTCGCCACAGATCTCCCGACGCTGGTATCAAAGCAGCTCTCTCATGCAAACTATCGGTGGGGTCATGCATCGTGCACGTCTCTGCTCATACTATGACAAAGTGTGCGGCTGTGTGTCTCTAACTGATCATTATAATCATGCATACAGGGCACGTGTGTTTGTCTTCGCTTTAGCCGCCCACTCCACGTGACTCACCGTGCCTGGTATGTGCGTGCTGGCTGTCCTCTGGCCGTTGGGCCCAGTTGTAGTCGTACTCCTGATTTTCTTCTTCTTCCGCAGCAGCTCGCGGTGCTCCTTCTGCCTGTTCTGCACGTCGATCAACAGCGAGATGAAGCTGTTTTTCACCTGTTTTTTTTGTTTTTTTAAACACAAAATTAATTTCTGTTGGTTTATAGATCAAACTACAATTCACTTTGTTTATATGTCCACTGCTCTTAGACAAATGTATTTTTTATCTGCTGTTAAAAATACAAAGTGACATTGAAGCTAATTACATTGACATCATAAAGCTTCTGGCGAGTCACTGATCTCTACTCCAGCTGGCAGAACAAGTCTGCATTCACTACACAATAGATGTTTCAATGACTGCCTTCCAGTGAAGTTTCTGGCATTTAATAGCTTCTTCACAATCAAGCATCACTTTGACCCTTACTGATCATGGCTATAAAATCATGGGAATGATTATGTCAGATTTGTAATGATTTACAAAAACTCAAATCGAGGTACCTCCTTTTCGTAGTCCAGTTCGTCTCGCAGGGCCAGAGCCTGGATCAACTCTTCGCTGTAGCGACGAATGGCCGTCTCCACCTCCTCCAGAGTCTCGGTCAGCTCAGACACAGACAGCTGACGCAGCCCTGAGGGTAATATGCAGGTTACAGCGAAGTACAGTGATGATTAGCACATTCATGTTTACTTGTATGTATGGAGCTGTGTGGAAAAGGATGCCGATCTGATGAGTATTCTACAGGAGAGGAAGGCCATTTTAAAGGTAATTAATTTTTGACTGTGGGAGCCAAATTACTCCTGAATGGAACACACAGAATGTTGAATATTAATATATTATAGAAAAAAAAGCTCGTAATGGTGAAGATATTATAGTTGAGTGAATTCTAAGGTCTGAGGTGCAAAGGTAAAGATCAGAAGTGGAACTGATGCAAAGTTACAGTGCGAGTTATCAGCTCAGTGTAAACATTGGGCACACTTTGACATTCATTATGTGCTATCCAATATGTCAACACACTACATACTGTAGTTAACATATGCAGGTGTCTGAGAAAATCTATAACCCTTATGGCAAACTGGATGTTCAGCCTACACCAGTCTGGAAAGAGAAATTGTGCTCAAGCAAAAATACACACTGTTGATTATATAACATGTAGGAACAATGTCATTTCTGCCTGTTTGCATTTGCCACACATTACATAAGAACGTTGCTGTGTGTGCAAGCATATCCCCTATTTATACTGTCTAATGACAGTATAAAAAAAACTCCCAAAAAAACCAGCCAGTCTAATGGCAGTAGAGTGTGAAAAAACAACAGCCAGATCAATATATTGGCCAATAACAGACATATTGCTATCAGTATACATGTTGTCTGATATGCACTGAAAAGAAAAGAATGCTTGGGATAATTTGTTATTATTAAATTCCCAGTGAAGTTTACAATTTCAGTGCTCTGATGTCATTCTGGACAATTAACTCTATTTTTGTGCAAAACAATAATACAAAAATATGTGTGTATATACTGTATATTAGCTAATGTACCAATATAGGATTTTTTTAATAGCAGTATTGGCCCCAAATATCGAGTACATGACTCTCATAAGGGGGTGAGCACAATAACATTAACAGCTTTACATTTCTCGCCCTCTTCTTGTACACGCGAGCCGATCACCGCGGTTTATACTCACGGTCCTCGTAGCTGGAGTTGGAGCCTGAGTGTTTCAGAGCGTGGAGGTCCTGAGAGAGCATGGACAGGTCGGACTGCGAAGGACTCTCATCATCCTCGGGGTCTGGAGACTCTTGCATCATCTCCTCTATCTCCTCTATCACCTAAACAACACCCCAAACGAATACACATAAACAAGTTCACACAGGGTTTTTCTGTGGTAGATTTGTGGATACGGAGCGGGGAGGTGTGTCATCCGGGTTTGAACAGGAATAGTTAGAGTGTGTTTTCCATATGATATTATTATGTTTGGAGTCTGTTACGGTACAGCTCCAATTTTAATGGAAAAATCAAAGCTATATTCATTTCTCCAGGTTACTATTTTTGTTTTACATATTTCAGCCGGTTCATAAGTCGGTTCCCCCTAGCAGCCTTTTAACAACCTTCATAATTCTGATTTAAACTCTGAGATATATTAACATTACCACTTCGTTTAAATTTTTTGACACGAGTTTTCCAAAGATGTTCCAAAAGTGAATGCAACAAATACCTCTAGGGAGTGTGACAAGCTACCTGTTCAGCCGTGAAGAGCGGCTCATCGTTGATACAGGAGACGATAATCGAATGCATATCCATCTGCTCCCTCAGCTCGTCGTCGTCTGACAGATCCAGGGACTGGTTATCCAACTTCTGTCCCTCAGGGAAGGAGAGGAGAGATTAGAGAGGGGGAGAAAGAACAGAGAAAGAACTTGGATGAGACAACAAACAGGTGGTTGCGCAGATTGCGGCCAGAGGAGCAAACCGCTTACGTTTGGCTCTTCTCCTGCGAGGTGACGTTTCAAAAGAACAGCGCAGAGGAATGGAAATGTAGCATGTGTTGCAAATGTGTTTCAAAACATTACATCAGACAAGTTGTGCGTGTGTGTGTGGTACCTCATGCTCGCTGAGGTTGAGGGTGGGCAGGTGTAGGGAGCGAATGTGCGAGGTCTTCCAGTCCACAGCCATCACGTTGCCATAATTATCTGTCAGAGCGTTCCACACCCTGAAGGAAAGGGTTGGAGAAAAATATTATCGGAACACGAAGACAGATTTGGGCGTAAAGGACAGAAGCGAACAGCCTCCAACTCACAGTAGGTAACACAAACCCTGTCTCCTTCTCTTTTTACTGTGACATGGTGCTACTTGGTAGTTAGGCTATGACCAACTTACCAACCCTCCACCACAACACTGTGTTCCTGCTCATGCATCTCACAGCAGTCGCCTGGAACCGCTGACAAATGCAACAGCTCCTCAACCACATGCCATTTTCCTCTGGTGAGAAAGATTTACAATAGTTCAACCTTACAGCAGAGGACAGCCAAATGTTTGGCGGCCCTAATGGCATTAATTTAAGAACTGTCTGTCAAGACATATTCAAGTTTGCTGATGTTATCTACCAATTTAAAAACAGGGTGATCCTGACACAACAGCTTGAATGTTTACAGTGATAAGCAATGATTGGCACAAGACATATCACAGTCAACAAAGCCTTACAAAGCTCTAGACATTATACTCGACTTGTGCTCTGCTGTGTTCAGGGTTTCTTTGAGATTTTAATTGCAATTTGACAAATACTGAATAATACCATGCCTTTGTGTGCAAACATAGCTTCGAACGGTAGCCATTGTGCGGGTTTTCAAACACTGCACACTAGCGTGTGCAAATTATACAGCCCAAGTGCACATGCAAGTCACTGTTTTTAATCCTGACCCTGACTGCTGCAAGCAGAGCGATGATGGATGCTGTGAACCAATGTGTCACAAGGAGTCTGCATCGTCATAACCTCTCTCTAACACACACACACACACACACACACACACACACACACACACACACACACACACACACACACACACACACACACACGTTTACATAACTCGCATGTTTCTCCCTGAAGGGCTCATGCCCAGCTTGGGGAGGGGGTTGTTCTAAATAGGGCAAAGGCTGGCAGGAAATAATTTTTGTGCCTCAAGCAAGGACACTGCTTCAGACACGTGAGTGGATACCAAAACACACCATTTACTTCAGCTTCACCCAGAGTACAGTCTGGATTTTAATGAACCAATTGTCTTGTTTGTACTTCAACACTGTGTCAATCTGTCTGAATTACATGCCTGAATATATTTAGACGGATGTTTTTATCTTGTCACACACATATTCCACGTGCATGACATGGCTTTAACACAAACACATTTTCCTTCTCATTCTCACCAAAACCCACACACATACACACATTTCCTCCTTGTCATCTCTGTTGTTTGTCTCAGTCCTGGTCTTGCTGGAGGACGTGTTAAGCGCCTGGGCACGTTCTGCAAAGTGCAGTCATCCAGAAAAGACTCTCACTGAAACTGGCGCTGCTCTTTGGGCTTCACCAGGCTGCTGTCCAATTATTCTGTTCACTCATTCCTCTTTTTCTTTACCTTCAACAATCATAGATGCTTCTTTCTCCGTCCAACCAAACGCCCTACATTTGCCTTAACATTTAACGCAACAATAACAGTGAAATGGTTACTACTCTTTGCTGCGAAAAGCTCTTCAGTCCTGTTACTGTCAATGTGTGCGGTAAAGATGCAGTTAAGCTACAAAACAAGTAAAAAAACCTGATTAAGCTTCATGTTCTTGTTGATGGTCGGGAGTCCAGTCAGAAGTCCTCAGCTGATATTTGTGACATAACCTGCTAGATATTCATCTTATATTAGATTCAATGTTAGTTAGCTAGCATAATATTAATACATCAGTTAGTTTGAACTATCACACAACTTAATCGACAACAACTCTCATTAAGTATTAAACATCATTTTATAAGTATTGCCCATTACTTTCCTGATGAAAAATTTGCTCCTTGGGTTGTCAAATGTGAAATTAACTAAGTGTTTTTTAAGTGTTCGAAGCAATTTGAAGATGTCACCTTGGACATTAGACAACTGCAAATGACTAATGAAGACCAATTAACAATAGATTTATCAATGGCCAAAATCATCAGCAAGTTAATTAACGCTGCATCTAATGAATATCTTCAGCATGGATTGATCCGCTGATAACTATCTCAAATCCCTTTAATTGGTTTAGAATGTTGTAAAAGAATAGTGAGAAATAACTGCACAGTTCATGATGACATCTTTAAATATCTTGTTTTGTCCAACCAACACTCCACTGACAATCATATTACAATGATATAAGGGAAGAAAAAGCTATATGAAAAGAGAAAATCGCAAATAATCACATTTAAGAAGCTCACATAAGGAAATTTCTGGCATCTTAGTTACCGTCTATGTTCACATACGATGCGAGTCTAAATTTATACTTATTCTATGATCATGTGATAATATAGGGAGACACTATCTAAGATGATAAGTCGCACATTTAAAGTCCAAGTTCAAGTGAAGCAACACTTCAGTGTGAACATGTGTATGCATAGCATCTAACAGTGTCACAAAGTTCCAATGTAACAAACACAAGAAGGACACAAAAGTCAAGTGGAGGCGTGATTTATAGAGCCTATATAGTTTGGTAGTTACAGAAAAGTTTGTGCTTGACTAATTAATAAGAAGCTATAGCATGTTGTAAAGCAAGCATGTAGTTATGAGGACAACTTTGAGGGTCTATGAGATACAACAACTGCAGAGGCTCTGACTGAGAAAACAAGGGCTGTTTAGGTGGTAAAATTATTGCACAAAACGTGACATATTGTGTCTGTTTGCAGTTCACAGCAAGGCTGCTAAATGTTAAGTCAAAAACGTTTTGCCTCACATGAGCATGGTAATTTAAATGAAGGTTATAGAGCAGGTCTGCAGGGGTCAGACAATTACTTACTCCCAATCTACAGTTTATGGATCAGTGGTTTAACAGAATATATCAGCCTACCTGGCATGAAATTAAGTATTGGTAACGTGGCATGGTCCCTCCCCTCTCCTCTCCTCTCTCACACACACCCACACAAATGATCACAAGCAACATCTAACGTAGAAAAACACAAATAAGTCATCTTTTCTAGGTCCAAACAGTCACAACTATTAATATATTGCATTTATAACACTGTAACACCTTGCTGCTTTTGTAGTTCTGTATATGAACTTGAATTCAAGACTCTAAATTGGCTAAATAACGAAATAAGTAGAAGAGTATTTGTTAAAATACGACAGAAAATGTATTCTAGTTTCGTAAACATGTAGCAGCTAGCTGAACTTTGGATGACACTTAAGATTCCCCAACAGGGTAATGTCTACGTACGGTTAGCCCAGTGAGGCTAATGCAGCTAGCTAGCGAAGAGATTAAAAGTTAGCATAATAAAACCCGCATAATATTCAAACTCACTCGTCGTCTTTCAAGTAATTATCCTCTGTAATGGGTTTAATGGGGGCTATATTTTCCGTCGTGGTGTTGTAATTTCGGAAACACACTGTCAGCTTCTCGTCAAAGTCATGGACGAGGTCCTCCATTGATTTGAAGCTACAGATCTCCCCGGAGAAACTGTTGTCCAGGTCTGAGAAGTCGTCTAGGCCCGACGACGAATCGCCCACATTGGAGTTCAGCTGGTCCAGCTGGTCGGCCGACGCCGAGGACGGCTTGAATTCATTAAAATCCTGCCAGTCCTCATCGAAATGAGCCAACGGAGCCGCCATGACTACCGTCGGGGCTCGGTTGTCAAACAACTACTCCCTCGACGGTGCTCTGTCCTGCTTTTGTAGTCTCTAGACTGGTAGTGAGGAGGAGGGCTAGAGAGAGAGGGCAGCGGAGGGTTGTGACGTCATTGTAGAGCCCCCCCCCCCTTTCAGATGGCGCAAAACAAACCTACGTCATCTGTGATTCTGTAATGATTCGTTTAAACAGAAACAAAAAATGGTCTGGTTTTTGCATCATAGAATATGCAGTGTTCATATGGTGGAATGTTCAGTGTTCCCATGATATAACGTTCAGTGTTCTCAAACTAGAATGTTCAGTGTTCTTAGATGGGGGGAGAAAAGGAAAAAAAACAGACCTTTTTTGTTTGTTTTCTATTGATTGGCATTTTTCAAAAACAATTTGCAAACTTTTTATTTGCAAATCATTGCATACTGTTTCTATCTACATTTTACACAGCTACCCAACTTTTTTTGGAAACGGGTTTGTATTATTATTTCTATGTTAAATAAAATGTCAACATCACTGAGATGAACCCACACACAGTAATCAGGGACACTATTGCTAGTGTTTTGAGTTTGTTTTAAGTTTTCCATGGAAAGCTTAGGGTTGCTCATCTTCTTACTTATTTCATAATGTATAGATTATATTTTCATTTTGAACACCTTGACTCAACAAATAAGATAGTCACATATTTTCTGAGCACCCATGCTTTGAGTACCTACGTCCCAATAGTAAATGGCAACTTTTGTACAGAAACGTATGGCAAACAACAGGGCTTACTCAAAATAACATCATTTTATTGGCAAGTGTTCTTATTTCTATTGGCATTGAAGGTGGCATTGATGGTCTGGCTTTAGACATTGCTTTCAAGAAACAAATGACTGAATACAAAGTAGAATTTTGACACAAGTTCAACCTATGGTTGTCCATTACAGACCACTTGACACATGCTTTGCCAAAAGCAGTGATTCAGGGCCGACCTGGATCCCCTTTCTGTGTTAAAGGGTGGGAGGGATGAGTTCAATGAGCATCCGAAACTTTGTTCTTGGGGCCTTCACTATCTCTTGCCCCATCAAACTTCCATGGGCCTTTTTTCAAAACCCTGAATGCTTTATTGAAAATATGCATACATACATAACACTTTTCCTACACAATACAAAACAGTACAATCACTTTTGTAGATAACACAATAAACGCAAAGCCACACACGACCCCTCCCCACCATAGTCCAAGGAGCTTAGAGACGCTACAGTAAGCCCTTAGTGTTCCCCACCCACCCCCTACCCACCACCATCACCTCTGTAAGAGAAATAAGACATATTTAAATCAGAAACAACTCCCTTGGTAAACTCAAGACGAAAGAGTAGACACAAGGTTGCATACAGACATAGCATTTGTCACCAGGAGGTACCTGGTGGGACTTTCTGAAACTCTTGTTCGGGTTCATAGCAATGTATTGTTTGCCTCAGGTCTTCTGAAATGTTGGGTGTTTGAGAGCAGTCCATTCAGCAGTCCGGGAGTTTGAACATCAGACTATGACACACGTTACCTACAGAAAACAGCAGTGTGTCTCTAGCAATTTGGTTTTGATATGGGTCAGATCTACCAACAATGGCACACCAAGAGAGATTTCAGTCAGTTACACAGACATGCGATAAAAGATTTTCACATGAAGGAAACTCTTTAAAGGCGAGGGGTGGTTAGTTCAAAACCTGATTTGATTGTAGGCAAAACACGACCTATAAACTCTTACTTGTTAGCATGGGTGCTACTGTGCATATTTACTTGTAGTATTGGTGGTGGATAAGATGCAACTGAATACAAAAGGAAAAAAAATATATAAAAGAAATCTAACAGGAGTTATTAAAGTGGACAAAAAATGAGGACTCCAAATGTCTGGTTATATTTTAATATGATCATACAGGGATAGAGGTCAACCAAAAATGATATAATGTGAACAAAAAAATTAAGTAACAAAAAAGTTCAATAAAAACAGACAGAAAAGCGCTGATTTTAACATGTTTTCCTGTTTAGGAGTCTGTAGCAAATAGTCATTAGATACCCTGAAAAAGGAAGAAAGCTTTGAATGGTGCACTGACCACTGAGTAACTTGGCTGGAGGGCATAGGGGGGGGGTGTTTAATGCTGAACTCTCACTAAGCTCCAGGAGTGGTACTCTCCAGATGAGGCTACTGTACCTTATATGAACGAGGCTCAGTGTTTATGTGTACAAGTTAATCAGTCACTGCTTTCGAATGCATGGAGGCATAGTGAGGGAGAGTAAATTCCTTTAGCAATCTCCCATTAAGTAATGAGTCTCTGCAAATGCAACCCTTTGAGTCATCAGATCACCAAGTGTAGCAGCCATAAGGCTGTGAAAACCTTACGAATGCCATTGCAGTGGGAGCAAGAGAGCTGAAAGCCCACTTTAAGTGCAGTCGGGTGGGGGTGGGGGGGGTGT
This sequence comes from Chaunax sp. Z400, assembly GCA_037577475.1. Classification (NCBI taxonomy): domain Eukaryota; kingdom Metazoa; phylum Chordata; class Actinopteri; order Lophiiformes; family Chaunacidae; genus Chaunax; species Chaunax sp. Z400. Next base: position 12,440,087 of record CM075202.1, read on the forward strand.
TTGTGTGTGTGTGTGTTTGTGGGGGGGGGGGGGGTGTTTGTGGGGGGGGGGTGTCATACATACTGAAGGGTTGTGTGCAACTGTATGAACAGGAAGGCAGTTTGTGTGTTTCTGGATTGCAACAACGCTCCCTAACACTGTAGGCTTGGGGTTCTGGTCACTGGTGCCTCTTCTCTTTAACTACTCATCGAATAATTACAATCCTTAACTTCTCACATGAAATGACCCTTTGCTAATAACACAACACTTAACAGTTTTTTGAAATATGCCTCAATCAAATTTGCTTTTTATACTTCCTCTTTTTTTTCTTTTTTTTACCCCCGCAAAGATAATTCGCCGCCAGTAACTCAGTGCCATTTGAATGCCACATAGTAATGAGAAACAAATTCAAAGGTAAAAATTAAAGCCCCGGATTAAAGAAAAATGTTCCTTTCACAAAATGGCTCTCAAGTATTCTTTGTTCCACAGATAGAGGTCCCTTTGGGGCTTTGGATAACTTAGAATTGGTTTAAAATCCTCTTTACAATTTTACTATGGGATTAGGAGGATAGGGGAAGGGGTGGGTCTTTTGCTGGTGTGAATTGAGCACACATACAAAAACACGCACCAATTAAACCTGCACCCACAAATGTCAACTCTCACTAATGTGTGCATGCGTAATCGTTCGCACTCACTCTCACACACACAAACAGAGGAGGGACAGCAGTCACTGGCGTGCAATCAAAGATGCACTTGAACTCTTCCGTATATGAAAGCATGTCTTTTAAAAAGATTATAGTATGTGTCCTGACAGAGGGGGAACCCACCTCACCGACGACGTTTGACCCTCTCTGCATTGATATGTGACCTGGGAATCTCTCTGTCCTTGTCCTCTTAGGCAGATGTAATGGAGTTGTGCAGTAGCTAGCTTGATGGAGGGAGTTGGCTCTGTCAGTTGGGAACATTACAGTGACTGTCCTTGTTAGAAGTTAAATTAAGGAATAAAAAGTTTGTTTTCCTAATGTCAAGAAACAAAAGTGGAATCTTCACGCTAAAGCTTTCCACGGGCACTACTTCAGCTAAGATTCACCTCATAAATGAGAATTAGGCTATGACTATCATAAAAAATTCCAACATTTAGCACAGCCTTTTTTGTGTTCTTTGTCAGCTGGTCGGTCAGTGTTTACGTGGTAGAATTTTCAGCCTTTGTCCAACTGATCATATTCGAAGAACATTGCAAGAGCGTGGGGAAGAGGAAAACATACAGAAGAGTTGCTACATCCCCTATGCACCATCCTCCCTCAACAACACCCTTCCCATGTCCATGAAGACATTATACATGTACTGTAATGTGAGGGACAAACATGCAGACAGATGTAGTCCAATGAACCGACGGCTGGTCTGTGCAGTGTCTGTCTGGAGTCGTCACAGGGACGCTCCAAGCTCAAGGTGGGGGTGGGTTTCCTGTAAATTACTGCGAGGGCCTGGCATGGCCGGTGACCATGCAGCGAGATGGGAGAAGAAGGGTCAGTTGGGAGAGGAGAACAGCCGTTACAGCTCACCAGTGCATTACGGTCATATCCCGCTGGGCATTGACTGATTTTCCTCTGGGTAAGGATCAGGTTTGGACAAGGACCTGAATTTTCAGAGTGTCCGTCATCAACTCCACCGATTAGTCTAGGCCAGTCAGAAACACATTTTCCTCACTTTTATTTTCTCTTTTGTCTTCGTGGGTTTTTTGTTATTCTTGACGTGCTTTAGGTCAGTGTTGGATTTTATTTGCCCGTTAAGATTTTGTTTTTTTCTTGTAGGATTCTTGGATTGTTGCTGTCCATAAATGACCATCAACTGTCCATATTACTGCAGTTCTCTGGGGAGAAAAAAAAGAAAGAAGAAGAGATCAGGTAAATACATAGATGTAACACCATGGACAAGGACAAGTTTTAAATTGTCACTATAAAGCTAAAACAATCATGTTTGCAGTTAAAAACTATGTTGAACATCACCAAGTAGATGCAAATCATGAATGTTTTTGAATTAAGTTGCACTATGGGAAAAATACAATTGGCTATTACCGCTGAGTCCATCCGCCTCTTGTGAGTCGAGGAAGGGTGCAGGACCCCAGACGCGCACTGTTCCGTCATCTGATGCAGAGGCCATGAGTCCTGGGATGGCCGGGTTCCAGCTCACACAATTAACGGTGCGTGTGTGGCCTGTTAGCTCAGCAATGGGAAGTTCACCGCGCCGATGCCAGATGTACACTTTGTGGTCTGTGGAGAGGGGATAACAAAACAGGTGGAAGTAAAGATATTCAGTACACGGGAGGAAATATGAGGACGCTTGTTAAAAATTGTTACAAATTACAGCAAAAACGTAACATTTTTTACAATTAAATCACCAACTGAGCAAGATTTATGTCAAGTCTGTTCATATGGGTCAAAACTACTGCACTAATCAGCAATGATCCTGTGCAACAGAAAGAGAATACTCAGATTAGGCTAAAATTGCACAATGAATGAATGAATAACACAGACCCACAGTATTAGTCCTGTTTATTTTTACTGTACCTTCACTGCCACTGGCAATGAAGTCTTCGTTGTGTCCTCCAAAGCAGGAGTGAATCGTGTAGAAGCCCTGGGTCACACCTTGGTACTTCCTCACCAGCACCCGGTCCTGAAGGTCCCACAGGTGCACTCCCTACAAAGGATTGTAGAAAAACGATTAGAACATGCTGCACTCAAAACAAAGTGGCAAGTGATAATGGCTGAGTTGTTCAAAAAGCTTACCTGAGTTGCTACATTTAACAAAGCTAATCTTCCATTCTTTGAAACAGTAAAAGACATGATAGGGTGGTCCTCCTGAACTCTGTAAATAACAAGTAAAGGAGAACCAGTCAAACCTCAAAAGGTGTGCGAAAATGTGATGGAAATATATTTATAGCAGCCAAGCCTATTTTTTTGCAATATTTAGAGTTGGAGTTTTTTTCCTTGAATTTTCAGTGTTTCCATTTAAGAAGTGGATGGAAATCCACTTAATGCTAATGAATGTATGGCTGGCATGCATGAACAAAAAGTGCTCAATTTTCAAATAACAATTCAACCTCCAATGTAGATAATCTAAAGTACAGGGACTAGGAGGGCTGACACTTACATGTTTCTGTCCGTAAGGTCCTCAAAGTTGTACCCACGGATACGTTGGTGGGTGTCCGAGGCCAGAACTGCTCTACCATCACTCAGGCACCACAGGCACTGCACTCTCACGCCCTCCCAAGAGTCCAACAAGTTACCGTCAAGGTCCTGCAAACACAGAAAGCAGATCCCCCCATCTCCCATTCTTAACAAGCACTTGTCATGGCAACCTTACTTAGCAAGAGGTAGATCCTCTTAGATGCTCTTTCTATTCAGACACCAACAGAGTGTGACAATCAAGCAAAAGCAAAAGGGTTGCAAGAGCATGTAAGGTCAAACTGTTTCCTTCCTCTGAACAACATGCTATTTGATAGTAGCTTACTGGCAAATATAAGCTAATCTATATTAGAATGATATTGTTTGTCACCTAAAAACAATGAAACAGCTGTATGTTCTGGCAATTCTAATCTACTTCTCTCTGAAGCATTTCTGTAGTTTGACTCCACACTTTTTAAATCATTTTTTTTAAATAAAGTGAAATAGGCTAAAATTGTGATTTCTCATTTAATTTCTCATTTGTTTACTAAAACACATGTGGATAGACACACATCAACCATCCTCTCAACAAAATGTGATAAAAAATATATATATATATCCCATCAGGTTCACGGCTGGAAAATCAATTCACAGAAAAATCCAATTATCTTGAGCCTGGCTGTTTAAATTCAGTGCATCCCTGGCAGCTGTACACACATGTCAGTAAACACATAGAATGTCTTCCCCCTTTATTTACCCCCATCCTCTGCAAACCCTCTGCACCTTCAAAGCACAACAGACACTTTGTGTGGACTAAACACAGAGACAAAACATAATTGTTGAGGAGAATTAATATTGAATATTGAATATTGAGGCATTTGCTCGTACACATTGAACTGATGCTGTGTGTTGAAAATAAAGATGGAAAATAATCAATTTACTTACACATTGATAAAACTGTCCCCTCTGTCCTCCAGTGACAAAGCGTTTGCCATCAGGGTTCCAGGCTACACTGGTCAGGCTGTCCTCATGGGACTGGGACATTTTGGTCCGCAGCTCCCCCGTCTGGTCACCAAGGGGATTGACAGAGACATTTCAAAAACAGAGGAGGAGAGAAATAAAGGGGGAAGGGAGACATGAAGAAGAAACATTAAGAAAGAGTGGGGGAGGGTAGAATAAAAGCAAAAGAAAGGGGAGGGAACGGGATGGGAGAAGAGGAGAGGTCACTGAGTACACACAGCCTACACAGAAACTATTGATCGTCTTCAAGCATGTTTTTCTTTGCCACTGTGAATTTTAATGAGAAATCTTTGGCGTCACAGATGCCATGAGCACACACATTTTCTCAATTATGTTCACATAAAAAAAAACGATGCTTGCATAACGTAGGATTATTTAAAGCTTAACGGAAGAACTCAGTATAAATGTTACCTGAACATTCCAGAGCCACAGCTCAGAGCAGTCGTCAGGTCCACAGGCGATCAGGTAGGTGTCATCGGGACTCCAGGCTAAGTAGGATACACCGTAGGCATGACCCTCCAGGGTTCGCAGCAGCTTCAGCTGGTGGCTCTCCTACACAAAAGGTAGGAGAGGGGACATTATCGCCAAATGCATTTAGATACACTGAGGGTTGGACCTTCACTGGCAGTGGTACAAACCAAAGTCAAAGTGTACGTTGGTGGGCAAGAAATGACAGATTGAAAATTCTAAAACGTTCTTTCAAAGGTGTAAAAGAGTCCAGTCTGTGTGACCAGTGAATTTTTCTCATTCCATGTCTAACGGGAATTAACTTCAAATGAGTCTTTATGAAAAGCTTTTCAAAAGTCTGAGCCAATGGTTAAAATGATAATAGAAACCAGTGGAGGCTTCCCTTGTAGACAGAAAGGACCAATGTCTGCCAAAAAGAGGACCATACTTACATCCAGTAATAAATCTGAGACAATAACAGACTATCTAAGGGCTTCAGAGTGGTAACATGTATATTTGTAAATGTCTCATAATCTAAAACAGAAAATTAAAGTGCTTCAAAGAGACACATAAGCATAAAATATGGCCACAAGGGTTAAGAGCATGGAAAATTAAAAAAGACAAACCTGCCTGCAAATGTAAATGCCAAACCACTACATTCCTGCAGGGTAATTTAAATTGTAGACTCAATCATAAAAAAACAGGTATTGTGTATATTCAGACATTCTTCACACTCACCGGGTCAACTTGCCAAACTATGACAGTAGTGTCTTTGGAGCCAGTGGCTAGTTTGGTGCCGTCATTTGAGAATTTGCAGAACCACACTTCATTACAGTGATCTGTCAGGATCTGTTGAGTGTAACAGGGGAACTGCTTCCTACAACATGGGAAAAAGATCGATGGTTAAACTCTTGCAAGCAAGCAAAAGAGGGTCTTCCTAATTTATATTGTCTCTATCTCAATATGTTGCAATCCCAGTCAAATCAAATATATACAAGTAGGAGAGACGAAAATCTAATGCTTCAAACATATGGAACAACAAAAGCAATACAGGCATAATAGGATAGTAAGATGCGAGGGGCAAGACATAAAAGAGAGGGCAAATGAGTTGATACACATTTAGTTTCAGTACATGTGCCTCAACATCACAGTCATAAAGGAGGTCAACTGAGACATAAATAAGACATGCTGCAGGGTGATAATCTAACACTGAGGTCTGGTGGGGCCTGAGCAGCACCAACCTGCTGCAGACATGATCTAGGAGCAGAGAGACTGAGTCCAGACTACTGTCCAGTTTGGTGTTGTGATAGAGGCAGCGGTCCCGCTGAAGCTCAACCGCTTGCCGCAGCAGGGTCTGTAGCCGCCTGGGCGGCAGCATCACGGAAGGTGGCAAGTATGCTACAATGACAAATAAAAGCAGACAAATTGAATTTCCCCATATGGGTTATTGTGTGCAGTAAGTGTGGCAGTCATGCAATATGTTAATTAGTGCTACAGGGTCGGTGTACGGACAAATCTCCTCACTCTGCAATTTGTCAAGCAGTCGGCAGCGCGAGGCAGTGCCCTTGCCCTCCCACTCTGCCTTGGCCCTCAGATCCTCAGCATGACTACACATTAGGTACCTGTGGGAAGGCACAAGCACACATGCTCAAAGAAAACGATGACACACACACAGTGATAATACCACATTAAAAATACACCAAAAACAGCTACAAATGTTGACAAGCTGGAACACAAAATTTACCAAAAGATGTGATAAATATGGTGGGAATCAATATTATAACAGATACGAATTGAAAGCAAAGGAACAAAGCAAACATCACTGAAACTTAACTTGTGAGAAATGCAGTATGTTGTACTTGACATGAGGAAACACAGTGTACTGAATGCAGGTATGTATTGTTTGAGAATCAGGAACAGAAATGTGATGACAGACTCAAGGATTCATTTGGATACAGGCGGCTGATGGACCTAAGACAAGTGGCAGCTCAGTAAATTATTCTGTCAAAAGAGTGACAAACTGTTAAAACAGTGTTAAGCGATCAATGTAGCCTAATTGATTAAATCATGGATCAGAGGAATGTGTTTGCTGAAAGCCTGTGCACCACGCGTTGATCGGACCGTGGATAAAATGATCATACGGATGCTGATGCTCTTACGATATACAATATGTCTTAAGAACAAATTTATAGCATAATATGTTTATTGGAGATGCAAATTAATAATGAACTTGAGATAATTGAGGAATATCGATCCAAGCCATTGATTTTTTTGAGAGCAGTGCAATCAGTGCTGTTTAGGACAAACAACACATTCAGTGGTAAATACTGAAACCAGAAGAAAAATGCGCCTCTCTAACAAAACAGGGCATCCTACCCTACAATCTGCTGTGCATAATGATAAACAGTAGCCATGTGACAAAAATGAACATCAATGCTTAAATCATTTACTAAATCAATTCCATAGTGGTTAAAAACTGTTTTATGTCATTTTCTAAACGTTTAAGTCTGGCTCTATAGTTGGGTAACCAGCAGTGGTGGGAGCTGTATGATTACAGAATACAAAGCTATCCAAGAACTGTACGGGTTTATAGCTGTTTGTATGTGTGTATTTGCATAGCCAGGGTGAGCCATCTGATAACTGCTATGAGACAGATACAATTTAAAACTTGAAACAGTACCCGCTAAGTACGTGGATGCGATCTGTGTTATACTTGAGTGGTGTCAACTCTCCCCGGAGCACCTGCAGAGCCTCCAGGACTTTGCCATCCTCCAGATACTCTAGGTATTTCTGCTGCAGCAGCAGGAACTTCATGCGCTGAGCAGAAGATGAGAGACATACAGGGAAGAGATTTCATCAAAACTGGAAAGAACAAAGAGGGAAGAATGGAAAGAACGGTGAACAAGCTTAAACTATGGCTTCGGGTTTCAATTTTACATTGATGAGAAGGGACTTCAACCACTGATTCAACAAAGGCTGGTTTTCATGACCACAGGACATTAAAATGTTCTATTTTCTAAGGGTCATCCCCCCAAAAAAAGTCACTACATACAAAAAATTGTATTTACCATACTAAATAAATTTTTTAAATTTTAATTTAAAGGCAGCATGTTGTTATTAACATTTATTCACGTGCCCAAATCATATCACAAAGTCAACATCAAGCCTACTTCCTTCAAAGTGAACACCACTGGTGTGTTCAGTGTTCAGCAGTCACTGCTGCTGATCAGCCTTAAACTTGTGTTACCAAGAGTCTCTGTCTTATCTCAGGTATGCAGCAGGAGCTGCAACCCTGACAACGGCTGCACATAAATTCAAGAAACCATCCACCCACAAACATCTACAAATAAAAAGTGCAAACACACACACACACACACACAGGCATCTCCTAACTCTCCAACTAGGCCAGTGGTATAAGTAAACCTTATGCAGTAAAAGCCTTGTTGACAATGACAGCACTAACCTGCTACAGTCCTAAGACTTAAAATGGCTACCCACATCGAAAATATGGCTGAAAATCAGCGGCCACAGCAATTATCTCAATAAACCAACTGGTGATGGCAGTTTGACAGATTTCTGACAGACAGTCTGACTTGACTGTGACACACGGGACAATCTTTTAGCACCTACTATAATACAAATCTTCCCAGTATACTGTTTTGGTAGTTAGCATATAATACATATACTCTTATAATTTTATCTGGACAAAATTAATACAATACTTATAGATGTTAATCAAGCTGCCAACTTCAAATTGGAAACTTCAAGAGAAATCAGCTTTCCAAAAAATAGGAAACTGTCCTTTTTCCCCCCTGGAGCCATCTTTCCAGTGAGGAACTCATTAATTTCTAGTGCAAAATGCATTGTGGGAGAACAGTATAGGTCAATGGCACACTTAAAAAAGAAGTATAAATAATATAAATATATCTAAATAAAGAAAACTTGTTATTCATACTATAATCTCTGAGTAGTGAGTACAATCCATCCATCCAGAGTTGGGACACAGCTACAGTATGGTTATACTCTTGCAGTTGTATAAGAATTAAAAGAATTTTTAAAGGTAATATCGATTGAATCTGATATAAATTAACATATAACATAAACTGAACATTAGTATGCCTTTATCATTTCACCAAATTACTTGTGACATGGCTTTATTCAAATAAAATACATTTCAAATAAAAATAAATTAAAAAATTGGACAGCATATACAGTATAATAAAGAATTGGATCTTGTTATGAATCTGCTGACCTGAATATCAATACAATATACTGTATCTGCGACTGGCTAATGTCAGCTGGCCAATTAGGAGCTCTCTAGTAGCATGAAATATCGTGTCTACAGCCAATCCATAAATCAAACAATTGCTTATTTTGAGTCTAAACATTTTAATCAATCTAATGACAAACTAAAATAAGAGGACAAGAAAAAAAGCATGTACGCAAAGTCAAACTATATTTTGTTTAAAAAACAAATAGAATCATGCACTTACACTTTAAACCTAATATGTCATTCGTGAAACAACCTAGAACATTTTAGCTTTTATTGTTCCACAACAAGAACTTGGGACCCTGCAAAATAATGGTACCATTCTAGAACCTCCAGTTGTGCCTCATAACTGACTGGCTGTCATTCAGCCCAGTTCAGGTTTGGGCAAGGGGAGCTTACCACAATAGCATTGGGAGAATGCATCAGTGCTCTCAGCTCATTGAGATCATTCTCAGCCTGGACCAAAACAAAGAGAGGGTGATGGAGGGGAGAGACAGAGAGAAATAGTTAGCTCAGCAGTTTCCATGAATACACAGGGAAAAAAACTAATCACATTAGCAGTAAGACAGATCTTATTGACTTTCTTGCTTAAGATGAGCAAATTTGATTACTTTTAACAATAGAGCTGATGCCAATGTGTTGTGATCATAATAATAATTAAAGATACCGACAGCATAACATCTCCATGTCTCTCATACATTAGTGTCCTCTTAACATTTTAATAGTACAAATTTTGGTTTCAGCATACATGAGTGGCTAGTTTACAACTGGTTTATTTAGAGTATAAAACTACCTTAATCCCCCCAGGAACTACCACCATTTGGCCTGAGGATGGCACTAATTTTGCCTTCTGCAGTTCTGACATGATTCTCTATTCCAGAACATTCACAAGGCCATTTTTATGTGCTTTTATGGGCCTCAGCTCTAAAATGTTGAAATGAGACTTATTGTAACAGGGTAACACTGTCTTGATTTAAATTCCATTTACATAAAAACTACCTAATTATGCTAATATAAACCTGATATTTCTAATGGAGCCCTCAGCACTGCCCATAATGCTCTACTGTGTATTTGGTATTCCGTTATAACTTACTTTTCAGGTTTGAACATAAAAATTGGCACATATTCTGTTATTGATTTATAGCCTTTTCAGTATGCATAATAATAATGAACACTTTTATTTCGCCATATACTTGCCCTAAAATATGCATGGCCAGTGGACCAACCAAACATTCTTCTCAAACCACCAGATCAGATTTTCCCTTCGCATAAGCAGATAAAATATAGCTCTGACAAATACAATCCATGAACTTAAATACACGATTTCTGTGTTGGAACAGGAAAGAGTCGCAAAAGAACTATGTGCCCTGAAATAGTAAGTTCCGAAGCCAAATTGCACTTAAATCGCACTTCTGTTGGCCAAGAAGAGTTCTAGTGGTATTAACTGTTACTTGACTGAGCTATGCAAACCGTTTTAAGGACTTTACTTATGCTTTCCCTTTCTTCTTTGAACAATTCTTAACAATAATTATTTTCTTTTGTCTTTAAGTTATATGAGATGATCTGAGATATGAGTCTTTTGGTTTCTGGACCACACAAGCTCTTCATCTTGCAGCAGAATATGGACATCTCACTAGGAAGGTCACCAATTCCCTGTCTATCAAAGTGTTTAATACAAACATGGGAACTCCGGACCAACCTTGTCCCACTCGCCTTCCATAACATGGTTGCGGAACTTGGTAGCTGAGGGGTGTTCCAATCTGCAGCCTGATTCCTGCATCAGCAGGTCCACTGTCTGACTACAGAGAGAAAGATAGAGAAGGGGGGGCGCAGCCAACATTAGTGAACAGTTAGGACTAAGAAAATGTGATCTCATCATTATCATGTTGAAAATTAGCATGTGACTAAATGAAGTGGCATTTCTCTGCAGAATTTACACATTTTTTTGATTATGTCATCACCTATGACATGTCACCATTGTGTTGACAAGTTGGGAGATCTGCAACCATAATTATAGCACAGGGACAATATTAACGACATTTGCTGACAATAGGATGAGGGCAAATTAATGGATATCAATGTCTGGAGAAAGACAGTCCTGATCAATTTTGTCACCAGAGCATTTTTAGTGGACAGTCAGAGGTTCGCTTACACGAAATGAGCTTCTACTGCTGTCGACATGATCCTCTCAGCCTGTCAACAATGAACCATGACCATCTGTCAAAACACACTCCATCCTTACTAACAGGTCTGCTAAGATGTATGTGCATAATGAAAGTGGGTTGGAAATGGGGGTGGCTGACACCTTCAGCATGATGACATCATTCTCAGGTATCAATGAAGTGGCGCAGCAGCTCTGAGTTAAGCCTCTCATCCACTTGGCTGCTTCACTATTTCTCTTGCATTTCCCCAGATGGAATATGGGGGCTCTGTCTCATAGCAGGCAATGCAATGTATCCCCTGAACCCACCCTCTTTTATAATGCCCTGTAATGACAACACTTTCTCCAGCTCGATTACAGAGCTGTGTAGTTATCTATCAGTGGCTATCACGGTCACTTTGAAGAGGAGAGGTAGACATGCATTTCTTGAAAACCCCATGCTGCTATTATTAGATTCAAACGAAGGCCTTCACTTAAAACAGCTGGTAGAAAGCTCATTCTTCATTTGTCATGAACCCAACCGATTACGCTGCATTCAGGAACAACAGTCGCCAGCGGTATGACTGCCGTCTTTAAATAAATATATGCCCTAACAGAAACACGTCACTGTTGACACATTGCTCTGAAACAATGACCGAATTGAAGACATTAATCTATGATCAAAGTTATCGTGTAGGATAGCTGGATGAAATAGGTATTCATTTAATAAATTAGACTCGCTCGAAATGACAGCTCAAGACGTGCAAAGTGTGTACTCGGAATACTAAAATAACCCAGGTAGTTATTGCAACCATGCTACTTATTATACACTGTGGTCGATCTATTAATGTTCCTCCCACACGATCCTGCAAAACCCATGTTATTTTTCCCAATGAAGCCAAGCTGGAAAATGAAGACATCCACCAACCATCCTGGCGAAGAACTACGTCGACAACCCGCACATTAATATCTCCTCAGTCTTTTTAGCAGCAGCCTTGAAACGCAAATATATGAACTACAAACTCGCGATTCCGCGTTGTATTTGATTAAGATGCAAAATCAAGTCTCTCGATTCGCATGACATTGACTTTCTGCTTTTCAAACCATAACAAAACAGCTGATCTTGTCTCAGAATAAATGTTATTGACGTTAAGTTAGATGATGTAATGCCCTTTGCTCAGTGCGAAATCTATAACGTAAATTTAAGTATCATGGTGCAACTAGCACAAAAAAAACACTTCAGCTCAAGATAGACTTGTATAGCAGACAAATGTTACTGTGTTGTGTGTGAGTATGAAGGTTTAATGTCAGGACACACCACCTAAATGCGGGCTTGTGCTGTTAGCTATCAAGCTAAGTGTTATTGTGCAAGATGGACCCCTTCTTTCTACCAACTGCCGAGCTCAGAGGCTAACTACCCCATCCCCCCATGTTTGTGTCTGTCAAGAACACTACTAGCGTTTTTACCAGCTGCTGCTCCGCAGTTTACCACATACGAAACACCAGTAATATAAATATATATATATAACCTTTCATTTATTCAATACTAACACTAGATACATTAATATTTTCCTCGTCTTTGAATAAACTTACTTTAGCCCTAGTCCGTGGAGATGTTGCCCTATTAATCTTATGACATCTTCCTCCGCCTGCGATAATCGTTTTTTCTTTTTCAACGAGCCGACCTCCGAGCTTGAACCTGTGGCGGAGGTCCCCAAACCGGGTACGTTTGAAGACCCGTTGCTAGTACCGACACTGTTCCCGTTGTCTGTGCTAGAGAGGAGCCCATTGGAATGGGTTCCGCCTGACGAGGATGACTCCCCGTTTTGTGCGCTGTTAAGGCAGGGGAGCTCAGAGGATTCTTGTCCCTGTCCTGACCCGTTTGCCTGCATACTGTTGCTGAGGTTGTTGACTATACTTCGGTTAAAGTGGATGGCAGAGGTGGCTTGAGAGTGTGGCGAATGTGTAGCAAGTCCTAGGACAACTCCGGACAGGCCTGTAATGACTGCTGAAGCCCCGGGCTCTCCTGCTCCCTCCGCCGCCGAGGCTCGGTGCTTCTTCCGCGGGGGCGGCGACGCTCCGCCGGTGTCCGAGTCGGAGGAGGAGGAAGCGGAGGCCAGAGTTTCCTCACCGAGAGCGGCCGTGGTTAGAAGCCGGCGGAGCTCCGGGTGGGAAATGAAGTTTAAGTTTCCAGGTTTGAGGCCTTGGTGTCAGGCTCAGAGCGGACTGTCACTGCTGAGGCACTGTCAGTTAGCCCGTTTTTGTTGTTGTTTCTCCCAAAACAGCTGCAGCTCTAATGGAGTCCTGACGCCCTGACGTAACCGGAAATTCCTACAGTACCAAGCTTCCGGGTAGAATTATATTCCATGGGAGGCGCATGAAATCATATTTTGAATAATAATTATGTGACTGCACTGAAATTCACATGAATGTCTCCAGAGACTTCACTTTAATGACCGGAATTAGAATAACCATATTGTGTAAACTTTGTAGTGACTTTCCACGTGTGTGCAGCTCTTACATTTCCAGCTGAACTATTTACATCTCATTAAATAAACCATGAAGCCACAAATTATCTGCCAGTAAAAGCCTAAATTGAGGTACGTAGAAAGTTTTAAATTTTGGATAAAATTTATTTCTAAATGAAAAATAGTAATAAAATGAATAAAAGTAGCAATAGCTAGTCTTGACCAGTTCATATATGTATTTAAACATATTAAAAGGGTTATAAAAATGTCACCACATTCGTATATACTGCCTTAGACTATATATTAATTCTAATAATTTTTACAAACCTTACAAATCATCGTCATCGTCATTATTGTTATTAATACTATTTAGTTATTATATATGTGATAATTTTCATTCAGACAATTGTTAACATAGAAACACTATAACAATTGCTTAGCAAGAAAAGTTAGAGTAACAAATAACATTATAGATTGCTGCATTAAGTGAAAGTAAATCAGTCTAGAGAACCAGGCTGAACAATATGGGTCAGGTTTTAACTGTTTTAGTTTTTGTAATGGAGCTATGCACTCACTTATAAAGGCTCATCATGGTCTTTTCACTAGCATATGTGTTAATGTTTGAAATAATCAATGAATCAATGAATAAACAGGTAACAAGAGAATAGAGAAGAGGTTCATTGTGTTTATAATTAGATCACTGATCAGTTCTGGTCACCAGTCAAAATAAATGAGTGGATGAAAAATGAATGCATCCAGCACTGTTGAGCTGTCTTTTTCTTGTAGCTCATACCATACCTTTAGCAAGGTAACATAATTATGTTAGCACATACATTCTAATGTTGAGCCTTTAACATTTGGCATAGATAATTGATTGACTACAAAACAAAATTAACATGTTATAAGTGAAATTGGTTTCATCATGTAAAGACAAAATTAGAATTGTAAATCTATATTTCATTGAATTACACTCTTATGTCTGGAAACTATGAAATTAAAGGCTCTACACAGCCATACTACACCTCCACTGTTGTTAGTCATTTGCCTCACTTGGGCATTAAAAATCCATGCTGCTGTTATAACATAAGGTAAGACAGCTTCCCATTTCTATTAGTTTGTTGAATTTGATGACCCTGTAGGTCTGCTCTTTCATCCTGTGCAAAAATCTGTTAGAATAATTTATAACATACACCTGTGTACATGGCCTTAAAATGGACTATTTGGTCATATATTTAATCAAAATATAAAAGCTTCAAACAGATGACTTGTGTAGAATCCACTTTAAGCACTACTCATATTAGTGTTTTGACAGCCCAACATTACATATCAGGATCCACAAAAATGATCTAAAAAAATTAGTGCAAACATGTTTTATTAACACAGTATAAATACAGAATATTTAAGCTGCATTATTTTTCAAAACCTGAGATCTAAGTAAAGAACAAAGGAAAGTAATGTTAAATGTCATTTCCAAGCCTGTAATTCTCATAGCACTCTGAGTCAAGAGCAGGGTAATAATGCAAGAGCTCTGTGAGACTGTATCCTGAATTATTTACATCAATACAGAATCAGTTTCTGTTTTTAAATCCTTCTGTGGGCAAAATAGTATTTTGCAATTGCAAAACACATTTTAGTACTATTTTGTTGTCGGTCTATTTCCATATGCTTTATATTACTCAAAGCACATGAAAAAGAATAACCTGTGTATGAGAGAATCTGGTTTTATGTTAATGATTTTACACCAGACTAAAGGTCCCCAACTTGGTGTGGAAGGGTAGTTGTCACTGGTCCGCCATTGCTTTTGGGTTTGTCTTTTTCTTTCATGAAGAAGGTTAGCAGCTCCCCTTTCCCTTTGACAAATATGGCACCTCTGCGGATAAAACGAAAGCCATACTCCTTCAGGATGTTGTAGCAGTTTTCAACCACCTGAGGGCAGGAGCAGGACATAGTATAAAGAATAGACAGGCAAAATCAATGAAACAAGAAAAATGGTGAAATAATGGGAGACATCCAAATGTGATGTGTATGTGCTTTTGTGTTTGTGCTACCTGGATGTTTCCCATCACTCCGGTGGACTCCATTCTGCTGGCAACATTGACTGTGTTGCCCCAGATGTCGTAGTGAGGTTTGCGAGCTCCGATCACTCCAGCCAAAACGGCCCCATTATTCAGACCTAAAGGGGGAAAACGTGGAAATATGAACATACACACAGCTGTAAATGTGCACACGGGCTGTCTTACACACATCCACACATCCACTAACCAATTCGTAGCATGAAGTTGTTGAAGGATTGCTTGTTGAGGTTGTTGAGGGTGACTTTCATAGCCAAGGCGAACTCTGCCAGGTCAGCGAGGTGCTGCCAGCGCTCAATCAGTGACAGGTCCTCTGGCTGTGGAACAACAGTACAGCTTCCAAAGTTATTATCATCACCATATGTATGGCCAGTTTAAATAAATGGTAAAACAGATTGTTATACTTTTTACTAGGTATATTTGTAAGAATGTCAGAGTAACATAGTAGTATCCTGTATATATTGCAAATTATCTTTAAAACAAGCAGTCTTGTTATTCCTTTCTCCTGTTTTGTTATTAGGGGTGTTAGTTGCATGTCTTTTTTGCTTTAGTTTGATTAAAATTAGGTAAGTGTTGGGCTATTAAATATTGTTTTGTTTGTTAATTTGGTCTGTGGCCATCCTGATGCATTTTAGTGCAAATGATATGTGAATAAAAACATTCTGTTCAGATTACACTATGGCGCTGGTCATGTTTAAGAGTTGGGAAAGAGAGGACTATTTTTCTATGCTATATGATTTACCTTACATAGGCATAATTTGTTAAAGTATCACACCTTGCGGTTGTTGTATCCATTCAGGTTTGTCTCTGGAGTGAGTCCTGAGGCGGCCATGTAGGTGCTTCCTATTGTCTTGATTTTAGTGATGCAGCGGAACTCATCCCTATCTAGTAACTGGTGGAGAAAGCAGACATCAGTTAGTTAAGGGTGGACAAATGCATGTAAAGATGTATGCAGGGTTTTCACACCATGATGTAATGTGAGTTGTGCAATTAGTTTTTAACATGTCCGAAAAGTGGGCAAGTTGAAACTCACACTGTCAAAATCTGAGATGATCTCATTGAGAATCCGGAGACACTCAATGCCTCCATTGTTGATGTTCTCCTCAGTGTAGAAATCAGAAAAGTTGGGGATGGAAGCAAAAATAACACCTATTTCATTGTAAGACTGGCTGTACAACTCCTACAAATAACAAATGACATGATGTTAGTTTTTTTCTGATTCTATAGTTCTACTCTTTTTCTTTGATAATTTTTCTTCTTGAACAAAAATCTCATCCTCACTGACAATTAGAATACACCAGATGAAATCACTAATGTTTTATTATAGAATCAACCACCAGATGGCACTCATATGAAACAAATTGCAAGTACTGTACTCTCATTACTTCAATGATGTAATTAAAAAAGGTACATTAAATTACTTTCCTCCCCCTGCATCCTGACATTCCATATGTTCATCATCTTAAATATCTAAATCATACTGTAACTTGGCACATGCTCATACGTACCTCATCTCTCTTCTTTGATCCCAGGAAGTGTTTGGCCACATGCTCCGGCAGCATGTTGGTGACCAGCGCTTCATTCCACCGCCTCACCTCGAACAACCTCTCCTTCTGGTCGTGCACACCGATCTTCCATAGGAACAGCTTCCTGGACTGACGCTCCAACTAGATACCCCACAGATGAAAGTCATAAAACACTAAGATTAAGTTATTGGGAGAAAAAAAAAACACAATTATGGAAATGTGATGATTGCTTTGCCCTGTTACAGTAAGTTTTCCTCTGTTGAGGTTGACTTTCAAGGCTGTAGCAGGCTGTGGGTCAGCAAAGTATGATACGTGTAAGTGTACAGGAGAAATTGACTCACATGGCGGGCAAAGAAATAGAAGCTAACCATCATGACAATAATCATTATTGTCATGAGGTACTTGGATGGCACCATGGATGTTCTGGAAACACAAAGAAAGAAGCAGAATACCAATAATAATACCATCATTTTGTTGTTAATGCACAATGGACTTATTTTATAAACAACTACAGAGAGCAGAATACACCTCTATTAGCTTACCACAGTTAATTTATGTATATTCAATAGAATGACATAACAATACCTGTATGAGGCAAGCTGTAGATAGTCATATAAGTCATATATGTCCCGCCAGCTGTAGATATTAACAACTCCAGTTGCTGTGACGACCAGCACCATGAGTCCCAGTTTAATCATGTGGCTGACCTGCACCAACATGGCGGTGGCAATGAGTGACATCACAGCCATGAAGCTATAGTGCTTTGGATTCTCTGCACAGCCTCGATCACCAAGTGACTCAAACACAAAGCCAGAGGTGCCGTTGAAGATTCGAAAGGACGGCGGGACACAGCTCAGCTGCAAAATCAGACATGAAGTGCATGAGTAATTTCCAGTAAGAATGTGTTAAGGAGACCAGTACTCAAGGCTGGGACATGATTTTACTTTTTAATGAGTTCACATCATTCATAATTTCAGTGTTTTAATGTGAAACACATTTCTGCAGGCACATTTAGTGCGTACATTTATGTCATATTGGTTGTTATTTAGCTAAATTAAATATACTGTAAAGATATAGATTAAATATATAAATTAAAGCTATTTAGTTCTTTATTCCCATGTATTTTTGTCCAAGAACGTCTGTCACCTCCACATGACTGGTAAGAAAGAAAAAAACATCCTCTTATTTCTGTCAGGCCTTGAAGGCAGCAGTGTGTGTAACAGGCTGCTCCTGTGGGGAAGTAACAAATGAGGCAGCAGGCAACGAGACAGGCGACTAATGGACCCCACTGGGAACATGTAGTCAGACACATAAAAGGCAGTGATAGGTTGATGAGAACAGAGAGGAAAAAAAATGGAAAGACACCTGCATGCACACACACTAAGGTTGGATGAAAAACTAAATATATACTGTGAGGGTGACATTAGATTATGAGGATGAAGTACCTTGATTTCTAAGATATTTACTTCACTGGATCAAACAAATGCATATTTTCTCATCTAGTTATTTCACCAATAAATTGTTTCTATTTTGAATTTCCAGAGCAGTTGCTATGTTAAGATGTATTTTGCACTTTAAAAAAAAAGAAAAAAAAAGATGTATTTTGCTCTTTTGTTAAAAAAATAACCCACTGTGAGAGAAAACAGCGCCTTACAGTCATACCATGTCAGCTATCACAGCCATGGTAAGTACAAATATGGCCGCTGTTGCCCATGTGTTTCTGGCCCATCGTGTGCGATCAATCCACACTGAGAAAGCGACCAACTTCTTGGAGAACATCTGTGACGAACAAACATCAATATGATTATCATTATAATGATGAAAGTCTTGCTTTATTTAATGCATGCTTTCTATGATTTCATCAGTGTTGTGTTTTCCATTTAGTATTACAACTCAAATGGCTTTGAGTTTTTACACAGAATTCAACTCACTGAAAATCAAAAATAATAAAAGAGTGGAAAGTCCTCATCAAAATCATTGTTCGATAAATTTGGTTCCCCACCACCACAAACATAAAGACTAATTTGGATTTCTCACCCTGGGGAAGACGGCAGCCAGGGAGGATACTGTGAGGATTAGCAACAATAACTCTCCTATTGCGAGAGTCATATAGTTCACAGACAACCTAGAACAACAACATATATATCCAGTCAATACCTTGGTTCATCTTTGCCGATTTTTGCATTTTTCTTTTCATATCAAGTATGCACTGCATGCATTTTATTCGATGTAGCGAGAAGTAGTATCTGTGAACTTACAGTGGGTCTATGAACACCTCCATTGCTGTAATAAAGAAGAGAATAATGATGCAGCAGCAGAAGGCTGCTCCGCTTCGCTTCTCCTTCTCTGAGGAGTAATGCTCCTCCAGTTTCCCATCCACAAAGCGCAGGGACACAGGGTTTATCTGATGATCCTTCATTCTGCACAGACCAAAAATGGCATTAAGACAAAGCTTTTTATGTGGGCGACAGAATGATTGAGAATAGATTCATTTGGAATGATCACAGCTTGATACATTTCCGTCAAAGTTTTTTGGGCAAATTCCTTACATTTGCTGAGTTTCTCTCTTCAGCAGCTCTTGCTGTAGTCGTCTGTTGATCACTTGTTCCTCAACCATCCTACTCCTCTGATGTTGTCAACAAGACAAGAGAGATCAGACGGGTGAGATTATTGAGTGCACTTTTCAGATTTCTCCAAGAATGTCTGTGCACTTAACGGAACTGTAAGTTTATACATGTGTGTCTATGCATGGATATCAGTGTACAATCTACCCATGTGTACTGATATGCAGATGTGAGTCTGTGCAGGAGAACTTTACTTTGGACCCAAGTTTATGGCTGACAATGAATAAAGACATTTAACATAGTTCACCTCAGTTTTAGACTCAGTGGGCGTGGACTGGGGTGAGGCTGCGTTGCCATTGGTTGCTGTAGTGCTGATCAGCTGGTTTGAATTTCTGTTGGAGAATGTGCCTGATTTCTGAGGGAGGAGAGGCAGGACAAACTTCTGCTCATGTGATTTGAATAGAAAATATAACTAGAACAGGAAGTACAGAACTGATCTTTAATATGCTGTTTGAAATATATTAATTTCACCTACTAAGCAAAATCTAGGTCCATTAAATATCAAACTCACACCCTGAAGGACACAATGATTTTGTTAAATGAAAGGAGAGAGGCCTTGAAAGACACAAGTCACTCACATTTCTGCTGAGCCAATCTGCCACCTGTTTAGGCGGAAGCACTAAATAAGTCTCGATGCCTTTCTCCAGCAGGTACTCGCACCTCTCTCCACCATCGCCCGGCTCCAGATCAAATTCTCCGTGCAGACTGTCCTTGGTGGTCTGGGAAATATGCACTCTCCTGGGTAGCACACAAACATCTTGACTTACAATGCATGAAAGAATTTGATTGTCAACCATGAAATGAAGTGCGGTATAATTCTCTTGCCCAGGAATCCCTCCAGACTCCATCTTATTGGCTACAGTGACATCGGTGGACCAAACGTCAAACTGCCACCTCTTCTGGCCGAGCACTCCTCCCAGCACCGTGCCTGTGTGAACGCCCACTCGCATATCCACTTCAGTTTTAGTCTTTTCTCGCACGTACCTGGGGAAAGAAGGAACGCAGTATCTCTGCTGTCAGTCTGGGACAAAATATACCTTACATAATACATACTTCTCTTCATTGGTATTGTTTTTATGTCTCCCTGGCTTCTTCTATATTCATTTAATACAATTTAAAGATTTAAGCCCAGTGTCTTCCTCTAATGTCTTAACATCTTCCTTTAATTCATAAGTTTTTCTCAGTGTATTTGTCTCTGTTGTGAAGGTAAAACCATTACTTACGAGATGGCTTCTACCATTGCTAGACCCATCATTATGGAGCAGGCAGCATGGTCCTCTCTGAAGTCAGGAAGACCACAGATACAATAGTAACAGTCTCCGAGGATCTTAATCCTCAATTGGTGATATTTCTGCAGGACGAGGCCAGAGCAGGAGAAGTTGTGCATATTTTAATAAAGCGCAGCAAAGCAAACGATTGGTGATATCTAGAACAAAAGAGTCACAAATTAAATAACTTGAAGAAAAAACAAACAGTATTCCTACCAACAATATAGTGAACAGTACATCTGAGTCATGGTTTGAGCCATCAGATAGAAGAAGAGACACACAAGAACAGGTACTCACTGCTGCCAGTTTATCGAAGCGGGCGAACAGTTCATTAAGCAACTTTACAAGCTCCTGAGCACTACAGGAGGAGGAGAGCTGGGTGAAACCCACTATGTCAGCAAACAGGATACTGGAACAGAAGAAGATGCAATAAACATTTAACAAGCTGATAAAATCTCCATCAACTCTTAACAGCTTTGATTTTGATACCTCACCCTAAAAAAAAGAAAGAAAGAAAGAAAGTTGTGATCCTGACCTGACGTTTTCATGCCGGTACATGTACATGGTGTTGAATTGCTGCTGCTGGACCTCTTGTTGATCAGCCTGGTTCTTCATGCCCTGTAGCATCTCATCAGCGATGTGTTTGGGCAGGATGGACAGTAATAGTTCCTCCTACATGGAGACACATTTGGAGGAAAGTTAGCTCTGTCACGTTCACTTATGACAGACAAGAACATAAGGACAAATTGGGCCTGTGTCAACGTGGGTGCGTGTGCATAGCATGACTGAGGCAGTAAATAGATCCTTGCAGCCCTCAAGAGATCCTGTCAACTGTTAAGATGAGCCACGGCTGGCTTGTTTTAGCTGTCTTCTAGCGCAACCCAACTGAAAAGGCACTTTGGGAATTGCACTTGTTTCTCCAAGCACATCTGTATGTTACGTCTATTTACTGTAGCTCCCTGCCTTCTTTTACCTCACAGGCCCAATGTCACAGTCAGAATGGTGGGAAGAATGTGAGGTGCGAGTGGATCGAAGAGAAGAATTGAATGAGTAAAATGATAATTAGATGATCTTTTCTATAAATTAAACTTTAACAACTTAAAAGTTAGGGATGATCATCACCTTTCATATACTGGCACCACTGTGGTGAAGAGAAGAAATACATAAGAGATTTAAATGGTTGTGCAGGAAGAGCATATTATTACCAGTTTATTTACAATATACCCTGAAATTTATTTCATTATTGAAGCCCAATTGTTTTTTATTCTTTTATTCATGAGTAACTTATTCACTTTCCAGCCCTAATATGAGGAAGAGACAAACGATAGCCTACATACTAGTCAATTAAGACGGATAATTGAGCAAATGGAACTACACATTAAAGAGGAAAAAACATGGTAACTGCACAAGGAATACAACGGAAAAAGCAATACTAAAGGAGATATGAAGGTAACCAATGGTAAGAAAGACATCAGGTCAACACAAAAGGAAATAAGGAGCATTAAAGCTGGTTATCAAATACAATAATAAAATAATATGTGTAAAAACTCAACATCCTCTCACAATTTTGGCAAAGGTTATGTTGGTTGTCAACAGAGCCTAGTCAGACAGGATTGTGTCAGGTCCCTGATGGAGGCTCTGCTGGTGAAAACAAGCATCTCTCTAATCAACCTGTTAACTGTAAGCAGAGCAAAACACTCTGTAATTAGCCACCACAGGGTGTTTTTGTGTCTATGTGTGTGTTTGCCCACATAGGTAAGTATATTATGTCTCTCTCTCTGTGTGTGTGTGTGTGTGTGTGTGTGTGTGTGTGTGTGTGTGTGTGTGTGTGTGTGTGTGTGTGTGTGTGTGTGTGTGTGTGTGTGTGTGATCCACTCACCTGCTGGGTGCTCTGCTCCTCCAGAGTAAGTTTGACCTCCAGTGACTGACGAGCCTCCAGGAAAGCTGTCCTGTACTTCCTGTCTGCCATGTAGTACGACATCACACCGACCGTGGCTGCACACAGGTACAGCATCACATTGGCTATGAGCTGAAGAGATGGAGAGAGAATTTGATACATTGTGTAAATAGGTGTGGTGGTTTGTTTGCTCATACTGTCACATTGAAACCAAATCGCAACTTGTGGTCAACATGTGCATCCATGAAAAGAGACTCCAACCCTTGAAACTCTCAGATTTTGCATGATGTGAATTTATATGAGCATTGTAGCTTGGAGAATAATCTGATGATGTCAGAGGATGTATACTGTATTTCTTGCCTTAAACATTTTAATAACAGTTTTATCAAACAGTTAAAGGGAAGAAAAACAGTTTTCTGAAAAAGATTGCACATTTTACAGGGAAATAAATCTCAGTTCTAATTGGTTGGTCACAGTGTAAATTTTCTTTTATAATTTTATATAATTCACATCCTTGCTGAAGACAAAAAGAAAAGCTAAAAAAAAAGAAAGAAAATCTCATTCAGTGACTAATTTGGCTGGAAAACAAAAAAAATATTCCATGATAATTTTTTTACTTTTAGTCTCCATTTCACTTTTCACTTTTGATTTTCACTGTTGGGCATCAAGGAATGTAGGAAAAAATATAAGTGGTGACACAGACAGCATGATGTGGCATGCCAAAAGTTAATTACCTTGCCAATGCCACTGAATGTTGATGCCACAAAATTAGGGCGATTGATTTGGAATAATAGTGTAATTAAGGATCTAGACAACGTAAAATAATGGTGACAAATACTATCATGATTTCATAGTGATAATGTCAAAGCACATTTAATTTTATGGCCCTATAACCTAGTTAAGTGTGGCAAGATTTGTGCATAAGACCATCAGATCTCCATCTGTCTTTCACATCCTCCCTTAAAAACATTGTTTTCATACAACAGTGAAGATTATGAGTATATCTATCAGTGGGGTGAATTTGGATATGGAGTTAAAACAAATTACTAATATAAAAAATCAGTTCAAAAAGATCTTTTCATCAGTTCAAAAAGATTAAAAACAGCATTTTTAAAAGGTATACGGATGATGAAGGGTTGTTTTAATGGGTTGGTTTCACTTATTTTTGACACCGGGAGAACATTTTGGGTTGCAAATATATTTTTTAAAATATGTTTTTAAAATTTTATATGATTTAATGGAGGAATAGTGACAAAGGAGTAGGGTGAGTATATACCTCTTTCTACTCCTTTTCAAACTTTGTCATTCTTTTATTATTTTTTTCTCCTTATTTATCTTTTTTCTTCTCTTTTTTTATTTTCCATGTTCGAAATAAATGAATTTAATTCATCCCCTGTGAAGCCTATCATTCCCTAAAGTAGTAGTTCCCAACCACAACCCAAAGGTAAAGTGTGGACTAACTCTGTTGCCCACCCTCTCCATACCAGTGTGATAATCCATCACCCTTATCATCCATTAAGTTTGAGATGCTTTGTCATTTGTCACTTTATTGGGGGCCATATTTACCTGTCTCACCAGCATGGGCCCTTGCAAGTTATCTTCAAGCCTTTGAGCCACAGTCAACCCCAGTACAAGCGTGTGTATGCCACAGGACAGGGTCGTGAGCAGGAGCAGCGGCGCCAGGTTGAGTGGAAGAGTCAGAAAGCAGGAGAAACTGAAAAAGGCCTGCCAGCCCACCGAGTCGGTGGGATGAGGGGAGCGCTCGTAGTTCAGACCCATATAACACAAAACGTGGACGGCGATCATCAGCCACAATATATACGGCACTGCGCCGCGTGCGACTGGTGATGTTGGGAGCTTCTGCAGCCAGCACAGGACGTAGAGAGCAACGTCAGCAGCCAGCCCCACATGTGCCACCACCACCATCGCAAGTTTGTCCTCAGTGTAGACCACCGCGCACATAATGATGACGAAGCTGTTGAAAAGGGCAGCAAACATCACCAACATGAGCAGGTTATCTTGTCTCTGTCTGCGGAAGTAGTTCTGGTAAAGCCTCTCCAGTGATTCTGGCGCAAAACTGAGGCGCACTGCGAGCGGCAAGCAGCGGCAGCAGCTCGACTGGAGCACGTTCACCTCACGCGTCCGTCCCGCTCCATGACTGGAGTCACCGGTAACCTGCACCGAGGACTCCACTGAGTACTCTGCAGGCTGCTCCCCGTCTCTTGAGTGGACCCGGTTCATAGACATGCTGGTTTAATGAAGGACGATCATCCTTCATGAAGTAATACTGTCGCGCAACGTTATACCTGAAGTGCGTAAAATGCCAAAAGAAAGGTTGCGAAGCGTCCCATCATTGTGTTACTTTTTGAGAAAGGTCAAACATTCATCATGTGCAAAAGTCCATCCATGTCAGCCAATAACATTTCAGTGCAGAATATAATAATGCCATATCAGGATGCCAATCACCGAAACGCTGTTGCAATTTATCATAGACTTAATCCTCACCTATAGAATTTATTGCTTGCATTTTAAAGTGCCATTAAAATCCTTAAAAGTACATTAGAATCAGAGCTTCTCACAGTCTTGGAGCGGCTGATCTGACCCCACGTTTTTTCAGTGGAGAAACTTCTTGCAACCTCTTCTTTCTCGCTGTAGAAGTCCTTTGTGCTGCCATCATAGACCAACACAACCCTGAGCCACAGGTGGATATCCATTTGCATGCACCATGTCATCTTTTCACAGAGCTATGTTCATGTTGATGCATAAATCCATATTCCTCTTCATCATGGTAAGAGCCTCAGAACGGACCGAGATGCTCTTCAGTCTTCTGATGTTATTCTTTGCTTCTCTCTCCTCACACCTCCCCCCCACCTCTTTTTTTCTAAACATCAAGTCCTCTGATACTGTTGCTATGATGAAACCAAAGTAACTGCCAGCTTGTAGTCATGTCATGGGAAATGATGGTAATGATGGTGTGAAGAGATGAAGAAGAAAGAAAGATCATTAATGCCGCAAAACATTTAACCATTATTTATTTTATTTGACTGTTCTAAAGTAATCAGGGTTACATTTTCTCAGAGAATAATAAGAATCAGTCTTTGAGTGAATAAATACACAGCCTTTATTCAACACTGGTAGCCACAAAAATACATGTCTGTGACACAGTTATAAGGTTTGGTCATTAAGAAAATATGTTTTTTTGGGTTTTTTTAAATGTAAAAAAAGAAATCTATCTACTCATGCACACATTGTGATATTGTGTTCAGCCACTCTGGTGACCAGCAGGAGAATGAAATCTGAACTCAGGGGTCAATGAAGCTTTGTGTGGATTTTCATGTCATCTTACTAAGAGTACTTCCCAAAGACAAAACTATGGCCACCAGAACTCCCACAGTCCCCAGTCTCCCCAGAGCTGCTGTACCCAATGCTGCGGCCCCAAGTGCTCCGGCTCCAATCACTGCTGATGCTGCGGTGACCGTCTCCATGCCGATTCCTATAAGTAGCTGTGGCCCCATGAGGAGGCCCCTTTGTGCATTCACCTGAGCGTGGTACAAGCTCTTTGGTGAACCCAGAACAAATGCCACTACCGCAACAAGGGTGATTGTTGTAAGTTCTGATGTTGTCGGTGGAGTTGCTCTAAGTGCTACACCTCGCATTGCCAGAACTGCACCAACACCAACTGAACCTAAAACTGCTAAAGCTGAACTTCGAGACTCGAACGCCTGTGTTGCTGCAGCACTTGCGGCAGCAAGCGACACCCCTGCAGCTGTAGCTGCTCCTAGTGTTCCCCCCATGCAGCCTCGGGTCCCCAGAGAAGAGCTTGATTGCAGAATGGCTCTTAGGGCAACTGATGATATTATAGCAGCTCCCACAGTGATCTTTCCAGCCCCCTCTGGACCCAGGCCGATCATGGCCACTGTTCCCAAGCCAGCTCCAAACAGCCCTGCAGATACGAATGCCATCCAGAGGACTGACTGTAGCATCAAAACCACCTCTTCTTCAGAATCTTGTCTGTCTTCTTTTGCCCCTAAACCTATTAAAAATCCCACTATACCCACACAAACAGAATAGGTGAATATCCTCTCCAAAAGTAGACTCGTGGTTTTTGGTCTTTGTGTCGTGCTCTTCGTCAGAGCGTTTTGAATGCCGCAAACTACAGAAATGGTCAGCCACATGAGAAGAAGTCCAACTATGGCACCTACTCTTCCATATAATACACTGAGGTAGAGAGTGGTGAAGACAAATAGCAGAGCTGTGGTCATGTCATTAATATTGGATGAATATGAGTAGACTGCAAGGACCAGAATGCCTTGGCCTGTGATGTAGATCCATGCAGGAAGGATACCCGCTAACACTCCGGTAGTGACAGCACCCACTACAAAAGAGGCTCCTGTTGTGGCCTCCTCTAACCATGACATCCTCACTCCAATTTTGGTCCACAGCTTCATCACCATGGCAGCGAGGAGGAAACTGCTTCCGAGAGAAATAAGCACTGAGGCAAAGACAAGGCATGCTGCCACGACCCCGACACCCGTGGAACCAGTTCGTTCAGCTGCCAGAGTCGCAGCGGTCAGTAGGACACCATCTTTAGTCAGTGTGGGCTCAACTGCAAGCAATGAAGCTTCTCCAAAAGCAAAACCAGCTGTTGCACTTTGTAGGATTGTCTTTACCATACCAAGAACACCTGGGAAAGGAGTAAAGACAAGAGGATTTAAGTCCATTAAAATATTCTCCACCACAAACTTAAAGTAACTAAGTATATTTACTTAAATACTGCACTTTAAGTGGCACTTCATGATATTTATAATGGGAAGTACTACTCAGTCTGTGAAAACAGTTATGTAATGTCTCCTGCAGCTCTATTAAGGGGCTCTCCAGAGTGTGAGAAGATAGCCCTGATCATAAATATCACGGTTTGGGCTTGGGGTCTGCAATCGCCTCAAAGTATTTTCAGCACATTTTAGGTATTTGTTTGCAAGATTGTAAACAACTGCATCACAAATGTCGAGGTTCATGGTCAGAGGCCGCTTCTAAACTACACATTTATAACGAAAATCCTGTGTGTCATACTGTGCAATGAAGTTTGAAAAACGTGTGAATCCAAGAAATGTAAGGAGAGATATATTGCATTACATTTGAGAATGCTGTAATTCTGGACCACTTTTACACTTTGTATTTTCAATATACTGCATATATATAAGTTTATGTATTTACATTATACATCTTTTCAATAGCAACATTTTGAGTGCAGGGCTATTACTTGTAATGGTGTATTTTTTTGTTATGGTACTGGCACTTTTACTGATATTAAAGGATCCAAATACTTCTTCTGTACAGTTTGTCACTTAAAGAAGAAAGTGAAACTACTGGTTCCAGGCTCAAAGTTAAAACCAGGAAGTCTGTTTGAACTCCAAAAAACAACACACATTTCAACAGGCAGTCAGTCTGACTACCTACAGATCCATGTCAGTGCAGCTGTTTCAATAATTCTGGTTAAATCTCAGTATCACAACAGCAACTCAGTAAGTCAAGTCCTGTTCTGATGATCAATTCTGAGTCCTCTGTCAAAAGCAGACATACAGCTTTCTGATATAGTATTAAAATGTTACATTTAGCCTTTCCTGTGTTAATTGTTTTGCAGTGTATTTCTAAAGTCATCTTACCGAGACTTGTTTCTGCCATGGCTCCTTATACAATGAGCTCCAAGGCTCCACCCTTTCTCCTTTTTGATCTCACTTTAACCTACGGTGGAGGAACAAACCAAAACATTTGGTGTGTGTGCGTGTATGTGTGTGTGTGTGTGTGTGTGTGTGAAGGATAGAGATATTGATTTAGATGCCACATTTCTCAGAGTGGGTTTTTGCAATGTATGAGCCAAAAAGTTTGATATCACATACCATATAATTAAACATATATGTATGTATACTGTATATGTTCAATAAAGTTTATTTTTAATTTAGTATTTATTTTAGATGACATTTTTTGACTGACAGTGGTTAATAAAGTCAAATAATATGGCATATTTCACAAATTACTTTAAATCACTCAAAGAAATTAAAAATAAGAATAGAAAAATTTATAAAATCTTTAATTTAATTTCTAAGGCCTTGCTTAAAAAATAAAATAAAATCAGTCAACACTTTGCTCCTTTGTGCTCCTTCAAAATGAGCGTTTGTTTTTTTTAAATTTTGTTAGTATGTGTGTGCTTTACATTTGTATTAACTTTTCCTTTATAATTTGTCCACCACTGAGGTCATAATTCTGGCCTTAAATCTGTAAATTGTTCCCCTTATTCGTTTTGTACGCTGTACTACGTTTAAAGTTTAATAAAAAAAGAAAAAAGAAAAAAAAAGGAGGTCGTTCACATCCGGCTTCCGGGTTTGTAGTCAGCTGACTGGACCTATATGTCACGTGACGGTCGTCTCATTTACTGAGAGTAGCTCGGTGTTGTTACTGTCTGCCAACGAAGTGTTCACCAAGGATTTATTTGAAGTTCCGAAGGTCCGAGCTGACTGGAAGTCCTTCTCATAAATGAGAGCCGGTCACCGAATCCCAGTAAGTAAGCATATCTTTATATCATGTTATATTCATGTATATGAATTCAAGTCAACAAACATTGGCTCTCCAACTACTAATACATGCATTTTAACCCCCCTTTTAATTGTTTAGCTTAAACTTCATGTAGTCAATGCTGCATATAATAGAAAGGCTAAAGCTTAGTGCCAGGTTTTATCATAAATATTAGAGTAAAAGGAGATGATCTAATGTTATGCTTTTTGGTAATGCATACATTACTGTGAAAAGGTATTAAACCCCCTTCTGATTTCTACTATTTTTTGTGCATCTCATGTTAAACTGAATCTTCAAACACAACTTAACATTATAAACAAAGGCAACTGGAGTAAACACAAAATGCAAGTTTTAAAGATCTGACATAGACTTTTGATTTACTTAGGTGACCTAGTAAACTGCAAGGTCACCTGGTAGGTTGTTACAACACTCACACTCAGTCAGGTGAGATTCAGGAGGTGTTTCTGCAAGAAATAACTGGCACATAAATCATGACAGTATTCACAGGGTGACTGTAACCATGTGCACACGTAATGTTGATGTCATCCAGCACACAGCACCGACATCTGATGTAACTCAACTGATTTTCCTCTGCAGGAATGCATTTGACGGTGCTTTTATTTGCCGCTGCGCTCTCTGTGTCCGCCTTCGCCCTCGACAATGGACTGATGAGAACCCCTCCCATGGGCTGGTTGGCATGGGAACGATTCCGCTGTGACATTGACTGTGAACACGACCCCAAGAACTGCATCAGGCAAGCCGACATAAACAAATATTATATACTGTGATCTCATAAAAGCTTCTCTTTAAAAACAGGTGAGATGTTACTATAAGTACAGAGTAATTTCTGATAAAGCTGTAAACTGGTACGACTCCGTGCGTCACCAACTTTTTCAAATGATGAAATTGCACCTTCTGAGCAAGCCACTCTGAACTGCCTTTGTTTTATGTTAGATTTTGTTTGGAAATCTGACTGTAATTAAGCAGCTGTTTCACTGTATTAACATAAAAGTTGATGATATGTCAATATTGTGCTTACACCTATTTTCAACTGTCAGAAAAAAATCTCTTTAGTAGTTTTCTGTAGGTTTAAATATTATCAAAATTAATTTCGTGGCTTTTAATTCCACCTGCTAATGAGACATATCTGTCTGTCTTCCAGTGAGAATCTGTTCATTGACATGGCAGACCGACTCTCAGAGGATGGCTGGAGGGAACTTGGATACGTCTATGTGAACATAGATGACTGCTGGTCGTCCATGGAGAGAGATGAGAAGGGACGACTGCAGCCTGACCCTAAAAGGTAATGGCGCAATGTATTTTAAATGTTCACATAGGCCGAGTCATGCGGTCATATGAGGACCAAAAAAACCTTAGTCATTAACTTGACTAGTGCAGTAGTGTAGTACTGTATCATATACAGCACCAGCATATGTATGATCTCCCAGATGGTGTAAGTGAAAGAATTATAAACAAATCCAGTCACACCAGTAAATCACACTGTTGCTATTATCTTAAATAAACGACTGCAGGCTTTTCTGATTTAGAGCTTCACTATTTGAATACATAAGTACTGTATAAATGTCAATCATGTTGTAACTATTCACCGACTTCTTAGCAAGATTTTACATAACATCATTTGATGCAAGTTTTTAAAAAGAAAATTGCCCACGACATTGCCTTAATTTTATGAGAAAGACCCATTTAGATGGACCCATTTCGAGTAATTTCTCTGCTGCAGTACTGCATGTTGCAAAAAAACAGAGTAGCACTTCTTTGATGCTACATTCACTGACTTGAAAATCTTGTTTTGTATGATACAATTATAAAACCCCTAACTCTGTATAAATGTGTGCCTGGAACATATGACATTATAACTGCACATTTCCTCACTCTTCCTCAGGTTCCCAGGAGGCATTCCTAAACTGGCACGCTACATGCATGACAGGGGTCTCAAGCTGGGCATCTACGGGGACATGGGCACACACACCTGTGGGGGCTACCCGGGGACCCCACTGGACAAGATCGAGATAGATGCTCAGACCTTCGCGGACTGGCAGGTGGATATGTTAAAATTTGACGGCTGTTATTCTAGTACCACAGAGCAAGAGCAGGGTAAGAATGGCAGAAGTGACTTTTACATTTTGGCTATTGAGATCTGGTTGACTTCATTATCTTTGACTCTTTGTTCCTTTGTTGGACAGGTTACCCGCTCATGTCAAAGGCTTTAAATGCTACAGGGCGTCCCATTGGCTACTCCTGCAGTTGGCCTGCCTACCAGGGTGGCCTGCCCCCTAAGGTATGATTAGGATGTCTTATGGCATATTTATGTTATGGCTGAAAATTAAAGAAAAATTGTTCCAGACAAGGAAAATTCAAATGAAAATTTACACACATTTGTTTCAAGTTTGATTGTTGTTAGGCTTATTTTCTAATACTGTAAAGCCACAGTTGATATTTTTAGTTTTTTTTACCATGTTTTCAGGTAAACTACACTCAGCTGGGACGCATCTGCAACCTCTGGCGTAACTATGGTGACATCCAGGACTCTTGGGACAGTGTCCTGAACATTATTGACTGGTTCTTTGAAAACCAGGATATCCTGATAGCTGCAGCAGGACCTGGAAGGTGGAATGACCCTGATATGGTCCGTTTAGCTGACACATCATATTTTCATATGTTCACTCTTCACTAGTCTGTCAATAATAGTTGAAGAAAAAGTCCTCATTGTCTTGGGTGGGAAATTCTTCTGTATTTTAGCACATAATCATTAGCATATGGCCAACGGAATCATTGCTGACAGACAAGCAATCTACCATAAGTTATGGAATGATAAATTATAGTGGAATCAATGGATAAAAGTATAATTCATGCATTTACTGCAAGCATTTACTGGAGAAAGAGTTAAGTTAGACTTCCTTGTGTGCACCCTCAAATAAAATTAGAATCCAAAATGCAGTTTTTCCTTTATTTTTTGTTTATCTCTTGATTTTGAAATCAGTCTTACTTGATTGTGTGGATTTCTAACTTCCACAGCTGATTGCGGGCGACTTTGGGCTCAGCATTGACCAGTCTCAAACTCAGATGGCCCTGTGGGCGATTATGGCTGCTCCTCTTTTCATGTCCAACGACCTGCGCACCATCAGCAGCGGGGCCCGCAGTATCCTGCAGAACAAAATGGCCATCAGCATCAACCAGGACCCCATGGGCATTCAGGGAAGACGCATTTTAAAGGTGACACTCTTTTGCAAGGACCTCGCAAATTGTATATCTTTTTTGTCCTCTGTGGTTCACTTCAACACGTCTTCTTGTTCTTTGTGTCATCATTCATTTCTTTCTGCCAGGAGAAGAGTCGGATTGAAGTGTTCTTGCGCCCCCTGTCAAACAATGCCAGTGCACTCGTATTCTTCAGTCGCCGTGATGACATGCCCTACCGATACCAGACATCCCTCAGGAAACTCAACTACACCACTGGCAGTTACAAGGTATGCCATTAAAAGTCTTCTACATTCTAGCGGGCAATGTATCGTCTCTGGTCCACTCCTAGTCCTCATGGGCTAAAACAGTTACAGTAAAATCTGGCAGCAAAAATTAAATTAGCCATTGGTTTCCACATAGAGCCTAATGTTAGCTATGATAGCTGATATTAACTAATGTTAAAGTTTGTTCCAGTGGGCCTCTGCCAAACCAGCATAGCATCAATCAGTAGTTAACTTTATGGGAGTTCCAATTAAAATCGTGGGGGCTCTAGAGCAAACCTTTGGTCAGTGCCAAATATCTGTTTTAGTGCCAGTACAACTTTGGCAAATGCAAATGCTCCAGGAGCAATGTTTCCTTTTTCAGTTCAGGTTTCGTTTTCGATGCCAATTTTTACTTTCCATGCCAAAGTTCATTATCACTGTTCGAGCTCCATTGATTTTATGGCACGAAATTCAGCCTAACTGCACAACTGTCTAAATGATACTGTGCAGTATTTGGCATTCCATTTGATGATCATTTCACCACCTTTTGCGTAGGCTGCCACTTTTTAAACACGATAGGATACACAAGATCTCTAATGGTTCACACCTCCTTTCGAACAATATAAAGCTGAACTTGTAACCATGCAAGTTTCATTCACTTGATTTTATAGCCGTCTTTTCCCAGTCATCTGTAAAACTATTTCCATTATCAATAATACTGATCATCTCCCTAAATATAGTCGTAGACCTAACAGTGTCCGTGGCTATTTTCCAAAGAAATGGAAATGTTGTTAAACTTGAAAGGCCCCTCAAAGCGTAACCACTGTAATCTGGTGGTTTTTGCCTTGGTCACAGCAGAACAATAAGAGCGGTATTATTAGTAATGATGAAATTCTCTCCTCTGGATCTCCTGAAGGAGCCACCTCTTTGATACTGGCAGTTGTGAAATCTAGTTTTGATATTGTCATGCTCCATTGCTTGGATACTTGCGTTACAAGGGGAAATTGTTTTTGTTGATGATGTTCAGTCAAGCCCTCCTACAAACAGGGTACCACAGGGTCCTATTCATAGTCCATTAATACAGTATTTACAAGAAACATAAATAAATAATTCTTCCTTCCTTCAATGTCCAGATTAGATTTTATATTCCTCTGGCTCCTCCTCCAACCTATGCTCTGACTTATTTTCAGTCTGTGTTTGATGCTTTCAGAGTACACTCTTTATCAGTAGACTCGGTCTTATCTAAAGTGAAGATAAGACCAAGAACATGGTATCCTCCACTTCCTCCATATCACTCTTTCTGAGTCATTCAAATACTTATGAGTTTCGATTGACTGTCATTTAAGTTGTATCAACACAAAAATAAACGGCACTGGACATATTCCCTATCATTACTTCAACAGCTGAACCCTGTTGGTTATTGTGCATTTCGATGGAATTCTTCACTCATCTTCCAAAAGTTTGTCTGTCAAAACGTTCACGTCTCATCTCTCATTTAGATCTTATGATTCAACTAGAAAGCACTCGGAGAGCACAGACCTCTGCCACGGCAGCTCAGTTTCCCATTTGAACAATAACAAGGACGACAACATTTCCATTTAAACAATAACAAGGACGACAACATTTCCATTTGAACAATAACA
Source organism: Chaunax sp. Z400 (assembly GCA_037577475.1). NCBI lineage: Eukaryota > Metazoa > Chordata > Actinopteri > Lophiiformes > Chaunacidae > Chaunax > Chaunax sp. Z400. The sequence goes on from CM075202.1 coordinate 12,474,636, forward strand.
ACGACGACATTCCCATTTGAAGAATAACAACGACGACAACATTCCCATTTGAACAATAAGGACGACGACAACATTTCCATTTGAACAATAACATTGTTCCTGGATCCGGACGGTGATCCGGATCACCACCAAAATCTAATCGATTGTTCCTTTCATCAAAATCTGTCCATTACTTTTTGTGTTATCTTGTTAACAAACTAACAAACAAACCAACCAACGCCAGCAAAAAACATAACCTCCCTTGGTGGAGGTAATAACGATGTAGCCTGGTAGTCTAACTTGTTTGGTGATTATGTGTATGACTTATCTGCGTACTGAATTGCACTGATTTAGGGTTGATCCACCGGACTCACATGTTTAATAATAGTTTATTTTTTAGTTTTCTTATTAAATATATGTGAATAAAGCAGGAGAATCCCCCTTTCTCTCTTCATCTCCATCAGATCGTTGATGTCTTCACTGAAAAGACCATGATGCTGAAAGACTCCACTGACTTTGTGGTGTCGGTGAACCCCACCGGTGTGGTCATGTGGTACGTCTCTGCGCCTGCCAAATGGAACCTCCATCAGTTCTATAAAGCTGGTAAACTCCTGGGATCTCCATATGATGATGATAAAAACACCATTCCTCGTCTCTTCCTCTGATCGCACACTGATTGACGTTTATCATCTGATGATCACACCATGTTTCTGCGTCAGTACAGTGGCTCTTCATAAACTGTTAATTCACTATACTTCACATGTACACCATCAGACACTCAGAGGTTTTTCTCTCTCTACTTAATCACAGAAAGCCAATGAATAGTTCTTAATTAAAAGCCATGATTTGAGATTGATGTGTTTTTATAGTTCACCGCTCATTATAGCTGGTGATTGATTTTACTCTGTTTGGATCTCCAAAGCTGAAACCGTCTCCTATGCTCTTATTGAAACATTTCTTTTGTGACATGCAAGGAAACAGGATGGCAAATTGACCCAAAGCAGCACAAGAAAGATGATAAATACCTCTGCCATGCTATTTAGTATGGTTATATTTTAATAATGCATTGTGAAAGTGTAATTGTTTTTAGATCCAGATGTTCAGGATCTATTTCAGGGTATTTTTTTGTGATAATTTGTGTTTTAGAAATGCTTTTTATATGAAATGATTAAGTGAATCATGTGTTGGTGTTTTGATGAAATAAATAATCTAATTTTAACTTGTCAATGAAAAAACAAACGTTTGTGTTTATTTATTTATTTGTGTAATTTAGGTACAACAGTGCATAGACAATGGGCCATCCTAACCTAATGGAGTGGCCTTAACCCTAAAACCTGGTAATACAAACCCCAAAACACCAAAGGATCTTGTTGCGTCTACTTTAGAGCCAGCTGAGGCTTGCAGAGTTCGCACAAACAGACACAAACTTTAGGCCAGAGAGTGAAGTGTCAGCTATAGATGTTACTAAGATCGTTTTAGTTCAACTTTTGATCACTTTAAAGGTATAAAATGGTTACTTTTAGGTTGCATTTCCCATTTGCTAAAAAAAAAATCCCAATTTATAGTTGTTTTATGTTCTGATTCTGTATCATACTAATTTATTATTCATTGATACACAATGACAAATACCTTTCTCAAAAGTGCTTTCTTATGTTATTATACTGGTGGAGTTTTACAAGGAGTGACAGTAGTGATTTTTACCTGAGTATACTAACTCAGGTGCTCTGTACATGTTTCTAGAATAAATTATCATTCAGTTGCAGATTTATTGTACATTCATGGAGATGAAGATGAAAACTGCTTTAATCAGCATTTCGACAGCAGCTTTCAGTGCCTTAAAAGCCAAATGACATTTCAGCAGTGTCAGATTAGATATTTTTGAGGCGGCGATACATAATGAGTTTTCACACAGTGGGTGTGTAGAAACTCGTAGATTAGTTTGTGTAATGTGCAGAAAATGAACAGAGAGAGAGAGAGAGAAAAGCTCATTTAGGCAACACGAACACAGGCACACATCCATACTGAGCCAGTAGAGGTCAGCGTTGCTCTTCAGCCAGTACGGATGCAACGTCACAAGCCCTCCGGCCTCATCTATTGCCAAAAAATGCACCTGCTGAAGAGCACAAGGACAGTCAGCCCATTTGATTCAGTCCTTTATCTCTCTGTTATGATTTGCTCTCCTTTGGCATCACCTTCTCCCATTTTCACACATGCACAACCATAATATACGCCATCCTCTCCTTCATCCATCGTCTATTAATTCTTCATTGTATTCATTCTGCCTCGTCATCTTCATCCCTCCCATTCTGTCCCCTCCTCCACCTGGTCTCATTCTTCTAATGCTACCACCTCTGACCTTGGACTTCTAGCCTTGTGTTTGCACATAGTCTCAAGATACTGGAATAGTCACATGAGTGTGTGCATTAGCATGCATGCTTTTGCACGTGCGTATATGTATGACAGGGGCAAACTAGCTTTACTTGACACACACAAACAGAGATGTATCCCTTCTAGGTCGTTTCAGGCCAGATTTGGTGTGTGTGGGAAAACGGATCTTTGCCTTCCTTTCTTTTCCTTTCAGTCATCTCAGATTCCATCCATTGGCTGGCTGAACACAACACATCTCTCACTGTCAACGTCCCCGCCATTTGATAACATGACGTGGGAGAGAATTGAGGGAGTATGGTAGAGAAAAAAGAGAGCAGTGAAAGATAATTTGAGCAAAGAAGGAGGGGGGGATGTCAAAAGTCTATTGGAGGCTGCAAATGAAGGGGCGAGTGTGAGAGATGAGAGAGAGAGAGTGAGACTGAGTGAGGGAGGGGGGTGAGACTAGGAGCTAGTGCGTTCCTGCCGATGCTCACGTAGGCCCACAGCTGCAGAGAGGCACAGTTGCCACTCTTGTCTTTGTCCCCCCGCCCAAAAACCAACAGTAGCACCCCTGATTCAAATTAGGGATTAATCACCCGTCATTCTACCTACGCATTTGTTGTCACACTGCTAGTCACACTCTCTGCCTCGCACCTCTAAAATCCATGCATCCAACAATCATGGCAGCAGTAGAGTGGATAGGATGCACACATGACTTTGCATATAGGTCAGGGATATATGCATGGTCTCAAAGGAGGCCACAAACCCTCTAAAACCCCTATGGTGCTGCCACAGAAAAAGTAACTGAGTAAGTGTGTGTCTAACATTTACATTCCTGTTTGTCACAAAACGTCTGTAAGAATGTCAGTAGCACAATTTCTTGCATTCACAGACACACAAACTCTGACACTGTTCTTTATAGATCACCTTGGTGACATAATCTCTCCCTTCAATGCTGCCTGTCAACATGATTGGTTGCCCAACTAATGATGTCATCATAGCAAAGTCTGATGTCTAATATGTGATTTAAAGGTACCGTTGGCTTATATTCACATCGAATGAATTCCACCGGAGTCTGCAGAGACAACAGTTACCTATAAGGTTCTATAGGTTACTTACATATTAGTACTTTACTAGTTTAATTACTCCTACTCTGCTAAGCCACTGTAGGATAGTTACATATTAGTAGTTTATTAGTTTAGTTACTTCTACTCTGTTAAGATACTGTAGGTTAGTTACATATTAGTAGTTTACTGGTTTAGTTACTCCTATTCTGCTTAGCTACTATAAGTTAGTTACATATTAGTAGTTTACTAGTTTAGTTACTCCTACTCTGCTAAGCTACTGTAGGTTAGTTACATATTAGTACTGTATTAGTTTAGTTACTCCTACTCTGCTTAGCTACTGTAGGTTAGTTACATATTAGTAGTTTAGTTACATATTAGTAGGTTACTAGTCTATCTGGTATTCCTGTTCTTTTTCTACATAATGATTGATGCCTTATTCGTGTGGGATAACAAACACAATTACTAAGATTATACTGTACAGCATCAAAATAGATTTTTGAAAATGAAAATTGGCTAAATTAATGTTTTCTTTTAATAACTTTTATGTGATAAATTAAAACATATGCCACCAGGTTAGCGATTCTGTTCATGCTCACGTAGTTGTTGTTTTTTTTTTTTGGGGCTTTGTAGGGAAGAACCGATAACTCTATCCTCTTGTCATGTGACACATAATGCTACCGCACCCCTCCTCTGGCCATGATAGCTTACATTACACACTTTTCTCCTCTGTTGGACTCCGGACCCACAAAGCAAAGTTGCAGACTCACTGTGTGTTCTCTCCTTTAATCCAAAAGTACTGGGACATTAAATTGATTTGGGTCAGGACACTGGATGCCTGTTAGAGGATGTTCTATCCTGTTCTGCCCTATAGGCTCTTACAGCAGAGGATGTCCTGCTGTCCTGGTGTATGGAGACGCTGTTGTTTCAGCTGGAGTGTGGCTGTGTGGATATAGCTGCTGGTGCATCAGCAAGACATGTGTAGCCAGGGTAATACGTGTGGAAAGACGTGTGCATGATGGCAAGAAAATGTATTATGTCTGCAGATGTGGAACAGTCTCATCACCGATTAAAACTTGCGTGATGTCTGTGCAAAATATTTTCATCCACTGGCAGTTTTAGACCTTCATTTCTCTAACCACTAAACATCATGTGAAAAACCTCTGTGGTTGGGATTTTTATGAATGAATGTCTGGATTTGTCCACCAGTGGCTGCTGTTGACTCAGTAAAACCGATGAGCCGGGTTACTGTTTCCATGATGCTGCTGTGTACGAGGCAGGCTGCACGTTGCTGAGGCGTCGGGTTCACATGGCAGGTGGCCAGGCGGTCAGCTGCCTGCTTACTGGCAGCCTGTGTGGGTAAAAGTGAGAGACTGCAGCCAATACTGCTCTCTCTCTCTCCCTCACACACATCTAGACAGACACTTTGACTACACTCTGTCATGGTCTCATTCCTTCCCTCTAACTTTGCACTCACATTCACTAACACTAAACCTGTACAGACAAATAAAACTACATCCCTCGGGGTAGGTTTTTTTGAATTTTTTTTTATTACACATTTACCTCCCTGCCAGCATACAGTGCATCTCTTAGATGTTGTGTGTGGTCATCCTATTCCCTAACTGTGTTCCTCTGTTCCAACATATTCCCTGTATGAGGTTTTCATGGTAGATCCAGAAGCCTTTCTTTTCTTACAGTGGCTGGAGCAGACCACAGCTAACACAGCCTTAGGATTTGGCTCAAATCGGCTATAAAGAGAAAGGTTGGAAAGGACTGGAAAGAGCAGGTGATGTTCTTTGGCGAGCGTGCTTTTCCGGAGTGTGTGTGTGTGTGTGTGTGTGTGTGTGTGTATATGTGTGTGTCAAGGGTCACACTGATAGAAACTTGAGCGATTTCCAGCAGATATCTGATAAGCATTCACATGGTAAGTAGCATGATGCCATTTGAGCCGTGGCTGTTAAAGCATCTACTTTTTTTTGTAATCCCCATTAAGTGGCAGTCTGTCACTGTGAAACCGTTGACTGACAACATTAATTGGCACAAAGTTTCATGTGGCCAGTAAAAATAGAGTTGTGATCGGTCAACAATGCCTGTCATAACCTTTCGTCTTGTCTGTGAATACACATGTGCATGATTTTCTGTGCTATTTTTGTGTCTGTCAGCATTCAGACTTTCTCGTTTTTCATCTTCTCACTCTCAGCTTGTCTTTCACTGAGACCGTTCCGCCTGCCTATCTGTCAGTCTGTCACTGGTTCGTATCACTGTGTTAACTGTGACTGCATCTGTCTCTAAGTTAAGGTGTCCTGGAGAAGTCATCGCTTGTCAATGATGTAATTTTCACCAGTGATGGAAAGTAACTTAGTATATTTCCCCAAATACTGCGTTTAAGAAAAAATTTGAGGTACTTCCATTTTACTTGTCCATTGACCTTGCTATTTTTTTTCTTTTTTTTACCAACTTGAATCCTAATGACTGTGGTAATCAATGATTTACGTCGAGCAGCAACAGCAAGTCAAAGATTCAATTTGTCCAATATTTTGGTTTTTGACAAAATACCTAACTTGTTCTCAGCTTTACTCATCATCAGCTGCTCTTTGTATTTACAACTAATTAGAAAATGTTGGCTTTGTTATCACTCTAAATAAAGATAGTGAACACTACACATCAGCTTGTTAGCATCGTCATTATGAACATGTTAGCATGAAGGTCTATCTCACAGCTGTGCTGTCCAGCCTCACAGACCTGTTTGTAGGGTGACTCATATTCTTGTTTATTGATTGATTAAATATTGTCATAGTTGTCACTTTGTGATTACATTGACTATAAGATGACTGCAGTTAGTGGCTGCAGTGAGAAAGGTTGCATTTTAAGGAATTGGAAAACAAAGTTCATATTATTGCTTAAAGACAAATGTTTTATTATAATCAAGCATTACTATAAGACATAATGTTCCACCTTCAAGTCATTTTGTAATGAATTTTGGTTTGCTGTATTCTTTAGATAGAGGACAAAACATTCCCAAAACTGGAACACTGTGTTGATATGAACTGGATCAGAAATATTGATGTGCTTTTGTCCATCTGGTTAATATCTGTTTTACTTTATTGCATATGATGCTATTAAACAACTATCCTGAATATCCCATTCTGCTTCAATACACCTCATCCTGTCTATACTGGCTGTCAATTTATCAGTGTCTCTCTCTCTCTCTCTCTCTCTCTCACACACACACACACACACACACAGCTACACACAAGGTCTCTCTCTCTCTCTCTCTCTACGTCTCTCTCTACCTTTCTAATCGACCTACTTCCCCGAGGCGATTGCGTCTCATTTATGTAAAAAACCTTGTGGGCCAGTCATAGCTTGTGAAGACTGCGCTGATTCACCAACCCCCATCACCCCCCTCCAGGTTCTTAAATCCATGTCATTTGGCTCGCTGTTGGCTTGAAAAGATCAAACAGCACATGTAGGGCTGACCTTCAGCCCAGCGTCCCTGCCGCCTGTTGAGTATATCTCAGCAGGCATAGTGCGTCTAAACATTAACCCTTGAGATCAGGCACAGTTTTGTCTAATGGACCTGGTTGAGAATGTGTGTGTGTCCTGTGAGTGTATGCTTGTGTGCCTGTTATGTAAGTGTGTATGAGGACATCTCAAAAAGACATAAAGAGACGTGCATTTAAGTTTTAACATTTGCAGAGTGAAGAGAGAGACGCACAACGATCTTACAGCCTGAAGTACACAATCTCTGCCTTAATCAATCACTTGTAGCGCCGATGGGAAACAGAGTTCATGGTGCAGAGAGCACCTGCTGTACTGGCACAGTCCGACCAGAGTCCTTCTGGCACCTTTGTGGCTGTTGTGCACCTGCGACGGGAAGCCCACCTGTGCCGTGGAGCTCAAAAGCTGCACTGGGACCCCAGTGCCACCTGCAGCACAGGGCCTTTTTCACCAGACAGTGTGCTTCACAGTCTTGGAGCTGACATGTGAGCAGCTGTTCTTTCAGTTCATTATGAGCACAGTTGATGCTTTGTGTGTGGCAAAGAAAAGATCTGCTTGTCAAAACTGTGGCGCAAAAGTCCCCTGCTCCGTGTCACAGTGCCAGGGGAGTTTTTGGGTCATTTCATAGTTATGTGTGAATGTTGTCACGTACAGCATTGTAAATGAGTCATTCTTGCACTATGTCAGGCAGGTACACGCCACGGTCTGCTTTATCTCCTGCCTCATTCTAATTCGTTGAGTGCTATTTGCCAGAAAAAGTTAAAGTACACTACGCATAATTTGCAAGATTGTAATGATTTATCAATGCAGTTGCACTCTGGTGCACTGTTCAAATACACCCTTGACTTGTGTGCTACCTCAGATCAAATCAACAATATGAGGCCGGGGTATATGAGAAATATAGAGAGTAGAAGAAATCTCCTATCACTCATTCACACTAAATCTTTTTGTAAATATAAGATATATTTAATTTTATCATATAAATTCAACTGAGTGTATGCAGTGATATGACCTCCAAGGTCATTTGCATTTGACCATGGCCACTGGGGGGCGGTAGGGTATTGCCTGACCTGGTGGGGCATTTTATCCCCAATAGCTCCAGTATTTTCCCTCAGAACCGTAGTGCTACACATCTGCTGACTAGATTTCTCAGACCTTCATGAATGAAAGGCATTTTGTCAATTTTAGCTGACCTTGTCTCCAGTGCTTACGATTCACACTGGAAACGAGCTCTCTCCACAATAACGCCGCTTTGACATCACTTTGTCTTAACTTCGTCTCTTCCCCAAGCCATGTTGTTGCAAAAGATGCAGTCATGATCGGCGTGCATGGTCGTGTGCTACACGATTGTTTCCTGGAAAGTCAACCCTCTCCTGCAAATTGTCAGAGTGTACGTTAGGTCACAAATCTCAAAAGACCTCCAAGGACAGTGAAAGACAGAGATTTAGAGAAGTAGAGGACAACGTGTGCATACCACAGTCTTCATCCTACAGTAGGAGTCCATAAATCACCTGCTGCTGACCCCCTGGCCCTGTTGCATCACATGGATACCCTCCACTTCCACTGGTTGCAGTTCAGTCAAAACAGTTTTCCACCAAGGAAATCTCTGATAAGCCCTAATCTCTCACCTTGATATGTAATGCCACTCAAAAACCCATTATTTTCACCCCCTCTAGCACTTTGAAGTCCTGAAAAGGAACCATTGTTTATTTCAGAGCGGGGCGGGGAAAAAAAATCTGCTGATCAACCACTCATGTGAACAATATGGAAATTTGCGACATGGGAATTTGGGTTTGAGAATGCCAGAAAAAGGCATAATAGCTTGGAAATGTGTGACATGAATGGAAATATTGTTATGGGAGGATTGATGATGGTTTGTGTGTGTCGGAATTTCAAAATCAGGGCCTGAGAGAAAATGATGATGGATTTCATTTTTATCTTATGCTGAGTTTCCTGCTGTTATTGTATGCTTGCTGTGTACTCATGAATATACAGACACACACATACAGTACACACATGCTTATGGTATATATGCATTCACATGTATAGTTGAACACCAAGCTGAAGACAACAAGAGCTTTGTTTTCAACACCTATGGAAAATATGACCACATTAGGCCCCCAAGACTACCTTTGTAATTAGCCAGTGTCAAATATTTGACTTTGTCATTACAACCATCTGTCCCTCACAGTCCATCTCACACATGCTTACACACACACACACACACACACACACACACACACACACACACACACACACACACACACACACACACACACACACACACACACACACACACACACACAGAGACTTGTTTTTGTCATGTAGGGGGACAGTGCATTGAGCAACATTAATTCACAGGGGACTTTAGTTTTTGCTTAATGTCAGCATTGTAGTATATCTTAAAACATACAAAACATATCAGACCTTCTGTCAGGGAAGAATAATAAAAGTCTTGGATTTATTTCCATTGTTGCTTGATTTCTCAGCTCCTATCAAGATGAAGATGGTTGGACAGGCATTTACTGCACAACATTGGGCGGACAATTAAATCTTTTTTTTTGTTATATAACATTTAAGATGCAAAGATCAAGGAAGGGTAGATTATAGAATACATGACAACATCTCCACATTCTATAATAGAGATATAATAATGATTTAACATCTTCCTAATAAGAAATGAGGTAGGATTAATTAATTAAATTATAAATACAAATAAATAATAAATAATTGAAAAAAATGTATGCACAGTTGACATAATGTTTATGCAACCTATAAAAGCCTTCCTTTATTTTTACAATAATTGTATCTGTAATCTGTGAGCCCTCCCATGTATAATCCCAAAGACAATAGTCAATGACCTATCAAGAACAGAGAGTACACTGTATAGATGCATAAACAAACATTACTCACTCAAAATAACTTGTGCGTGATGTAATTTAATATCTACTGTATGTCCAACAACCTCTGTCTGAGGCACTGATACATCAGAGAGGACTCCATTTACAGTAGGGATGCACCGATAGCACTTTTTGTCAGATCAAGTCACACGTACGAATAATTATATTTGAGTATTTGCTGATACAGAGTACCAATATGAGTACTTAATACTAACATTACAGTTACAGTTTACTTTAAAAGATGTTTGATTTGAGAGACTTTGGGCTTACATCGCTACTCCAAATATCAGCGGTGACTCTGATGTCGCCATGCAAGAGGCAGATAATGTGCTTTTTTAATGTGTAGCTTTGGTGACACAGTGTCTTACATTAACATATTTCCACAGTGCTGACATTATTGCTCCTCCTCCACCTGCTCAACTAACAAAAGCTAATGTTACATTGCCATAAAGTGGTATCGGGTGCGGTGGTATCGGCCCAAGATCAGATCGATTCCCAACAATGGTATCAGTGCGTCCCTAATTTATAGCGATGATGATGAAAATCATTGGACACAACAGCTTGACAGTAGGGTATTTTAAAAGAACAGCTCTCACCACTGCAGAATGTAGATAAACACATACCATTTATGTCCCCTGTCATAATCCTACAGTCAACAAACCTACCCTGACAACACTGCCCCGCCAATTTACAATTCCAAGTCACAATTACAGTACGCCTAATTACTGGGTTACCTCTGTGTATGTATGTGTGTCAGCATATGCGTGTGAGTGCGCATATCTGTGTCTCTGCCTGGCCATGGTAGTGTCTGCAGGACTCAGGATGTGTATGAGGGTAGGTGGAATAGCCTTCAGCTGCATAGTTCTCCTCACGCCATGAAATGCATTTTAACCAGAATGCATCAGAAATGGTATATGCTGCTGTATACAAACAAAAAGAGATGAACACGCATTCGTAGAGTGGAACTGAATAAGCAATACAAGGTGAGGACATGACACAACAGAAAATGAGGAAGGTTTTAAGCTGTTACACAGCCTCTGTAACCCTCCCCTCTGAGAAACAGCTTCTTGCTCTCACTGCATTTTCACTCCCAGATCTCAGAGTTATATTTGGCCTGTGTTGCACTTCTCTGCCTTTCTTTGTAACCGGCCTTTTCCCCCTGCCTTGCCAAGGGATGGAGAGAGAAACTAGAGCTGCCTTATTGTTGGTTGCATTAATGCTAACAGCTATGTGAGGCTGCATTTACCATAGTGGCGATTCAAGTTAAATGCCAAAACCAGCATGCCAACATGCTTACAGTGACAATGCTAACATGCTGATGATTAGTACGTATAATATATCAAGTAATTAGCACAAAAAGAAACTGCAGCTGAAGCTAATAGGAAGGTGGTTGTATTTGCAAGTGTTTGACAAATCGAAATTTTGATGATGCCACTGGATGAAAAGGTAGGGGTTCATCAGAGTTATTACAATTCATCCTTTGGGAGACATGAATCTGTTTATCAAATTTAAATTTAAAGACCATCACCAAATGTCAACCTCATGGTGGCGCAAGAGGAAAAGTCAGGAATGTTGTTTAGATATTTCAAAGCGGTGGGTCTACCAACATTGTGGACAGAGTGACATTGCCACGTAGAGCCACATCATTAGTATGGTGAAATTTCTGTCAACTTCGTGATTTTCTTTTGTTTTTGCATTTAATTCAACACAGTTTCATCATCAAAAATGAGTTCAACCCCAAATAAAACGTTGTAGGTGGACCCGTAACGGAGACGGTGAGCACAGAGGGCAAGAGAAGGACAGAAAAATTGAGTTTTGGTCAATGAGTGCACATGGAGGGGGAGGAGACATCACATAGTTAATCAATCGATAAAAAAAACAGAGCAGAATAGCAGACAATGACGCACAAAAGAGCAATAAAAAGAAGTTCCTGCAGAACTTGGGTTAAAGGATAAACAAATGTGATGTGACTCAGCCAAAAGCGAATGCTTTTCTAATCTATCTTTGGCAAGAAAAAAAAATGAACAAATGAACACCAGAATAATGGTGGCAATTCAATTTCATGTTTTGCAGCTCTTGCTTTTGTTCACCTTGACCTATATACTGCATATTTCCTGTTGCTGTTGCCTCGCTCAGAGATGTTCTGTCTCACTCTTGGAGCGAAATCTATAAATTGTTGTAAAAGTGCTCTGTGTGCCAGGAGAAAAATGAGAATGAAAATAGCTGCATACACAAGTGCTGGAATTGCTCGACAAACATGCTTTTAATATTTCACACATAAATGCGACGCCGCTATGCTGTACACACACTTGTCATACTTCAACATATATTATAGACATGCACACAGTCACAATAACCTATGCAGCATGGATTAGACTCGGAGATGTGAGGCCATCGTCACTGCCAAGAAACGTCTGGCTTTCCCTGTGCTACTTTCCTCTGAAACCTGAGACGCAGCATTGACATTATCTATGTGCAGAAGTGTTGCAAAGGAGTGTAGGGGGTTGCTGAAAATCCAAAGCAGTGACACCTCTCCAACACAAGACTAGATAAACCTGGATGCACCTGTTTGACTCTAGTCACTTTCTGGACCAGGTCCTTCTCATGCGGTCATAAATCTTGGGGAAACCACCTCCCTGTGGGTCCCAGACTCAACTTTTACTTCATGGTGGGCTGATAAACTGCAAGCCACAACCTGCAGCTCACCCGCCTTGGCCTCCAGAAAGCCTCTGGTTTGTAGTTGTGTGGTCAGCGTCCGCTAAGCGGCCAATTGGGATCACATGCCATTCCTAAGAACTCTGAAGGACTGGGGGGGGGGGAGATCTGGTGACAGCAGCTCTTGGCTTACAGATAGTCGATGCTAAAATGAGATACACTTAGGAGCGGGCCAGGGGAGAAGGGGAGGGTGAAGCAGAAGAGTGGAATTGTAGGGGGAACATGAGATATGAGAAGGAAAAGAAAAGAGAGAAGTGTAATGTGGGTGTGCGATGACCATGCGCCAATGAGTTCATGTTTACCCCTCCTTACCTCACCCATGGGGGAAGGTAACAGGGTTCTTGCTTTCTTAAATGCACTGCACTGATAACTTACCTATATTATCTCCCTGGCGTAGACAGAGTTACGATTAAGCTACTGCCTTTCATCTCCACTTGATTTAACATTGTTTATACAGTCTGTGTACACACTGCAGGAAGTGAAATCCCACAAGGCTCACCTGATCGTTGATAGGACGCTTACATTCATAGAACCTAACATCTTGAATGCCCGAATTTCAACGAGGTACACTTGACTGTGTAAGAGTAAAGGTAGCTTGTATATACTGCATGTAAACTGCTTTAGGTTGTCTTGGAAAGAGAACATTCACACTAATGAATACTGCATGGAGTTTATATTTGAGGCAATGTTTCATCCCTTTCTAACTTTTCCCTGAATTTGATAAATATTTAATTTAGTCTTGGAAACTTGTGTGAGTGTTTGTGTGTGTTTGTGTGTGTGTGTGTGTGCTCAGTGAGTGTGTGTGTGTGTTCGCGTGTCCTCTTATCTATCTGTCCTTGAGTTTGAGCCTGCCAGGCAAACCTGGGTAAGCCTACAAACACAAAGTAGAGGAGCAGTCATGCTTTTCTAAAGTGGGAACGCTGCAGTATTTCGTGGATTTCTCCCGGCTATATCCAGGTGAAATCACATCCCTGAATAGACGATTTACTGTACAATCAGGCTTTCACAATGAAGGGTTTCAAACAGAGTCAAATCACTGTTTTCTTTCTTTTTTCTTTTCTTTTTTTTAGATCTTACAACCCTGTGTTTTAAGATTTGGATATGTTCAGGCACAAAAACAACCTGGATAGGGTTAGAGAAAGATCACAGTTTGAGTTCAAATCACAATCACCATGCTTACAATAATAATCAAGGTTATCCTGAGCCACTTTCATATGTAGTCCTAGATCTGCTTTGTGACCAGTGGCTTTTTGCATACACACATGCACTGAACACTGTTTTCATCAGCCAGCGCCGACAACAAGGTAAAACAAAACGATGAGAGAGGAGAGATGACAACAACGAAGCAGAATGTTTGCCGTCCTCCGTCTTTGCTACTAGCATGTCGATTTGAGTTTGAATTACCATGAGGTGTCTCACAATTATGACATTTTATGTTGTTGGTGACACAGATGTCTCATGTATCATTGTGCGCATGCCTGCCGCTTCGGGGGACAGATGTATTCACATTAGAGCCAGATACAGGTCACTTGTAATTCTGACTGTGAACCATCAAGATAAGCTAATATGATGGGAGCTAAAAACCATAAATAAACAGCGAGGCCTGTAATGTGAAGGTAGACCAGTAATTGACAGAGTGAACACAGGGCAAGAAGACAAAAAAAACGAGTTCTGGTCAATAAGTGCAAATGGTGGAGACATTATGTAGTTTTAATCAATCGATAAAGAACGTAAGAGAATAGCAGACAATGACAGAAAAAAAGAGGTCTGAGTTAAAATGACTTCAATAAGACTATAACCTTCATCACCATGGTTAGAATAATGACTTACTTAAACTCAGGAAATGACCACATGATCATTGTAATGGTTAAAAGAAACCAACATTCACTGTTGTTAGTAAGCAGGGCACGAACATTGGTCTCCAACATTTGGTGCTGACCCATCCAACCACACAGCCCCCCCCCCTGACTATGTGGCTCTCTAGAAATGTCACATTACTTTCTTCTCTGCTCCAGACGGTCACCAATCATAATTACAATGGCTCCTAGAAGGCTTTGTCATTTGAAGCGAAACATATGTTTTTGGACGTTTTCTGGAACAACTGATGGTTCCATTCTTCTTGGGAAGACAGTCTTGGCATTGTTCCTTATTTGTGTCTTGCCACATAGACACACACACTTAAAGGCCACAAAAAGACTGTCACAGTAATCAAGCAGAGTTTGACAGAGAGAACATCGAGTTTAACACATAATATTACACTATTTGAAAAGAATCCAAGTTCCACATATAGATAATGACACAGAGGGCTTCCTTCCTTAAACACAAGTCAAGTCTTTTATGATGTTTTAATCATCAGGGTTGAGGGAAATCTAACAGTATCGATTTTAAATCATCATATGATGGATGAGCAATAAAACTCAAACTGACTTTTAGTGTATTTCCACAGCCTGTATTGATATGCATTTTCAATTAGTCCATAAAAGAACCTGGAACTTTTTGAAATTCTAAAAAAAGTTGTAAAAACATGTATACATTTGGCTAACTAAGGAAAGGTTACAGTATGCAGAAATGTAGGCAGAAAACATCAGATCTATGGACTAATGATTGATTTCCATCATGTTTTCTGGATTGTTTTTGTCTGTTTTATTTGACTGACACTCTTTTAATATCCCCATCTCTTAATGGAGCTTGACTTTGGCTTTTTTTATTAGCGCCACAAACATCTTGATGAACTAACTAATAACAATAATTGCTGGAAATGTGCTGTTTAAATTGTATTCTGATGGAAACTTGGCTTTTGTCATCTGCTGGTGATGCTGAATAGAGCTGTGACCATAGTGAACTTAGATCTGTTAGATATTTGTTTCTCATTAGCTGCCTGGTATCGAACATAGATCCAATTTTCAGCTTAAATCAGGGCTGTTAAACCTTTTACGCATGATAGGTTTCATGTTACTCACTGCTGAAACAGATCTAATGGAGGGATAAGTACAAGTTCCCCCTGTGATGTAACATGCTTCATATGTTCACATGGTGAATCAGCATAGCAGCTGGACCTGCAGAGCAATATGCTAAGCTATACGTCACTCTGTGGGTCCTCACATTCGGTGGTGCTATCAGTGATGCAGGTGTGTGTTTTTGGAGGCAGCAGTTTAGCATTTAGCTTGACAAGTTTTGCACAGCCTTGACTGATTTGGTGCTGCATTTCCTGAACGGATTTGGCAGTAGCTCTGAACCCATTTATGTGAAAATGCGAAAATATGGCACAGTAAGCAGATTACACCTAATCTACTTAGGATTTTAGACTATTACCCAAATATATAGGAAGTATACTGTATGATCACAACATGGGAGCTAATGCGAAAAGGTCACACATTATGTCAGTTGAATTTAAAAACAACAGAGCTTGTGTTAAATTGTGAATATGAATGTGCTGTTTATGGTGATTTTCATGTACTGTTTGATTCATTTAAATACGAGTGGTGAACAGAGACTTGACCAATAACATAAGAACATAAGAAACAAGGACAGCTATGTACATACTGGTATATACAAACCAAACTTTATAGCTGTATATGAACCTATGTGTTTAAACTGACTATAACATCAGTTTAAACACATAGGTTCATGCCCCACAAGTTGACCTTAAACAGCCACCAAAAACAGAGAAAACTCAAGTATATTTTTATGGTGCCCAATATCATAAATCACATATTGATTTGGATTGAGTCCCCCCCCCACAAATAGCCCTTTAAGTAGGTAAAATGAGTTTAAGAAGCTTCAGAAAGAACAAGAGATGATGAGGCATCCCTGCATTATGGACCATCTGGATGACAAAATGATGTAACCGGTGGACTTCTGTGTTGTGTTTGTGTGCGATACTATCAATCTCAGGACCACGAATCTCTTTGGAGAATGAAACCACTGACAAATGGAGAAGACATGAACTTAAGTATAAAACCATACACAGACCCAGCTCTTCACTCTCCTATGAGGGAATTAATCAAAAAGGGGTGGGGGCACAAAACATGAAAAATTAACATATTAACATGCCTGACAAATGGAGAAGACATGTACGTCAGTGTAGAAAACCACACACAGGCCCAGCTCTTCACTACATAGAACGCCAACGAGACTGATTACACTGATTACACAATAGAGCAAAACAACATGCTGCTACAGCGACATCATGAACTTAACTTAACATGTGAGGTTGTGACAAGGATAGGATGTTTATGGATAGTAACTCAAAGGAAAAAAAGAGGAGAGGTAAGGGGATAGAACAGTATACATAGGGGGTACTAATGAAAAAGAAATAAGGAGGGGCTTGGAACATAACCTAAAAAACACAGGAGAAGCTGAAGATCCCAGCACTCAGATAAGAACAACATATAAAATATATGAAAAAACATGGTTACATGTACAAAAACAAGCTTAAATTCTAAAAGAATCCTGAAACAGATTTTACATTTGAACATTTTGAGAATGTTATGTTTAATATGTTTAATCTCAGATGATATTATGATCAGCCACGTAAAAAAAAGCAGTTCTGGACTCTATAGTTCACTGCATTGTTAACAGCTGAATGGGACATGATTTTTTTTAATATAACTCACTTGTTTAAGTTATGATAATGATTTAAGTTGCCTAATCAAGGGAGCTGCCACTTTAAGGGCACTTTCACATCTACCTTGTTTGGTCCAGGTGTGAGACCCCCCCCCTGGACACAAGGTGTGGATCAACCAGCAGGACTTTGGTTCAACTAAAAGAGTCGGTCTGAGTCTGTTTCAAACTGAACCACGTTTCGGCTTGTGCGAAAGCACTGTTCTGGATGGTTTGTACTTTGGGACCAATTACAGGAAGTTACAGCAGAATATTGTTGCCAATAAACAAAAGAAGAAGAAAAACAGATGGAAGAAGGAAGAAGTTAAAAATGAGCTGCAGTAGTACATGGGGAGGGTGCTGAGCTGCCCCTAGTAATTTGAGCTATTTCAAATGTTTATGTAGCCTAACATCCAATCAATTTTTAATCCTATTTGGATGTGAGTTTCTGGACTTCTGCAACTGAAGAAGTACCCAACGGTGAGCTACATTCCAGCACAGTCAGTGAACTATCAGTGAAATATTAGTGAGAGCACTATGCCAGAGGGATGGGGGGTTTGGTTCATTATGGGAAAAGGATACTCTGCACAGCATGTTTATTGTCTTGTGTAGCTGATGCCAGTAAAATGTTCTGGTCAAAGTTTGTTGTCATTCAGAGGAGGAAAAAAAATGAACAAAATGATCCCTGTGTCAACCCTCAGATAACAGAGGCATAGAGGAGGAAGAGAAATAGCAAAGAGTGGAAATGGGGAGAATATTGCAAATAAAAAGCATCATCTTTGACCAAATGACTGCAGAAAAAGCAGAAAAAGCTCAACTCCTAACACAATCTGGTGCACAGGACAACGCTGTCAAACACAACAGAAAAGCTGGGAAACGTAACCTCTCAAAGGAGTTACCTCCAAAATAGATGCCACAGTCATTAAGGAGAAGGTACTTTCAAAGAAAGATAAGAGATACACATCACATCATCTATCACTTCTATGTTTTCATAAAGCACCTTCTGAAGGAGTCGACATATAGGCCAGATGTTACGGAGGGTAGAGATGTTGGATTTATAGTGTCTGTGGTAGAAAGAGGAAAATGTTTACATTGTGGGGAAGTCTGCAATATACAACTGGGATGTATTTATATAGTGCTGTTATGTACATTTCCCTATTTAAAACAAAGTCAAGCAAACTGTTATTTATGGTACACTCATCCGCATACGTATTCAGAAACGGCCAATTTGCTCAAAAACACCATGAGAATTTAACATTTAAAAAAAACAGCCTGGTAAATATGTATAAAATGTTACAGCAGTGCCTACAATTAAACCAGAATGCATCAGAATTGCATGGTTTTTGTTGTATTTTAGGTTGATTACGGAAATGTTCTATGTATTCTTTCTCAATTCAGACAGAGGATAAATATCACTTTTCATATAATATCCTTTTGATCAATGGTCTTTCAGGGTCTTTTGGAACTTAATAAATGAACACCAAGTAAGATGAGAAGTGGTGCAGTTAGTGTATAAACACGTGCACAGATGCAGAGATGCAGAACTTCCTTTTAGACTTTGAGATTATAAGAATAATGTTTCAGAGAACATTCCTTTATCCACCTCCGTCACAAACTGCCAGCTTCCTTTAATCACAGATTGTCTTCTGGGTGAATGAGAAAAGAGCATCAGTGTTCATGAAATCCTAAAATTTCATGCTTTTTTTAAGTCTACTTTCGGAGTCATTTGTAGTTGATCAGGAGCTTGATAGTTCTGCCAGATTTGAACACTGATTCTTTGTGGATTCTCTAACAAGGCGGAACCTGTCTAATATAAGAACACAGCACAAATTCAGCTCCTTTCAACCTGATTGCAGAAGTTCCCGCTGCTCACATCACGTCCGGTGCTTGCAGACTCCGCAGGTATACAGAAAAAAGTATTTACTCTAAAACCTTTAAATTAAACAGCTGAAAAGTGTCACTACAAGGGCCTTACATTCTAAGTGCATTTGAAACCAGTGTTTTTGAGTCATGTACTTTAAAAAAAAAAAAAAATGCACATTTTGTTGAGTTAATTTTTTTTCTAATAAACTTCAAGTAATTGTTTAATATTTCTGCTTATAATGGATCTAATACAATTTTGTCAAACTTCGAACAAAATAAATGTAATTAAACCGAGTGTTTCAATTTTCTAAGTGTATTATACTGAACAAAAATATAAACGCAACACTTTTGTTTTAGCTCCAATTTTTCATGTGTTGAAAGCAAAGATGTAAAACTTCTTCTATGTACACAAAAGGCCTATTTCTCTCAAATTTTGTTCACAAACTTGTTTAAATCTGTGTTAGTGAGCACTTCTCCTTTGCCAAGATAATCCATCCACCTGACAGGTGTGGCATATCAAGATGCTGATTAGACAGCATGATTATTGCACAGGTGTGCCTTAGGTTGGTCACAATAAAAGGCCACTCTAAAATGTGCAGTTTTATCTTGAAAAGAGACATTTATAGGCACTGAAGTGTCAGTATCTGGTGTGACCACCATTTGCCTCACGCAGTGCAACACATCTCCTTCGCATGGAGTTGATCAGGTTGTTGATTGTGGCCTGTGGAATGTTGGTCCACTCCTCTTCAATGGCTGTGCGAAGTTGCTGGATATTGGCAGGAACTGGAACACGCTGTCGTATACACCGATCCAGAGCATCCCAAACATGCTCAATGGGTGACATGTCCGGGGAGTATGGAGGCCATGCAAGGACTGGGATGTTTTCAGCTTCCAGGAATTGTGTACAGATCCTTGCAACATGGGGCCGTGCATTATCATGCTGCAACATGAGGTGGTGGTGGTGGATGAATGGCACAATGGGCCTCAGGATCTCGTCACGGTATCTCTGTGCATTCACAATGCCATCAATAAAATGCAACTGTGTTGGTTGTCCGTAGCATATGCCTGCCCATACCATAACCCCACCACCACCATGGGCCACTCTATTCACAACTTTGACATCAGCAAACCGCTCACCCACATGATGCCATACATGCTGTCTGCCATCTGCCCGGTACAGTGAAAACCGGGATTCATCCGTGAAGAGAACACTTCTCCAAAGTGACAGACACCATCGAAGGTGAGCATTTGCCCACTCAAGTCGGTTACGACGACGAACTGCAGTCAGGTCAAGACCCCGGTGAGGACGACGAGCATGCAGATGAGCTTCCCTGAGACGGTTTCTGACAGTTTGTACAGAAATTCTTTGGTTATGCAAACCAATTGTTGCATCAGCTGTCCGGGTGGCTGGTCTCAGACGATCTTGCAGGGGAAGATGCCGGATGTGGAGGTCCTGGGCTGGCGTGGTTACACGTGGTCTGCGGTTGTGAGGCCGGTTGGATGTACTGCCAAATTCTCGGAAACGACTTTGGAGACGGCTTATGGGAGAGAAATGAACATTCAATTCACGGGCAACAGCTCTGGTGGACATTCCTGCAGTCAGCATGCCAATTGCACGCTCCCTCACAACTTGCGACATCTGTGGCATTGTGCTGTGTGATGAAACTGCACATTTTAGAGTGGCCTTTTATTGTGACCAACCTAAGGCACACCTGTGCAATAATCATGCTGTCTAATCAGCATCTTGATATGCCACACCTGTCAGGTGGATGGATTGTCTCGGCAAAGGAGAAGTGCTCACTAACACAGATTTAAACAAGTTTGTGAACAAAATTTGAGAGAAATGGGCCTTTTGTGTACATAGAAAAAGTTTTACATCTTTGCTTTCAACACATGAAAAATTGGAGCTAAAACAAAAGTGTTGCGTTTATATTTTTGTTCAGTATATATTCTATCTGGTGAGCTTAGAGGTGCACATATTTGTATTATGTACTGATGTTGAGTTAATAGGTAGATTTAAGGTGGGATGCTCGACACATTTGATGAGTTACAGTCCGCAGAAATTACAGTGTGTCATTTTTAATTTATGCTCCGGCAAAAGGTTTTTAAGTATGCTAAACATAGGACCCCGTGAGACCCCTTTTCAATGCTGTGAGTGTATATCTATGCAGACTGCTGTTTAAATCACACCAAATGCTCCGCTGTATTAACATATTTACTGTATCTACATGGATTGTCTCCTTGTGGGGCTGACGTGAAAAATATTTTGGTTCAGTATAAATGTCTGCTGTCAGTCAGAATGGTGGCAGTTTGGCCGGCATCTGTCCTCTCAGCTCCCCAGGAGCTGCTGCTGATGGATGGATGCTTCTCTGGACAGAGAGGCTGACTGCAGTTCAGAGTTAGAGCAGATAGAAAACTATCTTCCCTGCAACATTAGTAACACTACTACTTAATCACATCGTGCGACAAAGTGTGATGTCTGACATAACAAAATTATCCAGCCACATCACATGTCAAAAACAGGCTACGTCATTTCTGTTGTGCAACACTAATCAATTGTCAAGCACCCTAATGTAAATCAGGCTTAAGTCTTGAATGCGCTCTTTCTTGAATCAAACCGAGACTGATAAACTGAAACGGGAACAAAGCAGTTCTTCTGTGTTGTCCAACAACGAACAAGTAGAGAACGTACACAAATACACACCGGAACACTCCCGTCCCCCTGAATGGTAATACTGTGCTAATGAGTGTAATCTGAACTACACCCATGTGACGGGTGAATGGGTGCAGCCAGGCTGGCAAAACGACAATAGACCAGCTGACTGTGTGCCACAAAAATGCTGGACAGATGTTTGAAGACATTTTACATTCATGCAGATCAAACAGTTTCCTTCTGCACCAAGTTTTATAGCAGTTTGAATGAGACAGGAGAAAGTATAAAGTCCCTCAATCTCATATCGGGTTCTCTCACTCTTTTTCTTTCATTCACACACCAACGCACACACATAAGATGAAGGGTGCAGCAGTGTGATTCCTCATCAGCTCTCCCTTCCTCCACTCCATCTCATTTTTATCCTCTTTTCTTCTCCCCCCTCTGCTCAATTAGTGTCTCTTCCACCCTGCTCCACTGATCCCTCTTTAAACTGATTTCAGTCTTATTCCCATTCCCTCCCTCCTTCACTCTCTCCCTCCCTGCCTCATGACTCATGGAAGATTTTATTTAGTGTTACAATCAGTCAGAAACTTGGGTAAATATAGATCAGGAGCTTCAAAGACATCGTACGTGTGAGGGAGCACACACATGCCAACACTGCAGACGCCAATCAGGGAGGAGTTTTTGCTGAGTCGTCAATTCTCTTGGCGTGAGTTGACTTACCTGCCTGGGAGCACGTCGCCTGCCTCAGGCCTTAAAGCCGGCAGGACCTTTAATCCCATCTCAATTGTTCAGGATTTTTTTCTCAATCCCTCTGTTCTGAGAGTGTTAAACTCGCATCTTAAATCTTCATGATATTTCTCAGACAGAGAAGACATTGCATCAGTTCTTCATATGTCCACCAATGTAAGGATTAGATATCTGTAAATCATTAAGGCGAAGCTGACATGTGGCAGAGCAAGAAACATGATAACTTACAAGGGGTAATATGCAAAATGAAAAAGGACTTATATGTACAAACACTATAGCAATGGGTTGTTATTTAAGGACAACTTAAATAACTTTCTATCTTTCTTCAGTGAAATGCACCTCTGACGAGGGATCCTGAGTATTTCATGCTTTCTGTATTGTGTTCTGTTTTGTGTTGTGGTATCTGCAGTGTGTTTCCGTATTTGGTCGGGTTGTATGTATTTGCAGCACTTTTCCGTAATGCTCAGGCAGGTTTTACAGAGTCAAAGTTTAAATGAATTAAACATCAAAAGCAGATAGTTTTAGGGAAGTAGAAGGTTTGCACCAATAAGAATTTATTACTGCCTCAGATTGCAGAGCTACTTCTGCACAATTGAGTTATGTGGAATGAGAAGTGATGACGGTCTAAATAAAGGAAAACATAAAATGATCAAAAAGGTTTTATATTTGTGTCTCCGTGGTCTCATTAGAGGAGCATTTGAATGAGAAAACTCTTGATTGGTGGCTGTTAAGCGTAACCTTTTATTGGTATCTTGTGGTTTTGAAGTTGTATTAGTCACTCTCATACTACAATGAATTGTTCGCAGGATTGCATCATCAGCGAGCAGCACAAGACTGCAGATTTCATTCAGCTCTTTCCAATCTCAGATAAGAACACATGGCCTTATAAATCCTCAATTACATTTTCCATTCTTTTCTCTTAATAACCAGCCACACGTGACAAGAAACTGTCCAATGTCCAAATATCAGTCAAGGACTGATAAGAGCAGAAAGGGAAGCTGCCTTAATAAAATAATACAAATCTCCACCTGATAATGTAATTACATCCCAATAATGTAATAAAATATTACAATAACTGGAGGCTATTATTGGATTAACATTATTTTTTGCAGAACCCAACAATATAATAATGTTATAACTTGGTCAGTGTTGTACTAGTATGCCACCAATGATGTGGTAATGTTTGTGAAGGCATTGCTTTTCTATTGGTCATATTTTCCAAACTGTACAAATTCTTCATACATGGTTCTGTAGTGGACATCACTGCATTAAAAACAGACAGGATTCTGTAGTGGACATCACTGCATGAGCTCAGGAACACTTCTGAAAGCCATTGTCTGTGAACACAGTTCGTCGCTGCATCCACAAACGACAGTTGAAACTCTACCATGCAAAGAGGAAAGCGTATATATAAACCAGATCCAGAAACACTGCCGCCTTCACTGGGCCTGAGCTCATTTAAGATGAACTGAGGCGAAGTGGAAAACTGTCCTGTGGTCTGATGGGTCAATATTTGAAATTCTCTTTGGACATCATAGACTAAAGAGGAGAGGGACCATCCAGCTTGTTATCAGCACACAGATCAAAAGCCAGCATCCGTGATGGTGCGGGGGTGCATTAGTGCACATGGCATGTGTAACCTGCACATTTGTGAAGGCACCATTAACGCTCAATGATATATACAGGTTTTGGAGCAACATATGCTACCAAGTAGACATCGTCTTTCTCAGGGAAGGCCTTGCTTATTTCAGTAAGACAATGCCAAACCACAATCTGCACGTATTACAACAGTATGTCTCCGTAGTAAAAGAGTCCGGGTGCTAAACTGACCTGCCTGCAGTCCCGACTTGAAAATTATGAAACGTAAAATATGACTAAGGAGACCACTCTTGAGCAGGTGAAATCCTACATCAGGCAAGAATGGGAAAACGTTCCAATTTCAAAATGACAGGACAGGATGACCACCATTAAGGCTCACCTTATGAAATCAAATTTCGATGGAAATGACAACAAAAAAAATACAATTTGGTGAAAATTTATATCAAAAGGCACAACTTATCATGGTCAAAATACTATGCGTGAGTTAAGACTGGCAGCTAGCTTGCTCGCTGGGTTCTGGGTTCCTTGTAAATCACAGATTAGATGGTTTATAACATTCCTCTGGGTGTTTTAACCAGTGTAGGGGGGGCTCACAATTTACAAGGATTATGTGGTGTGCTTTATATTTAGGTATGCACATAAGGAGCATGAGTCAGGGAGAGCAGAACAGAGAATTAACGCCATGTAGGAGCTAATCCAGTTGGAAGCAGCAAGCAATGGGGATAAGCAGGAACGAGTTTCAAAACAAACATGGCCAAAGATTGAAAAACCTCCACTTAATCTACATTCATAGGGGTTAGATTTGGTCTGGGGGCCTAGAGATCAACTACTGCTATGGTGTCACTGAGCAAGTCATAAGTCTTGCGCTCTAGTGGCTAAAACTGCTCTTTGTCCTCCCTAGTGGACTGAAGGCAGACAAGTGACTTGATAAACTGGTAAAGTAGGACATAAGCAGAAGTGCTTGTGGTAAAATGCCCAGTGCCCAGTGTCATACTCCAGCAACAAGCCAAAAGAATTTCTTCACCATCAACGTATAGAGACTGTGATAAAAGCAGGTCTTGAGAAGTGGCTGACAGTGCAAAATTGGAAATGTGTTCCAGGGACTTTTGTTCCAGGTAAATCCCTAAAAAGATTATTGGGTTGGTTCCTTGAAAAGTTCTCGTGGTAAGAAATAGCCAATAGGAGTGTTATCCTAATGCTGCCCTCAATCCAGACTTTTACTTTCACCCGTTCTAATGAGGCATGCTGCACTGTTTCTTAAAACAGGTGGATATCGCCTTGGTCACCTAGCAAGTTAGTCTAGCTTAATGTTTACCCTAGAAATGACTCACCAATGCAAGAGGTGTCATTCAGGACATTTGCATAATGATTTACAAATGCAAAGAGGAGAGTCTAGTAGGGATGCCGTGTTGATTCTGCTACTGTTGAGTTGAAGAATAACGATCCAGGGTTTTTTTCTAAAGTTCCCAGTTTTTTCATCACTGCAGTAGAATCACCATATTGTTGCATCAATATACTAAACTGCTCAATTCCAAAATAATGTGGCATCACCCACCACCTTTCATGGAAAACAGTAGTCTGAATTCATGAGTAGCAGTTCTGATTTGGCGTTTACTTCACCTGCTCCTTTACCTCTTTATTTCATACCTGTCTTCCTCTCCTTCTCTTTCAGTGTCGTTTGCCATCATGTCACAGTCCCTTCTTTCTACCTACTGTACTCTCTTTGCTCAAGGGTTTTTGTGGTAACAGTGTGACCCACCTTATCTCAGCTACCTGGCATCTGGGCATCAATGATTAGCTAACGCTAATAGCGCGTTCGTGTGTATTTGTACCTGCTGTGTGGGAAACTGTCTCGGAGCAGGTAGTGGTGAGAAGGTGGTATGGAAATTCATTTGGGCAGAAACAGAGATTGCATCACACTAAACTGGAAGCAGAGCAAGATAGCCTTAAAAAATATAGGAAGGCCTTCTACAATGCCAGAGCAGCCTATTATTCAGCACTAATAGACAAAAAAAGAACAGGCCCTGGTTTCCAATCATAGCACTGAGACTGCAGCATCGGTCAAAGCTACAAATGACTCTCTAATTGCATCAGATGAGGGACTTTCTCTGTAGGCCACTCGTCTTGTTTGAGCTTAGTGCTGCATTTAGATAGATAGATAGAGAGATCATTTTTTTTTTATTTTGAACATGTTTAAAATATAATTCAAATAAAAAGTATAAGCAAGAAAACAAAACTATCAAATATAATCATCAACAAATATACCAAAAAACCAAATATATATAAATATATATATATATATATATATATATATATATATATATATATACACACACACACACACATATATGCATACACACATACACATAATATATATGTATATATATATACATACGCATACATACACATACTCATACATATACAGTACATATACTGTATATACACACACACACATACATAGACATTAATACATACATATATGTATACATATACATACATACATATACATACATGTATATATATCAAAATTACAATACATAATAATTCAAATAAATGTTCTTCATGTTCAAAAAGGAGTAGGAAGAAGTTTAAAAACTTTTCTTGCCCCACCCCCATTTGACACTATCGCCTGTCAGATACTACAACAAAGACTCAAATATGTAATTGGCATTAAAGGAACTACACTAAACACACGTTTGTAACTTGTCAACAATGAATCATCCATGCACAGCAAAGTTAATCATGGAGTCCCTCGAGGCTCTTGTGTTGCACCCTGGATGTTATGGAGGACTAATAGTGGCTGCGTAAGTTTTGTTGTTAACTTAGTCACTTATCAGCGATCGCGCATTGTTCATAGTCATCACAAGAACAGACTGTAGACGAAGCAACTGAAGCTAGTGAGATAGAGAGATGGAAACAGGAGTACACATAGCTTCAGCAGGTCCTCATGTACAAACTCGCGTACTTAAAGAGTTAGCACCCTATTCCTGTACTAGAACATTACGCTCCCGTGATGCAGGGTTACTTGTGGCCCCTGGAGTCTCTAGAAGTGTAGTGGAAGCTAAGGCAGACACCTTCTCTACATTAAAGTTTATAATTAAGGCTTAATTATAATTATGATGAATGCTGCTATAGCCTTAGATTGCTGAGGCACCTCCCATGATGCACTCAGCTTCTCTCTCTTCCTCTCCCACGGTACACCTTCCTACCTGTCTTTGTTCTTTCTTGTCCCACAGGTTCCCATGGATCATGGTCTATGCTGCAGTGACGCAAACTGATAATAATAATAATAATAAAGATAATATCTTTCAACCACCACAGCTGTTATTATTGTTGTTGCTGTTCATGTCTGTCTCTGTTCCTTAAAACTCCTCCCCCCCTTACACCATCTCTCTTTCTCTCTCTCTTGCTCTCTCTCTCTCTCTCTCTCTTTGAGCCAAACTGGTCAAAGCAGAGGGCCATCCAACACAAGTCACCATCTGCTTGAGGTTTTGCTACTTTTGCCACGTGCTTGCTCGTGGGGGAATTGTTGGGTTTCTGAATAAAGAGTATGGTCTAGACCATAGGTCACCAACAGGCGGACCGCGGTCCGAGTCCGGACCCAGAAGCCGTCCCATACGGACCCTGACCTACAGCCAAAACAGAAGGTTATGATTTAAAACCTGACGGGGCGCTTCTATTTTAACCGGCGCAGCTTTTGTAGTCTTTACGGTAGTGGTTTAGCGGATGATGAAACGCACAGACCAATTGCATGCGAGTTAAGCCATCCCACGTGATACTACTCAGCCAATCAAGTCTTGCATTGCATCAAGTGCATTCCAGGCGGTAAACATTGCGATTCTACAGTGCAGACAGATGAGAGAGTTAGAGGCAAGTTACACATGAAAAGACGGTAGAAAGAAACATCCTGGCAGGACAAGCTAGAGCTCAATTCTCTCACTGAGCAAAAAAGTGGTGGAGTGGGATATAAGAGGGGAAGAAAGTGATACTCTAAAACTGTTCAATTGTTAAGATGTGTTGAGATTTATTATCTGTAAAATTGGTTGAGACTGTTGAGTCAAGATGTGAAACAGAAAAAGGGAAATTCAAGCTTTTGCTCCCTTTATTTTATTTATTTTCTCTTATTTTGAAATGCAGCCCTACTTTTATTTAGTTAATGACAGAACATTATACATATCTGCAGTCATACATATATGTTCAGTTCTATGTTACGTGACAATAAATGTCAAAAAAGTCTTTGAATCGTACTGAATTCATTTGATTTGACAGTCAGGTATTGATTACATGCAGATGATGATACAACTACTAGGCTACTTAAATTTATATCACACTAAATAGTTAGACATTATGATCTTCCGTACCTTTGCTTCAAGAAATTTTCTCTAACTGGACCTCTTAAAATTTTAGTTTTCCCCCTGGTCTAGACCTTGTACCTTGAGATAAATGATGTTATGAATTGGCGCTATGCAGTATAAATAAAAAAAGACCTGACTTGACATTCTCCCACTAAGCAAGCTGAAAGGATTTAATATGAAGCACTGACACAGTGAAAAGTGTGTGTGTGTGTATGCAACATGTCTGTATCATGTATCAAAATATGGTCAACTTTCAGCGCAGGGCCTCCTGCTCGGAGAACCGAGGGGATTCAGAGGAGAAGCCAGGTGGTGCTACATATTGGACTTTTGTATGCAAAGTTTCATTATATTCAAAATGATGGCAGAGAGGAATTATGTTTTCAACTACAAAGAGCCAAAAGGAGAAATGCGATCCTTCATGTATGACCAAGAAATCTCACAGGAGTCATCTGAATGTGACATATCCTCCATTCCTTTGGTGAGCCGAGAGCACAGTTTGTTTAGGATATATGCTATGGAGAAGACGACCAACCTTCAGACCAACCTTAAAAACATGGTAGAAAAATTGAAACATTAAAAGTCTACTTATCATGGTTAATATATGTGTGAAGTTTGGTGAAGCGAGTATGCATAGTTTACCAGATATGCTCTAGATGACGTGGCCAACCTTCAGAGTCACGTGTTTTCATGAAAAAACCCCACAAACGAAATAACTTTGAAATTCTAAATATCAAAAGGCAGAACGACTACTAATAATATGTATGTTTACAATAAGTAATATGGTTGATACTGTATGTGTGCAATTAGCCAGACGGAGGGACAGATGGTTGGACCAACAGACTGATGACTATATAACCCTGACCTTTTTATGTTGGAGGGGATAAAAATGCAACAAGGGGAATAGCTTCGCATTAGCCATTTCCAAATATCAAATATATTTGGAAATATGTAATATCCAAAAGCACACTTTTCAAAATTTTTACACAAAATCACATGGGTTTTGAAACAGAATGTTGGTCAAATGGTATTTTTTATTTTTTATCTATTCATTCTTCATGTGTTTTACCTGTTTACTACATCCAAACCCACCTGCTGTGTGCTAGTTAATATTAGCCAACCTGAGCCTACCAGGTTAGATGATGATTCATCAGGGAATTCTACATGATGTAGAAAAGTTGTCATAGAAAGTTTGTCAGATTTGAGCTGCTGTATTAAGTGATAGCTATATTCATTACGATGAATCTGATGGAAAACTTCATATGGCACAAAATAGCATGTCATGATCAACCTTGTCCTCATAAGCTGCTATTAGGCTATAGCTTTAGCATAAAGAGGTTTGCTCTCAGGGCTTAATGTCAGACAGCAACCTTTGTGTGTTTGATGGTTGGAGACGAAAATGACCGAAACACCGCCTCAAAGACCTACGTAACCGAAGTGCTTCTGTAATGGTTAATTCTACTAATTAATTCCCCTTTTAATCTGAACAGATTATTTTGTTACACAACCCTTTGGAAACAGAAAAATGGTTTCTTCACCTTACAACACCTTATACTAGAGATCACAGCGGTTCCCTTCAGCGCTCCTGAATGGTTGTCCACAGGTCATTTAACAGATGAAATTATTGCAGACTGCTTCAAAGTGTCATTTTATTCATAAGGATGAATATCTGTCTGTCTGCATGAAAAGCGTGCGTCTTGTTTGTCTGATATACTTCCTTTCATATTACATTCTGCAGGGATTCTTACGAGATGTGTGATCATCAACTTGCCACCCAAAAATATGTAAAACTCATGTTGTCTAATGAAATCTCTTGAAAACACAGCATTCACAACACAGCAACCTTTTCCTTATTTTATATAAAAACAATATAATTTTAAAATAAATATGCTTTACTGTTTTACATAGACACATAAAACATGTTAATAGTGAGGAAGAGACAATGAGAACTAATAATGAGGGCTCTAAGACTGATGGCAGTAAGGATGCAGACTGTTATCCAAATTTAAAAGGGTGGTGGTGTTGTGGTAGTGTATGCTGAGCTGCTAGCAGTAGTTTATTTGGATTTGCATCTTGCAGAATGGACAAAACACAGGTCCACTACTTACTTAAATACTTAAATACAACTTACTAACACCTACACACAAGTGTGCACATAGGCAAATGCACATGAACACACACTCATACACACGTACACAAACACACATGTTAAATTCAACAAAGCAACCACGCCCTTAGATATGAGGGGTTCCAGAGGAAAACTCCAGAGGAGAGGTCATCAGCACACCAGTACAAATGATCCATTTAGGGAATGTTAACAAATTATTTTTGATTGATTTTTTTTTGTTCTTTCTTTTTGTGTTGTAGAAAAGCACAAAGAGTCTTCATGATGAGAGTAGCCATCAGTGACCTTACACATGGGGTGGGTGGGGGGTGGGTGGGAGATAGGACAGCTACAGGTACATAACACTGCATATATAAATAGACCAAATTAAATATGGGTAGAAGACTGAATACTGAAAAATACTCTATAACATTATAAATTATCTAGAATGGACTATGGCATAAAGGCATAATAAGTATGTACAGGTTCAGAGAATAAGATATGTAATCAATAAATTCTGTATTGAGTTTAACAACTAACAAAACTACTTTGACATCCCCTCTCCTGAAAAAGGAAACAAAAATAATTTAAAAAGCATTCGAAAGATTTCTCAGTACATTTTGTGAGGCACAGTTTTTCAAATGGAATCAAACTACAGTATAGGATGTTTTCAGTGGTTTTCATGTAGGGCATAGCAAAACATTCGATGCTACAGTATATTGATAACCAGTATCCCTTTAAAAGTATATGGCACTCCAGAGTCTCTTCTCCTGCAAGCTGATCACAATATTGATATTGTGGAAGTCCACGTCAGTCCTGCAATGTCCTCGCGGGAAAGGAAGCAATATCACGTAGAGACAGATTCAAGATCTCCATCAGCTGTCCCAGCTGTCCTGCTCTTTTACTCCAAAAATCCATCCGTTGTATTTTGAGTGAGAGCGCCTCCATGTCCTCTTCAGCCTCACTCGCTGTTTAAGCAGTTAAATATACTTCAGATTGAGAGGTTTTGCAATTTATGATTGACACACAACCACAGTAGACTCACATCCAGTGAAGTAATTGCATACAATGAATTGACAACAAGACTACACCTGCATCATAAGCCTGTTAGAAATGCAAAACCACATGGCGGCTATTTGCTTTTTGTCAAACGATGGATTTAGTTATTTGTTTCCTTAGCAGCATAACAATTCTGTACTCTGTTTGTCTTTTATCATGGTCTATATACACACAGATATACAGTGGGAGGAAACATCGGTTCAGTCTTTCTTTTTGTTCTCTCTCAGTCCACGGGGAATGCTTTCCACAGAAAAGAAGAGCTTACAGTTCAAAGGTCAAAGTGCTGTGCTGTGAAATATCTCTAGAATATTCCTTCATCTGGTACATCTGGTGCTCCCACCTCTCTCATCTTCTTGGCTTCTCACATCTAAACAAGAGGAAAAGAATAAATAATTATTAGAACACGGACCATTTCCAAAAATAGGAAAAAACGAGCTGTCGAGAGAAGTGTTTGAGTTCATAAACATCTATTTGGAGACGTCTTTGTGTCCAGCTGTCCAATATGTACTCTCCTTTGGTTGGCATGGAAATATCGGGCTCTTTAGCCATTAAATGTTCCACTATGTTCATCAAATAGTCTCTAACTTGGTAACATGCTTGGTGCTGAGCAGGTAGCATACAGTGGGTATATAAGAGCTTTTGGATGAAACACTGATGAGAGTTTTCGTCAACCCAGAAGTGACCACATATAAAAAGTCATGTGATCCATTGTTAATGTGAAAGTATTTCTTATAACCATTTTTTCCCCCATAAATCCACCATTCATGTCTTAAGTCTTAATGAACACAACGAAATTTTGATAGGAAATCATGGTTCCGCTTTGACTCTCTTAACTGACAGCACTTACTTGCAGGTCCTCTCGTTGAGCTCTAGCTGGCGTTCTTTACAGACTTCATCTGTGTTTTTGCAGGAGCACCGACACGTTGCAGGATCCTGCGTGAACAAACGCTTTCTCCTCTCTGAGCACTGATCGCAACATGGCTCACAAACGCTGGAAATAGACAGACAGACGGAGGTGGAGAGGAGAGAGGCGGATTATCAGAGTGTACAATTGCTGCCCATACGAAAGGCCACCCTTAGCTCAGCCCTTTCAAATGCTCTAGTTTGCTCTTCCAAGCCACAGCCCGACAAGTAGTACTGCATGTGGCAGAAGGGTAGTGTTGCACACAGGTTCCCACTGAGCAGGCAAACATCCAAGCAGTAAAATTACCCTCCCAACGCCCTCCAAACCCTCCTTCATTGATTGGACCGCTCAGAAATGCCTTGTTTGTGTTAGACATGCAAAGTCTGGTTTGATTCATGCAACACAAAATGACACATATTGACTCTGAATTGCAGTTCAATCACAGAACACTTCTCACACTCATTCTTACAAACGGTCGACTTTTGATAAAGAAGGCTCAAGGGTCTGCTTTGTGCACCGTTAAGAAATATTTCATTTTATTGAGTGAAAAATAAAGGTATTTCCCACAGACATACATTAGATTCAGTAGAGGCGCTGAAAATGGTTTGAAAGACATTTCTTAGCAGGGAGGAGAAAATCGACAGGTGACGGCTCAGATACTCAATTGACATGTCCATGTACAAATTACAGGTGAACACAAAGACATATTCTTTCACAATAAGAGCACTGAAGAAACATGAGGTAATCTTTATATTATTTTTAGATTAAATATGGTTGCTCTTGTATAGTTTCAGAAACAAAGGAAGGCAAAGAAAGACACAAACAATGACTTGCTCCACTGACCAAAAAGAAAACAAAAACAAAAAAACCAAAACAAGGCAATAGATAGCCATCAGTTATATCTTTACATTACATAAAGTACCAGCATTATGCACAGGACAGTAAAACCTGTTGGTAAAGATGAAAAGAACAAAGACTGGGAAGGAGCCGGGTATGAGACACAGCAAAGCAGCACAGACTCAACACTGAACACAGGACTATGATTACAATCCTGGTGATCCTACCACAGATACCAGGACAGTACGAGCAGTCTGCAGAGCCATGCTGGTGGAGCTGTGATCTGTTTCAGTAAAAGGTTCAAGTTACAGCTAAGAGCCGATGTGTTTACTCCAGCATCTTTAAACATGTCCATTATCAGTCACAGAACTTTGTATCTGGCAAGACGTTAGGGGCAACTTGTACCTCATGTTTCTACTGTTTTTGATGATACGCTGCTGTATCTCATCCCGACTATGGACCCGGTCTCATCTATAGAGAGAAATCCTTGCAAACGGGGTTGGTACAGTTGGGGAGAGATGGGGATTTTTACAGGTGGAGATGATAGATGACTAGTAAGTCTGCTATACTTCTCTGGCCATTGCTGTTACATTAAGTTTGGCTAAAGTTGTTTGCAAAACACTTTAGCAAACGAGGTGGCTCAGAGACTGATATTCTGAGTTTGCAGAACAAGACTGATGAGACAAGGTTAGGACAACACATAGAAGCAACATGCTAACTGATGTGGCGCATGGGCAAATTAAATGGTGCAAATTAAAAAGGGCAAATGAGCTCCTCCCAAATGAGCTTAATTATGAGAAGCGCAACACTCAGGTGCAGGTAGGTGGAGAAGGCGGAGCTGACATACGCATCGGGAATTGTTTTGTCACGGTTTTTCTTTCGTTTTCTCTTTTGGCCTTTAGCCTTGCTTTTCTGGGATTTTCTGCAAGAGAAAGAGGACAACAACGCAGAGACATGCCTGAGAGATGTTGCCTGATGTGTTAAGAAAGTAACTGATGATCGCTACGAATATTCGACTGATAGCAATCTTTTTAATTTAGCTTAATTGAAGAGACAAGGCTCATTTATTCAAATTAATTGGATTATTGGTAGTGATTACTTGTCATATTATGAGAAAGATATCAGGCAGTGTTCACATGAGGATATGTAATAAGTCTATAATAGATCCATGTTTTTTCAGGGAGGGATGATATGAAATCAACCATTGCAGCACAAAAAATGTGACCACTTCACATTTTGTTTGTCTGCTGAACTTTTTAAATGAGGACGAAACCAATGAGATGAGTCCTGATTTGTAAAGTATGTAAAAAGAAAAGAAAAGTGAAAACCTCCTACACTTGGGTTAAAACAAAATATTTTTTTGTAAAACAGTACAATGACTTTACAGACCAGTGATTAATAGTTGAAGGTTTGGCTTGGCCGGATGTTCTACAATTTCCCATATGGACTGAGTGGGGACAATGAACTTGGAATTCACTGCATCTTTCAACCTATCTGGGTCAACTCTTTATAGCTGATTCAACTTGTTTCAGACCACAGCACAATGAGAACAGTTTGGAAAACACACACCTGGAGTTTCACAGGTGCAAGCTGGATGAAAATTATCGGGGTGTGTATTCAAATACACACATTTTAGTTTTTAATGTAGACAACAATAAAGCAAACTTTTGTGCTACTCAAATAGAAATGCAAAAAAAATGATGTAATATGTCTCTAGACATTGATGGCAATATACAGTAGCCTACATCAGTTTTGATTTTTTTTTAAAGCAGAAAAACTGTATAATGGTAAAAGAAAAATCTTTTTATCTCACTATGATTCGTTTCTGGGTTGCAGGAAAGGTATGATTATCTCTTATCCAGATAAGAATGATCAAATGTTTTTCCTCTGGAAAAATAAACATTAAACTCAACATTGACACAGACAGTGCTGCTCGGCTCTTTTTCTTCTTTGTTGGAACCTACATTAAGTTTGCTGTATGGGCAAGAAGTAGCCGGCTCAGTCTGTGGAAATATTGGATTTAAGTTTTGCCCGGGGAAGTAAAAAAAGTAAAAAAACAAACGAACACAAAGAAAATTCTGTTAGGCTGCACTTAAACACAGAGGCGCTATGAGCTAAATGCTAATATCAGCATATAGTAGTATGCTCTAATGACAATGCAATCATATATATAGATATTTCACAGGTTTAATGTTCACCACCTTAAGTTAAGTTTGTTAGCATGCAAACATTTGTGAATTAGCATTAAATTCAAAATACAGCAAAAGCTGATGTGAAAGTGGCAAAGAACTCTCGATGAATGAGCTGTATGATGAATGGAATGAATGAGCTGTACGATGAATGAATGAGCTGTATGATGAATGAATGAGCTGTATGATGAATGATGAATGAATGAGCTGTATGAAAGTTGAGGGGATCAGTTATTACAATTAATCCTGGACCATGAGTGTGTTTACCAATTGTCATGACAATCGCTCCAATAGCTGAGGTTACAAATGTGCTATGTCAGTCCCAGCTGGGATTGGATGACGCATTCGACACCATTCAAAAGCCATATCAAAGGAACGGGACAAAGCTGATGCAAAAGTTCGGCCCTTTTTAGTATAGTTCAGACATCGTGTCCAGTTTCACTGTGAGTTGTGAAACTTGTTGACTGAGTTGACAGTTAACAAGTTTCACAACCTCAGGAGAAGGACTCATCCTCAGAGATCCCCTGCAACCCATCACTACAAAGAGGTCAGCAGCCAGCATTAAAACTAACATGAAAGAATGAAAGCATCAGGAGTTGAATGACCCTAAGACCATCACTTTGTAGACGCACGCCACCAAAAGCCGGCCTCGTAAACAGTTAAGACAAGGTTAAAGAGGAGGTCTCAAAAATGGCTGTTATCTATATGACGGACGACCTGACATAAAACAAAAATACAACCAGCAACCATCCTGCAATAGAATGATATTCATGGCAGTTCACAGAGGGAGGATTAAAGAGTTTTAATGACCCGTAGAACGCTGACTTCTGATGCACGGGAGGGAAAGCGCTCTTAAGCAAGAACCATAAACACAGACGTTTAACAGGTCCTCCGAAACACTGTTATCTAGATCAGGACAACCAGTAACGAGAGTAAATGGAGTTATAAGTGTGATGTAAATGGCGAAGAAGAGAGAAGAGGAATGTAAAGATGAGATAGGAAAGGGAGGGAAGGTGTATAGGGAGGGCAATGACCTCACCAAGTGTCACTCATTCACTTGGATGGATTATAATGGTATTCCCCATGTTTATCACGCGAGAGCTACATGCTAATCTCATGTGGTGGCTTGACTGCTGGGGTTTTGAGGAGTGTTCAGTGTGTGTTTGAGTGTGACACAAAATGTTGAGGCAGAGGAAAAGTTGGGAGAGAACGAAAGACAGATCACTGAAGTTGGACTGTGCTCGTCAGAGAGCCCGAGCGATGCAGAGAACTGAGAGTGAGACTTTGTTTGCAGAGCAAAATAGGAAAAAGATCAAATTTCAAGTCCTCATTGTTTCCCCCGAAAAACCCCGTCTCCATGCGGAAAGCGTGCAGTACTCACTTTTCTTTCTGTTCTTTCACTTCTTTCTTTAACCTGAAAAGAAGGAACAAAACAACATTAGATAACAGCATGCCGTTTCCTGGTAAACAGACACCTATCAAGATCATCAGAGACCAGAGGCTCATTTTCAGCATGTGTGGCCTCTCATCCATCTTTGCAAATCGTCTTACATCATCGTCCTTTACCAGAAACTCTGATAAAAGTGGCTTTCACTTTCAAACACTTGGCTGCACAAATGAACCAGATTTGTTGGGAAATAAAGCACACATCACAATAGACAGGCACACACAGGGGTGTGTTCACTGATGGTTACACTCAAACGTGGCTACAATAGAAGGCCGCCAGGTTTGGTTTACTTCTCGTCCGTTTAGAAACTCCTGCCGATAACAGAGTGTGGAGCAATAAATGTGCTGGCAACAGTTATCCAAACGTGTTAGGAAATTGTGTTTCATTGGAAAAGGTCACAGACATACAGTATGGCCATTTTTCCATTGAACAGACAATAACACTACATTAATTTGCTGCATGAAGCATGAAGGTGTATGTTTGCATGTATATCTGAAGATGACTGAAAGCCATTGGTGACATACTACTGCAGGTCGCCTGCACTGACGTCTGTTATAAATCACATCCTTCACTTAAAGACAGCAACGCTGCAACGTAAAACTACTTGATTACAAGCAAACATACTGAATTCAACACACAAGATAAATAGAGAGCAGCTTCAGTTACTGATGCACCAATATGACGTAAATACAGTTGTCAAAGTTGTCATTCTTAACATCGTCATGATTATTGGTTGTGTCGTTCGCCATTCTTCTCTGGATTTAAACTGTCTTCCTATTCACGAGGTTTTCACAGGGAATGATGCAGCACGCAGTGAAGCCTCTCTGTTTGTCATTATATCTAATTGATATCAGCCTCACTGTTTACGGTCCTTCTCCTGCAGCTATGTCAGAGCTGGATCGCGTTACTGCAAATGGCTGCACTGGAATAAAATAGAAATAGTTGAAGTGGCTTGAAATTTAAGGTCCAGTGGGTAGGATTGAGGAATATAACATTCTTAATTATGTTTTAATTTGTGTATAATGAACTGAATGTAAGAATTGTTGTGTTTTTGTTACCTTAGAATGTGGTTTTTATATCTACACTGCCATATTTCTACAGTACAGAACAGATAAAGCAAACACGGGCTCTTGAAAGTACCTTTCTTGTTTGTTTTTGGCGACCACTGTGGGGGGGTGGGGGGGTGAGACGTGGGGTGTTCAGTTGGACACAATCTCAAACCACACCATTAGAAACCATTAAATCCTACACACTGGACCTTCAATGGAAGTATAAGCATTTTACACCACTGGTTATTCGTCATATCACTCATTATTCGTTTTTCTTGACTATTTAGAAACATCTAAATTTCACAGTGACTTGTTGATCTGTTAATAGATTTTTGTGCTCATTTTGAGAACAGAATAGAAATGTAAAAAAAACACAGAGCTCAATAGAGCCTAGGAAATTTCATAAGCCTGCCCTAAAGGTTTATAGCTACATCTACATTGTTTTACAGCGTTTCCTAACAGCCAGTAGTCAGCTCAGAGTGACATTTCTTTATAGCCAGGGGCTCTAAACACTAATAAAAATGAATGTGTTTAATTTTATTTTGTCATTTTATTTTTGGTTGCACAAAATCGTTTTATCTCAATATATTTCTTTATTAACATATATTTTTAAGTTGAATGTGCTTGTTAATTTCTTTTTTTTTGGGGCAATTTCAGGTTGACACGTGGAGAACATGCAAACTCCACACAAAAGTGGGGATTTAAGCCCAGAACATTCTTGCTGTGAGGCGACAGTGCTAACCACCAATTCACCAAGCATCTAATCAAAAAGAGTTTAAAAAAAAAAAAAATCCCTGCCTCCACAGCAAAGCAGCAGCATGTGTCTACACATGCACAGACAGGACAGACTGTGGAAAACAAATTGCACATCATTTTTTTCTCCTTACTTTTAATTGAGTGGAATTAACTTGTTTAAATCAAGAGGCAGGGCATTTTTAGATCAATTAGAAAAGATAAGTATGACTTAATAACACATTAAAATCTATCAAAATAAACCAGATTAAAACACGTAGCATTGAGAAGAGGTCAGAATCCTTTTTTTCCTTGCTGGTGCAGCCTCACTGAGACCAGTAAGACAAATATATCAGACTTGATAGCTCAGAGAAAAAGGAAAGTGACAACCAAGTTTGGTCCTCAGCCAGTGGTCGTCTCCGAAGTGTTTGTTTTCTTTTGAGATTTCCCATAAATGTGGGAGGATGATGCATGTCCCCTCTATGATGCTGTGCGACAGTTTAATGAGTCACGTCACACAGCTCAAACCTCAGCGGCCACAGTGATCTGATTCTGAAAAAACATCACGGAGAGATGTCTCTCACCACTAAATCTTCCAGCGGAGGTCCAAGACCAACGAAACGTGACATATTTGTAAATGATCGGCCAAGATAGTGAAAAGAGATGATGATATGAAGATGAAATGTTTACTTTCGCTTTTTTGGGAACCATCCAATTATGTCGCCGCAGCCAAGCTTGAACGCCAGCACAGGAATATGCCACTAATGTGATCCACATGTAGTTGCAACACTTATCTTGGACTTTATAACTGCCTTTATCAGATTATATTAGCTGCCTATCAAAACAGAAGACAGAATAAAAAACAACATGTGATCTATAAATCCAGAACTCAGTCTACCACCAGAAGAAGTCACCTTATGTGACTAGAGGCCACAAAGAGGACTCAGCATGTGGATGAATAATTAAAGCAATCACACCAATGCAGTTCCAGGAATGACCTCTACATGCCACTGAAGGAAAACAAAGGATTAGGTAACGTTGTACTCACAGAAACGCATCTCTTTTATTTGAGCAATATCATGGAATGGGGATAAATGTGTGTATTCAGGGGTTCTTACCTACACTCACATGCGCTGTGTTCTGTAAAACTCATGAAGATATCATTCTGTTGCCTTTGGGGTTTTATTCTTTTAATCTGGAAAAAAAAGGAGAGAAATTCACAACTTTGAATGAAATATACGTTGAACTGCAGCATCCCCATAGTTCTTGTTCTCAGAGATGCAATCATAGAATTCATAAAATAGACAGACAGAAGTTGATGGACAAAAAAGAAGAGGATCTACATGTACGGTCTCAAACTGGTCTGCATGCACATTGGGGATACAATAACAGAGCAGATGAATCATCAGATGGGTTTGAGGTTTGAGGTTTGATTGGCACTCTTTTATTAACGTCCTCTTTTTATGCCCTCTTCTTCAGCATTGGTTTGACTGGAAACCAGCCCCATAAGTGTGCCCAATTCTTACTATTCATATAAACAGTAGTGGATGGAAACATGCATTTGCATTTTCTTTCTTTTTCACAATAAAATGTGAAATATTTTGGATGGAAACTTGCCTATAAAGTTGCGAAGTTCAAAAAGACCCTTACTAGAAATGATAATTTCTCACCTCTCAGTGATCCAGAGGACAGACTGACTCAAGGCAGGGGTGAAATTTTAAAAAGGGGAAAGTAGAGGGTTGACTTTTGCCCAAAGATCACGACAGAACACATTATAACCAGCGGGAAGAACAGGTGCAGGTTTCTAGGCCAATCAGAGGAGCGTTTGTTCCACTCTTGTGTGACATTTGGGCAAAAATAAACTATTAAACTGTCTACTTAGAGCACAGACATAAACATGGACATGAATAATGCTGCTGACCTCCATTGTGATGTTATAGCTGGATGTGGGCATGCACTGCAACATCTCATCATTGCAGCAGCCAGCGCAGCGCGTCAACACCACACAGGACGGGATGAAGATGTGCTCCACCTCCTCCGGATACTCCTGCAGAATCTCCACTAGCAGTTCCCGAGGCTTACACAAACTCTTGTTGTACACCTCCATTAAGGGGATCACTGGAAGACAAGAATCACAGCGTATTGGGATATGAAATGGCAGCTCTAGTCTAAACCACTGAGTCTTGAATAAAGCAGTGGTGTAACAATAACACACTCCTAAAAGGAATTAAAAAATGCTGGCCGGCCCATAAGGGAGTTGAAACACAACTACATGCACACACATGTTTTACTCTCTATTATTACATTGAGAAGCATATGGTTCATACAAGTATACAGACTTAGCCACTTAAACACACAATCCATCAACTTCCCATTGGGAATAACATCCACTTTGTCTTGTCCCTATCAGATAATTGCTGGACCTGAGCGTCACCCCACTTCTACAGCCCTGCTTCTTCCCCACTGAGATTCAGATCACTTACAGCTGTAAAATAATAGCTCTTTTTTTCACCTTCAGCCTACTTGCCCCCTCTCTCAGTATTTGCAGGGATTTTGCTCTTGAGAAAGATATTACCACAGAGACAGGCAACAGCACCAAAATTTCACCAAGAATCTTAAACAACCTGGGTCCTACGGGGAGCCAAGCCAAATATGCAGGGCCTGAAAGATATCATGAAGTTCAGGTTGTTGATAATCCAAATTATTGAGCAATGGAGGGATTGTGCAAAATTACACTGTGGGCCAAGAGGGTGAAATTCCATTCTATAAATGAGTCAGGTCACCATAACACTTTCCCTGCTTAATTTCAATCAGGAATGTAAATAACACAGAAGAGGAAAGTGCTTGGATTTATGGGTGAAAATGCTCTCGTTTGTTAAAAGGGAGAATCTGGAGGGATGAATCTAGACAGGGTCAGACTATGCAGTTGTCCACTAGGAGGCGATAATTTCCTTTTAATGCCAAGGTGGACCTCAAA
This sequence comes from Chaunax sp. Z400, assembly GCA_037577475.1. Lineage (NCBI taxonomy): Eukaryota > Metazoa > Chordata > Actinopteri > Lophiiformes > Chaunacidae > Chaunax > Chaunax sp. Z400. Next base: position 12,516,279 of record CM075202.1, read on the forward strand.
CCAGCCCTTTTCTATTTGGCTGTGTGCCAGCAAGGGAGCCCAGTGTGGACTGTATTCCCACGGTGCCCCGCGGGACACCTACCGTCATGTGGACCTCTCTCTGTTTCCTTCGGTATGTGAGCACTCTGTAAGCAGAAAAGAGGAACTGTTAGCTACAGTAGATTGTGCAAGAACTTAAGAAAAGAAAAAAACAAAACACTGCCAGTAGCTTTTACTTATCCACAGTTGCGCAAAAAACATATTTGCATTTTGACACTGGCCAAATATGAAAACCACATTATGTATCTAATCTTGGGTTAACTTATACTGAATATAGAGGGCAAATAAGAGTCAAATGTTCATACTGTCTTCTATCAGCACCGAAAATAACTATAGTTTTTAAAAACATTAGTCATATCCTAAACCTCACCTGGGGGTATGTTCGTCAATGTCACATTTTGAGACAAAAACTGTTCAGTCAAGTTTGTTAATAGTTGGTAGATAATTACGGTACTCGGCCTGTATAATTATTATTACATAAGCTGTTGTGTGTAAGGTCAGATATTCAACCTGAGGTACAATATGCCAACAAGCTGATCTGAATTCTACAACATCACTTACGAGACAAAACTTTAACTGTTGAATTACTCTGTAGGTTCATTTACCAAATCTTTAAAGTGTGCCTCTTGGCAACGCGGATTAATAATAGATGCCATTAAAACCGGTTAGAATCCCAGCCTGCTGCTTTCTCTCACAGGGGGTAGCTGGTTGTCACCACACCAGTTTTACCACAAAGGATTCAGGCAATTTTCCATCCGTGCGCGCATTACGCACAGCTTAATCTTTGGTTTATCTTTGTCTATGTGCACCACTGTGCGCGCTCTCTCTCTCTCTCTCTCTCTCACACACGCATACATAAAAGCGCGCGCATCTCGCGCAATATCTCGCTAATATTGCGTGAGACCTAGACCTAGTCCTGTAACACCGGCTTGTTCTCAGTGAGAAACTTTTTTTCCATTCCTTGATAAAAAGTGGAAAAAAGGGCCTGGTCGAGTTTGTACCGCAGTCTCCACCCCCTTCTGGTGGCGTGAGAGGGTCCAACCTTGTGGGCTGAGAGACCCCAGCCCTCCAAAACACTGTATTATTAATGGATGGGTGTCAAGCTGCGAACACCGGCCTCTAAACCGAGTGATGATAGGTCGCCTGGTTCTCAGCAGTTGAGCCAGCATTCTGATACTATTCAGCGTTGATTGGGTGGATTTAGCTGTCATTAAATCTGACACTTAGTTATATAAACACGTCGCTGGACTCTTGAGAGGGAATATTTCTTAACATGAGCGTAAGATGCTCGAGGGGGAACTATGTTGCAACATAAGACATCATTGCTTCCTGGAGATGGCAAATTCCTATTAGAAATAACCCAATCATATTGCTGGAAAATATACAGCCTCCTACTGAAGAGGTATGTTGTATTTTTTTCACCTTGAAACCTTTGCTCAAAGCCTCCCTGGCACACTGGGCTTCATTAATGATTATATGGAAAGCGATTTACAGTGCAATGTCAAATAGTCATTAAAATTCGCCAATGAACCTAATTAATCTGTGAGGTAACGCGTGTTCTGTTGTGAAGCTGAATGTTAGGTTTCAATATGAACAGCAGTATTTCTTCACACTGAAGCAGGTTAATCATAAGAGTAGGAGTCTCAGTGCCCAGAGTGAACCTGTTCACATGTCCTAATTCAGAATGGAGCCACTGCGCCTTTAAAGCGTAATAATATCTCCAAGGTGGTTTTAGAGCAGGCCTGCAATCACCCAGCGTCAAACATCACAGCATTATTTAAAATATCATCACATGCCGCATTTGCGACACAAAAAGCGCACAACCCGTGAGAATGTGCGCTAGGTTTATGTAGTTTAGGCTTTGCGTAAAAGCTGTTTAAATCTCCTCAGAGCCACTAAACATTTCAGTTTGTTTAAACATGAGCAATGACCTCGCTAAAGCAAAGGCAAGGACGAGCTACACATTAATGATCAGTAGCTATATTTCACAAATAGAAGTCTTTTTTTTCTTCTTTTTTGCTCTCTTTAACTCACCTTGACAGCTGACAGCGTCAAAAATAATAGTGTCAAACTGTCAATAAAGTTCATTGTGTTGAAATCCAATCCAAAGACAGGCAACGTATTAAAATCCAAGAGGCCAATGTGGCGATTTGTTCTCAAACAGCAACAAGTACAACAACACAAGTGGACCGGCTAAAACTTCTCTAAATAAATATGGGGTTGTAATGACAAATTCATGTTGGTCCTGGGGTCGGAGCATACAGTCCTTGGCGCAAAACTTCTTCCTTATCAACTGTTACCAATGATTTTCAATATATCCAGAAACACGAGAATCCAAGACGCATAACGTCTCACATTGTTCCGCAGCAGACCTTTATTTTCTTGCGAGGGGATAGCATTCCACATTACAAAAATAATCCCATGCTTGTTGCTCCAGCCGTCTCCAAGTATCTGTCCATTTGAATCTTGTAGCCTATTCCTATGTGCAACTTGAACCCAATGACCAGGTTGACGTTTGGTGAAAAAAGAGTGAGAGATACTCGTGCCACCAAACTTTGTCTATGTGCTCTGGGTTTTTAATTCCCCTGTCACTGCGCACTAGGCGGCTCAGCTCTCCCTGTTAGGACAGAACCCATCCACCCCTCTCGTTTCTCCAAACTGTGGCAGTGTAGTGTGGCGACTAGCCTACTAACGCCAGCGGTCCGGGGACGTGGATGATTGGTGGATCATTAAAACAGGGTAGGTGTGTCCTGTATGGCCTGATATATACAACACTGCGTGCTCGTCTGAAGTCGCTTTCAAAAGTTTCAAGCATTCAACGTTCACTCATGTGACCACAGACGAGCCGGTCTATTTTTATTTGTCATGTGAGGAAAAACGAATGAGGGCATCCTTATATTGTGGTTATAATATTTCATACATGAATCACCGGTTGAAATATCATTAACTGATGCAATGCCTTTAATCCATTTGATCACCTCCACATGTCGTGTACCGGCTACATATATTGCGCTGCTTTAAAATCCCTATGAAAATGAAAATCTAATAATAGCCTGTATAGAAACTGTGTTGTAGATCATTGCTGTGCTTTATAGTTCTATACAGACCTCGAATTAATTTGTTCGTTCTACATGAGGAAATAGCGCACAAATTCTACAGACAATATGACCTTGGATGCTCCTCTCGTGTGATTTGGAGCTAAAAAATAAATCTCCATTGCGCTAAAGGTAATACAATATCAAGATAGCTTGCAGTGTAATGTAAGGGGATTGTCATACCTTATCATTTTTATTGCTAGGATTATTTAAGGGCAAATGTGTCTACTCGGGGCTGTAGGAGAGCCTGCGTTCCGGGACACGTAACGTCTAACCTACGTATGCGTCTGCTGTCTTAAGTTTTCTTGCGCCAGGCTACGTTGCCGTGTTTGTGTAGTCGCCGCATCTCGCCGGTCAGTGCGGGCCAGCACGCACACACTAATGGAAAGTAGGATTATGCGCTTCGTGACTTCCTCCCCGTCATCTCCCTGACGCAAGATAGGGTTTCTGTGTGACGTCTCGGTCAATTCCTGGTCACGCTCTTTTTTCCTTTTTTCTTTTCTTTTCTTTTTTTTTTTTTTTTTTACAGGCAACAGCTGAGAAATCACAGCGGGGAGGAGAAGAGGAGGCAATAAGGAGCAAAGGAGAAGGGAGGAAGTCATTAGTACTGTAACTATAATGCTCCACACAGCCTAATATTATGTTTTGGACCATTGTTGATGATAATGAAGATGATGATATTAAGGTCATTATCTCCAACATTGGCTTAATGAGCATGTCTCGGCCTCCACGTCATTGGCGGTGAGCTAAATTATACCTTTGTTAAAATAGAAATACCGGATGTAAATGCCTTATTTAAAAGATACACATTTTAAGAAACTAAATACACATTTTAAGAAACTAAAAATACTGAAGTAGTAGCGAAAATATGCATAGAAACTGCCAAAAGTAAAGTTCAAACTTTATAAAACTTTGCAGAATGGCCCCCGTCAGTGTTATATTATTCTATTGGATATTATCATTGACGCATTATGTTAATGCGTCAATGATAATAATATGTGAGCAGCACCACTTTATGTAACTGCTTGACAAGGAGCTCATTTTAACTCCTGCATGCTGTTTAGTCTACGGCAATAAATGATATTTTACAAACCATTCATTGCAATGAATAAATGTAGAGGACAATATACAGTAAAGTGGCATAAAGTAGAACTACCAAAGTACAAGTATCTTAAAAGCTATCCTATAAGCACATTACTTGGATAAATATACTTAATTACTTTTCACCACGGCAACATTTTTGCTTTATTTGAGTGTTTTTAATGGTTTTTCCTCTTGCTGTCAATTTGTTAAAAGCCTAATCTGTTTTGAAATTCATTTGTCTTATCTAAACTTACTGAGTTGAAAAATGACATTTAGTGAGAGGAAAATAACCTATTTTTTTATATTTTAGGCTAAACACTCCCATGTAAGATTCCTCTTATTAATAACTAGGTGATTTTAATATTGAGTTGCTATGTCCAATATTTAGGTAATATAATTTTGTGCTTGTGACAGCTGAATACAGTAGCAATGCCCTCTGCTGGACCTGCAGGCCACTACAGGATTACCACCAGTGTTGTGTCTACCTCCAGCACATTGACAGTATGACAGACACCGTGGAAGTAGAAAGAGTTGATAAGTATGTAATGACATAACTTGGCAGCTATGTGCCTGACATATTAAGGCTTGCTTGCTGCAACTCATACCTTTCTGTAGATATAAATGGAGAGAGAGAGAGAGAGAGAGAGAAGAAAAAAACAATGAGACTTTACAACAGAGAGATTTGAGGCATGATGGAGCAAGAAAGCAGAGAGGCAGAGTGATAGTTAAGGAGAAAGAGAGCTTTGAGGACAAGAAGGATTCATCTGTCATGTAACTGGAGCAGTCCTGAGAGGAGCTCCTCTGGTTGGTACCATCCGGAGGTTAATTGAAGAATAACACTTGGGTTCATTAACAGTGTCACCCAGCTCCTGTTTCTGCTGACTCAGTGTGTGCGTTTGTCTGTGTGTGTGTGTGTGTGTGTGTGTGTGTGTGTGTGTGTGTGTGTGCACTCAAGTTGGAAAGGTTGCAGCTGATACAGTTCATAAGTGAGTGTGTCCCAGTTTGTGCTGACTACATGCATACACATGCATAAACACGCACACGCACTTTAATAAAGTAGTCCTTTCCTAAAAGTACAACAAACAACCTCCCCTGCATTGATGTGCACATTGACGCACATTTGTAAACGTCATCATGCACAAGGAAGTCAGGGTGATTCATGTCTGTGGGGACAGTGAGTCTGCTATAATAGTACAGTAAATACTTCCTGAGCAGTTACTGTAGGAAATACCACCAAAAAAAGTGAATATGTCATGTTTTTAAAATGCGTTTTCTGTGCTGACCTTGGTGACAAATGCATTGTCATTTCCTGTGACGTTGCTTCACAATAACATCCACCCTGATTAATACTTTTAATGTGACCTAGCAGCAGTGAGTATTATCCGGAACTTTGTACAGCTGCTCCCTGCAACTATGGTGTGTTCGCATCAAACGCGAAGCAAATTTTTCACGCAATGCAAAGCCATTGCAAAGCTCAGAGTAGACATGAATTCACACCGAGTTTCGCATATGGCACAAATTTGTACGCGTCGAAAGATTCCAATTTGGCCGAGAAATTTGCGTGATGCTATGTCAGAAAAGCCTTTCAGCGTTTAGATTCTCCAGACGTCACACGTCCGGGTCAGTAGGGCGCTGATGCTGAAATGGAGGAAAGAAATTAGCTGTGTGTGGACACGACTTTATATGCCTATACCAAACTCAGATGTAGCATTGCTGTTGGAGGATGCCCGGTCCCAATGCATGACCAACATCAGTCACAAAACCGTATGAAGTTTGTGTTACTCTCACAAATGACGCCAGTAAACTCAAATGATCCGACGATGGTACGCAAGCAAAGTAAAAGCAACTAGGGCGAGGCGGAAATTTGTTTCACATTCGGTGTGAACACAGCATTAGAAGAGTGGAGAGTGAAAACTGATATCCATGAGGCAAAACTTAAAACAGAAACGACAAATGACGTATACACATTATTTACTTTGCATCCCTTCCACATAGGTAAGCAGTTTGGAAACCCTGTGAAAAATGGCGGTCCTCACCACAAACTGAAACTTCTATAAAGAGAGATAATCCCAAAATAGAAAAATGTGTGAAACAAAATTGCTAAAACTGGAAAGATTTGTGTGGAGGGCACAGATGCCCTGGAAAAGGGATAAACCATAACCTCTGTCATAGCATAATAATAGCAGAATAAATATCGCCTAAGTTCAAATGTCAAGTCAATTTATTTTTATCGCACAACGTGCCTAAATCTATACAAATCTATCTATAAAAGGAAGTAATCAATAATGAGGTGCACACCTCTAGGGCCCCTACAGAGCATGTGTGAAATTTAATTGAATTCTGTCATACCTACACATCATATGGACAAGGGTAACCTTGTGTGCTCCCCTATGGTATGCTTTTGTTCTTTAATTGTTGTAATTTGTGATAAGATGGCATATTTTCCTAAAGACATTTCGGTTGGGAAATCTGGGCCTGCAAAGACTCAAAAACTTGAGAAGAAGATTAAATTTTTTGCTTTGTAGTGCTTAAACAACCAATGGAGGATTTTCCCTTGCAGAAACAAGTGTGTGTGTGTGTGTGTGTGTGTGTGTGTGTGTGTGTGTGTGTGTGTGTGTAAGCATGTGAGCATGGATGAAAGTCACATTGTTTTACTGTATAATGTAACAGACGCATTCCATTTCCAAGAGCCCAATGGCTGGCTGCCACATTCTTTTATCACCTGGCGCACAATTACACATTCTTCTTCCTCTCTGTTCCTTCCCACCTTGTTCACTCCCTTTCTTGAGAGGCGAGACTTCACCTCTTGGCATGTGTTCGTGAGAGTTCAACCGACGGTAGGTGTATGGAAGGGCGTGATTTGCACAGCAAGGTGCTTCTGACCGAGTTATCGGAGTCGACCTCTTCACCAATCTTATATAAATTGTAAGGAATTAACCTTCACTGCGTGCCCCGATAATGTACTCTGATAACGTTCACTGTTAAACACCATGTGACTGAGCTGCATACGTGTGTGCACACTTAAACATACCAGTGTGCCTGAAACATTAATATGTATTGATGTGACCTGAGTCATGCAGATTGTTTTAGGCCCCAAAGGGCCCCTTATGTAAATGAGAATGTGTCTCTCAGAGTAGATTTTAATTTAAAATATAAATTCTTACAACATTCAGGTGTGGGGATGTGTGTAATTCACTTGAAAATGATTAAATTATGACTCCTTGAAGAATCTTCGTGTCTTATTTAATCTGAGGGATGAAAGCAGCTCTTTCTGTCTTATTTGCCAAATGTCATTCCATTCCCCACAGAAAACATCAGACAGCCACTTGGACTCGATACAGCACAGACGGCTTCACTCACTCCTGATAGCGGTCGAATAAATCATCGGCCAATCAGTGCTACGACCGGTGACCCTGCCCAGCTGTGAGGAGCGTGCCGCACAGAGGCAGCACACGTCCACCCAACCTTCATTACCCTCCTCCATCCTGCTCTCTTATTAGGATGAGCAGATAAGCAGAAGCTTTAGATGAAGTAAGGGCTAAAGTTCAAGTACTTAAACAAGGAAGAAAAACGGTTTCCCCATGCATGTTCTTCCTCTTCTTCAGAGAGCGGTATATCCCACTCCCTCATCACTTTTCTCTCTCTCTCTTTCACTTCGCTGCAGTTTATCTCCAGTCACTTCCAGTATGTGAGTTGGTTTTTGTGTAGCCTGCTCTCTGTCAAGCAGTTCATAGAGTTCATAAGCCCATTTGGTCAGCGAAGAAGAAAAATGAGAGGAAAGAGCGAGAGAGAGGAGAGAATATAATGTGCTTTAACCCGGCCAAAGGCTAGACCTGTCAACATTGATCATATTCCAATATGTTGGGACTGAGACTGAAGGACCACATGTTCAGGAAGTCACACAGCAGAAACAAGCAAATGTGGGAGTTAGTGGAACTAAAAATGACCTGCGCAGTATGGGTTCAACTGTTTACTACAAATGTTTATCTATTTGGCTCCATGACATGTGTTTGTCTAATTTTAAGCACTACTCTGTGGAACATTTTTGCATATAAAGTCAATATTTTCCTGTTCACCAAGAGAAGGAAGAACAAACACAATCATGTGTGCTGGAATAAGCTTTTTTCAGTCACTAGATATTTGTAAGCAGGGATATACACTTAAATGTACAAACTGGATGGCTGGTGTGACAAAATATAAGTCACATATATGAATAAGTTTTCATTTCCAACCAATAAAATAGATGATATTCAATGTCCAAAAAAGATACTCAACAGTTTTTGATGTGGTATCCCATTTTTTAAACTATAAAAATTTAACATCACACTTCTACTGTATGACATGCGCCTCAAGGAAGTTAAAAAAAATCAATATTGTCTGTATTCCTTCTTCAAAACCTGGCGCCTACATTATTTGTAAAGCAACTCGACTATAACAACAGAACTGTTAGAGATCTGGGTGTGTTGTGCTAATAGAGGATAATGTAGCCGCAAGCCTTACTAGCCTTGAGCAGAGCTGAGGAGCTGGCTACGAAGGTTTTTTCCTTCGCCACACATCCATACTTTTTCATCTCAAGTGGCATGACTTGAGGCAAAATAGACTTTGCTGTGTTGAATTAATGAACTCCTTTGAGCTTAACTTAAATGTCTTTAACTTTATGTCTACTTTGTGGCAACATAACAAGATTTAAACACAAACTTGGACATATTATAACCCTCTGGCGAATGTGTTGGCTAGCAGTTGCCTATTAACATTTGCAAGGGACACAGAGTACATCACAATTTATTTTAAATAGTTCTTCTGGCCACCTGATAAATGGACCTTTACTATTACTGTACATGTAGAGATTTTTTCCATTGTAGATATAAATATACTAAATACTTTAACATTGAGGTCCAAATCATGCCTGGGCCAAGACAGTGTGGTGCACCTGATTAGTAGGCGTGCATGTGCAACCATGAGATTGAATGTAATTAATGGGAAAACCATGTATTACACTAAAAAGCTGACAATATTTCAAGTTACGAAAAGCAGAACAAAAATGCGACATGTGGTGCAGGAGAGGAACACACGCCAGATGTGTCATACCAGAGGAAAGTAGTTTTGGCGGTGACACAAAGGCCACTAATGATGATCGTTCATGAATAAACAGAACTAATGTTGACTGCTGGTAGGACACAGGACATAGGCCTATAGGCCTCCATTTGTTGACCTAAAAAAAAGCTAATCTCATGCTTTAGTCTCATTCTGTGAATAGTAGATTTAAAATTCCTCATTAAGAATACAAAGCAAAATCTTATCCAATCCTAGATGTCAAGCCATTTAATGAATGGTATTTGTTGTAGACTTTTCAGCTTTTATGTCTTGTGAGAACATCCCCCAGGTGTGTTTGGGAACCCACAGTTTAAGTGACTTTTGTCACGCGTCACACCGTCTTATCTGTGTGTCTTTCATTGTGAGCCTGTCACAACTCTCCCGCCCCGGCCTGTTGATGACCACACAGGAATCCTCACAAGCTCAAACACAAACGCAACCAATTACTTATCCAAATGCACGACTCTCACAAACACTGACCTGTGACCTCAGGTTTTGACCTTAGATTCGTGCACGCTGAGATAAATGCCAGCTGATTTAACAATCTAAATAAACCTGGAGCACCTCAACATTTAGCAGATCAGAGACTAGTCACTGGATACTTCCTGCCAAAGACGTAATCCTCATGAAAACTGAATACTGATGACAGAGCTGCGGATTATCCAGAGTAAAGAGAACGTGGCTTCTGGAAAGAGATGTTGCTTTTCAGTTTTTAGCCATGCTAGTGAGACATTCTCATTTGCACTTTGCATGTTGTGCTAATTAGTCAATTAGCATGCTATCAAGCTAACCGAACATGATGAACATGGTAAACACTATACCTGCTAAACATCATCATGTTAGCATTGTCATTGTGAGCATTTAGTTCAAACACCACTATAGACACTTAGACACACATGTAATTTTCTATAATGCATTTATTTATTCATATTTTGGCTGAACCAGCCCTTTATAGCCCTTTGCTATCATTACAAATGGGCATTGCTGGTCTTAATTCACCTCACATTTTATGATTAAGGGTACAACGTGACTTGACACATAAGTGAATGCGCCTGGCTGTATTCAAGCATTTTGTTCAGCTGCACGGTTTGCTGTGATCTGTTTCTGAAAATATGTGTCTTTATGATTAATTTTGTTAGAATTTCAAATTATTCTCATCTTGTAACGATACCCTCAGTCTGCATTTGTAACTCTTACATCTTCTTGCTAAAAGTACATCGAGAATACTCTAAGGTCTGTACTCAATGAACTCACTCCACAGGTATTTACTCCCCCAACATCAAAAGGGCCATGCCCATAAAATGCAACAAGGTCCACAATTGCATCATAAAGCTCTAGATTCATAAACTGGCTCTGTAAACTTCACTCTGTTATGATGCCGCACCTAAAGCACTTTGAAACACTTATTTGATTGGTAACCAATTATGGCATTAATGTTATTTGTTAAACTGTATGAGTTGTTTAAACATGCTTACACTGCATTCTGTTGCAATTTCAATAGTTGTGTGTTTTTACTTTGCTATGCGAGTTGGGAATCCAAGTCATCAAAAGCATGGAAATTAACCCGCAAGGTAAAAGAGGCAGGTAGAGTACAGGGCCACCCCTCTCCTCCCCCTGTAGAATGCTATTCACCACATTCCTGAGCACAAGTGTGAGATTAAAATACACACAAATTCAATGCAAGAACACACACACACACACACACACATTCACACATAGATATATATGGGCACCGATGCAAAACTACAGTCCAAAGGGCAAAGCTGAATACAATATGACCTACAGTGTGACACGCTGAGCAGAAAATCACTTTTTATACACATTATATGTCTACAAACAGCATTGCATTAGACTTGATGAATCATGCACCACCTCTCCCTCCCAGCCAGAGGTTCCTTCAGCATAAGACATTCTGACAGGAGGACTGTGTATGGTGTTTTGCCACGGAGAGTCCTGCAATTTGCCGTAAACATGTCATCACTCTTGTTTATCTGTCAGGCACATGATCACTGCCAACCTGTGACGATTTATAAAGCGAGATTAGAGGAATATTTGTGACTTCTTTCATGTGGTTGTAAAGGATTTGAATAAGTGAGTCACCCTGTGGAAGGTCCTAACTTGATTCACACAGTGAACTTTGCACACACACACACACACACACACACACACACACACACACACACACACACACACACACACACACACACACACACACAGACTACCTCCTTAGTAAGCATGAACAAGCTTTAGTAGGAGGTTTACCAAGCCAAAGCAGGATCCTCCCTCACACAGCGTGTAAGTACTTTTAATCTAATATGTAAACATCAGGATGTTGTTTAAAAAAAGAAACTATACAGAAGTTCCTCTTTATTTTATGCAACATACAATTGTTCTAACATGCATGTAGACATTTATAGCGTTCAAGAAAAGTTGTAAAAGAAAATGATTTCCTGGTGACATCTGTATCAATTGTGCAAATGTTTGTCTAAAATCTTCCAAAAACCAAATGCTACCAATGAATTCCCTGTTGCTGCATGCCTGAATCAATCACACAGTCGGAACAAAAGAACAATAATGCTACTTCCCTCTGCATGCAAACTGGAATGTGCCATCACTGAAAAGTTTTTTTCTTTCACCTATGACACTGTGATCATTTCTCGTAGCAACACATTTCAAACAAGTTTGGACGAGGAAACAAAATCACTGGGAAAGTTGTGGAAAGATGCAAAAATACCTGTTTGGAATATTCAGTAGGTAAACAGGTAAATCAGTTTCTCCAGGAAGTTGTGGGCTTTTTTTGGAGAAACTTGTGGGAAACTATCATGATTGGTCAAATTTGCAGATAGGTTGTGGTGACATGGCCGAGTAGAATGTACGTGGATTGGTTGCATTTGCATTAATTCTTGTGATCGTGACTTCCCAACTTCCGGGAGAGGCTAATTAATTAACAACTAGAAAGCTCTCGGTATTATCTTGTTAACAAACCAACCAACCAACCAACGCTGGCAAAACCATAACCTCGATGGTGGAGGTAATAACAATGACGACAACATTCCCATTTGAACAATAACAATGACGACAACATTCCCATTTGAACTATAACAATGACGACAACATTCCCATTTGAACAATGACAATGACGACAACATTACCATTTGAACAATAACAATGACAACAACATTCCCATTTGAACAATAACAGTGAAGACAACATTCCCATTTGAACAATAACAACGACGACAACATTACTATTTGAACAATAAAGACAATGACAGCATTCCCATTTGAATAACGACGACAACATTACCATTTGACCAATAACGATGACGACAACATTCCCAATTGAATAACAACAATGACGACAACATGTCCATTTGAATAATATATCACAAATATATCATTATGCTTCTCATGATTTTATCAAATTGAAATTGAAATAATCATCACCAAAATCTAATAGATTGTTCCTTGGGCCACTTCCGACCTCTCCTGAAAATTTCATCAAAATCTGTCCATTACTTATTGTGTTATCTTGTTAACAAAGAAACAAACCAACCAATGCTGGCAAAAACATAACCTCCATGGCAGAGGTAACAATAGGTGATACTATCATGACATGGTATGAAAGGGGCATCCTCAAAAGTCTCAGTTGCATGGTTCACCACTTTGTGACACACAGGTAAAGGATATTACACTTCATTAAAACACTGTGTCACAACATTTTTGGAATTAAAGTTGAAGATGTTCACATTCAAAAGTCAAGCTTCACAGTTTTTGTAGGTGGGCTGTGGAGGTCATTTTATTTCCACTCTTGTCTCCCTTTATGACTTTTCCATGACCACCCATACACTCCAAAACCCTCTGCACTCTCCATGGATAGTGTGTCTGACCCAACAACAACAGCTTTGGTTTCTGTAAATGTTCTTAATTGTTCAAAATGACTGGGTTGGTTCCTGGAAAGCCTCCCCTTCCATTATGCAAGTATAATCAACATTATCAAAAAATAATCCCCTTAAGACACATTAGCAGTACTTTGTTCTTTAATTTAATTTAAAACTGATTTAATTGACAAAAATCTTCTAATATCCCTAGAGTTGAGTGAGTAATAAAGACAATTTACTGACTAATCCTGGAAGAAAATTACATAATCTTAAAATTTAAAAACAAAATGTGGGTGAAAGTTTAAGGCTTAGACATATGTGTCAAACTTAAATGGTACCATGTATTTCATTTACTGCATTATGTTTATTGTCAATAAATATGAGTAAAGGTCTAATTAATTTTCCCATAGACAATGCTACATCCAGCTGCATGAAAAACTGCATCAGAAATCAATATCTTTGGTACAAACTACAATAATGTGTACTGGGTAATAAGACAACTGCATAAGAAACACACCTATCACCAAGTATAAGAATCAAGTGTGTGTTCAGCTAACTGTAGCAGAAGCTAAAGAAAACTAATAATCAGCTCTGCAGCTTACTGTACATCAATTCACATTTGGATTCTGGACTAATTATTTTGGAATCATTCAGTAACTATGGCCTCATATTTTGTTCCAACATTCAACAAAAAATGTGCGAATGCCTTGATTCGTGCCTCTGATTGGCTACAGCAATGGCAGCTGAGACTCATGGGTATCTAGGGCAGTCTGCCAGGCCAAATCAACAGAAAATGTGATTTCCCAGAAATAAAAATTTCCCATGGTAATTTGGGAATGTGTTGAGAGAAATGCTGGAAATGGGAATACAGAATGGACAAAACCACTTCACAACGGTAAATTTTGCATCATGTATGTGCATTAGGGGACAACCTCAGATACAAATTGTGCCATGTCATGTTGCCCTCTGCTGTGTTTTTCATTAGACACAGCAAAATCTCTTAATCTGATAAGAAAGTAAACTGTCTGTAATCTGGTCAAGACAGTGTTATAGACAGTAACTCCAGTTAAAATCGATGATCACAGAAATCACAGTTCCACCAAATAGGCGTCAACCCTACCCCTCACCATGGATAACCTGGAAATGACTTAAGTTATTCCACATGTTATCACAACACCATTTGTGCTGATTGCATGTGATTTTAGGCATGAATGTCATAGAAACAAATATCAAGTGATGTAGGATAAATAGCCTCAAAGTCCATACAAAGAGGTTGGGAAGCTGGTTGGGTCTCACAGCTCAAGACTGGTGTTCATGTCCTGTATGACACCAAAAGTCAACATTGACCCATTTTAACTTTGTAACATTTTTATCTTACATGAAGTACCTAACGTAATGTAGGTGATTTATTTGCACTCAAACCATGATCTGCTCCCAAATTTAACTAAGTAGTTTTTACGCCTGAACCTAATCAAACTGTCTCACCATGTTAATCACGTGTTTATTGTTGTTACCGTGATAAAGGCCGTGTATGTTTGTCTTTTCCTGCATGTCTAGAGGCCATCAGCAAGCGAACATCATGTTGTATTTAATCATTTGGACAAGCTGGTAAAAGCCAGAATCTAGATCTGGATCTGGGGTTGATGAATGAGTGCTTTAACCAACATGGTGGATGCACTCAGTTATTGAACAGTGCTGAAATATTTCAATATCCTTGCACTATCAACTCTATCATTATAGACAGATATCTTAAGGTAAGCTGGTCTTTAACCAGGAGGTGATGCTTTCACTTGTGTCCGTTTTTCAGCATCATTACGTAAAAACCTCTGAATGGATTTCCATGAAGCTTGGTGGGAGGAAGGGTCTTGGGCCAGAATAGACCCCATTACATTTTGGTGCAAATCCAGATAAAGGGGTGGATCCAGGATTTTTTAAATAACATTATCCATAATATTGCGTTTTTTGACACTTTCTTTAATTCCTCAGGGAATAGTGGTTGGATCTTGATCTAAAATAAAATCAGCCATGTTTAGGGGGTTGGCATCTATGAGATTTTGCAATTTGGTGCAGATTCAAATACAAATCTGTATCCACCAGATTTAAAGATGTTTACATTTGTGGGTAGTCTGCCCTGTAAATTATGTTTACAGGGCTATGAGTTTGATTCTGGATAAGGCTTTATTGAATTAAAGGGGACTCTTGGGCCTTGGCGGAGACGGCACTCTACTGAGCGCCATTCTAGTTCCACAGTATATTAAGTTTTGTTCCTTGCATATATATATACTGAGCAACAGTAGAAATGCATATTCTTTTTTTTGCCATCCTGTTAATATCAAAGCTGTCAGTGTACCATGGATCTGGACAAGTTCTGATCGCCATCCATTAGCAATGGCCCCCCACATCATGACACCACCACCAAAATGGTACACTTCCTGGATGTATGCTGCAGGATAGCATTCCCCGCGACGACGATACACACGCCTACGACCATCAGCTCTGTGCAAGTTAAACCTCGACATGTCACTATATGTCTCTGTCCACTGTGCAATGTGCCATAACGTCTGTAACATCTGTGCTGCACGTGTCTGCCGAGTTCCGACCATCAGCATCCCAGCTGCAGGGTCACATAAGTTTTGCGTAAGTTGTGGAATCATCAGTTGTTTCATTAAGACATTAATTAGACCTGGGATTTTATTGCCTTGGCCAGGTGTTTTCAATCATGCACAATGACTGTTATGGCTCTGTTATGACTACATGATGGTTATTCGTGATTTAACATGTTTTGGTTTTGGGTACTTAAAAAAGACATGCTTGTTTGTTTCAGTAGATTAGGGCCAGTGAAAGGAAAATATTGGATTTTTAAAAGTATGTGTTTCTACTGTTGCTCAGTATACATTGATCAGTCCTTTATTGGTTCACTCAGCTGCATATTGCAGGTTCAGACTTACTACATGAAAATCTGGTACTGTAGGTTAATTGTAAAATTAATACATTTTTCCAAATACATTTTTGGATATTGACCTCCCTGTGAGTTGCACAGAAAAAAGGATGCAGTCTTGAAGCATGTTTTGGCCCTCTTTGTGTCAGAGGTCAGGATCACCTAGAGAAGAGTGCTGCTGGAGATGGAAAGAATAGCTGAAGGCCACTTCAATGGAACAAATGCCTGCTGAGAAAGGAAACATGATCACCACTCACACTCACTCTTCTTCTGATGCCCAGGACACACAGGGTGAAATATTGTGTTGTTTTTGGTTTTCTTAAGGAGAAAAAGAGGCCAAAGTGAAGATTTAATTTTCCTCAGCATGTTTGTCCATTTTGAGATCAGTGCACAACTTGAAAGATGAGATAATTTTCATTCGACCTGGCAGTATAGAAAACCCACGTCGTTTGGCGCTCCTACTCAGGGGTTAAGTCCCCAAACATAATTCCAGAAAGCTGATGTGGTCTGTGTTCAAGCTTAAGACATTTGCGGCTTTCACACCAGCGCCAGCAACTTAATGCAAAAAAGTCCTTTGAGTCAACTTCTTGGGAAATGTGTATGTGGTTAAACAAATATGTGTTAAGATATTTGTGGACATATTTGCTTGCAAAGGATTGAACCAAGTGATAGTGTACTGTATTCAGGCTTGTTTGGTTTACTTGGCAAAGCTCCAAGAAAATTATGTTATGTTCTCCATGAAGCTTTTTCAACCTAAAGAATTTGAACTGAACATGTCCTCATACATGTTTGATAAGGCAGATTTTAATCTAAAGGAAATTAAATACGGAGAGACGAGCTGCACACAGTTTGAGAATGTGTGACTGGAAGCAGAGGAGTGTGTGTTTGCAGTGTGTGTGTGCGTGTGTATCCTCTTTCAGGTGGCTAAATTGCCTTGTCTTTGTTAGCGCTGCTTGTTTCACTGTGACTGAATCCACAGACTGGTAGTGAAACCTAACACTCACTCAGGGAGAAAAGCCTTTCCCAAAACTCCAGCTTGATTTCTTTACGAGGTGTAGTGTCACTCTAGGTGGGCCTGCACACTGGGGAGTCTGCAAAACCTGACACTGAACACGCCAAACGAGTCCACGCCACTTAAAATTTACTCAAAGAAATTAAGACGATGTGTTTTTCTAGAGCAGGATGCCCGGGTTTTTAAATGGTAGGTATAAATCAAAGGGAGGGAGAAGAGATGTGGAGAGAAAGTGGAGTGGATCAGACAAAGTTGACCCCTGTTCTTGAGGGAGGGTTATTTATGAGAACAAGGTGAGAGATCAAGTTTGGGTTATGAGGAGACTGACTTGTGGTGTTGACAAGAAACTTGGCGTGAAACCGGAGTTTTCTAGTGAGTAAGGGTTGTAGAATTTCCGAAAGTTGTGTTTTTCCTGAGTTAATTTTTTTTTGTGGCTTATCTTATTATGTGTTTGACTGATTGACAAAGTTGAACATGGGTTTTTTTCATTGTTGCAACACACACATATATGGAAGAAATTAAATAAAAATGTTAATGTAAAAATAAAACTAGAACATTTCGCAAGACATTTTAATGTGTGCCATGTGCATGATTTTTGTACATGGATAACAATTATTCTGTGACTATTTTTCATTTGAGAAAATGAAAAACTACATTTATAAATTGGACTGAAGTAACTACTCTCATACCAGAATCGAGGGTTCGATTGCTGCCTGGGGTAGATTCAGAGAACAAAAACACTCTAAGGATAGAAAAAGATACTTTCAGTTTGTTGTAAAATGTAAAGTGGATTCACTTTGGTTAAGGTAAGGGCAAATTGAGATTTCAGTAATATGTTAATTGTTATTGTTATAATTACGATTCGTGTTCATGGACACAAACTTTCCATATTTAACCTGTGCTGACTGTCACAACAAAAATTGATTGAAAATTGTTTACAAAACCTATTGATTACATGTCATGATTATTTTCACAAACTGCTGTGATGAACAGTAGCGACACATTTATGTGACATGGCTTTATCATAACATCTCCTTCAATAAAACATTACGTTCTCCTGATTTAAAAGATCCGTTTTACATTTTTACACGTCCCATTTTGCACATCTTAAATCTCTTCCACTCCATCCATCTCATTTACCATCCTCCCTTCATCACCTCTGGCTTTTCACCATCTGTACAACCAATATCATTGCTGTCTATCCGTCACACGCCCTGTCTACACACCATTTCTTTTTATATGTAGCCCTTTTAAATCAAAGAATGCCCTCAGTTTGTTCATCTGGCTGCCAGACATTAAACGATATGTGAACTCATGTTCTAGCTCACCCTCGTCCTCTCACTCCCCGAGGCTGGAGGTTGTAAATCTGGGCGAGCTGCTAACTGTCTTATCTGCTGTGTATATTGGCTGTCTCTGGTTTGCCAAGGCAGAGTTTTAATGAGGACACAGACACTCTTGCTTGCTCTGTGTGGTCTGTTCATAGATTTAATGATATAATGCTGCACTTTATAAACCTCAGGAGGCCTTAGCTTCAGCGCCCGGGAGACAGATTTGAGTAGATGCTAACTGACATGTGCTAACATTATGACGCAAAAGTCAGATTAAGCGGCAGACACAAGTGGACCCGCTCTCATTACAAGACTGGAAAGAGTGAAAATCAATTACCTTAGAACAATCCTTCACTTTCTTTAAATGTATCAAGTTGCTGAACCAGTGTTACGTAATGTGCTGTTAAGGCTGACTTGGATGATTTAGGTTCTTTCAACAAACACCTTAAAGTCAATAGTAACAGGTCAGAGGCACAAAGTGGAGGTGGGGAGAAAAAAGCCTTAATGCATTCAGTGCAACTTGAGCCAAATTGCTGCATTATTTTTGGGGCATTTTATGCCTTTATTTGATAGGACAGCCAAAGAGGTGACAGGAAATGTAGGAGGGAAAGTGAGAGGAAGACATGTGGCAAATGGCCACAGGTTGGAATTGAACCTGCGCCGGCTGCTAGAGGACTATTGCCTTAGTACATGGGGTGTGTGCACTAACCACTGCGCTATCTGCGCCACAATTGGAAAAATTATTATTGATGTCACAGGCTTGAGAAATCATGAAACTTCAAAAGTTATTTGTTAATTTATAATCTAGTGAGTTTGCCATGTTTCATAACAAATTGGTATTGGTGATACAGACAGCTTGCTTCTGCATAGGCCTGCCACAAAATGCTCCAGACACACATATAGAAGACATGATGGTAACCTGACAAGAGGAGCTCCTTTGCTGATTAAGAACATGCAGGTTTTGAAATTAGCTACGTGTTTGCTTGTCAAGCGTTGTACAAGCATGAACATTTGCCTCTTTGTATTTGGCTACTACTTGTGTTTAAATACGAAAAAATGGAAAACAGCCTATGGTGAGAATAGAATATTAAATCTGAGAAGTAAGAATAAATGAATCCGTGACATGTATCAGCACCTGTTGGCAAATTGTAAGAATTCCAACATCAGTTTACTGCCTGAACGCCTCCATTAAGCGATGGTGTCATTGACACAGTGTGTCATAAATTAGTCTCAGCAACTTGTTATAGCAGAAGTTCAAGTTACCTTTAGAAGAAACTACCATGGACAATAACTAGTAGTATTATCACTCAAACTTTCTACTATGTTTGCAGCACCATCCACCCCTGTTAGAGTTATAATAATATGGACTAGAAAGTGGATCCAAACACCTGCAACTTCCCACACATATGGTGATCATGTGCTTCAGGGCAATGAAATTCTTATTTATTACCCTATTAAATTCATTCATTAAATTCATTCATAGGTTTGGGTGATGGGAAAATGTACAGTGAAGTACCCACAGGAAAGAATCAATGTGTTTTATTTGAGGCCCAGGCTACAAATAGGCAGTAAATGGTTCATGGTCAAAACGTATTAGTGTTAGATATAATGAAACACATCCATACATGTATGTACAGGCCTGCTTCTTATTTCTTTCTTTCTTTCTTAATCTTTCTTTTTTAAGCCTGGAGTGTTGAAGTTGCAGTTACAAACCAATGACCTTCTTTAGCCTTGGCTTCCCACTTCACTTTTCCAATTGAAGTTGGAGTTCACCGTAGCGTGGAAGTTGCTGATGCTTAATGTCGAAGGCTAATACTTCAGCTTCTTTGAAGATGACCCACATTCTACACATGGCTGAGGACACAGCAGGAGAAAAGACTATTTTCTGACCCTGCGCTGCGCTGACCTGCAGATGACCTCTCCTGAAGTAAGAAAGAGATCCCTTCAGTGAGCAACCAAACAGTGACTAACAAGTCCGTTTTCACCTAGCAAGAAGGTGGTCCGTGAACAAAGAGTGTCAAACAAAGGTAGAACACACAGTTTTCTAATTAAGAGCCAGGGCCGAAAAACATAATCTGACCTCGATTTGGAGATTCTCAGTGGTATCCCTGTCCAAAAAGCATCTGGGGTTCCAAAATATCCTCCGGCTCAGCTATTTCCACCTACATGGTTTAAAAATGCTCCCCGTATGGCCATAATTAGATCATCCTGTTTGCAATGCAGGCAGAATCAGCAGTCACTTCAGCCCCAGACCTCAAATATTCCAACAAACCATTGATGGTTTGAGTAAAACTCAAACACTGGTCACCCTGATGGATACATGCTTTTCTTCAGCACGTGAGGATGTTAACTTTACCACCTACAGCACACACATACTTACAAACACATGATTTTGTACCATCATGGTAAACGCCTGAGGTAGGCCACAAGTGTTCCTCTCGTCTTGACCTCTTTAAGTGTAACCACACGAGTGTGTGTGAAATGCCAGGCTGGGTTTTCAGGCCACCGTTTCCTTTAAAATAGACCTTAACCACCACGGGCAGCTCTTACTCTTACCAAAAAAGTTTAAACAGTCAACTGCAGCGAGATCACCACTCAGCTAGTTCACCATGAAAAAAAAATAATGCCACTGCATCAGGAACCACTAAATATACCTGAAAGGTTTCTCTGCTGACACTGCACCCATCTAAAGTCACTACTCTATGCTCTGTAGCCTAAACACAGATAATGTTAATATAAGATAAGTTGTCTCTGGAAGTTATTGAGATGGTATTTTTACATCCAGAGGAGCTGAGGCCTTGAACCAGACATGGAGGGACAATGATAAAACACAATGCTCTCAAAAGCAAGGTCAGACAGTGGCGGGATTGGGGCTTAAAGCCACAACAATTCAGTGATATATTCCTTCAGTCAGTTGATATCTGTTGAAACGAGACATCAGAAAAGCAAGATGCTACTTAAAATTGTAATGTTGGTGAACTAAACACCAGCATGTTTGTTTTTTTTAAAGTCTATGTTAAAAGGGTTAACGTCATTTATACACATACAAAGAATTTAACTTACTTTTTCATTTTTATCAACTTGCACAGAAACAGATACAATGTTTAAAAACAACAAACCTCAACAAATAAAGTTGTTTTTTTTAAGTGTACAGGGCGGCAGCCTAGGAGGCATAACTCAGGGCAATGGGCAGGATAAATCAGGTGAGTGACAAAATATGACATGATATTATTTATCTAAAGTATGAGAACTAAATGTAAAGCTGCAAATTGTAGTAATTGAGGTAAACAAAGTAGTTTATCATGTGCTGTCTATATATCAGTAGCACTGGCTGTGGCAGGAACTACTTTTGCCTGTAAGGGAATGAACATTTCATACAAAAAGGATATTTTAGCGACTAAATGTCACACAGAAACGTCTCTGAGGAAGACAGTATAAAATTCACACAATGTTAGCAAGGAGAAGAGGAAGTGCAAGAAGTTAAAGTTAAAAAAAAACTGTCAGGGGGATACTTAGAGAGAGAGAGAGTGTGTGTGTGTATGTGTGTGTGTCTGTGTGGTTTTGCTTGCCTGCACCTCTAAACAGGCCTGCTGGGGCCAGGTAGGGATGTGAGGAATAGTTGTCGACACAAAAGACTGCGCTTTTTGTCACCCGGAGGAAGACTGCATGCCAAAACTCGTACGTGATGTAGACAGACGACAGGCCTGACAACACTGAGAGCATATGGCCCGAGTGTGTGCGTGTGCACGTGTCTGGATGTGTATGTATGCTTTCTCGTGTGCGTTTTTTGCATGCACAGGGCATTGTGGGCCTCAAGAGACAGATTTCTCCGTTTGATTAGTTTTCTTTCTCAGGGCCTCGCCTCCCCTCCTCCAGCGCCTTAAAGCAGAATACATTTAGAAGTACAGTACATTTGTTACTGTCTTGTTTCTGGTTTATGTTTCCAATTCATCAGCTTGTAATCAGTGCCAGATATTTAAACTTTTAGTCATTTTTCCTAATTTGTTCAATAAAAACGTCAAAGGTATCTGAAAACAAATAGTTGCTCTCAGGACCAGAGACGGTCCAGATAAGCCGAGACTATGTTCATAAGATAACATGCTGATGGATGAGCTGAGTACCTGCAGCCTTTCTCATTTACCCTCAAATATTCTCTGGACCAGCTGGAGCTCTGCTTTTTAGCCTTCATGTTTTCTGTAATGGATGATCTACTGTAGCTGATGAAGTTTTCAGAATTTTTTCATGCTATACATAAACAAATGGAAGCAAAAAGCTTTTTCTGAAGGGAGGAAAATCTTTAACTATGTTGATTTTGAGCTCATGCCACTTTCAATAATGTAAAGGCGTGGGGCACCCAAACAAGAAGTTGAACGGGAAGTGTCCGGGAACACACATGGACATCTCTCTGGCTCTGTCTGTCTCTCAGCCATCTTGCTGTTTTTGCAGTAAGTCAATATTGACTTACAGTCATGAAGCAAGGTCTCAGATCTAATGCAATTTACTACAAACATTTAAACCCGGACATGTAAGGCAGAGAGCCCCCGTGCACAAACAGACATATGAAGATGTATGGAAGATTATTTTGAGTCTCGGTTATGTTATGACAAAAGCTCCTAAATGGAAAAGATGTGAGGAGCTGGTGGAGGAAGGGAGATGAGAAGAAGGAGAGGGTTTGGAGAGGACGGTAACGCCGCATAGAGAGGCCTGGATGAGGTCTTAAAGGCCAGTAGGTGAGCGCGTTTAGCCGGAGACAGACAATAGCAAGGCAAAAAACATGAGAGTGGTGCTGGAGGGCAGTGAAGGGGAAGAAAGAGGCAGACAGGAGGGGTGAGAAGAGTTTCAGGGTGGCAGTGAAGACCACTGAAGCTCTGCAGGAGTTTGGGAACCAGTGAACCTTACTCTACCCCCCACTCTTCCTCTTCTCATCCCCCTCTCCATCAATGTGAGGAAAGCCTCCTGGCGTGTCGGCGATGCATTTCCCATGAGCTTTAACATGCGGCCCATTAACCCCTCTCTATAATGTCCTGCACTGTTATTTCAATGTATGCTGTGAAATCTATATGGAACACAAAATAATATTTTGCAGAATAACATTTTAAGGACAGCGGGGATGATTAAGATAAAACAAACATGGAGTGATGACTGTGGGGAGGATTACAATTTCGGGGTGATGACACCAGTGGTTGTGATTTTTGGGGGGTTGCTGTCATCAGTCATGCCACCATTTTGTTCCAGAGAAACTCACCTAATGGATGGTTTGTCAAATATTCATGGTTCCCAGAGGATGACTTGGCTCAGTGACTCAACCACTATTGGATCAACCCTATTACCAAACAAAGATATTGTAAAATTCTGTAAAACCTTCATTTTTGTTCCATCCATTGCCAATGTTTTTGAAATATGAACTCTCTAGAATATATCCACATGGCAACTACAACATTAAGGAGGAGAGGCTCTTATTATTGCAAATAAAGTACGGTAAAGTTAAGGCCCATTTATGCTCTAAGTTAAAGATGGATATGTAGACGGACGAGACGGACGAAACGGAGCAATACCACTGAAAATGGTTGAGGGCAGTGAAGCTACAAGCAAAGCACAACAAATATGTATGGACACAACGAAGAAAAACTCACAACTACAAGAATTCCATTTAGCTTCTTATTTCTGAGGGGCTAAAACTCTCCATCCTCATGTTTCGATGTACCTAATGACGTCACAGACCACCGCTGAGTACATTGTTACCTTCGCTTTTGCCGCTTTGTATTTACTAGGTAAATTAACAAAACCTACTACGGCCGTCACCATATTTGCTGTTGTCGAAACCTTTGAAACTTCACTGTCCAACTGCGGTCGTATCAATGTCGACATAAAGAATGTATGGAAGTATGAAGGCGTTGAGGGATAGGCCGTCTCTGGATGGACGTATCCTTTTATGTGCGTAGAGGGAGCATAAATGGGCCCTAAGGCACTGAATAAACAATGCAACTTGATTAAAGAATAGATTTTCCCATGTCTGTAGTTCTCCAATACTTTACACAGGGGGTTATTTATCCCCTTTATTCATGTATGTCTTTTGGAACAGACACTCTACTTTTTAATCATTTACAGGCTAAACAGGCAGTGTAATATCTTTATGCGTGCAATGCAGCAGTGAATCTGCTGCTGAATCTGCTGCTCATAATATGTTTCCTGTGCAGACGTTGTGTTATAGCTTGGATGACACTACACCTGTCAGCGAAGACATAAGTGCCCATAAATCTCAATTCACTTCTCATGACAAAGTTAAGTATTTAGTTTCTACTATGAAGAGGGGGGGGGAGTCAATGAGTGAAGGTGGGAGTGATTTAAGGACACAGCCTCAGCATTCTTCACAGAAGACATTTTCATATGTACAAAAGGAAAAGCAAGAATGATTGGAAAATTCCGTTTAGCTTCTTGTTTCTGAGGGGCTATTACCCGTTGTACTAGGAGATTTGAAAAGAGCAGAGCCTTCATTAATGTTATAAACACATGTCCTCCATTACAAGGCAGATCTGCAATCCTGGTGTTATAAAGATCAGAGTTTTGTCATGAAAATGTATGAATACACATATTTGTTTGATTTCTTCCTCTTGTGATGCAACGTTTAATTTAAGTTTTTTGATTGGCTGTAAGATACCGAGTAAATAACAGTCCTGCCAGGTGGGTTGTCACAGGTCTGATGCTTGAATCTCGAAGCCAAAGTCCACTGAGATGCAACCAATAATTTAAAATTCTTGAAATATTTAAATAAGTGATAAGAAGGCATGACTGCCTCCTCAAGATGGAATCACAAATTTTGTCTGAAATGATAAATAACCCAGAGTGAATCAATTCAGGACTTCACTGTGTGTGTGTGTGTGTGTGTGTGTGTGTGTGTGTGTGTGTGTGTGTATGACAATTTTCTGGGTGAGCACGCAGTGGATGAATTCAACGCGAAACGCCTCTATATCAGACACACCCTTGACACACAGAAAGACAATTCTGAGCTAATCCGGCAGAATATCAAACAGAATCCATGGTCCTGGGAGAGACGGAGGGAGTGAACGCAAAAGAGAGACAAACAGATGAGGCAGAGAGGTCAGGAAATAGGCAGGGGAGTTCAAAGAGGAGATTGGGGAAAAGAAAGGGAGAGAAGGAGGGTCTGGGAGAGAGTTAAGAGAGCTCATGTGTAAAATTAAGAGAATAAAACCCTTTGTAATCTGCTACTTGCCCGGTGGCCAATCACTAGTTAGTCATTGCTCGCTGGATCTCCTCAATCAGCTAAAGCTCTATAAGCCTTTCAGATTTAGCCAAGGCTTTCCCTAGTCTTAAAGGTCATTTTATTGTCCAACTCCACCATGCATGCCAACAACACATGAAACTTTATCTTACTAATGTACCACATAAACATCTGGAAT
This sequence comes from Chaunax sp. Z400, assembly GCA_037577475.1. Lineage (NCBI taxonomy): Eukaryota > Metazoa > Chordata > Actinopteri > Lophiiformes > Chaunacidae > Chaunax > Chaunax sp. Z400. The sequence goes on from CM075202.1 coordinate 12,542,166, forward strand.
TATTTCATTCTTTGCATCAGCCCTCTTAGCCATAATTTCTTAAGTGCAGTGAGCAATGTACACTAAGGAGGCCAATGTGGAGTGTGTTTTGTCTGAGCGGCCCCCAAAGCCAGGAGCTGGCCTGCCTCATCAGCCTCCTCTTGTCCTGTTGCCCCTGACGACACATCCCACCTGGAGCGAGGCCAGCAAACCATTAAGGAGATCAAAGCTGGGTAAAATGAATGAAGCTCTCCCTCTTTTTCTGCCTCATTCACGTGTTTACACCTGACAGGCTTTTTCCTCTGTAGTTGCACTTTGTCTCTCTATCGTCTAAATATTTCCCAGAAATTCGTCTCGCTTGTCTTTTTTTTCTGTGGTGACAGAGGGTCGATGGAGGGAAGTGACGAAATTGCTCAAGTTTAGGTTCAAAAGGGAATGGATGATAAAAAGAAACTACTTTAGACTTCAGCATATTGGTGAAGAATTATTACAAGGAATAATTTAAATGATATAATTGGCCACAATGGCAATGGAACCTCCCACGCTGTCAACCAATGATTTCAGGGATTTAAAAGAATAATCAAATTTTCCCCACAATCTTTTAGGCCAATTATTCCTTTCAGCTCTTATTGGTCGGTACTTCATGTTAATACCCTCAGTCATTTCAGCTCTCGTACTTTGCAATACTTGGTTACATTGACCGCAAAGATTCATATTCATTGATTATGCTATGTGAAGTTTTGAATATGAAACTTGAATAATGCAGCAATAACAAAGTGATCTACAAAGACAGTTGGAGGGGGACGACAAACTCGTAACACAAACACAGAGTCGGTGTTACTCCCAAATATCTCATTGCTCCATTTGCTGTGTTTTACCAGTAGCATAACCAGGTGGTTTTCTTGGACACCGTCGTCTTCTGTGCAATCCAAGTGGAAACCGGGAGTCATCTGAAAGTAGGCCAACACAGAAAAAAAATCCTCCAGGAGTGACTCCATTACTGTAAGATTAGGATACAGTCACATTAATTAGAAGAGACTTGTAATTCTAGCTCTTGCTTTCATAGGCCAACAGAATCAGCCTTGTATAAATTCCATCATCTTTTGCTTCCATTTTCCTCAACAGAAAAAAAGATTAACATAAATGAACGGCAAATAAATGTGTAGGTTTTATTCTCTGGGACAGTTGACAATTGCCTCATGCTTCCTGAAATGTTATCCAGCAGTAAATGTTGTAGGTATGCACATGTATAGGCCACGCATAATGAAATTATGCATTTCTGAAATTTTTTTTTCAATTGGCACCAGTTGCAGCTATTCAATCAGACTCAAAACGAGTGTCACAATCCATAAATATTCACTAATGATTTGGCAACATGTCAGTGGTTGTCATGATATATGGAAATGACAGAGTATTACAGTAAAAGGATTTTTTCTTCCCCTGGAGAGTTTGCAGGAATAATGGGCTAAAATCAGTCTTTCATGCACATTTGCTTTTCTCCACTTTATGTCCAACACAAATTTTTCAGTCTCTTCCAAGACTTCAGTGATTTGTTTCTTCTGTGTTTGTTACACAAAGTCTTCAAAGCCAATGAAATATTTGGTTTGCCTCTCCCCTGAAGGATTTATTTAAAAGCTTTCTGTGATATTAGAGGGCTGACTGGACCTGGGCCCTGTAGAATTATATTTCAATCAGGAGAGACAAGTGAATGAAGCAAAGGTAATTGTTTATTGATATGCAATAATTACAGCAGATGATATGTCATAATTAATCTGTCAGAAAGTCTTTGGCTCTACGTCATCTGCTCTGAGCCGCAGAAAGAGATCCCCCCCCCGGAGTCCGGACACTGGTGGTGGTGGTGGCGGCTGATGACTCTGCTGAGATTGATAACGCTGTTGAAATGATGATATTGGTGAATCTATAAAGACTGACTTGTGATCGGGAGGTGGAGGGTGCTCATAACAGCAGCATGAATGAACTAGAGGTACAGAGAGAATCATATTTAAAAAGACAGCAGAAAGATAATAGGCTAACAATGACCTTGTGCAATTGGATAGATGCGATAAGCTGATGAGAACAGCTGATATCTCAATTATCAGCGCAGACAATGACAGCAGGAATTAAGGCTGAGCATGCCTGAGTGGTGTGAATGACCGGATGGCATGAGAAATAAACTACAGGCCAATGTAAATCTCTCTAAGCTTAAGTTTTGTTTTTTTTGTGTCTGAATCTTTCTCAGTGATTATGGTTGGGTTTTTTTCTCTACCAGAGCCAGAGCTGTTTCATTGTATCAAACAGGTGAAGTAATTTGCAGATCCTGTTGTGCAAAATATTTCTAAACTACCAAACCGCTACAAATACTTACATAACTGTTAATTATATTTCCCTTACTTGAGTCAATCTGCAAATTAAACACACAAAATGGATGATTACATTGCAACAACACACTCATTGGTTATTTCTGCATATAACTGGCCAAGGTCCAAGTCCTACATTAACTAAGACCACTGAAAGGATCAGCATGTCCCCAGCCAGGAACAAGGAGACTCGCCACAATCACATGTGTGGCCTGAGAAATGTCATAACAACATAGCTGACAGTCCGATCACACCAGTCACGTACAAACTAAAAGAAACATTTCATATAAAACTGTTATTGTTTTACAGATAGAAAATGCTCACAAGTTACAATTCTAGACTGGAAGTCACGTCAGAAGTCAGACGTTTTTATGAGAACTTATTGCTGTACAGTAGTCTCACAGGTGCAGCCTGGTTTACATGGGAGAGGAATGTGATTTATCTGTGTGTATACTACATTATCAACAAACACGAGAACATGATGCTTCTGAAAGGGAGCAGGAAGGAGTTTAAGATAACGTAGCAATACATGCTGCATGTTTCACGTGCACATTACTTTGATTCTTACATCTGTGTACATTAAGGGCAGTCTCCTGCGGTAATAGTGAACCAGCACAGCTGTGCCGCCCCAGCGCAGAGGAAGTGGTGGGTGAATGTGGTAATTTGCAGGATACAACAACTGAATTTAAAGAAACTGCTCACTCATCGCATCTAGGTGAACATCCACTGAGGAGGAGGATGTGGAAGATCAGCTGACAAAACACCATAATTAAGTGACGTTTAAAAAAAATTCTTCAAATCCAAAAAGAGTCTCAGATTGTGGCAGTGTTGGAACGGGCATGTTGCTACAGGTACTGGTGACAAGATGCCTGGAAGTTCTGCTTCAGGATTATATCTTTAAGGTACTTGATGACTGCACAGCAGATTATAAATCCATCAAGCACAAATGTGTTTGTTTTTTGAGCCTTTTGCTTATTAACTCCAAACCACAGGTCTCACTGAAATGAGCCAGGAGGCTACTTCTTTAAACATAGGTAAAGAATTCCCCTTCACTCCACTGAAATCTTTCCTCCAAGTAAAGCCTTAATACTTATTTCCACTTAAATTCCGGAGAAGAAATATTTAGACTTTTCCTTTGCTGGTATTCTATGAAGGTTTACTTTTATGGCATCTGGAAACTTTTTCCACCACCGGGAGTGTGCGGATAATCTGCTTGCTTGTTTAAGCCTGGCTGAGGATCTGAGGAGTGTAACTTGTGAAACCCAGGTCAGAAGGGATCACTAAAGACAGTTCAAAGACACCCCCCTGCTCTCATAGTCAGCAGTAGGCAATACAGATGATGGCTTATAAATAGTGGGAGTTAAATTGGAGCAGCCAACGAACCCAAACACAGTACAAGTTCAAGTCTGCACACGTACGCTCACAGAAATGAATGAATGTGAGCGTTTATCAGAGAATCTGCCTCCTTATTCTTCCTCTCAGGTGGACTTCCTGCTTCTATTCACTTCACCATCCTCTGTGTTAGGCAGCAGCTTTACCAAAAGCCAAAATCAAACAAGGGATGGTATCAGATTAGGGATATTTGATCAGTTTCCATGGTAAACTAACAGAGTCTGTGTAGAGGGAAATACTCGACTGACTGCAGGTCCTTAGGAAACACCAGCAAAAAGCCATTTTCCAATTACAGTGAGATGTCATCACTTTTCTCAAGTACCCATGAGGCACTGGCAAGAAGCCACTGTTGCATCTTGGCTCAAAGTCAAGCACAGAAAAACAGAAGGGGGCTTTACATTGTTCTTGTTAGTTAAGGATACAGTTATCTAGACAAAGTGGGATAGCTGTGTCTTTATTGCGCCTCACTGTTCTGTATAAAGGTTACAAAGGCGTAATGGGGGGGGGGTCATGGTTGTTTTCTGCCTCTGAGCCAGCAGTGGAGGTAGTGATAGCACTAAATCAATGTCTATATAAAAGGAGCGAGCAGAAGGACAGGTCAGTGTGACGTGTTGGTGACATGTCATGTTATGCATGTGATCCACAACAGGGAGGTTTAAAAAGCAACTAGAAGCATTTATCAGCCAACTCAAAAAAGATGAAAATGAACCAAAAATGTCTGCAAATTGGAGAGACGTAACAGAGACACAAAATGAATGCCATGTTATTTTGTTGTTTACAAAGTGCTACTCAAAACATACGGAAAATGTCACACTGGACAGATGCGACTGTGTTATAGGTCAGGCCTCTTATTTGTTTGCATGCTATTTAAAATCACACTTTGGGGCGGTGTAATGTCGCCGTTGGTTTGTTCAGTGTAAATAAACAAAGGTGGTGTAGAGAAGGGTCTTTAGTCTTTGGCAGCTCTGTGAGGCTGTACGTTGGAAGAGTGGTGCTTTAGGATACAAGCTAACATGTTGATTTAGCATTTATAATGTTTACCATGTCCATCATTTAGTGCTGCAAACCGAAAAACATTGTAGGCTACAGTTCGTCTAAAAAAGATCATCTTTCCAGGTTTGTTCCCACTAATGAGTAGTCTTGATACTGAGAAAGAAAGACATTTTCATTCCAATTCATCCTGTGGGGTATGTTAATTTCTGTATCAAATTTAATGGAAATCCATCGAACAGACATTTCATTCTGAACCAAAAATGTCAAACTGCTCGTGGCACATCAGAAAAAAGTGCTTGTGTCATGTTTAGTGGGCCGCAGCTCTGAGTGAGCAGCTGTGCTGTAGAAATCAGTTGAAATCAGTCCTCATTCAAGGACAACTCAACAGTAGCTCTTCAGAGAAAAAAGTTTCTTGGTCAATGCCCCCTGGCCAGCGTTGCCAACTTTGTCTGGGGGTTTGAAATAGATCCTGAAAGAAGGCTGCAACCTTCAAAATGTGATCCCTCGTTTCAGTAACTTGACTTTCAGAATAAAAGTCTCATTCCCTGGTCATGTCTGTTCTCTGTCCCAATGGTTTAACTTAAAGTTCAAATGTCTCATGTAAAATACTGTACTCCTAAATGTTAATACTAAAGTTAAACGTGCGTAGTGCTTTATTTTCTCTGGAAGGCTAGCTGTGAAATGACAAGGGGTCTTGTTTTACTATTGCCCATGAAGACATCACAGACCCTCACAATTAGAAAATGAGCAACCTCCGCCTGCCACCAAGTGAGGGGGAGAGGAGCAACAGACAGAGGGAGGAAGAGAGGAATGTTAGATGGAGTGGAGCAGTCCAGTAGTCATGCTTACTTTACTGTGCAGTTTAATTACCATACTGACAGACTGATTACTTAGAGTGACGGGTGTGTGTGTGTGTGTGTGTGTGTGTGTGTGTGTGTGTGTGTGTGTGTGCCGGGGGGGTGGGGGGTGGGGGGGTAGTACAGCAGCAGCTGTACTCCTTAACCTTCAGTGTGTTTGTTAGAGAAAGTGAAAGAATGAAAGAAAAGGAGAAATTACTGTGTGACTAATGAATGGCTTAAAAGAAATGGGCATGAGTATTACCAGACCCCAGTGGATGATGTACATCATGGTGTTGTTGACTGCAGAATTTGTCTCCTTCTTTGTGTGTGTGTGTGTGTGTGTGTGTGTGTGTGTGTGTGTGTGTGTGTGTGTGTGTGTGTGTGTGTGTGTGTGTGTGTGTGTGCGCGTGTGCGTATTGGACACCTGGAGCTTGAATATAGAGTGTTTAGGATGTCTGTATCTGTATACTTTTCAGTTCAAGGGTCACTGCAAAGGTCTTTTACGTCACGGCAGATCGAAAACAAACACATCAACAGACACGCACTCCTGGGATCATTTTCTTGTCAGCAGGTTCTGGCACTGATCACATGATTTTGTTAAGTATCATTACTGTGTGCCGTTGCCGATACAGCATACAAGCTTCTTAAACGATTGCACTGACTCCGCCTAACCCACACAGTGGACCCAAATTCACACACGAACACACAGTTAGTGCATACTTGTATCCGAACAGTGTTTTCTGATATTTACAACAGAGCAGACGGTTGAATGAAACAAGCAACCCGACCTCTGCACGTACTGGACCCGACACACAGATGTGCGTGTTGACACTAGTTTAAACACAGCTGTTTTTTATTTGGTTTTAAATTCATTTAGTACACAAAACACACCAAGTGTCTGACTACTGCAAGAAGTTCAAAATGGTCTGCGTGTGTCTATGTTTATTCAAGTGCACTTTAATATACAATAAATTCACAAATACGATTAAAAATTACCACACCCTAATTTACAGCGTGTTATCAGATTTTCACATCTGCAGCATGCTACCCTGCACAACCCCACTGACCTCATCCTTTGACATTATAGATCACGGGGGCAGTGAGGCGCTATGTAGCTTAAGTATTTTGTGTCTTCTCCTATTGGGGGATCAAAGCTGGCGCTTGCTATAGGAGCTGTCTCTCTCATAAGGAGGATTAGTGCCAAACAAATGCCGCTCTGACTTGACCCTCGCTGTCTGCCACTGAAGGGAGGAGGAGGAGGGGTGTTTTCCCATGGTAGCAAACATGGGTAGAATACAAGCACAAACTTCATGTTGGATATCCTGTAAAGTATTTTTGAAAGCGCTGCGTATAAGATTGTGTCATCGGCATACATACAAACAATCCTTTTGATGGTGTGATGGCTCAGATGGGTTGTATTGTTCAGCCCATCCATCAGGCAGATTACCCAGCAGGTATGAGATAGGACACCGAAGAGTTGAATGAGTACATTGTGGCCACCCTTTGTGTGTGTGCACTTCTTTGTCTTTGTGTAATGGGGGCTTTTGCCATAATTGAATTCAAAATTATCAACATTTGAACTAATTTATTTTACCAGAGGTGAGAAATATCCGTATCAGTTCTCTAATCTCCACTTGCTAAATTTTGGTCAACACATATCAGACACAAATTTGTCAGTATGATGCAGGCAGATGATCCCATTCAGAAGCAGTGGTAAACCCTGTCTCCTTGTCTATATTAGGCAGTCCTGTTTGATATGAATCTAAAATAAAGTGCAGCTGTCTGTCCCACCTGCCCAGCACCCTAAAAACGCAGGTGACCCTTCCATCAACACCAGACAAAACACTGTGACTGTGATTGGCTTCTGTACAGTGTTTCTTTCAGTGTGTGTATGTGTGCATGCATGGGTTGTACCAGAGAAGCATGAGGGACAGGAATAGCTGATGGATGCGTCAAGCAGTTTTCATTAGGAGTGCTGTTCAAGCGTTGTGACATTTCCATGCCTTGTGCCTCTCAACACAGTCATCTGCCAAAACCACACAGTCCTAACCTTCTCGGACAAATGACAAGCACGCCATTACACCGGGGTCTTCATAATATACACTGTGCATGTGCTCAATGTGCAATGTGTCATGAAACTGACACTGCAGGGTGATGGGATGATTCCCACTGATGATCACAGGTACAGAGGATGTATATATAGGATATATATATATATATATATATATAGGATATATATATATATATATATATATATATATATATATATATAATTGCTGATTTTTTCTGTTGTTGTATTGGTCAACTTAGCAAATAATAATAACAAACATAAAGGAATAATTGGAAATTTGGGGAAATACAGTTATTTGCTTTCTTGCAGAGAAAACTGGTTCCACTCTTTTGTCTGTTCTTACCGTACAAAGCTGGAGCCAGGAAATGCTTAGCTTAGCTTAGTATAAAGACTGGCACTCGGAGGAAACAGTTAACCTGACTCTGTCCAGATGTAACAAACTCCCACTACCAGCAACTTACAACTCACCAATAAACCTATTATATCCCACTAGTTTATCCACACAAAAACTGAATCTTAATAATGGCAACTTGTTATATTTTAACTTTATGCTAAGCTAAGATATTTGGTTGTTTGTTGTAGCTTCGAATACTATGGGCACAGCAAAAAAATGAAAATAAAAAGGTAAATAAAAGTATTACGAATAAAACAAGAAGTTAATACCAAAAAAACAAAAATAGACAGAAAAGTGATCCAATGCAGTAAAACAAGGCACAGTAAGGTGATTGGAATTCCATTCTATATAAGGTTCATATGTCTTCAGCTTTAAGTCCTGTCTATTTTGAAACTAACTATGTAAAATTTAAGGAAGAAAACTCCAGACTGGCAGCTAATTTATTATGTGTGCACACAAACTTAAGCGCACTATAGCAGTGTTGTTTGGAGGTTAGCAGGCTTGTAGTTGTGCCGGGTCAACACACATTTCTTTCTGAAGTGACAAGCAGAGGGGCTGACATGTTCAGAACTGTTTCACTTTGTTTCCTTTTTATACACAAACAACGTCACACTGTCATCACCCCATCCTTCAAATACCAAAGGGCCCCTTTAAGAGTGAGTGGTAGTCAGGCCCTGTGATTTCTCCTGGAAAACAGGTCCCCAAGGAGGGAACTTTTTCTCAATGAAGGCTCAGAGATTTTCTTCTCTCTGTGCTTTCTGTAGGTAGAGTCCAGAATGACAGAGTATATCCAATTCTCCTCCGCTTATGTTGCTGCCATTACCACAATCTTACACAGAACGTTCCTCTCCATTGAAAGATGCCTTCAGGACAACAATGCCCACTTTCCCCCTCATGTCTTGTGACATTAGGATTGTATTACACTCTGACTGACATCCGAAGACACTGTCCCTGATTTTGTTTTACAAGTGGTAGTCAATCTCTCACCCTGTAAACCTGCCAGCCTGCGTCAGTGTGCGCTAGTCGGACTTTTCTGACAGGTTATCACTCTCACAGCTGTTTTTTCTTGTTCTCTGGCTGTAATTTAAGCTACTCTGCGATGATAATGGATTTAACAGGTTCCTCTGACCAGATGTGCCCAGCAGCCTCAGGATAAGTATCACTTTGTCTTCATTTCGTCTCAGGTGGTCTTCCTTTTTCAGCCTGGTAAAGCTAACCGGGAGGTCCTTGCCACGCCTCTTTATCAACCTTAACTTTCCATCATACACCTCACCTGAGAGTTCTTATCCTACCCTGGTAGCAAAAACCTCATGCTACCTCGTATCCACTCAGTTTTCTTCACAGCTCATCCAACCTGACAACTACAACCTTAAAAGTCAACCCAACGTCTCACCGATGTGCTGATAATCTTACTTTCAAATAGTTTAGATTCCTTATTCCTTCCTTTCATAAATAAGCCTTCCTTACAACTAAAATCAATTACTTCTGCAGATTTGACTACTTCAAGCCTCCGTCAGTATCAGTTATCCAGTTTAGTTGCAGTAGCACTCTCTTCTAGTCATGTATTTATATTAAAGGAATAGTTCAACATTTTCATTCTGCAATGCCATTACTAGGAGGGGACAAGAACCTTTGCATCTTTCTGAACACAAACTCATCACTCCATGCAGCAATTGGCCAGATTCGGTCAAGTGAGAAAAAGTGTGTGGCTTTCTCTTTCTTATTAAGCTCTTTTTATTCCATTAATCAGATAACTACTTCTTCTCACTCCCTCTTCTTCTTCTTCTCTCTGAGGAGAGACTGCTCCAAGACTACAGACACACAAAAACACAACACTCTTGTAGTACAGACAGTTAAATGCATATGGGATGACAATAGATGTTTTGTACCTGAAACACTTTGGATCAAACATCTCCTGTCTTCTTCTCATCTGTAGTCTTGAGTGAAATCCAAATTCCGACAATGTACACAATGAGTTACATGAAGCTTTAGCGAAAGTTCAGTCAAGAAGACTATTTCTTTGCACGCATTGGCTGTAGTTTATTTCTCATACCACCCTATCATTCACACTTCTCATGCATGTTCAATTCTAATTTCTTGCTGTAATTTTCTGAGGCTATCAATTAAGATATCAGCTGGTCACATCTATCCAAAAGCACAGTGACACACCTTTATTGTTAGCCTGTCATCTCGCTGTTGTATTTTAAATATGAGTGCTGCTGTTATGCATGCCTTCCACCTCCCCATCACTGCCCAGCCTTTGTAGATTCACCAACTTCATCATTTCATCAGCCTCTACAGTTCCATCAGCAGCAGAGTCATCAGCCACCACCACCACCACCAGTGTCTGGACTCGATGGGAGGATTTATCCTGCTGCTGCTCAGGGCAGGTGCCTTAGTTTTAACAACAACTGTTAAGTCACACTGAGAAATTTAAATTTTTACAGTTTGAAGAGTCGTTTCACATTTTAAAACAGCATTAAATAAGGCCGTTTTACTAACTTTTGTAAACTGTGGGACTGGTGTCAGTTTGCATTGTTTCGTTATTATGAAAAGAAACAATTATGACTTGAATTAATATTTATTAAGTCATACAGCAAGTTTCCATGAACCTTTTTTCTTCAAACTACAAAAATCAAGCCTCAGAAATGTAATTCTTATAAAATGCATGCTGGGAAGTCTCCTAATGTACTTATCAAGTCTAGCTCCTTTAGAAACTTAATTTAATGAGTCAAGTTAACTCTCAACATTACATCTATTCAACTCATCATTTTAAGTCAAATGACCTCAAGTCAGAACTTAATGCTTTAAACTTAAATATTTATTTATGTCGCATTAATGAGAAAAGATGATTTCACTAAATCCCTGAACGATGTTTTACAGTGTAACCTGATACTTCATAGAGCATTGAAAAACTGAGAAATACATTTATCCATTGAATAGGATTGATGATCAGTATTATTTGAGAAATTCTTTTTGACTCTTAACCTTTCCCAGAAATGTGAGTCAACAGAGACACGAGGGTGTGGACGAAGTAGGTGCAGCAACATGATGGGAAAAAAGATTTGAAAAGAAAGAAAGAGTGGAGCAGTGGGAGAAGGAGAATATAGGGAGCAAAATGAGGCTGTCATTGCCTCCAGGGGTGAGGCAGGGGGCCGGAGGTAAGAGGGACAGGGGTCTATGCTGTCTGGGTGGTGGGACCACAGGGAATGAAGAATTTATTAGGACGAGTATCTGACAGGAAATAAATATGGAGTCGTCAGTCTTGCCGAGAGGCAGTCGGCCAGACATTGTTGAATATTACAATAAACTGTGTTGAATGTAGGATAAGAAAACGCTTGGTAATGTGAATTCATGACCTTGAATGCCAAGACTAAAGGCAAATCATTACTTTCATCCAGAGGGCATCATAAATACTCTCATTTCAGATGTTCCTTTGGGTTTTATTTATGAACTATGCTGTTGACGTTGTTCAATTTAATAAAAATTGTTAATTAGAGGTTATTCTTGTTGCAAAAAAAAAAAAATTAACTGAGAGCGGTTTTGGTGTGTTTGAAAAAATATCATTAATCTTGTGACAAACATGTTTGTTTGTTGTTCGGAAGTCACTCTGTGTGTCACGTTCCATCATGTTGTGTCTGGATTTCTTGCGATGTGTTGATTAACGGATGGCGCAGGAAGTCAACTGGATACCTAAGTAGCTCCACTGGTTAAGGGTCATCTATTCTTTCTGTCATCTGTACACAGATATTTGAGAGGAAAAGAATGAAAGGCACGGAGAGCTCAAAGTCAGAAGAGAGCGGTGACTTTGAAGACTCCTCTTCATATATGTCATTGTCAAGAGTTCTCAGCTGAAGTGGACTTTGCAGGAACCCTAAGCAACACAAACAAGCTGATGAAACACTCCATGGCACTGTATCCGACAAACCTAGCAAAGAATATGAAAGATCCTTTTTCTGATTGTGCTGAAAACATAACAACAAAACAACAAAAGATCCAATGATGGCTGGGTTTCCAGCAATTCCCATGTACCAGCAATCCCAGAAAAATGGCAAATTAACCTTAAAAAGAGCAAGACAAACGTTATCCAGCTGTGTTCGCAATTTAAATAGCTTGAATGTCTGGACATAAAAAAACTGGATCTCCTTGTGGCTTCAGGGTAGCAATATGTGTTGCCTTGATGTGGTTTTGACATCCTAGAATGACTCTACAATAATGACAGGAAATGACTGTACTTATGCTTCCTTGCCAGGAGATCAGGATATCGCTCATTCAATTTGTAATTCTTCCCGACTGCTAAAGAAACAGACAGCAGAGATCTTCTAAGAGCCGTGTGTGAAAAGTAAATCAAACAAAATGGACATTAGAGAGAATTCTTTGAAGTTCAGACAAGGTATGAGTAAGTTGAAATGACGTCAAGAAAAATTAAGCTTATTTGTGTTTGATCAAATACTTATTGAACTAGACATTTTTGCTTACAATATTTTGTTTCATAAGCCAGTTTTCTAGGAGGTGACTGAATGTGTAAAGATGGGTACAGGACACGGCACTGATTAGAGATTCTCCACTGTTTGTCTTAAGGCTAACCTGGGTCAGACCTCCAGATTGTTGCTGAGATATCCAACTTCTTCAGTGGCTCAGATAGCTCAATTGTGTGCTTATATATGGGTCGACGGATAGACGTTTGTTTGTGGATTGGACGTATCCATTTACATACGCAGAGAGAGCATAACTGGGCCTTAATATGACTAAAATGTCAGACTGAATAGTGGAGTACAAAACAGCATTCCTCAAATGAAAGGCTTGATTTATAGTGTCAACAGATGAACATTAATTGGTTTGGGATGGCACTTACTGTGGCAAACCCTCCATGAGGACACGCAAATGGAGTGGAGGTGGGTGGGGAAAGGGTGTAGCGCGTAGTCAAAGACAGGCTTGACATCTGCACAAAAGGAGTAAACTGGTGAGGCGGCAGGACGGGACAGGGGAGTGCCGTTTTGACAATGTGTTATGTAGTGCAGCATATCGAACAGTTATTACACAATCTGCAAAAAGGACTTAAGAGAAAGACATGCTAACAGTTGTGTGAGGTTGTTCTTATACAGTTCTGCTTTACGCTCAACGCTAACATCAGCATTCTAACAGGCTCACTGTGACCATGCTAACATGCTCATGCTGTAATTTTTAGCATGTTCACCATCACTGTAGAATTTTAGACACTCCACAGATGACACATTTCCCTTGAAACCAAATATGTCAACCAGATGGTGGTGTTAGGGGAAAAGTCCAGGGATTCATCTTGCAGTAAATTTGAATATCTGTTGTAAAGTTCATGTAAATCCATCCAATAGGCCTGCTTGTTGAGATATTTCACTCTGAACCATAAATGTCAACCTCGTGGTGGCGCTAGGGGAGTTAAATGATCCCCAAAGTTAGTAGGACTCATTTTCTGGGGACCAAATCAATTTTGACAATGTAAATGAAGATGTAGAACACAATCTCCAAGGATGACTGCACATTTATTTTACTGTACATGGAGTTTTGGGAAAAGAACAGAGTTCTTCAATTTGAGGGGGTCAAGCAGTTACCCCTGTGGAATAGGCATGAAGTTGGAACATCTGTGAAAAATATGTTTTCCATTCTATACGACAAACAAAATATCCTGTCAGTAGGTTATATTTAAGTTAAGTTAGAATAATCTTTAGTTATCTAAAAAGCAATATTACTCTGTGTTTTTTTAAAAAGTATGACCACCATGCTCCTATGAAAAAGAGGTAATTTAATTTCCAGCAGGGCCCCAGTCTGCTGAGGCGTTCTCTGCTTGGAGCGGATCCTGTAGGATCCCCTGCTATTATGTAAAGATGACAGACCAACCCAACCAACCAGGCCTGTTGGGAACAACAGCCCTACTCTCAGTGCATGTCTTTAATAATGCCATTTATTATTTTTTCTTTATTGTACCTGTAGAGAATGACAAAGATAATTCTGTTTCCACTTTTAAAGACTGGTTGTGAAGGCTAGCCTCTGGACATGGCCCTGATGTCCCTCTAAACTTTTCCTGTGTGGATACAACATAAACATTTATATGTGCATGTATTAATAAGTCAATGGGGATATAGATTATTGTGCTTTTCATTATCCTTCAGTTCACTGCTGGGATTCATATCTCAGGAATGAGGTAAGAAAATCACACCCCTGAGTGGGATAAAAGATAACTGTGGTTGTAGTCTTTCCAATAGGATGTTGTATGAGCTGTATAAACAGATCACAAGCCTCACATTTGGCTATTCTTAAAGTTCAAACTGATAAAGTAAGCTGTTCTGTTTCAGTGTGTCTGAAGAAAATGTATTTGAAGATAACACAAACATTGCTAACAAACACTCCTTTCAAAGGCCAGACCCCAGGGGTCTTTGGTGTGATTGGCAGTCAATGTGATTGCAATCTGGCAGAGGTCCCAGAGAAATGTTCAGAGACCAGCTTCGTATACTGTATATGGTCAGGTTAGAGGTTGTCTGTGTCTTGTTCAACAGCATTAACGCCTGGACAGACAGCTTTCAGTTGAATTCTCTGCAGAACCCTGTACAGACACATAAATGGGAAATTCTGTTTTATTCCAACAAGGTGTATTTCCCATAAATTTGTCTATGTCCACGGCTTGTGACAACTTTGCAATTGCTACCTCCATTGTGAAACAAAGTTAACTAGGGGCAAGTTGCACAACCCTCCAACAGCTTTCCAAATAAACATATTTTTGACATAAAACTTATCCAGCATCTTCAAGTTTAAGTAGCTCCCTGGAATGACAATTATGGCTCACTGGATATTAGCCCATATCCGAGGCAACTTTCCAGTTGAAGCGGCTGAAACAGCCTTTCTCAGTGGGGTGGCTGGACTCAGTGTGAGGAGCTAGGACATCCAGAGGGAACTCGGAGTGAAGCTGCTGCTTCTTCACATCGAGATGAGCCACTTGAGATGGTTTAGGCATTTGGTTAGGATTCCTCCAGGGCGACTCCTTTTGGAGGTTTTCCGGGCCTGTCCAACTGCGACAAGACCGCCGGGTAGACCCAGAAATTGCTGGAGGGATGACATATCTCATCTTTGCCTGGGAACGCCCTGGAGGAGCTGAAAACTGTTGCTGGGGTGAGGAACAAATGGAATACCCCGCTTAGCCTGCTACTACCTTGACCCGACCCTGGATAAGCAAAAGAAATTGGATGGATGGACTCTCCGGCAGAGCCTCAATATTCTCCACATGCGTTAGTATGTGTGAGGTTCACGTTCTTTGTGGTTATAGTGTCCTCTATGGAAATTCAGAAAAGCTCAATACAATAGTAGATTTCACAGATTAATACTGTACATAGGATGATCGTGAGGCATTTCACATTGTATTCAAACCGCAGTATACTGACAAGGGAACATCGAGAGTGACAGCACAAGAAAAACTTGAGGACCTTTTGTTGCCAGACTTCAACAAATAGATGCACCCACAGATGGGACTGATCCCTGCATTAGAGTTAAATGAAAGCATTAGTGTTAGCATTGTGCAGCTTTTATTAGCATGAAGAAAAACTGCACAATGAGTACCTGCTCATTCTGTTCTAGAAATTCGGAAACATGCAGGTACTCATTTGCTGATGCTTCTAGAGTACAAACACTCGAGGGTGGAACGTTCCACATCCTCACAGTAGATCCCGATGCAGTTAGCCACCAATTTAAAATGGTTATTTCTGTTTACTTTTAATTAGACTTAGAGATCAGTGACCAGTGTTTGAAAATATTCATGCTTGAACTAAAAAGCTTATTTCCCCGAATCTGCACAACAGGGTAGAGTGCAAAGTTAGGACAAGGCATTGAGCCACAACAGCCACATTCGTGGAAAACCATCAAAGACATCAAATACAGCCGATCAGATACTGTGGTGGGACTGAATGTGACCAAAAACACATTACATATGGACTGGTATTTATTAACAATAGGAAGACAAATCACTGGTGAAGCAAGATCAATGTGTTATTAATTTATAGCTCAAGCTGACAATGCCTGCGTCAAAGGCCTTTAAAAAAAAAAAAGGGAAAAAAAAGAAAAAGATGAAAAAGCGGTTGTGGATTTTCAGTGAGTACAAAAAACCCCCCAATGAACTCCACAGCCAACCTTATCTAAATCTTAAATATGAAGTATAATTCTATGACGATACACAACAAGGTCAACATGATTTGATTCTGGAAACCTGCTAGAGTAGTAAAATAACTTCTCACATAAGATAATGGTGCAGTTGAGAAATGAAACTGCCCAAATGTTTGTAGTTGAAATCGGTAAAGCTCGCCAAAGATACTGTGGATCCTTCACTTTCCTGTAATAGCAAATATTTTGACAGTGTATGACTTTTAATGATGTTGGCATATACTAATACTAGTGGCATGCAGACTATACCTCCTGTCAGTGAATGTTCTGTTGCCTCGAGCTAAGCAGATATTACTTCAGGGAAAAGAATCTCACTGAGCAGATAATACTGTCTGTGTCCTCAGAGGCTGTTGTCTGCTAGCTGGATTTGAACAGCGGTGTTCACAGCCCAGAGCCCAAGAGTTTAACATAATTTTCTGGATGATAACAAAGGTATGTCTTCCTTGTAAGTGTGGTGGTCTTCTGTGTTAACGATACGGTATATCTGTTTCACATTACTGTGCCTTGCTCGGTTTACCCTGCAACTCATTCAACAGGCAGCTCCAATAATCATAGCCACATTTCTGCTGCAGGGAGAGATCTTTTTGGATTGAGATGTAAGAGGTTAAGGTCGCGATCGTACTGTCAAATTGCAATGAGTGAATATTCTGTGCTGGTTGAAAAGTCTCCCATGACTAAGTAAGAGAAAAGCTGGATTTATCATATAGTTGTAGTGGCTATATATTGTGTCACTCATTAAAGGAATATTTTGAAATTTGGGGAAATAATTATTGCCTCTGGAGCGAGAAAAGAAGATTCCTCTCTTGTGTTTTTACAGTAAATATATAGCTAGAGCCACCAGCCAATTATCTGAGCTTAGTTTAAAGACTGGAAACAAGAGGTAAAAGCTACCCTATGTGTAAATAGGTAACAAAATACGTCTAACAGCACCAACTAAGCTCACTAATGAACACCTTGTTTATTTAATCACTACAAAACACAAGCAAACTACAAAAGTGCAAAAACAACAATTTGTCATTTTATGGAAGGTTATGTGTCCGACTGTTTCTTTCAAGGTCATAGAGTTAATATAAGAAGTCAATTATAGGATGCACACATTTAGAAGCCCCACTAAGCATGAGGGAAATTTCATTGAATTCTGTTCATCTGTTTTTAAGAATATGTAGACAGACTGTACCCCTATGAAACCTGCTATACAGACAGATGGACATGGATAAGAGTAACGCTATTTCCCCCCTTTGGCGGTGGCACAATAAATGTCTGATATTATTCGGTGGAGGTTGGGTTATCAGTGAAGGCCTGGACATCTGTGTCAAAACGCTGAGCACAATGTAGCGTGTCTATTTCATTTTCATATTTTAGTTCCCACATTTTTATTTCACTTTCCCATGATACTCTGCTGTTTACAGTAAAGTTTACAGTACATTCATGTAAATAATGGCATTCATGCTCCAATCATGTATTAACACTAACATTAATATAGCAGAATATTTTTCAGTATTTGTTTCAGTATAAACTAAGCTAAGCTAAGCAGATGGTGGCTGTATCTTACCATACTGTATATACATGAGGGTGGTACCATTATTCTCATTTGTATTTCTCAAAATGTCAAACTACACCTTTATTTAAATTTTACATTTTCTTTTTGTCACTCTCAAAATCCAGATTAGACAAATCATTTGTTTTTAATCATTTCATGATCTTATTCTGATGTTTTTTGACAAGAAAACTATAGAAAATACTCTAAACTTCAGAAATAAATGCTTTTATGTACATACAAAATCTCAAGTTCTAGTTACTGTCTCTAATAGTTGTTAGTGCCCTGGCTTTCGTGCAGCTTTCATTTAATGTTTGGTTCCGCATGGAGCACAAAAACAAGTTCTTTTTGAACTGTGACAGAGACCTTCCTCAGATCAAATATCTGCAGATTTCCTGAGGATCAGTACAAAATGAGCTCAGTAGTGATTGAAACATGCGGAACACTTACAAAAATAATAGATAGATCTCCCTAACTTCAAACAGGTGAAGTAGGCAATGCAAAAAGAGTTCCATAATCAGTATCATGGAAAATGTACTGCTCATATGAGCACTGGTAAGTCAGACAAACCAATGGCATGTGCTCCTGGAGGAGAAAACCAAGTTGTGCTATTTAAAGCTGAAAAAATATCTATGATAAAGCGTCATGACTTTGTCTAAATAAACTTTTGGTTAATCTTTATGGATCTGTCCCAATTAAATTCCCTTGGGAGATAAGTGTGAGATGCTGAAAAGAGCTATCTCCATTTTAAGATGAAAACTCATAGTTCATGACGGGAGTGAAGCCTTGACATGATCCAGATGCAGCCGAAGTATAATTTTAAGGAAAAAACCTTCTGGAAGAGAGAAATATAAGTTAGCCTGACATTAGATTATAACAGAAGACTATTGTCGCTACGCAAAACCAAATTTCATCTAAAATCTACATTCTCATAGAGCCTAGCGTGGGTGTAAAAAAAGAAAAATATCACCCTGATTACTGTTGCTAGATCAAACCCAGGTAGAAATCCTCCATCTCTTAAACATCTGTGGGGTCAGAAACATGAAAGTCCACATGACACACTGATCAAAAATATAAGCAACATGAGGGACCACAGCCTTTGATGCTTTTGTGGTTACTTTTTTTGCCTGTATGAGCATATGGGGAGACTCTGCCAACAGGGTGTTTATCAGACATGAAGAAACTTAAATCAGCTGAGAGGACTTTCTGTTTCCTCACTGTTCACTCTTCTCTTTAATCCCTTTCTTTCTTTCCGCCATCACAGCCCATGAAGGTCTCCAGTGAGCTCCTGGTGCTTGGGATCATTGTGCTCTCCACAACAAAGAGAAAACATCCCACATTTGTAAATGGGCTCTTGCCAGTTGGACAGGTTCTTTAAACAAGCATTTAAGCGGGGGAAAGGAAGTTTGTCTCTGGGTTTCAGCAGCCAACAGTGTGGGTTGAGGGTGAAATGAGTTCTAAAATCAGATCGCATTATATTTTCACAGTGCTTTAGACAGTTGACACCTGACCTATCCGATGCAAGGCCCTTGTGTGTATTTACAGATCTTGAGTGAGATCCGTAAGATTTCCTTTATGATCACTCCAATTTTTACGAGCAAAAGGGGGATTTAGTAATCACAACATTTATGTGTTTCTTTTCCAGGTTTATCCATTGTATTTCTTGCTCGCCTCTCCTTTAATAGGAATGAATGCATTCTTTCTAAGTCAGTCAGTTAACAAAAAAGGTGAAAAAGGTTTTGAATCCTTGGTTTGGCTTTCACATGTTCAATGCCAAAAAGAGGGTAGAGCACAAAATACCATATTAAGTTGTGATAGAACAAATCTATCACAGAACTATCTTTGACACCCCCTCTATGTCTCAAAGGGATTACCATGAAATTAAGTTAAGCAACAGAGTTCCCAAAGCGGCAATATGCCAAGGTATCAAGGACCATTTGTTCTACAGAACCAGTGCCAGCAGAAAAACATACAGAGCAATCCAGTGGTAAAAACAAATATACAGCAGATGGTAAAAGAGCCAGATTTATTTCAGGGATTGGAAACATCTGGATGATCTGTATGGAAATTTGTCATCCTGACAATCTCTATCACTATCTGTCTCTATCTCTCTCCACCACTCTTTCTGTTGTGTGTGTGATATTGCATGCGAACGGGTGACTAGTCCAGGGTGTACGCCGCCTCTTGCCCAGTGTCAGCTGGCGTAGGCTCCAGCCCCCCGTGACCCTGCACAGGATAAGCGGTTATAGGGAAGGCATGGACGGATGGCTATTGCACGCAGAAGCTGGAGATAACGTGATCACGACTCACCTTAAAAGATGAGGATGTTGAAAGACATCTGAGTAATCTGTTGTACAGAATGGCCAACAAAAACCTTGTAATGATCATCACTTCAAGGCAGTCCAAGATATAGAGCCAAGAAGCCATCCACCCAACCCCCGACTTCACACCCCTGTCCCACATCATTTACTGCATCCCTGTTTAAATCATTCCCGTCCACTCTAAGACATCAGATAGAATAACGTTAAAGACATTGCAATCGGGACATTGCAAACAATAAAACGGTTCCCATGCTGTGTGTAACACTGTTTTGTTTGAGCCATTAATCCAGCGAGCTGAACCAACATATATCTATCAATATCGCAATAGATATCTTGCTTCAGGAAACATTTCAAAAGAACCAGTGGATAAGAAAGTAAAACAGAGTCTAACAAAACTGATATTAATAATGTTATATCCCTGGCGTGCACAACTGCGTTGGCCTGCCAGGCTCTTCAACTCTTGAACTAGAATAGCCTGAAGAACCCCAAAGCAGCTGCAGATGTTTATCATTCGGCTCTGACTCCCGTTGAGTGACCTGAATTACAGTAGTTAGTTAAGTAAACTGGGAATAATGGATGGATTTATTTTCAAATGTCCTCGGACAGAAGAGCAACAGGGCGTGTAGGATAACCACAAAGGGTGGATTGCACTCCTTTGAAAGCGTCAATGGTGAGTTAAAAAATATATGTACCTCTGCCAAGGAGGTTGCATTTTTGTACTGGTTTGTTTGTCTGTTAGCAGGATTACTGAAAAAAGTCAATCACAGATTTTGATGTCACCTTTTGGAGAGGTAGGGTATGACCAGAAGAATAATCCATAAGATTTTTGTGGTGATCTGACCCGCCATTAGTGAAATATTGCTTTCCTTGAATAATTATCAAACTGATAATATTATTCTAAATCCTGGAGGTAGGTTTTCATGTTCAAGGAGTCATATTATGAGGGTCAGACTATCATGGGATTGTTGCTTTTAGGTGCAACGACATTATGGAGAAACTGAGCTGTTTGTTTGCTCACTCTGTCTAGTTTTAATTATAGGGCTGATTTGGAAACTGTTCTAATTTTGCTGGCTATTGTTACATGCTGCCAACTTTGGTCTTGGAAACTTTTGCATAGATAGCATATATTTAATCTGCTGCTGATGTGTTTTGACTTTTACTCTTTTGGTTTGGGTAGATGTGTGCCCTTTTAGGACAACTCAGGAACGTGTGTGTGTGTGTGTGTGTGTGTGTGTGTGTGTGTGTGTGTGACAGCATGAACAAAGTTGAGATAGCATAAATTGTATTGCCTAAACTATATAACAGTGACCCTGAAAAAAGGAGTCAGTGCCATATCGAACCTTATTGTGGCCTAATGTGTTTCTATCTCTCTAGACACACACACACACACACACACACACACACACACACACACATGAATCAGAGGCCCTTGTCTGAGTGTAGTAATGTTTAATCATAGAACGCATTTTTTAGCCATTAAAGTTGGATTGCATAACTATTGACTAGACATATAACGCAATCTTCCTCTTACAAATGGAAAGTTAAATTCATAAGACATAAAACACACACTTGCACAATTCAGTACACTCAGTGGTTTGCTGCTACACCCTTATTTGATGTAGTGTGACCAGTAGCTCATTATAGGTAATGCTAGCCAACTTTAACCAGATATTGAGTCCGTTCGCTGACTTTATGATGCTTTTGACTTGTGTTGATATTACATTGTGTTTTAACATGTGACAGATACTTGTTACAATGGTTTTTATCGTTAAATTCATTCACGAAGTGAACACATTGTACCTGTACAGGTGCCTGTGCATGTGGACACCTGGACACGTCATATCAGTCTGTTAATTTTCCACTTAGGAGACTCATAATTGCTAAATGAAGGTCATGTGACCGATGGAGACAGAAGGGGTCAGTGGGCTGACTAGCGATGCGAGCTTGTCTTTGCCACTGCCCTTGTAAAATCAGTATTACCACAGCAAAGGTAATACAAACTGAAAACGAGGATTATGACAGAAACAAAGATTCTATTCTGAATTTCATGCAATAATAACTTCTAGATAAACTGATTTTGAAAACCACATTCAAGGATTTCTTCAATATAAATGACTTCATCTTCATCAGCTCTGCTGAGAATGGGGGAAATATAAAAAAGTGAAAAGGAAACAGCTCAACCATTGAAATTAATAGACATCATCATTGTCAATAATCAGTTTTCAATGAAATATAGATTTGTAACATTTTAAAAAAATAAAAACATTATGGTATTTATGAAAAGTCAACTGGCTGTAACCATGCTAGCAGAGCTAGCTTGGTAACCCTGTCATGTGACCCTTGCCTTACAGATCTCAGAGGCATGCTCTCGGTCATTCCTCTGGGAGATGACATCTTTACAGCAACTGAGTCAGACTTTTGGGAAATTAACAGAAATTCAACGTGCACTCATGCATCTTGTGATTTCCTGAGTCAGTCAGTGAAAGCAGTTAATTTGATTTATAGTGGAAAGTTTTCTGATAATACCGATAGATTTTAAACAAACATATCATTCTTCTTTAAATGTCATTATTTCATGTGAAATAAATCAAGCAAGGGAAGAATCAAGCATGTGAGTGCACCCCTGTTTTACAAAGCAGCTCTTTGGAAAAAGTTGCTCTTCCTTTTTGACTGTTCAGTCCTGTGTTTGCCAGAGATGGAATTTTACTGGAGGGGTTGCCTTGTGTTTGACTGCCCAGTCCTTATACATACGAATGAATGGCAGATGGAAGGACTTCAGGTTTGCTTCTTTTCAGCGTCCCCTCTTTTGTTGCATCATGTCTCTTTGTGTTGAGAAAATGTCTCCTAATTAAGCCTGATGCATAAAGACTGGAGAAACTCTTGACTGATTGACGTTCACTGTACTACTCCTTCTCACCATGGCACGGCAGACCGGACACACACACACACACACACACACACACACACACACACACACACACACACACACACACACATACACACAAAGTAAGGTTTTTAAATTCCCATTCAGGGAATAAGATGTATTGGACATGGTGTTAAAATACAACAACAAAAAAAAGGGAAGGAAAAATAAGGAAAAAAGACGGTCTCAAGTTGTTTCCATAAAAGACCCCCAACTGGAAAAGGAAGAGAACAAGAGACAAAGATCATGTTTCCCATCAGGGAGCCCACAAAACATGTCTCAGTGGTGCAAGAGGGGGTTTCTTAGGTCTGAGAACACACTGCTCTGGAAGAAAAGACATTGACTGTCATAAACAGTTAATACTCCACTTTTACATTGGAGAAAATAAGTCCAACTTTAATAATGTTACTTTTATATTTATGGAACAGGATTGGTTTATTTAAAGGTTAATACGACTAGTACCTCAGTGCTCTATTAGGTGTAATAACTGAACTCATAAATTGTAGAGACGGTCTCCTGTGTCCCTGATAACATCGACTTGAATGTGTTTTATTATTTAATCCTCATGTTCTCACTGACTGCCTGCTGCTGCAGGCCACAATGTCTACAAAAGGTGGGAGGCAGTCAAACAGAGTGACTCCAGAGAGGCTGCATCTGACAATCACCACTGCCCCCTGTTGGGCTCCACCTGTCCACAATTATTATAGCTTATTTTGTGTGCACTGTACTCCTCAGTGCATTTAGTTCAAGTCGCTGTAGGTGTCAAAAGAAAATGGGACGGGCAAATGAGGGTGAGGAAATTGTTGAAGTGACCTCATGTAACATCAAGTGTCTTTACAAGCCAGGTGTGGTTCATATAAAAGAGGGGATATGGAGCAGCCAGACATCAGCTGCTCCCACTTTCTCTCTTCTGTGGGAGAAAATTGGGACCTTTTGACAACCCTATGTGAAACTATCCACTGGTGAGATCAGCATAGAAATAACTTCGAAGCACCATTATTTAAATATAGACTTTGAAATATGGTTCAAACCCAATTGTGCACTGGGGTTTTAAAGATTGCAAGTCACATTTTGCTTCAACAAGTTACGCCATGTGATACAGATAAGCAAGGCAGCATTAGAGTACACTGACAGATTTCACAATGGAGTTTGACGTGAATATCTTACTCATAAAAAGATGGAAAGAATGGCACAGAAAGTATGAGGCCTTGCTGAGAGATAAGCATGGCGATGATGAAACGTGTAGTGGTGAAAGAGGCATAAGACTTTAGATGGAAACGTCTGCAAAACTCATTCTCCATGGAGATCAATAGACGAGAATAACTCCAGTGTGAAGCGACCCCTGATTAGAACTAGGGTCAACATCAACCAAGAGTGCATTTGTTTTACTACAAACAGCAACATGGCAACATCTAACGAATATCAATGGTTTAGAGGCAGAAAACGCTGTTTAACCTGAACTATTATTGGTTTGGGTCAAACTGTTGTGTCAGAGCAGGCCTTTCCCACAGAAGTGATGAAAATATAGCCTTGAGACTATTCTAATCAATATCTTCATCTCTAAAAATGTTACCATGGTGAAGCACAAAGGCTCAGCTATTACTTTCAACTCTACAGATCTTTTTATTGTCTTTCAGCTCATTGTTTCGACTTTATAGTTGTCAGGCATAGCAGGGGCTTTTTCGTTTTTTGTTTTTTTTTAAACCAAAAAAGCTCTAACCTATTTTTTCCCTTCCCGTCTGGCACCAATCATAGAGGCCAAAGTTAGCAACTAGCTGGAGCATTTCACACCCAAAGAGCTATGGTTGGAGGAGGAAACAGGACAAATAGAAGCATGAGTATTTCATTTTTGTTGCTCTGCGTCAGCTCGGTGTTTAAATACGCCACTGTTTTGCGAACAACTTGTTGCACTGCCCCCTAGTGGCCACAAAACAGACAAACGCATGTCTAAATGTAATAGATTCAACCTGAAGAGTAAAATTCATGCGTAAATATTATAAGCAAGTCTTTGAGTCAGAGGAACTGCAGTTGACTGGAAACCATCTGGTTTATGTAAGAATGCCGCTGCAGGCGTCATGACAACATGCACAAGGAGGAAGTTAAGAGCAGAGGCAGACATGGTGGGAAACTGATCTGGGCAGTGCTGCACAAATCAGCACAGCATGCTACATCCATGTATCACATTAAATATCTTTCAGACGCCAAATGAATCACCGGTTACAGTTTTATGTTATTATTCTTACAGGTGAAACATGATTCTTTCATTGAAAACAGATGGAGTTAAAAGAGTTCCACGTTAAACTTTGGTCATCTCCTCATTCCGCTCTGACTCTCCCTCATCTCCATTAATTGACTGACTTGTTCCTCGCCACTGAGGGTGACCCTTTAAAAGGTCAGAAAAACACAACTCAACCGAATGAGACTGAGCCTCAGGAGGTGCAGCACAAGTTCCAAACTAAAACAAAAGCTGCATCACAGCAAGAAGAAAGTTTGAGAGCGCCACAAAGGAGCAAAGGAACTATTGTATCACAGGAAATGCAATCTGCATAAAAATTGTAGTGATTCTAAGGGCTAATTGTCATACATTCAATGTGCATTTTAGAAATACAGATGCAAGGTAGCATGCATTTGTGTGTATACATGTATTTATGGGCATGCTGAGTGTGTGTGCATATGTGTGTCAGAGTGGAGGATAGAGACTGGCGCTGTCAGAGAGCAAAGTGGAGGAGAAATGGGGGATAAGAGCCTCTTCAAAGAGCGGTGGATTTGTTGAAGAAGCCAGAGCCAAATAAGTGTGGGAAGGGTAGTGAGTGAGAGGGCTGAGAAACAGAAGAGATGGGGGGGTATTTGATACTTGGATTGATGAAGATTCACTTTTGAGAAAGCTTTACCCAACATCAGAGCAACAAATGCACAGTCGACCCTGAGCTCCACTCGCTGGTCGATGAAACCTGCATCTCCCTTTCCAGCAGTCAGCTTTGACGAGCTTCTTCCTTGTCACCTCGTTTTAAAAGCAGAGAGGGTCTTTAACCAAACTCATTCCCCTGAAATAGGCTAATTGTGTTCAGTTGACTTCCTTGGATGCAACAGCCCTAACAAGTTAATCACCCAGGAAAGCCTCTTAGTGACAGCTATGCCTTAATTGCATACCAGACTGTGCCCATCAATTTGGATGGCAGCAAATCCACACATTCCATCTGCATGGGAATGAGACATTCTGTGGAAAAACTTTAAGTTCCCACTAAGAGAAATCTTCAACAGTCAGACTGTGTAATTCAGTGGTTTTGATTAAAGGTACCACCCCAAATTCAGCATCTCAGATCCCACGGTGGTGCACTTATGACTCTCTGCATTCCTTATGCTTAGTCTCTTCAGCAGAAGCAATCACCAGGGGGCTGGCAGTCTTCACCAAAACATTAAAGGTAAAACAAACTGACCAGTGTGACAATAAAAGGGGAATGCAGCCGGGTGGGTTGGATTTGTTTTTGTGTGATGTGACCGTGCCCACTCATCTTTACCCCGGTCTCAGCTCTCCTGCTCGTTCCATGCTGGGTTTTAGCAGTTTATCCAGGGAAGCAGGGGTGAAAACGCTAACCTTTTCCACACAGCAATAACTTCCCACCATGACATCGAACCAACATTGCTTCAGTGTCCCTCAGTGCTCGCTGTGAAAATGTCAGACAAGCTCTTTTCATCTGAGGGAAATCCCATCTGATTTACTCCCCCCTCCTCTTCCTCAGCTGAGGCGCCTGTTTGTACAAGGCCATGTTTCATTTGAATATCAAAGCCTGTTAGGAGGTGGCCAGACACTTTAAATGCCATTTTTTGGGCTTCGCTCAAGGAATGTGACTGCTTAAGTGTCCTTGAAGAAGAGACCTGATCACACATACAATGCTTCCTTTGTAGCCGCGGGGTGACGGTAATCTCTATCTATCTACTCTCTGCTCTGTTGACGAGATGAACACAGAAGTGCATTTGCATTTCAGTGTGGGCTCCACAGTGAAGATGGCATTTGAAAAATTGTTCACATTTTTGGCCATGAAACCAAACAACCAGGATGGCAAACATGCTTCTGACATGTCCTACTTACTTTTACAAAGATGCATTCACGATTTGCCTAGTGTCAAAGAGACACACAATGGTCCCTGTTCTGTTCTGACACAACCTCACCTTCCAATAAGGTGCTTAGACCGTTGTGAGAAACACTTAGAAGCTAGCATTGATAATTAATTTTATATTCTTTGTTACCTCTGGCAAGGAGTTTTCACTTGTTTCCCTTTGATTGTTGGTTTGTCAGCAGGATTACACAAAAACGACCTAAAGGATTTCCATTAAACTTGTGTGAAACTTTGGTGCGGATCCGGATAAAAGGGCAGATGCAGGATTTTCTTTTCTTCACTTTCTTTAAGATTGTGAGACCGGGTGGGTTTTTTTTACATTTTCATTCATTTCTCAGGTAATAGTGTATAGATCTTGATGAAAAAATTCATATTTAGTGGTTTGATGTCTGAGAGTGTGTGGATCCAAATAATCCAAATAAAAATATAGGGTTTGATTTTGAATAAGGCTTGATTGAATTAAAAGGGATGTTGGGCCTTGGCAGAGGTATGCGCTCTACTGGGTGTTATTCTAGTTATATTTGTAGAAAATGTCTTGGTATTATGACGTCAATCAATAAATCAAAAGCTCTGAAAAGACAAGGAAAAAATATGGTATGTGCTGTTTTATTTTCATGTGTTACGTATTTGAAAAAAAAGTGCCTTGTGTATTATGTTTTCTGCATCCCAGTTTAAAATTCAATAAATACGAAAATTAAGATTTTTTTATTTCTTAAGCTTTTTTGACTTCACAGTGCTTGAGCAAGGCACAATTTGCAAAATACACCTAATTATGTGTGTCTTTTCACAAAGTATATAAGTATATAAGTATAAATCTTATAAGCATAATCTTATAAGCATATAAATCTTACTGAATAAGGAAATGTGCATGGATACTGGACATGTACTTGATCCCTCTGTGTAGATGTGGCCCCTTTGTGGCCCCTGAGTTTCAAAAATCCTAGATCCGTCCCTGACTACAGGCCTACTTCCAACAGGACCTCATAACCAGGACTGCTTTCTATCATCTATTTGTCATTTGGTAATAGTGCATTAAATAAAGACATCGTTGTATGCACATTGCAGCTCATTGCCAAGTAAATGTTTCATATTATTATTTCCTAATTAAGTTTGGAAAATCGAGACGTACCCCAAGGACCGAATATTATAATCTGTGCCATAAATGTGCGCAATTGAAGGAGATCCTGCAACAGGAGGCTGTGTTTCATTATGGCTCTGCTTAAGTTTGCCATACAGCTCTAATTTGCATAAGAATAAGTCTCATACATGTATTTTATTGTGTCACAGAAAGGACTCTCTTTTGTTTTCTATTGTTGCAGCATGTCTTTTTTTCTTAATGCTTTCTTTTCGCAAACAGATGATGCCATGATATAAATCTGTCAAAAAGCAAACATAAACATGAAAAATGAACAACTGCATAGTGTTCTCATGAAAACGCTATCAAACATCAAAGTCTTTTTCTTCTCTGAGTTTCACTATGTGGGCATGGAGGGTCTACCTGTATCTTCTACTTTCTGCAACCAAAGTTTGGCATGTTCCTACTCTACTCCTGTAGCTGTCTCTCATAATTTCATTTGATGAGCGTGTTATAAATAGAGGTATGATCAGTGACCCATTGTTACGTGTTCTGAGCATCTAAACAAAAGTAACACAAGGATTAAAGCACCTCTCCGAAGACACATGAAGCAGTTTATCCATAGAGTTCATTTTTGTTAGATTTAAATCTTACAGGAAAATACATTCTTGTCTTGCACTGACTTCTCTCAGGGCTTCAAAAAGTCTGTAGCTCTGTGGTGTAGATGTCACGGTGACCTAATCCTGGGCGTTCTCTCTTGTCTTACATACTTTTAACATGCCATGTCTTCATTGCTTTCTTCCCTTTGTGTTTTATTCTATTTGATACTGTGTTCTGATTTGTTTTTGAAGGTATTCAAAACAAATCTCATATTGTGTTTGTCTTTTGATGCAAAGGTTTTGATAAGGGATCATAAAGTGTAACCTTGATCTGAACTTTAAAAAGGAATTTCCTCTTGGCCATACAACCATTTTTAGTTTGTTAAATACAAACAAATGTCACACACGGACATGACGCTATTTAAGTTGATTTATTTACTAGCGTAACCTACTTTCTGTTGGGATTTGTCTTTTATTGGTCTTCACTGCTATAGATGTAATAAGAGGTCTTTGCCTAGGGTGGCGCTCTTTTCATTCTCGCGAGATTACTAGAGAGGAAGAGACGACAATAAAGGTCAAGAATTAAAGATGGCGGCCCGCAGCATTTTAAGGTCTGTATGGACTTCATTTGGGAGCTTAAAATTAGGTGCCACAGGTATAAACGTGAAGATTCAACAGAGGATTAATGTTCCCCAGATACAGACTGTAATCATTCCGAGCCGAGGGATCCGCCAAGGTGAGAATAAAACTCAAACCTGAAGATTTTATCCCGATAATGGTAAAAGAGCTAACTGATATTAGCTAGTGGCGCCTTACCACAATAATTTCAACCTATTGCGTTAACTTACTGCGCAAAATGAACCTCTGAGGAAACACTGCTTCACCTCATCGCAAATGCACAACAAATATGCATGAAAAAACATCATATGTAAGTAGTTATTAGCCAGAAGCAATCCATCCGCTGAGGAGGCAGCCTCTTCACATTTGCATTTGGTGAATGTCATGTGACTTTCGATTTCTTACTACAGTGAATACTTGAGTATGTGTGACATTTAATAACTCAGTAAAACATTAGAAAATCAGACAAATATGTATAATAATAATAAAAGTCTTATATCATGCTATGTATGTTTTACAGTTGTGGAGAAGGAGGAGGATAAAACAATAACGGTATGTTAAGCTGATAATGGTATTGTATATGCATCCTGTCCTCTGTATGTGGTTCACATGTATATGTTATTGATGTATGGTAATAAGACAAGCAACGTTTGACTTTTAACCACACATAATGACAGTGATTAAAAGACATCAAAAGACATAAAATGAGACATTTTATTGATTTGGAGCTAATCCTATTCTCAAATACCTTACTACTTTTTGTCTTGCATTGTATGACATCAGATTTCTCTAGCAAGAAATTAAAAGCCGAATAGAGGAGACTCTGCTGCTTTGTTCCAGAAACTTTTAGTTAATAGTATTAATAAGGTATTCTGGAGTAAAAGCAGTCATCTATCATAAAAATACAAGTATTTTATGTACATGCAGTTGGTGCTGGAAAGCTGGTTCCAATAGGTATGTAACGGTTAAAGGAACAACTGTTCTAAAAGGATATTAGTAGCAGGTATGAAGTCCACTAATGTTCCCCTGTTTTAACTGGAGTCATACTAATCATCTGTCAGATTGAGGGACAAATCCTGGACGTTCCAGCAGGACCTCAGCCTCCAAACCCCACAGCCAAGTGTCCTATCTACAGATGGAACCTGCAGCACAAATACAACTACACGGTAAATGTGTCCACAGACATCTAATGACCATCTCAGGCAGTATTGAAAGTCTATCAGCTGTTTTAAAGGTTCTGGTTTTCTTTCCCTTTTTTTTTCTTAATCCCCTTCAGGATGTCTTGTTGCTCAGGCAGTTCATCAGGTCAGACGGAGGCATGTTGCCCAGGAGAATCACTGGTCTCTGTCCAGAGGAACATCGCAAGATTGCCATCTGTGTGCAGATGGCCCACAGAGCTGGTCAGTGTTGCCGCATGCTCCTTTTACATGTCTATATCTTGGTCAACCCCAAACTCAAATTACTCTTGCCTTGATTATCCTTTTGACCCTGGGTACCTTAAAAAATATAAATGTAAGATTTCACAATTATAAATGCAGTTAATCCTTGTAAATATGCATTTAAAGGCATAAACAAATTTAGGTATTGAATCTGATGCTGTCAAGATGGTAAGATGTACCAGTTAAGACAAAAATCTCTAAACCACATGCTTATTGCAGACCAAAGTGTTAAAGCTGAAAAATGTCCACCTGGCATGTTGCTGGGTGTTTTGATTTTATCCAGGGCTACAATTAATGACTGTTTTCATGGCTAATTCAACAGCCATATATAATAATGCAATAATATGCAGATGTTTAGCTTGTTACAGTGAGGATGAGGATCAACTATGCTTGTTCCTAGTTGAACTGTATGAATCTTAATAGATTGCATCAGTAGAATCAAGCAGATTCTTCCTGTTATATCTCGCTTCTTTACTTATGATGGACTGTTTTAAATTTTAAGTACACATGACATGACACATGACTTGTTTTTCTGTGTTCAAGGTCTGCTACCTGACCACAGACCCAAACTTCCAGAGGGCCATGTCCCAAAGAGACCCAAGCCGCAACTTAACAGGTAACGTATGCATGTGTGTCTGCTTCCTTGCACAGTATGTCTCACTATTATCAGTTGTTTGCATCACTCTCTGTGAAACTGAATCAATGCGCAATAATTTCAGCATTCACATCTGCTGTTTGTTGCACAGATACCTGACCCGCTGGTCCATTAACTCTGTGAAACCCATCTATAAAACTGGACTGAAGTGGTGTAAGAAGCGCATGGATGTTGGCCACCCAGCACTGAAGGACAACGTGCGCTACAGTTTCAAGCCCCTTTACACGAAACACTGAAGAAAGCCTGATGAATCGGTGCAGCAGCTAGATGGCAGTGGGTGGGCCCTTTTTAATACAAGGGGTGCGTTTCCAAGTGGATCAGCTTTTGTCACACTGCCCTGGGAAAAGTTCTAAAAGCTTCATCCATCTGTATTTATACTGCCATTTGTTTATGAGGCTGCGTCACACGTTGACGTGAATCATGCTCAGCCCCACCCAGAACCATCCATTCTCTCTCTCTGTTGGCTTTCAAAAAGCCCTCGAAGTGAACTCTCTTGACAGCTTAATGTGAGCATCAGCTGTGTCAGTGTCACAATTTCAAAGTAGGTGGTATGTTGACTATGTATACTCAACGAAACACAGATGTGCAAATAAAATGCTCTCAACGTGTGTTTACTGTACAGGGATAGCTTTTGTGCAAGTAAATGGAACAAAAAGAGCATGACTGTACCTCTTCAGTTTATTATTTATCTTAAGATAAAAGAAACAAAAAGTCTTTGCAAGATGTTGCATTTATTACATTTTCAGGGTCGAGGTGAGGACTTTGTAGCTTGAAATCGGTGTAAGAGGGCTCTTTTTTAGAGCATGAAAGGAAGGTCCAAATTCTTGGTCCCATCACCGATATAGATGTATCCGTGTTGTGGCGTCATGGGCACATGGTAGAAGGTCAGGCCAAGCCACAGAAGGCTGCGAAGGATGCGCACTGTGCTCGCACATTCAAGCTGAAGACTCCATGATCCTATACGCAAACATGGAAGAGATTTTGTGAACAATTGATGCAGGAGGCTGCCACATCGTGTTCTCTGACTGCGCAGCTGAGATGAACTGCAAAGGAGGCTGTAGTTATCTTTCCTTTCAGTCCAAAAACATTACAATATTCGCTTTTTGGCAGTAGCCAAGGGATATTCCAATAAGCCAACCCTTTAGGATTTTGATATCTACGGTCTAACCTGTTTGTCGATGTGCTGGGGTGTAACCATGAGCACCTAGAGAACTGAGAACAACAACTGGATCTAATGCTCTGTAAACATAAAAGCCCTTCCTTGAATCAAAAGGGAGATTATTCAGGTAAATTAGACTTTTTTTTGCACCACCTATTTGTCAGAGCATGGTTCAAATATGAATGTCCAGATGTTTTGGTAGTACTATGCAACATGTGTCCAGGTTATAACTACTGTTGCAGGAAGAGAAACTTTAAGCTATAAATCAGGAGGAAACCGTTTTCACGACTGGGTTCTAGCCCAACTTTGGGTCTCAGAGGAAAGCACATGTCCTTTGGTGGAAATACATCATACAACATTTCCCCCAGGGTCCCGTTTAAAGAAAAAAAGTAACTTTCTCCTTTTCAGCAAAAGCATGTAATCTGCTGTTAAGGACGGCTGCAGTGAGTGTGGCATTTAGACAGCTGTGTAATGTCTGCCGCTGTGATGACACAGCCGACATCCGTATCAACTCAAAGGACACACACAAACATATACACATGTGGAAGCACTCTTATATCAGACATCTGCTCAGTGTTTGGTTATGGATGCTAGACTATTTTTTTTTCCTCTTTCACACACACACACACACACACACACACGTTACTTCCAGAGCCTTAACCTACATTCACCATGGACTGGAGTACATGCAGCTAAGCAAACAACCTTTAAAACTTTGCATTTAAACACACCTGAATTCACAGTATTCAAGTTTTCTTATTGTTCGCTTCGTGGCATTGTTTCCGACATGTGTGATACTGTTCCAGCAGCTCGCATGTCTCAGCCTCCTATTGGATTTTGAGCACCAGCTTGTAAAGTCTCATGTCACCTACATTACCACACAATGCTAAACTGTATTTGACAGAATGTTGAAAAAAAGAAATCAAGACAAACCCATTTCAGGAAAGCAAGTCTCTGCACGATCTCTCTGAATGTTTATCTACAACACTTGTGTGCTCTCTGGATAGTAATTTGCAGGAGTTGTTTGTCATAGATCATTGAAAACTGGCCAAACCACCTCTTACCTGAATTGTGTTATTTCCTACAGAGAGTAATCAGATCATTTGTTTTACTCCAGTTTAAATGTCTGTCCTGCATTTCATTTTAATCCGTTTCACAGGGAATTGATGGTAGAGTTTTCTGTATTTTTCCCATGACGAACCTGAGGTCTCGTAAGTAGTAGGTGGGGCACTGGATATTTCTGTATGCAAAAACTAAATGACTGGCAAAGTTAAATGGAAATTCTTTAATCATGTTCCCAGAGAACTTGTTCTGTCTGGTAGGTAGGTTGAATCATTTTACTGTTGCAATGATTACCCAGTTTTTACTTAGGAAAAACCCCTCTTGACTTTTAATGAGTTGAATCATCGTAGTATGTGCTACAAATCGCACATCATCAAGCTTCACGGCAGCTGGGACACACTAAATAAGAGAAAGCTCAAGTTGTTAAACTGATATTGTAACCCTAACCTTTATAGCAGTGCCATCGCAAATGCGGGAAATAGCTGTTTAATCAATTGGGTCCAGACCAGAGGATGCACTGGTTTGATTTACGCAAGTTTTCCTTACAAAACCTTGTAGATCTTTGAGATCATAAGATAAAAAAAAGGTCTGTTCACGCACTTAAAACTAATCTTTTTAAGATGTATTTGTTTACATGTGATCAAACAATGACTGATGCAGTTTAATGTGGGGTAGAGAGAATTCTGTGGTTTCACCTTTAGGAATGTCGTCACTCAGTACATCCAGGAAGTCAATGGCTGGGTTCAAATCCCCCATATCCAGGATGGATTTCCTCTCCAGATTCTTTGGTTTGCTGAAGTGAAGGAAGTTGTCAAGCTTGTCTGCTTCTGAGTGAGACAGACCTGAGGACCAGTGCACATTGGCGTCTAATTCAGACTGCGTTGCGGCAACTGTGGTGCAAATATACAGTGTAATGTTGAAATATACAGAGGCATGCATACATGTTTCAAAAGGCAAGACTAGCAAAGTATCCGAATAGTTTTGAGAAATGTTATGTAATAGTTCCTAAACTGTTGTTTATCATATCTGCCAAACTAGAATTAGTACCACATTTTAATCTTGCTTTATGAAACACCTCGGCCATTATAATGCAGCAGCAAATTTAAACCCTCCTCCTGATAGAGTATATATTTACCACCAAAGCTGCGGTTAACCTGGACAAGGCCATGGGGACTCTTCACGAAGGCACCCCGTGGTACCACAGACACTTCCTCATCGATTTGATGAACTGTCACTGCCAGCCTGCTCTCCTCATTGACTTTAGTCTGAAACCAAGAACAGCCCGTCACTAGGCTGGAATGTCATGACTGTACAGATAGGGTCAGTATAAAAGTTAATTGGCAAGAGACATACTGTATGTTGGCCTGAATACAGTTTATCTGTGGGTTAAAGTAGGACATTGTCTTCTGCAGTGTTTGATTTTGGTCCAACAATGATCATGCTGTGATATATTTTCCTTTGGATACAGTAGATGGTTGGATTCAAGTTTACTACCTTGAGGATAATTTAGCACTTGCTCTGATATGACTGCTGAATACTATAACCAGGGGAGTCTTTAGACACAATTTACTGGGGCATGGGCGTGTTTTTGAGACGTTTCTGTTAATGTCTTTGTGATACAATGGCGTAGAGATGTGGTTTAAATTTTTGCTGGAATCTGTACATTCTCCTCTTCTGCATCCTTACTCTTGCAAGATCGTATGTGACTCACCGTGAGCTACAAGGATGCAGAAAAAAATGAGTGTGACGCATTTGTCATCTTCCTCCTCGTGTGTGGATTGGTGCATATTTTTGTGCATGTTTGTGGGGATTAATATTTCATTTGGGGGGGGGGAAGACTCTTGTTCTGTTCATTTTTCATTTGCACACATACCATGAAGCTTCAGATGTTGCGTGTGACATCATTAACCCTGACCAAAACAATCCGTCCACATCAGTGACGGTGTGTTTTCACAAGAAATTTGAAGAAATTCTAAAGTCAGATTTCAATTTTTCAGGTTTCAGGGTCAAATTATGTCTTTACAGATTGCTCCAGGACTAATGGAGGTATATGGGCGTATATTGAATGAAAGCACTTAGAAAAGGGGAATCAAAGAAGATGTATGTATGTAATGCAATAATAATGTAAGTCGTGTTTTGTTTGATCACACATGCAGGCGTTTGACTTTTACACCATAAAACTCCGTACATGCTGGTAATGTCCATAGCTAATATATGTTGAAATAAATATTTATAAAGGTACATTTTTTACCTTTACCAGTAGTAAAGTAAGTAAATAAGTCACACCCACCACCACCTCCTCCTCATCGCTCTCTCCTTGCCTGCGGATGTCAACATGCTCATACACATGAGAGGGGTCTCCTATGAAGCGGCCCTTTGCGGCTTTGGACACTTCCTCAACCACAGGGTCTGTGGCCGGGGGGAGCAGGAACCAGTCCATGCAGTTGAAGCTGGAGATAACACATCAGGTGTTAGGGGGGAAACATGAGGAATCAGGCTTTACAATGAAACACAATCCCAGTTGAGGCTATCTTACCTGTAGAGATTCTTTCTATCCTCCATCTCATCTTCTCCTCTCCCCTGAGCGATGTAATAATCCTGCTTCAATCCCAATATTTTGCCCCAAAACAAGACTCGATGGAACTTGTAGTTTTTCCTGAGTAGGACTAGGGAAGTCTGCAAAGCAGCTCTTTGTTCGACGTTTAAAGTATTTCCGCTACCGGCAACGAGTTCCAAAGCAAAGTATAACGTATTTGAGTCCATTTTTTTTTTGTGATAAACCTTCTAATTTGACGATATCTACTGTTTAAAACTACTTACTTAAAACAAGCTAGCACAACAGCTAACCTAGCATGTACGCCCAACCGCTCGTGGCAACAAACCTTGTTGCGCTGGTTGTCATAGCAACACTTAGTCACGCGTGTGGGTTCCTTAATTATTACGTAATACAATAGGTTGCACAATAGTGTTATGGCCTATAATTTAATACAAATGCTTACTTGTTTTCTTTGGCAATTAAATTAAATCAAACGTTTCACACTGGGTGTGGTTGCACGTTATCTTAACACAAAACAGATCCGAGTAATGTCTGACGTAATGCCCCATCATTTACGCAGCACTAGGGGCCGTAACAGCGTGGCTGCAAGAAGAAGCTTTCAGAGTACATAAATATTGACTTTAATTTGTCACGAGGAGAGAAAACACAGCTTTCTTTTTCATCCCATAGACTACTGGTAAGGTTTCAACTTAACTTCTAGAGCTTAAGTTGTATACACACAAATTATAATGCGTGTCAGTGTTTGCTAAAACCTAACATTATTATTTATGATGTTGCCTGATATCAGAAACTTGAGCCAACCTCAGGATGGTGGTGCTTCTTATGGCAGACAAAAGCAGGAAAGACACAGGTGCGTTATGGCTTCATTCCATTTAGGTGTCCCTGTAGGGCAGGACAGTTTGGATACATGATAAAAGCAGACAACTAAATGTATTTCAGCCATTATTAATGTCCCACTGTGATGAGGAAAGGAAAATGTCTGCAACGGAATTTTTTTTTAAACAGACCATACAGGCTATAGCCTATCTATTTTTCAGATTATGAGCAAAAGACCATGTGGAAAATTGCAGTACCACAGTCATTTTTCCTTGTTTTGACTGTATTGTTATCATATGTTATGTTATAGTGATTATTAATTATGATATTTATTCCTTTACATTCAATAAGGCCTGACTGGGGGGAAAGGGGCCCTCATATATACAGGGCCTTCATATGAGAAGGGCTTTGTGCTAGGTCGTTTTCATATTTTCCTCTCCTTCATTTTGTTGCCTCAGCATTCTTAAACAACACATGTTGACGACCTTACCACACTGCATGACATTCAAATGCACTGTAAATAGAGACAGAGCGAACACAGACATGTATTGTCGTGAGCTGTCCCTCACATCGCATGATTACTATTTGATGTGGGTTGTGAAATTGTCTCGTGATGCTCCTCTTCCCGACAGCCAGAAAGTCTGGCAGTTTTTCTCTGGCAGCTCGATCTGGAGTATCTGGAGGACACGATCTGTTAAACCCGTTGCACAGCTGACAGGATGCATGCTTAGATCCCTCATAGCACATGGGAATAGGGGTGTATCTGCTATGTACACACAGTCATTGTTTGTGTCTCTGAGTAATAGGGAATGGAAACAGCATGAGACAATGTTAGTTTTTAGTTGAGTAGGTAACGAACAAATAGACTACCTGTGTAATTAGAAATGAAATATTATCCTCCCATTGTCCTTTGGGCGTACTGCAAATTCATGAATAGTATCTATATGAGCATCTGTCTAAGGGTTGAGGTTATAAAAGCTAGGAGTGGAGGAAGAAGCAGGTGTCAGTGTGTGCTGCAAGATGCTGTCATTGTGCTGAATATTCACAATTGGATGTTTTATCCATATTTGACAAGGTTGACTTAGAGTTTTCATTTTGGTTGTGGAACGTCTCCGTCTAAACTGCTTGCAACGTTTCTCATTTTAATTCCTGTATGGCAAATTTTTGGATTTTAAGCCTTGATTTGTTCAAAAGTGGCAGAAAGCACTCTGATAACTATAATTGATAACTGTGAGTGTGACACTTCTATTCGTCTGCTGGTGAGATTTACTTTCTGCTCAAGTCTTTGCTCATAAGTTCCCAATATTCCGCTCATTTTCTCTTCCTCGTGTTGTCGGCCGCTCCTTTCGTTCACAACTTACATTCGTATCTGATCCGGCCAAAGAGTTTTCATCTTCCAGCTGCTCCAGCAACTTGATCCCAAAGGTGAATCCTCTCTTAATCGCCTTGAGCCTGCAGGTGTTCAATCAATCCTAGCTGTCCTTTTTAGCTATATATGATGTTATCAGCTACCAGTGGCTCACAGGCATGATGTGAATTCCTAAACTCAATACGTTCAGTGGTCTACTTTACATACAGGCAGACGAGTCGTGCTGAATTCACTGCTACTCAAGTAACACCAGTTGTGGTTTATCCTGGCTCAGATCCAGCAGTCTCAGCCAGTATACGCAATATGAGGCCAACTTAAGATACATTTGGAAAAACATGACTGGATACTGCCCAACAAATGATTTTGGACAGTCTGCCAGTGCTGGGCTTATCTTCTGCTTTATAATCCTATTGTTGGTCACCATATATGACCGTCTTGGCTTCCACTGTACTAATGTGTGCCACATTGTAGGACTCAAATGGCCCCGAAACACAAGCGTTTATAAGATCTTAGGATTTGTTAAGATTTCTGCTTTGGAGGATACGGTTTATACGATCAAAAACATAACGATCAACACAACAGTAAACAGAGCCATGCTGTCGTTCCTGCTGGATGATTATTTTATTACCCTTGTTTTGTTTTTATTGGCTGTCCTCACCACTTCAAGAAGTAATGAATTGAAATATCCTAACATGAAACATTGCTCTGATACTTGTGGGTGACATGTCCTCTGCCAATTCTAAACCCCTTACAAAGTCGTTTTCATTCTCAGTGTTGAGGGCAGCCTTTACACGCACAGGTCCATTTACAAGCAATGAGGCGTGCATGTAATGCAGGGTTTCTATTTGTATTTTTATCTCAATGACATCTGCCCCACTGGCCACTGCTTGCTCAATGTCATATTTAAGTTGCATGAAATTTTCCAACCAGCCATGCAGCAGCTATAGCAGGGACTGTGGTTCACTTGTTTTTTCTTGTGAATCCCTTGAGTGTGAGAACGCAGTTTGAATACCATCATGGGAATGGCGGACTGCGTCGCTAACAATGAAAGCTAGCTTATCCAAAAGTAATTAAGGAATATGAAAACCCTGAATGAACATTGCAGAGAAAAGGCAGACTATAAATAGTGTCAAAAATTGGGTTTGATATCATGAATATCTTAAGGGATGTAACCCATTGTAGACAGTCCCAGAACGGCGATCTAAAAAGACTCGAGGTTTTAATGATTCCTAACCTCCATTTATTCCCATGCTATGACAAACTGCATTTCCAGGACTCTGTGTGTCGGTTGTAAATGTCCAAACAAAAGGGCTTCGGTCCGGAGTCACATGCTTCTTCAGCAGTGGTGATCTCAGCTGTCTGGCCTTCCGCCCTTCTTGCAAATGTAGTCCACCAACAGAAAAGGGAGAGAGAGTGGGGTGACTTTTCAACAGAGTACCCCACACAGAAGAGAGCACATAAGGACAGCCCCTCACCAACCCACCCACTCACTCACACAGACAAACATACTTTAAGCCTGTGGCTCAGGATGGCACCTCATTAGAGTTGGCAGTTGAGGTGGAAGTTTTGGAGTTGGAAGTGACACACACAGACACACCACTCCACTTCTGTTTCCCAATAGGCCGGGCAGGAAGTAATACTTGGAATGAAACGGACTGTTTCTGTCCTGGTCCCGCTGCTCTGGGAAACTCACCTCCCAGGCGACCAGCGTTGCCACGGCACTAATCCTGACGGACAAAAGATGGGAGTGCCACAGAGCACGATGCTGCCAGACATTCTTATTGGTTGGCACCATTTCACGCGATGCTGTGATTGGCCAGTGTCATGTTGATATACAAATTAGAGCAGTCAGAGGTCATATCCATCGATCTTGGTGGTGACATGAAGGAAAACTGACCCCAAAACCTCAGAGCGCTAAATGGGTTTAATTCCTGTTTAATACGCACACATACATGCACACACACACAAACACAGAGGCTCTTTCTTAAGTTCAGTGGCCTGGGAGTGCAGAATTAAGTGAATACTGAGAGAGAAGGAGTGAAGTGACTAAATAATAGTGTCTGTGGTATACAAAAGCACAGACAACAACAATACTAAGAATGCCTTGAGGGCACTGAGTTCAGTGGGCTGCACACCTA
The DNA here is from genome assembly GCA_037577475.1 of Chaunax sp. Z400. NCBI lineage: Eukaryota > Metazoa > Chordata > Actinopteri > Lophiiformes > Chaunacidae > Chaunax > Chaunax sp. Z400. The sequence goes on from CM075202.1 coordinate 12,582,758, forward strand.
AACACAGTTGCAAAGGTTCTGGATCAACACAGGATAAATATTTTGATTCGGAATAGGGCGTGTGGTGTAACTAGCATTATCTTATCAGCTAAATCGCTACTGACGTAAGGTTCCAGCAAACAACTCTAAATAATCATTATCAGCAGTGGGGTTTTTTTCCCTTTATTATCCATGAACAGCGCCTCTTCATCTTAAAAATGAGCAAGCTGTTTGTTTAATCTGTACAAAAATCAAAGAGTAAAAATTCCTCCATCCTGATTGGATCTGAATGAGAACACAAGGTAGCGACATGCTAAAGCATACCCTGCTTTATTGTCTCTTTTACTCCAAATGGGACCAAAACTCTCCGAATAAAAATCATGCTTTACTGTAGAGGACTTGAAACAAGGGACTGAGAGTATGAAGTCACTTGGAAAGTGTTTACTGAGGTAATAAATCAAGTAAGAAGCAGTGTTATTTTCTCATAGGCTTACATACAATCGGACTTGATTTTGAAACCAGTGGAAACGCCCCTGCTGATCATTATAATGACTGCTAGTTTGAGGCTCGTCCGCTGTGGCTTTCGTGTTCAGACCGCAAAACTCTGTCCATGTTTTTACAGTCAATGGTTGTAACAAACTAATCAAAACCAAGCTAAGCTATGTTAATGTAACCATGTCCTGCTGGTAGCTTTAGATTCAGTGTGCATAAATAAGAGTGGCACTTCTCACCTAACTCTCAACAGGCCAACTAATAATATTGCTTTAAACCCCTTATTCAATAGAGGCCTGTAATTTTACAATCCTCAGGTCTGTAAATGTTCTAAGAGTTTCCGAGACATTTCCTGAAAAGAACTATGTAATTTGGCACTAATTATAGGGAGCTAAAGATCACGTGTTTGAATTGTTTCCTATTCGTCCAAATGAAAATGCTAGGGTAACGTTTTTTGTGCAGCAGCCAGCTGAACATGCAAAAATATGAAAGTGGTGCACAGACAAGTATGCAAGGCGACATATTTTCCAGTAGCTAACGTCTGCTTGGATTTATCTTCCAAGGACTTCCGAGGCATATCTTCCCATAATATGACCCAAAAATACTTGTTTCCCAGGAAAAAAAGTCAAGAGGTAGGTTTACCATACAAATTTGAGGGATACGTATTAAAATGTTTGTAGCTATGCTGTGTTAATGCAAAAAAACAAAACAAAAAAAAATACACCATTATCTGATTTCTATAACTTATAAAATAAAATATAAAATATCTCATACTTTCAAATATTGATATCAGTATTCGCATCAGCTGTAGGTGATCTCTAAATTCTAACAAAATAACCCTGATGATGTCACCAGAAAGCCAGTTTCACAAACTAGGGTTCATGGCATTTGATAGATTTGAGCCTTTTCCAGACAGTGAGAGTCGAACAGTAGATGCTATGGAGTTACATTATGGGATCCAGCTCTTACGGATCCATGTGAGGGACTAAAGGTCAGGACAGCTCAGCCTCCTTTTTTATTTGTATTATTTTAACTGGGGAATCTCTCTAAGTGTCTGAGTTAGAATTGGGTATTGATGTATGTCTGTGAGAACATCTAAGTCAGCTGTATGAACATGCAGATCCCACAATCCACTGCCAGTTTGCATGCAATTGGATCAAACTTCAGATCAGACTTTCACACACGAATTACTGGAAGCTCAGGACCACGTGGGCCAAAACTTAGCCAGTGACTTTACTGTATGTTTGTTTTTAACATCTGGTCAAAGTTTGGTGTGCGGTTCTGGAGAGCTGTAGTACTGGCTGCTAAAAAGAGCTGCTTCCCAGGCCCCTGCAGCCTTAACCTTCATGTTACTCCTGCTTCATTGAGCACGCAACATAGTCCTCTAAAGCAGCAAGTGCATAAAGCACATTTCATACATACAACCCACAGACAGGTGTCTAAAATCAAAATCTCATCTCTTTCCCAGCTCAACCCTGACGCCACATGAGAATTTCTGCTAGTTATTATTAACCCCGCATCCTGACCCTGCACAGCTTTCTCATGTGACTTTGTGGAGGTATGTCTGTTCAAGTCTGTCTCCAAGTCTCTTTGTGTGGGAGTCATGCAGAATATGTTTGTGTGATTAATAGATCTACTTCAACTACCAGTTAAATTTGAGGTTTAATTATCACCATTACTAAGAACAGTGTCGTTATTGCCTAATCTCTCGCTCGCACACACAAAATAAAGAAGAATCCGTGAGACAGTGTAAACAAGTAAGAGATTGTTTTATAATGCTCAATCATTGTCTAATATTAGGGCTTCAAAAGTCAATAAACTTTCACTACTCAGACCTTCAAAATTTATATTCTCATGAGAGAAGTTCAAATGTTTTTTAAAGTCCCTTTAAAGGCTGTCTTAAAACCTTGTGGACATTGACTAAATATGCATTTACTGTCAGCTGCTGAAGTATTAATACATAAAGTTCCTTTACTACATTGTGACTTTTGTGTATGTAGATATTGTGTTTGTGTGTAAGGCCTGTAAGTGAAAATGTGTACGGCTATAAGGCAAAAAAGAAATGTATGTATTTTTCATGTTTTGCACTTTGACAACTATTGTGAGGTTCAATGAGGGCACACTGACATTGGTCCAATAATCCAAACACCTTTTTCTGTCACCACAGTTAGATAAATTGCTGGCTGAGCAGTTCATTACCCATATTTAACTACTGTGGTAATCACAACAGAATGCTGAGAAAGCCCCCAAATGACAAAAGAGGCCTTTCTCAGCTGAGGCAGGTACCGTGGAGAGAAAGAGGAAAAGGTCAAGAGAAAGGGAACGGAGAGACACAATGGTGAAAGATCAGGAGAGGCGGTGGAGCTACTGGAATTGTCGACTGGTAAACGGGCTCATACCAATGTCAGAATAAGTTAGAAAAACTCAACGTAACACTTTGCCTTAGTGTTTTGTCACTGTTGTACTAGAGGTCCAGCTTCCTTATCTGCAGCTCAACAGTGCCCCCAAATGACAAAACACACTCATAGCTGCGAAGTTTGACCCAGATGTTTTAAAATTGCATGAGTGATTATGCAAGTATTTAAAATTATATGACCATTATGCAAATGTGAGGCAGACCTCTTATGAACAATCTGCATTCATTTTATCTTAAGCTTCAACATTCATAAAGAAACAAATCTGCCTTTAGGGGTTTATTTTCTCGTTAAAATGCACATTTAAAAAAAAAAAAAAAGGCACATTAAATGCACAAAAACGTTAACATGTTTGTAAAAATGAGATCTCCAACCTCAAAACCTTACAAAAGTAAAAAAACAAACAACAAAAAAACATTAAGCTCTTGTTAGTAAACATTACAAGACCGTTCCTGATATAAACATTGCACTTTTACCATTAGGGCAGGAGTTATTCCAATGGCAGGATTTGTACTCTTCAATCAAACAGGCACAGTGTAGAAGTCTAAACTGGACAAAAACAATAGGCTGTCCTTGTAAGACCCCTTTGGCATCAGTAATGCTGACTTGATTATGCTTCTTTCTTTTTTTTCTGGTAATACAGGCACGAAACAAATTCCAGCATTTTTGCGTGGCTTGTTCAAAAAGGCAGGTTTTGGATAAACATTCCTTGGTTTATTGGTCCGTGTCAGAGAGGCCATAATAAAATGTAACTGTGCTTTATATGATTCACAATGAAAGACTAAACACACTCATGTGCTAAGCTGAGCTCAAATATCAAATTCAATACACACCCCCTCACTGGTCCTTATACATTTCCAAAAAGAGGACTAGTGTTGGTTTTTGGTGCACTTTTGCTTCTTGTACTATCAGGACATTTTCCTTCACTGCTGTGTCTAACGGAAGTAGGACGGTGGTGAGTTCAAGCTCTGACTTCAATGCTGTCATCACTGTGAAGGAAGCTGATTTACGATCAAGAGTCTTAGTCATCCTGTCCCCAAAGCTTTAACTCAGAGTTAAAACACGCCGACTCAGCAGTCAGATATGCTTGCTTCGTCTGGGCTGTAGGCCGGACTGTCCCCTGTAGTGCCGTAAGACAGCGGAACCTCAGACTCCTCTGGGGCTCTGGCAGGTGATTTGGGATTGAGCACTCTGGGAAGGTAGACCTGTAATCATATAACAACAAAAAAAAAGAAGAGATGAGTACTGAAAGCAAACAAAGGCTCTTGAGGGTGTTTCTCAATATTCTCTTTTTTTATCCTCTCTGACGTGTGTGATGCAATATCGTAATGGGAAAAGTATGACTTTGTTCCAAAAGACTGTTGAAGATTATGGAAAGGTCCTGAAAATCTGGCCTGGGAGAGCAACTTGCATTTGAAATCACCTAATCTGGTGTGTTGACACAGTGTGCTCATTCTCTCTTTAAAAGCTCTGATAGTTTACTTTGTTAATGAATACCAAAGCAGGAGGATGAGCAATAAATGAATAGAATTAACAGCAAAGTTCAAACTCGAGATCAGATACCAGATATATAATCTTTATTCATGCTGTTGAACCGTTACAGGAGTAGTGCAGTACCATGATATCTTCCTCCTTCCCCTGTGCTGCATCCTCATCCTCCTCTTTCACCTGCAGAAGAACACAAACAGCATGAGTTGAGCGTACGAGGTGATGAAGAAGTGAAGCCTTATGCACGCACAGCACTCACCTCATAGTTGTGTGGACTGAGGTACTTAAAATGCCCGAAGCAGGTGTAACCGATGCAGATGAACACAGTGATAAACAGGATGACCAGTGTGAACAGAGATGTGGGAGCCAAGAAACCTGGGGGGGAAAAAAATCACAGAGCTTAAAAACTAGCAAGCAATCAGCTAAATGTAATACGACTGTAAGGATGGAAAGTTTTTTCACCTGTTCTGAGGACAGAAAAAAAGTAAAGCCATATTAGGCAGATGATGGGCGCAGCCAGAGCTTGATTGACAGCTCCCAAGTGGACTTTGCGGTCTATGCGAGCAGGCAGGTAGGCAAAGTACATATTGTGTTTGTCCACCAGGTGCTTAAGCATCATGTACAGGAGACCTGGAGACACACACATAAAAAAAAAATCCACAATGGAAGTATGTTGTACGTCTGTACAGAGGAGTGAGCGGGACACTTGAGGTCACTGGCAAAAGCTGACAGGATGATATAATCAAGACAAACAGATTTACTGATGGTATTTGGGTGTGCGTGTTAAGAGCATGCTTTGGGTGCAGTCCTCCTAATTACTCACCAAAAGGCACGATGATAGGACACGTGATGCTGTAAGCCATAATGACAGTGAACACACACAGGGACCAGCCGTACATGGCTCCATATTCAAACTCATAGGCCTGGTTCTACAAACAGAGGACGGAAAATGGAGCTGGCATGAAAACGGTGAGAGAAGGTGGAGAATAGAGAGAAATACAAATGAGATATTCTCTCCTTCGTCTTTAACTTTTCATTGACTTTAGATGGGAAAAAAACAACAACAACATAATATTGATATGTTTCTACTACATATCGTCCATCTGATTACAGACATATTTCCACTTGCTTACAGATCCTACATAGTTTGGAACAAAGACTCCTGACCAAAGAGTTTTCCTGCATGTCTTCATGGAAAGAGCACAATCTAAAAGTGGTAGCCATTTATAAAAGCAATGAAGTTGACAAAAAGAATATCTGCAACAACAAACACAAAATTCACAATGTTCCAATACAGATATTATTACTAAAACATTAGTAAATAAGAATTGTAACTGAGCAAAACTCCTGACCAGTGAAGAAGCCACAGGTGGTTCTTCAATGTTCTCTTTCAGGCCATGAAAGATGCTAAATATAGTCGTGACTTTTAGGCGTAGCATTCCTTTTACAGACAATGTCATTACAAACCTGTTTGACATATTTCCTCTCAGCAGCTGAGCGAGCCAGCGCCATGCGAATGGTGTAAAGCAGTAAGCCAGGCAACCGCAGCAGCTCCATCCCCGAGCCCACCAGGGCCGCGGCGATCACATAGTTGACAAAAAACGCTCCCTGGTTAGGTAAGAACACACACCTGGTGTACGGAAAGCAAAAAGAGGACAACATAATCAAAACATTGAGGAAAAGACATTCATGAAAAGGAGAAATATTTAAAAAAAAAATGGAATGCTGTCCACTGTTTAAAAAACCTCTGGAGCCCATGTGACAACATTTCATTAGTTTGTGGTTCTCACACTCCTTCTCTGAAGGAAACCTGTTCTACACAAAATTACCACAAAACTTTAAAGTACAATATGAAAGTATTTAGATTACAAAACACCAGTTTTGGAGCTGCAACGATAAGCTAAGGAATGTTTCGTAAAACCTGTTACGGCTCAGCCGTGACCTCAGACTCCTCAGTGCTTCCTTCCCCCTGTCTCTACGCTGCTCTGATGACATGTGTGGCTGTGGGCGAGGACACACACACACACACACACACACACACACACACACAGAGACACACACAGACACACAGAGACACACACACACACACACACAGAGACACACACAGACACACAGAGACACACACACACACACACACACAGAGACACACACACACACACACACACACACACACACACAAACACACACACACAGAGACACACACAGACACACAGAGACACACACACAAACACACACACACACACACACAAACACACACACACACACACACACACACACAAACACACACACACAGAGACACACACAGACACACAGAGACACACACACAAACACACACACACACACACACAAACACACACACACACACACACACCAGAACAACCAGAACCAGAACAAGACCAAGCTCAAACCCACACAGCCATCGTTTCCCCCTGCTCTCATCCTCCAGCACCTCCTCCTTTTTTAAATTATTATCATTAAAACACATTAACTTCTGACTGTTGCCTCCGAGTCCGATTCTGGGTCCCACTTAAAAGATAATTCTAAATCATGACAGAACCCAGTAAAACTGGCTGAATGTTTTTTTTTTCCTCTTCATTTATACTTCAAGTGAGAGTTCTATTAAACAGTAGGAAAATCCTCAATTCAAATCGATTAGTTAATATCATTTTAATTTATAAAATCTTTTTAAATCGAGAAGTGAAAAAAGGGAACACTTACTCAAACCTCACTTTTGACCCTGAGAGAAAGTCTTTATCAAAGAGCCAGCGGAGAAACACGGCAAGGCTGATGTAGGAAAACAAACACAGAGTGCCAAGATTTGAGCAAAATTCACAATGAATCCACAAGATGCCTTTATTTAACTGGGAGGTATCACTTTCAGCAATCTCTCATTCACTTCTTTATGAGGTATTTTACCATATATAAATAGAAACGTGTCAACTACACGGCACATCTTAGGCCTCCATTTATTACTGTATCTGCCGTACACTGATCGCAAAAACTGAATTATTACTATAAATAATGATGCAGAGCAAATTGTTGCTTTTTCAAACTAGTGATGATGCAAATTACCTGGTGAGTCCCAGTGAGGGGAGGATTAGCACCATGAAGAGCAGGAAGAAATAGAGCTTACGCATCATGCTTAGCTGCTCTCTGGACCTGAGACACAGATGACACAGAATCAGAACATTTTCCTCTGCCACCATCAATGTGAGCGTGTTTAATACCTGGTCCAGTGTGCCTCTCCTAGTGTAGAATAGTAGACTATAGTGGGCAGTAGTGCAGAGAAGGCCCACAGTAGGAGAGTGGGGAGGAACTGATTGATGACGGGGCTCTACAGAATAAACCAAAACAAACTGTAGAGTCCAGACTTTGAAAGCAGGATTGTGACAAGTATGAGTGTCTGTGTGTCTGAAGTCTCACATTGAGATAGTAGAGGGGCTTAGTCACGTTGAACTGGTCCAAGGTGCTGATAATGATGGTGGGGGTCGTGAGGAAAGTGAGCAGGAAGAAAAGGAAGAAGTTGATCATCACATAGCGCATGTACCAGCGAAAGCCCCGCACGGACAGATTTTCCCTGCAGGAGGGTTGAAATAGGACAAACAGAAACAACAGGACAGTTACCATTAAAGAGGTGACGCAAAGTAGAGAGGAAAATCAGAGCGGGGTGCACTCTCATTCCTCCCACACAGATTTCAATTCATCACCGGTGAACTGAATCAAAACGTTTTTGCAGGAAGGGGTTTCCTGAGTTGATCCTGGGTGTTGATATCAGGGCTGGAAAAAAATCCTATGAAAATCTGGTGATCAATGCATTGAATAGTGTTCTACTGATATACAGTGCAAAAAATGTAAAGATATAAAAATCAAAAACTCATTTTGTGTAATTACAACTTCATTGGAATCATTCCTTTGGCCATCAGCTTTTTGTGAAACAATGATAACGTGATTCAAATAATCATAATATATTAAATTCCACTTATATTGAATCAGTCATACGGCTATCGACACTAATACCACGTGATTCCATTAAAAGTGAGTTCATTATAATATTAAATTATTGTCTTAGCCCTCTTGGCACCAGTATTATAAATCCCGTGTCACATGATCTGTATGGAGCGCAACGAAGGGCTGATGTGTCACAGCTTACCAATACAAATCTTTGGGATGGGGCGCAAAACTGACCGTCCACTTGTTCACTTTCAGAGCTCCACTGTATGATGAGAGTTGGGGCAGCCTCCCACGACACAAGTTTGTGTCGCCACACTCAAGCGCATTGAAGTCTTTCAGAATGCTGGAGTGAGTAAATGAGAGCTGTTAAGAGATGCACATCAACCATCTTTCAGCTATGCCGGCTGCACAAAGGCCTGCTCACAGTAGAAAGTCATGTGATGACAATAAAATCCTGAAATCACTGTACTGATCAGGCTAGAGTCTAAAAAAAATAAGAGAGAAATGAGCAGAGTCAGCTGACATAACTCTGCTTCTATGCTGCCAGATGCCTGAAAATAAAGACGGCGGTACTGAGAGAAAGACTTTTTAAAATTGTACTCACAATTTGGCCATAGCCTCTGTTTGTAGGGTGACGAAAGCAATCCCTATGGGCCCCTGTGGCACGAGCTCTACCTGCTTCCTCACCTCTTCTAGCAGGTCTTTCTCCTTAGCCCTGTAGTACTCTGTGGCATCAACCTGAACACAAAGACTGAATGCTTTCATAAAGCTGAAACAACTATTTTCACGATTTGGAGCTTCGTAGTCATAACAAGCCTATGTGTAGTGCTCGAATTGACTTTTCTTCACCGAAATAAAAAAGCCAACAATTACACATCAAGACACGTCTTATCATCCGGTCCATCTCACCCTCTCAGAGGTGTTGCAGCAGCACAGGTGGCCACAAATACGCGGGTCAATCAGCTGACATTTCCCCGTCTTCTCTGTGGCGCGCTCATAGTAGAGCAGGTTTTTTCCAGCACGTACCCTGGGGTTTAAGGAAGCAAACAAACAGGTTAAAGATCCCTAAAAAATTTTTAAAAACTGGAATATGCTTCAAAGCCCGGTTCTTGAGACAATTTTCTCTGCAAACATGTTTACAGCGTCTGACTGGAACCATTTAAATGCTGAGGAGACTGAATCATACAAATTTTGGTGAACGCGAAAATAAAAAATAATGAGCTGTAAGAGGCTAAAACACTTAGTGGAGCTGCCGAATTAGGTTACAAGTGAGGTTAAATTTTACCAGTAGCACACACCAGAAAGCAATTATGAACAAATAAATGCGCACAAGTGATGATTCTACAGGCCGTGACTTCGCGCAAATGCTGACATCTACCAAATGGGACAGAGGGGAATGATCACATGATTTGCATTTACAGTCACCTCAGACTTCTTACCTTTCCTTATCAAGGTACATGAGCTTTGCCACGTTATAGGCCAGGGTTACAGCACACACTTGACAGGAAGGGTACGCCTCTCTGTAAAAAAAAACAACAACAACCCAGCACCGACACTGATGAATGGAGAAGTCGGCCACTATTTACAGAAACACGCATGTGTGCTACATCAAAAATTTTTACACTTCGGCCCACTCACGTGAAATGAGTCTTTATCGCTTCCTCTGTTGCTGTTTTGGGGACTGAACACACAAACAAAGTGTTTCTGGTCTACAAAAAGAACGACAGGTCAGTCAGGTACCAGCACAAGTGAGCATCTATTTGATGTCAAATTAAACACTGTGATCTGGTTGTTTGGCTTCTTATGGACAAGTAATATACATTAATACAAGTAATGAGCACATAGTTTAGCTTAATTGGGGATGCTCATAATGTTGTAACAGACACTCACTCTCTCTCTGCCCATGTCTTTGATTTGTGACGTGTGACGTCGCAGCAGAAAAACTGTCAGGATCAGGTAGAGAACGGCAAAGATTGTATGCAGCCACAACAGGTTGTTCCTAAAATGATATAAGACACCGAGATGCATTTTGTTATGACTTAAACACTAAACTGTTTTGAAAAACAGACTTTTGGTTACGGATCGTATGCAGTAGTTACCCCTCTTGAAGATTACCAATAGTCGTCCTTCCAAATTCATTATCTGAAAGAATAAACAGGGTGAGTGCAGGATATTAGGTTTTTGCCGATATCTGATAAGTACTAACTCATTCTGGCCAGTTGTGATTCCAATATTGATATGTGCTGCTTATTGGCGCCGGCCAATATTTGCCAATATTCAATTTCAAAGTCTTTACCAGTCGATATCAATGTCGTGCTGATATTATTGTGTGTCTATAATAAACACCATTTAAAAAAACATGCACTAAGTCGAAATGTAAAAAAGAAGACACAAGAATATGAAGAGGAAAAATTCACTAAAAATGTGTTTTAATGACTAAAGTCACTGATTATGAAGTAGACAGTGCAGCTGCTGAGTTCTGACTGCTTGATTCGCATTTGAAACCACGATGACACACATGCTACATAAGCACCTGACCCATCATCGGAACATAAAGTCGTTGAAAGGATATATAAGCTAACTCTGACTTTAATCATTCACAGATTCACATGGTGCAATGCCAGACTGTAATCACATTAGTGTGCAATAGTGCAAGACTCACCCAGCAGGTATCCAGACAGGTTGACAGGGAGTATGATTCCAAGAGAGGTGATGTTTATGACCACCAGCAGGATGATCAGATGACGCTGGAAGGACAGGTAGTGAACAGCATCCATGCCACATCTGGCTTTTATTTTTTCCCCACTGAAACACCCACACAAGAACACAAACGCACGCATGAAAACAAACCAACGACTGGTCAGTGTAAAATGATTTGTTGAAGCCATGAGCGGTAAAACAGGGAGCAAACTACAGAGGCACTCACTCCATTCTGAGAATGTAAGGCAGCCAAGAGCAGCAACCCTAAACAGGAGGAGACATATTTTGAATACAATAATATACACTGATGATTATAGTAATAAGGATTATGTGGTACACTCTTTAATTAAGTCTAGTGTCTGCAAAGCATCTTTAGACTAAAACCACATTAATAGAATGGCATGTATAGAGTCAACAAAACAAAACTGATCTTACAACCTTGGTAACTGTGGTTTGAAATGATTTCTAAAATGTATTTCACTGGTATGTTCAAGTAGAGTATGTTCACAGTGGCTTATGGGTAAGCACTGTTGCCTCACAGCAAGAAGGTCCTGGGTTCCGTGTGGAGCTTGCATGGGTTCTCTCCGGGTTCTCCGGCTTCCTCCCACCACCAAAAAACATACAATATGGGAGAAATGGTGACTCTGAATTGAATCTAAGGCGTGAATGTGAGTGTGAATGGTTGTTTGTCTTTCTATGTGGCCCTGTGAGGAACTGGCGACTTGTCAAGGGTGTACCCCGCCTCCCGCCCGAAATCAGCTGGGATAGGCTCCAGTCCACCCCACCCCCCCCCCCCGTGACCCTACACAGGATAACCGTTACAGAAAATGAATGAATGCATGTTCAAGTAGCTGTGCTAATGAAGCCAGTTTGTCATGGGAAGATGTACTGTATAGAAAGAAACTACTCATCACAGTTATTAGAGCAGTTGGTCGTGCTATTCCTTCATGCTTTTTCAAACTGACGACAAAGATGTCCTTTCACATACCAATTCGTACTCGGGGTCATCCACACTGGATGTCATGCGCCCATAGCGACGGTGTGTTGACTCAGAGAACCTAATACACGAAGTTCAGAGTCAACGACCAAATATAACAGGCAAAAAATCATCAATGTTTCCACAACTGAAAAACGTTCATTCATAATGTGCCGCTGATTGTGGTAACTGAACTCAAAGTGCGTGAGATCGTGAACTGACCCATTTTTGTCTGCAACTAATGCCAGACGTCCATAGTCCCAGAACTTCCTCCGGATAGTAGAGAAGAGAATCAGCAACACCTGCAGGTGGCAATGGAAAGAGAATCAATTAGCTTTCACCTCATGACATGAAGTAAAACATACTCTATATCGGTGCCCTGACATGAATGAAGCAACACTTAATTCAGAAACAGACAACTTCCCCCTTCTAGGGTTTCCAAGTCTTATTACTGTTTGCATCGTTGTTGCAAAGACAACCAAATCACTTTCAATTTTCCTCCGAGTAGCAACTGCCAACAAGACAGGACAAAAGTGTGAGTTTATTCATTCAGGTAGTCAATAGTAGAGACATGAAAACAGGTAGAAATGGTGCCAGGTCGCCAGCCTGACTGTTCACCAAGTCAGCCTCCAATTTACTGGGAGATTTGATGCCCAGCGGAAGACAAAGTAGTATAGTTGAAGCAAAGTTTATAAAGAATCAATCTGGTGTCATTGCTACACAGCCAATGTGCACTCAACATTTACTTTGTGATGATGAATTAAAGCAAAAAACATCTTGCCTATTGCCAGTTGTTGCATAATGGGAAAAACGTTCTTGTGCAATTTTTAGTGTCACAAAGAAAATATAAATCATTTTGGAACTGACAGTATCTTGCCTACGAGGACAGCACAGACAACTGGGGTGTAAAGATGTCAGAACGGCAGACGCATACCAGAAAAACACAGAAGTGGAGCAGCAGCACAATTGGCACTCCTCCAAACTTGTCACCCTTATGCTGATCGAGTGCTGTGTTGTTGAAGCAGGTGAGGTTGTCCAGGAAGCCAGAGGGCCAGCTACCGCTTCTGGCCAGCACCGGCCACTGCTCCCACCTCTCTGAGGACATCACTGAAGTGGAACCAGAAGTCTGTCTAAAGAGATTGGTCACAGAACATCTTAGGGAATGTCGTCCCAGAGCCAGAAGAAAAATAGCAGCGCTGCACTTCGGTTATCTTCATCTTAAACTAATCTGTCAATTAATTATTTAGTTAATAAGAACGTTTGAAAATACTGACAGATGTAGTTCACGGCTTCCCAGAGCACAAGGTTGACGTAATCGTATTGCTTGTTTTACCAAACCAAGTTCACAAATTCCCTCCCCAAAAAATCCTTTTAAAATCATATAAGATAAAGAAAAAGTTCAAATCCTTACATTCGAAAAACAAAAAAAATTCGACATTTCTGCGTGAATAATGACTCAATTAATCAATGATCAAAATTCTAGTTGGAACATTTTCAAAATTAAAAAGAAAAATACAATACCGACAACATAGACCTGTTTTAAATTGTGTGCCATAATGAAGAGGAGAGTAAACACACAAGGATAGTATCTGCTCGGGAAAAACATGAAGGCTACATCAAGAGGACTCAGTCCATGTACAGCATGGACATAGAAGCTTCAGCCACGGGGTGTTGTGTTTTGTTGGAATTACAACCTACAACACTCCAGACCTTAACAGCACAGAGAAGTAATAGTACAACTATCAATTAGAGTCATTATCATTTTATGTATCAATTATTCATTAATCGATTAAGTCTGTAAAATGTTAGAGAATAATGTAAAGTACCTGTTCCAGTGTCCCAGAGCTCAGGATGTCGTCTTCAACTGTTAAATATATTGACAAAGAAGATTAAATCTGAGGATGTGATTAGTATATATTAGTATATCAAACCAGCCAGGACAAACTGTCAAAACTAGCTTTTGGGGGTTATATTCTTTTATATTATTATGATCATTCTTATTATTTTTAAACTATTATTGGGGGCTAGGGGGCTCAGATTTGGACCTCAACAAGGGAGGGTTGATTTACTAGGCCTTTTGCAGTTTTAGTTGAATACCCCTCATCTATAACAACCCATAAATTGCACACCTATTTTGTATGTACAGTCAAGGGATTTGAAAATGCACCACTCATTTTTTTGGGGGGGCCAATTTTGTACATTTCTACAGTACGTAAGACACGTTTTGTGATCATTCTAAATTTACAAGGGTTGGTCGTGCTTGACTGCTTTTTGTGATGAGTCTTGAGTCTAATTTTTTCTAGAGAAGTGGCCATGATGCCTTTATCAAACTAAACCCAAATGAACACTCCCATGTTAAACTAACCCAGACCTATAAAAAGGCATAAAGATTTGGGAGGAAATGACATTTGCAAGAATGCAACGGCCGGGGCAACATGACCAGAATCGTGCTATTAGCATGCTGGAGGAGGGCAGTTCACCAGACGAGTCACCAGGGCAGTGAAAGCTCACCATTCCACAACAGTGCGTCTACATCAGCATTATGTAACCATGGGGGACAACAACAGATCGCCTGCAACCTGGTCAACCAATCAGGATTATCCCACAGTATGACAGCTGGAGGTTGTGCCAATCCATGAGGAGGACGATTATTGCTATAATCAATGTTAAAGGACACACACTTATTACTGATTGTGTAAAATATTGTACATTCCAGTTGTGTCACCTGAGAAATGTATGGTGTTGCATTAATTAAGATAATTATTCAAATGAACAAGAAGCACATTATGAGTCATTTTCATACAACAGAAACTATTCACACAAATATTTCAGATAAACACAGTTGTGCCTCGTTAAATCCCTTGAATCGTCGATGTAACTTGACTTACAGTAGAAGAGTAAAAACTATAATATTTATTTTTGAACTGCAGTGGAGCAGAAGAGCAACGTAACAAAAGATGAAAACGTGTATTTTCACCATTGCTTTTGGTTGAATAACAATTTTCCTGCGGTTTTTAAGTTTTTCCTAAAATTAAAAGGAGAATTAAGGGATTTGTCACATTGAACGATGATTTGGAAAAAGGATAAAACTCTCACAGACTGTGTGCTTCCAATTGAGGAGTCCATGTAAAATCCCAGACCCTCCCAATCATAAACAGAGCCCTCGCGCGCCATCCTCACATTAATGTGAGTCACGCGCACACATTTAAATAAATACATATCAAACTTGACTTGACAGTAAAAAAACCTCGGACAGTAAAAAATGATAATAAAAAAACAATGTAGCAGGCGTTTTACGTGCCCTACCTGCTCTATTTACTGCAGCCATTTCTCGACGAAGTACAAAGTGAGCCTTCTCCTGTCCTGACAGCTGTTTGCCGCAGTATTTGTTTTTGACAGTTTGACTCCAACAAGCGTCAGAGATATGAACTTAATTAGACCAACCAAGCTTTATATTAAACAAACGCTAATTGTGTTGTGTAAACCAGCCTAATTAGAGCAACAACTGGGCTACTCGAGTGCTACGCGACTTCAGAGAAAAGTTTTCAAGAGGTAAATCAAGAGTTTGCCAACATAACAACATATGACAACATAACTTCGCGCTAACCTAATTTACTTGCCTGTAAATAGTAAAAAATCGCGTTACCGGCTTATCTACGTAAGGTAAGTGGTACGTGGGCTGTACTACCTGTATTTTTTGTGTTTATTCCAGCCGAGGAGGGGTCTTCTTTCTACTGTAAAAACTCAAAATATGACCACATCCGTCACCTCTCTCTTCCCCTTTATGTTCCGCACATGCGCAGACGCTGCACATACAGACAACTTCCCACGTCACACCTCTGAGATCCTTTGCTCACCGCACCTGAGTAGTTTTAGTGCTTTTAACCTCATCAAACTGCGACAGATTTTAAAATCATATAACGTCCCGTAGGAAGCCCTTCTGTGCGTCTACTTGGAGCACAGTGTAGTTGCAGACCCTGAGTCACTTTTTCATTTTGTTCATCATTTCAAGAGAGGTTCTTTTTTTTTTTTATTTGGCAATATCATGACAAATTATGATAGACAAATTAAAATCAAAATACCCAGGCATGGACAACAATTTATAATGTTCCATCTGGATCTGGTGGAGAGGGGTAGAGACAGCACTGTTACCAATATATATCTGAGATAAAGCAGATTCAGATTCATTCAAATGGATTTCATGTATCTGTGAAAAGTAAGACGTGATAAGATGAAACTATGTGTTGTGATTTGTTGACAACATAATTGTGTTTGACTATTAAACTCAATGTCTTTTCATCTTCCCATGGACATCCAGACTTTCCTGATTATCCTGTTGTGTGTTGTCCTGAGGGTGGTACTTGACTTAGACGTGACACGTGCCAAGTAACAACTTCCTACTCAGATGGTACAAGATATACCCGAACGTCATGAGGTCACACGGATGATCTTTAAAGTATGGTAGATTCAGTGTTACTTGTAAGACAAATACATAGCAATATTACAGTATAGGTACAACTACTAAAGGCTTCAACAGCTGATTGTAGCTCGAAGACATCCTAATGTATAATACTACAAACCTGCTTGTCTGATGTGAGTCTCTGTGGTGGGTTTGTCAGGCAGATAACATACCTTGTTGCAGGTAGAATGTAGCGTTGTACTGGCCCGTAATGCAGGAAACAGAGGTGACACCAAACTCAACATTTTACTAGAGTGCAACTTGTTTTCTGGCAAACCAAAAGCTTGGAAATACAGCGCAGCAGTCATTCAAACAATTTGCTCAGCAATTTGAATCACTTTCTCCTGGCAGGGTCATTTTTCTTTCTCTTTTCCCAGAGCACATTTGAGTGATTCAACAAACGTTTTAGCCGATCAAAACAAACAGTGAGCAGAGCAACTACTGAGTGGCAGGCAGAGTTAACGCCTTCTCACGAGATGGCACCCCATCCCAACATGCAAAGCGGTTGCTGGGATGGGGTGCAGGTACATGTTGGTGCACCTTCACATTCTCTATACAATGAGGAGGGAGTAAACTTTGACAAACGTGTACAGCACAAAAGAAGAAGTTATGAAGTTCCTTAATTGCAACATTCTCCTTAAATACAGAAGACAAGACTTATTTAAAAAAAAATAACAGTAACTGCATACAAGTCATACTGCAGAATCCAAGTCTTCAAAAGTGCCAAGTGCTCAGATCTGGCACAATTCAATTCCCAAATTAAATTCAAAGCATGTTATTTATACCGTTTTTTAAAACTGAAATCTTCACTGTAGCCTCTCAGCTAATTACATTAGTGTGCGCTCCGTCTGAGGAATGCATGGGAGGGAGCTCTGCTCACACAGGGAGACTTGTGAAACACTGTAAATGTAACTTCAGATCCAATAACGTCAGCAGCAACTGTTGCTCATGACTCATCTCTCAGGGAGGAAGGATGTGGAGACCGGTAGTTGTCATTGAGCTTGTCTAGCAGTGCATTTCCTGCTTGTGCATCTATCATTTCAAGTCTAGGAAATAATACAGACATCGCAGGTTTATACTGTAATTACCTTATGAAAGAAAGTAAAAGTAAATGGAAAATTCTGACTGCCTATCTGTTACCTATATTTAGTGTTCCAGAGAGTGTCCTTACTTCTTGCCTCAACATGTCATTAGGTGAAAGCTGACTTTTGTGCTCCTTGTTGGGTGAGAGAAGAAGAAAATTATAGATAATGTTGTGTAAGACAATGAGATAAAGGTCAAACATCAAAAGCTGGTGTTACTGTTGCACTGCAGCTGATAATTGTAGATTTCTGGAACCTTTGGAAAAAATAAATGAAGTCTCATTGTTGATAATACAGTGTGCACCAAACACACCCTAATCCCTCTCCAGCTGCTTTCTTTCAGTGATCACAAAACCAGAGCCGAGCAGTGTGTCTTCCCTTCGCTTCGTCAAAGAGGAGGTGGAGCTACAACAATCAGTGATTGGTCAGTGCTGTGCATTACTGAGATTTGAACAAAAATTAGCATAACATCAGACATAGCGGAAAGGATCTGAGTTGTTCCCACATATGAGACGTCACAGAGGAGGGGTTCTCGTGGTTTGTAGGATAGAGCGTTGCTAACCAATCTCATGGACATCTATCAGATGTGCCTGCAGCCAAATAAATGAATCCAATGCAATTAGTCATTCAATTTACTGTGAGATTCTGTGGTCGCTCCTAGCATGTCTCCCCCTCTCTCTGCCTCTCTCTCCCCCTTCCTCTTCCTTTGGTTTTCCATTATGGGATTTTCTGTTTATCTGTTGTGGTCTTGACTGCTCATTTCTGCTTCCCATGTCTTGCTGTGTGTGTTTGTCTGTGTTTTCTTGTCCCCATGTGAGTGTATACACACAGTGATGTCTGTGTTGTCAGTGTGTACACACCAACATCAATCTACCTGTGTGTGTGTGTGTGTGTGTGTGTGTGTGTGCGCGCGTGTGTGTGTGTGTGTGTGAGAGGGAGAGAGAGAGACCGTTCATGCCTCACTGTGGGACGCGTTGATTAGCGCTCACTGCAGCTCAGCTCCCAGCTGTCCTTGCGGCTGGCTGTTGATTGAAACCAATCAGGCTTGCAATGGCCCCATCGTGGTGACCCCTCACCCCTCCCACCCCCGGCCTAATCACCTGCTGATTGGCCCACGCAGGGCCCCCTCCCATTGGCACGGAAGGTTAATTTGACCGGTGGATGAAAGCTCCAGGAGGGAATAGGAACGTGCGTTGGGTGATATTGCATGGATATAGCCCACCTGTCAATCAGAGCCACTTACAGGGGAGAAGCGAGGGGAACACTGACAGCCAGGGAGGAAGGAAGAGGAAAAGGTTAGAAGGAAAGGAAATAAGGAGTGGTGATGTTGGTGTAAAAACCTTTTAGCAGCAACATATATTTGGAATCAGCTTTATTTTTTCATGTTAAAAAAAGTTCTCACTCAAGGTCCACTTACTAGCTTTTTCCAGAGCATTTTGTGCTCCTCCTCAGCAAAGAAGTTTGCTCAATTAACAGTGAATTCTCTGTATATGCATTGTAGGAGTATTCTGGAATAACAACTGTGCAAACACCATCTGCTGAGGGACACCAACATGGTTCAAAGCTTTGATTTAAAAAAAAGTATGTGGGCTGAATTTTCATGCTCAGGTCCTCTTTTGTTCACAAACTGTTGATTTGGTTGTATTCACTTTCTCTTACTTTACTGGTTTGTTTTACACAAATGACTGAATGTTCCAAACTTTGTGCTCGGGAACTGGTAAATGTTTATTTTCAAAAATAATTCGATTTCGATTTTTCAAATCCATTCGATTTGAAAAGGACACAAGCACAGCAAAACAAAGTAGAATTAAGTCCTAAGTCCGATAGTAAATTCCACTGAACTACCATCGATCACCAATTTTTTTTGAATCAGTATAGTGTATGTGCTTTAGGTTACTGTATAAATAATGCGGTGTAGAGCTTTATCCAGCAGGTGGCAGTGTTGTATTCAATTTAAGAAGTTGCAGCCTCTGAAATATACTGTATACTAATAACAATAACAGTCCACTGCTTTATGGTCTATATCTACTTTGCTTATAGGTTGTGGGTCTGTTAATATTTATTTCAGAATATATATACATATTTATATATATATATATATATAGTTTTTTTGTGGTAATTCATCAGCAGATGGAGTTTCTCCACAGCAGTTGTGATCAGCTATGATTTTGTTGAAGAACTCAAAGAAAGTTAGTAAGTGGACCTCGCCTGATTTAAGATTTCTTATTTATTTTTTTGCCAAACTTGTAAATAGAAGAATTTCTTTTTGTCCAATTGTGCATTTTGTAGTGTATTACATTGTGTGTGTAATCAATCAAACACACTTCCTATACTTCTAAACAACTTTCCCCCACACTGGTCTAACTCTCAGTTGCAGTCCATAGATTTCCCCTTATCCCTGTATGTGTGTATGTGTGTACGTACGTGTGCGGTGTGTGTATGTGTGTGTGTGTGTGTGTGTGTATACGTGTGTGTGTGTGTGTGTGTGTGTGTGTGTGTGTGTGTGTGTGTGTGTGTGTGTGTGTGTGTGTGTGTGTGTGCACATGCATGGGCAGCTTTTGGCAGGTTCTTCTCCCTCCCCGTCTCTGGTGGGCAGAATAATGTTGCCAGATTACCATATCATTTCCATATCATTTCCATGTCATTATCACACTTCTGCCTGTGACAGGAGTCTGTGTGTGCGGGCGTGCACCCATGTGTGCACGTCACTGAACTTTGCATCAGATCTTCAACTGTTTCTCTATGTGTCGCTCACACACACACACACACACACACACACAGACACACACACACACACAAAATCCCCCAAAGGAATACACACCTCTCTCCCTCTGTTTTTCACTGTCATAGAGTCTATCTCTCTATCTCTGTTCCACACTCTTGTAAGCACATCATAATTCTCAATAATCTGCCATTCATGATCCTTGTTTGTTTGTTGCTTATTTGTTTGTGTTAATCTAAATGCCAATTGAAATTAACAACAGCTAAAGCTTATTTTAGGGACAGAGGTGAACTTTTTTTTTGTTGACCTTTATGAACAAGACTTTATCATTATCATCTTTGCTGGTTTAATAACTTGACTAAACTAAATTCCTCTCTAACTCTCACTGGAACCGAAACAGTCATTTAATCTATACGTTGATGCACAGAAATTTTGTCAGCAATTATATTAGCAATCAATTCTCCCCTACAAGTTAGCTAATTGTAGTATCTGCAATCTTTTTTTTGGCCATAATCTAAAGTGATGTATCTTATCTTGGATCTAGGTGATCGCTGTTTTACTACTTTTTCTGGACATGTTGTAATTTTAGATGCTTACACTTGGTGAAAGAAAAACACAAAAGCTTCTTTTTTTTCTCAGAGTTTGGTATTTTTACAGCACATACTGCTCTTTGGCTTTGTAGGGTAGCATTAATCATTACATTTTTTTAATACAAAAATAGGGAAAAAGAAATCAAATTCATTCTGGGTTCTCCAAATACGAATAGTTGCTGATTTTCCTTGCTCTCGGTGATTGTAAATTAAATTAAATAAGTCTTTTTTTGTCAACTTGGATTAAGTAAAAATTGAAAAAAAAATAATGAAAGAAATTGTTAGTTTGGAGTCCTTACTGGTGTGGCAAAATGGAAAGAACTGCACCACAATTTGGATAAAGACTGCATAAAATACGAAGATGAGATTCCACTTATTGACATGATTTTTGGTCAATGCAAACAAATGTGTTATACATTTAAAAATGTACTTTTTAATAACAATGTCCTGATAATCTGTTAGATCTCCAGACTGTTGATACATGTAAAAAGTTGAACCAAAAACCATGCATCCTCTTTCCCTAAAATACTGCTCCGGGTGTAATGGGCCCCTGAACTCTCTGCTGCTAACATATTTTGGATAAGTGAAAACCTAACCTATTTTGTTCACAGTCAGAAATGCTGTACCATGAATAACAGAATGCCCTCCCCCAGCAATGCAGTCGGCCAGCCATTCCGGCTCTAATTCTCATCCCACAATGTCAGCCATTTTGGGGTCTGCAGCTGCCAGAAAGAGCCCATTTAGTTGGGGGAGCATGTTTGGGGTCGTGCCCTTGTTTACATGGGGAGCCAGAGCTGATGGTTTTAAAATGGCGTCCAGATGGTGACAGAGACGAGCTTGCAGCGGAGGAGCTTCTCTGTCCCGCCCACTCCTGCTGTCCAGCTACTTTAGCTGAAGCTGGATCCCTCTATCTTCTCCCTCTGCCTCCCATCATCCAGCTACCACTCCTGTTTCCCCACTCCCTCCTCTGTCCAACACTGCTCAGAGCCATTACTGTGTGTTTCCTCTGTGGTTGTGACTCCAGACTTGCCTTTGTATTACACTCTTATCTCTGCCATCATTTCATCCCCTTTATTCTGTGCTCCCCCCCCCTGTTTCCCTGACTCACCCCTTTGCTCTCCCTCACTCAAACACAACACAGCCATAAACGCATTGACTCGTCTGCAGGTGATGCATGGCAGCAGTGTGTGTACATTGTCTATGTGATGGATTGGATTGGACTCAACAACCCGTTGTTAAATAACAGTGTCGCCGCCACCCCCAGCGTACAAGCTTAAATAACAGACAGCTGTATTAAGATGGAAAAGAGAGAAGAAAAAGAAGAGGTATAAAGTTTTATGAAGGGAGGAGATGAAGCAAAGGAGAGAGGTGACAGGTGTGCAGCTTTCTACCTCTGTGTATTTAACGTCTGCTTGATCACTCTGGAAAGGATAAACAAGAGGGAGAATAGTGGATAAAAGGAAGTGATAGAAAGTTTGGGAATGTGGTGGAAGGGATGGAAGTGGGAGAAGGGGGTCGAGATGAAAGATGCAAGGGGGAAGGGGAGGGGAGGGGAGGGAAGCTACCGTGCTTTGGAGGCGAGGGGGTAGAGGAACGAGAGGGCGGGCCACCGTGGATGCAGATGTTGTGATTGTGTTTGTGTCAGTGTGAAATATGATTAGTGCTCTCTGTCATTAGGGAGCTCATCACCCTCATGCCTGTGAAACGGCTAAGTGCAAACGTGTCAGGATGTCGTCAGCGCGACCTGCATGTGTGTGTTCGCAAGTCTGATCCTTGCACATTTCAATTTGTGAACAAGTTTGTCTGCATCCGTGCATGCAACGCAACGTCTACGTTCTCTTCCCCGCCGAGGTCGCTGCTAAGTGATTCCACAGGCTGTTGGCAGAGGTCCAGCCAGGCTCAGAGATGAGACGGGAGAGAGAGAGAGAGAGAGAGAGAGAGAGAGAGAGAGAGAGAGAGAGAGAAAAGAAGGGAAAGGAGAGAAAAAAGCAGGCAAACAGAAGAGAGAGGGAGAGAGAGAGGCAGTGGCTGTGTAATTAGTAACAGGTTTTTGCAGCCCTCTGCCTCAGTTTAATTAAAAACTGGAAGAGAAAAAGGGGAAACTAAGAAGGAGAGGGGAGCCTGCAAGAGCGAAAGAGAGTTGCATAGTTTTCTTTTTTGTTTTTTTTGTTTTTGCCAGGGGCAGGTGCAAGGCTGGCACCGGGAAAGATGCCCAATATCTCCAGGCGTCTCCCACTAGACTTAAGGAAGAATAGTTAAATGGATGAACTCCACCAGCGGATGAGTTTGGAAAGTACATTAAAAAGTGAATATTGTGTCTTTCTCTCATATTGAATGATACACATGACAGTTTTTATCTTGCGTTCATGATTATTATGAGTGATAATAAAGGTGATGATGATGGGAGTCTTTCCCCCCCCCCCTGCAGCTGTGTATCAGAGCGATGATGACTCAGCGATATTGATAGCAGTCGAGGTGCTGATGAAGAGTTCTCTCTGTCTTCACTAACCCAGGGCTATGGATCCATATTGCTGAGCGCGCTCTTTCTCTTATACCACAAACTCCTTCCTTTGTCTCTGTACTCCACCTCAATCGTATCGCCTACTTTAGTTGCTGTCATCCGTCTTGACTTGTCGAGGATCACTGCCCTGGTCTTCTGTTTCTCAATCTTGCCCTTTGCTTACCTGCTTTATCCCACTGTGTCCTCACTTTATCTTTCTCCCTCTGGTCCGCCTCACATAGAAGCTTCCACTATCGGGATTCTTCTTGTCTCACACTGTTTCTCACTTTCACACAATCTTCCCCTTAATGAAACACAGTGGCAGAATCTGCTGTAGTGTTGATTTCCCACCCACGCGTTGACGAGGGACCCCCTCTTTTTCATCCCCTGAAACTTGCACCAATTGATTTTTCGGCCACTTGGAGGCAGCACAACAAGCTGTAAACACAGGATTGACATATCATTTACCTTATAACCTCCATCAAGGGGTTTATGTTTTCACCAGCAGCTGGTTGTTTGTTTCTATCAGGATTACACTAACTGCTTGACAGATTTCCATGACATCTGTTGGGATGGTTGGGCATATGACAGGGAAGAATCCATTAAATTTTGGAGTGGATCCGGATAACGGGGTGGATCCAAGGAATGTGTTGTTGTTTTTTTTACTTTCTTTAACATATCAAGAATAAGTCTCTTTTTTTCACCATTTCTGTCAATTAGCAATAAACTACCAGACAGATTTTCATGAAACTTGAAAATGAAACTTCATGAAAACTCATTAAATTTTGGAGTGGATTCGGATAAAGGGATGGATTCAGGAATTTAGTCCACTTTTTTTTTTTTTTACATTGCAACTTTGGGCTTTTTTGACTGTTTTTGATAATTACACAAACTTCATTGCCATGAAACTATGCAGAAGGGTGGGGGAAGGAAAAAGCATCCAATTTTAGAGTGGAGCTGCACAAATGGAGGCAGCAGATCAGAAAAACGTCTCCATCTTTCAGTAGAGAAGGCAAGAACAAATTGCATAATTTGTCACTGAATTTTGAGGACTTGTTGCTTAAAATCTGCACCATTAACACTAACACCATATGCATGACTTGGTACCAGTAGAAACTATTGTTTTCTTATTTTCTGTGGACCTTTAAGTTATGTAGTTTATGGTAAGTAGACTGGAGTTGCTGTAGAAAATCAAACGCTTCGCTGCATCGTTCAACCCGCCTTGAGCTGCTGGCGATTGCTTGCTGTATGTTAGCTGCATTGCAGTGACACAACCTAGACACACAAAATATTGTACAGGTTTCCTCTGCTCATCCTCTCTGTCTTTACCTCCATTCCCCTCTCTTTCTCTCACTCTATATAAATACTGACACAACACGTTTCTCTCTGCTACCTTTTTTTTTTCTTTGCAGATGGTCTCCATGACGTGCTCTGCCTGTCTGTCTTTCCTCCTCTTTGCCTTTTCTCTTTCATCTTTTTGCTAAGTCTTCCCATCTTGACAAGTAAATGAGGGAGGGTGAGATGAACTGGCATTCAGTCAGGTAGGAAAATAAAGACAGGAGGAAATAGAGATGGGGGAGAGAAAGAGATGGGAATAGAGGGAGAGAAGAGGAGGAGGGGGGGTTGGAGAGTGAGGAGCAGCTGCCAAAGCCAGTCAGGTGGAGGAGAGTGAGGAGAAGGGTGATAAGGAGACAGCCAGAGAGTGGAAGCTAGCAGGCACCCAAAGGAAAGACACTGATACCCTTTCTCTCTCTCTCTTTCTCTCTCTCCACCCCTCCACCACCTCCTCTCTTCCTCCCTCCACTACCAGCCTCCTCCTCTCCTTTGTGCAGTGTCTCAACGGAGCTGTGTTTGAGTGGCAGGCCGTCACAGATCAGCTAGCAGCTAAAGCAGAGGGCTCTGTGTGTGTGTGTGTGTGTGTGTGTGTGTGTGTGTGTGTGTGTGTGTGTGTGTGTGTGTGTGTGTGTGTGTGTGTGTGTGTGTGTGTGTGTGTGTGTGTGTAGGTGTGTGTGTGTGTGTGTGTGTGTGTGCCAGCCCAGAGCGAACAGATGACGGGGGGAGTCTAAGTGGGTTTATCAGAGAGCCAACACACACACACACACACACACACTCGTATGGCGTAAAGATGAACACACAACTGTCGCACATAAACAGAAAATAAAGAAACAAAGAAGTGGGGAGGAAGACACACAAACGGTCAGATTTAGGTGTATGCTCATGTGTTTTCACCCACACATAAACATACACATAGACATACAGGGAGAGAAAGGGTATTAGACCCGACCAAAGCAAACCTGTGAGCGTGAAAGCGCCTTACTGCCTGCCTGCTAGCAAGAGATGTGACAGGATTCTTAAGCAGCCAGCTAGAGAGAGAGAGGGCTGCTAAATACACTCACACACACATACGCACACATACCCACACACCGCTCATATCTCAAGTTCAGATGAAGACTCGTGCCTCATTCCTCTTGTAGCTCAGCGCCTTGGACGCCCCAGCATGCTTGTCAGAGCAATGATTAGGTGTGTTTGTGCGCTTATGTCTGTGATTTCCCAGGGTTTCATATCATTAGTTTTGATCACATTTATAGACTTTTAAGATATTTTTTAAAGGAGGTGACTTTTTTTTTTTTTAATCAGATGATGTAGTGCAGTCGGAGGCGAGAGAGAGGATGAAGACAGGGACATTGAGCGTGAAGTGTGCGCCTTTAGCTCAGTACATGCAAGGACACCCTGACTGATGCAATTTGCTATAAATCATGCTGACCAAGAGAACTAAAAAAAAAAAAAAAGTTCTTCAAAGCTGCTTTTATTTTTGAAATAGATGACATGACTGTAGTGGTGCAGTGCTCAACTCAAAGCAAGAAGGTTCTGGGTTCGACCGCAGACCCGGAGCCTCTCTGCTCTGGCTCCTCCCACATTCAAAAAACATGCAATATAGACTCTAAATTGTCCGTAGGTGTGAAAAGGTGTGCGATTGGGTGTTTGTCTCTCTATGTGTTGGCCCTGTGATGAACTTGTCACCTGTCCAGGGCGTACCCTTCCTCTCGCTCAATGTCAGCTGGGTTAAGCTGCCCCCCCCCCAACCCTGCAAAGGATTGTTGAAAATGGATGGATGATCTTGTGTATATGAAAGTTGTCGCTCGTAATGGCAAACCCATTGAGAATTATTGCCTAGCTTTGTAGTTCCACTCAGCTCCAAGGAGCCTTTTAGCATATTTCAAGTCATTATCTTTGATTAACCATTTGATTCATTCTCACAACAACATCGTCTACAGATAGAGAGCAGCGTCTCACTTTTTTCACTGCTTGAGCAAACCAAGGCATCTTAAAGAGCAGAGAGACAAATCTAGCAACTGTACGGAGAACGCAGCGGAACATCTTGCAGATGAAAAGTGAGTAAGCAACTGCGAACATGTTCACTAACAACTTAGTGAACTGATGATACATCAGTGCTGTGTTTATGGTAAAACAATTATTTCAGATTTGAAGATAATAAGTAGCATTTCTGCATTGAAATGTCTAAAAACAACCCTACCTTTGTTGTATATGTTGATGAGCTGTGTACTTACATTATCCCAAATGTCTCCAACAATGCTCAAACCTTGATAAATCATTATTTTTTTTTAGATAACTATACATCATTTGGTCACTTGTCACGATAACTTCCTCACAGAGTGAGGAAGGTAGTCCGCGAACACGATTAAACACAAAATGAATGACACTTATCCTAAACATGACCTTGTCTGCACATTTCTGCCTGAGTCACGTCAGATAGATTTCCATCGGTTCAACAATGAAGACAACAACTCCCATGAGCCCATGCTACTGTATGTAGGTCTCTTTGTTTTGTCATTATGAAGAGACCCCTAGCAGCAGAATCTACATACTGTGCATAAACACACAAAAAAAAATAGACAAACCACCATCAATGAAAGCATCGTTGCTACTTTGACACATGCAAACATCCCATTTAGTAAAAATTCAGCAAAAACAAGTACAAGCAAACACAGAAAGTGCAAGTCACTGAAGTGAGATACAGCACACACATTTCTAATGGTACTGAAGAACATGCTGATAAATGTGCTAGTAAATGGAACAGCCAATATCTATCAATATCTAATGAGGAGGTGCATAGACAGCGCTATTAAGAGGCTATAGGGGGAGATTATCTTCCTGAAAATGACCACAGAAAAAGTCAGAAATGTAAAAATATATTTGATCTTTTACAAAGTTATGATTTTTTTGAGTGTCAGTCACTGACATTCAGAAAATGAGGTTTAGACAACAACTGAGAGACCAACGTTGCATTGTGTGCATTAGTGATGCATGGATCAGCTCTGAGTTCACCCAAATACACATTTGCACAAAATCATCCACCTGCCAGCCACCCAAAAAGACTACATTCTCTGATTTAAAAACCTGAAACTGCATGCTGCACCTCACCTGGTCCATTCAGGGTTTATTGGCTTTTAAAATGTGACCAACAGCGCAAACGTTGCAGGGGATTTCTTAATTATGTGCTGTCCTGCCTGATTCATTAGTGTTTTCTTTAACAAATGACTTCAATGATTAGACAGAGAGCTGTCAGTAACATATGCATGCAGAAATGTCACCACAGTAGTTGTAAACTTGACAAGGCAGAGGAGTATCAGAGGGATGACTGCTTCACTCCAAACAATTTCACTATATGAACCTGAACTGTGTGTGACCTCTTGGATGTGTAGAAGAAAACTGAACATTAATTAAAATTAGATCTCCTATTTGTGGAGCATTTCTGCTGTTGTCTCTCATGTAATTGTATTGCTTTTTTCCCCTGTATATGATCAAAATAACGATTTCCTTCTTTTGTTTTTATTAATTTGCATATATTGTGTTACGTTGCGGTGCATTGAAGTCTCTCAGTCATTGTAAAAATTCAACCCATAGCGTACAAAGCCACTAACAAGCCATTATATTTGTTTCCAAGTTGGTTTAATATGTTAATTAAAACGTGTGTGTGAACCTTCTCCCTCCGCAGAGTGCCTTCGTGTACTGTGTGATATCTCTTTGTGTAGCAATGGAACAGGCAGGCCTAATTACATCTTTAAGTGTGTAATTAGGAGCAAATGTAATTGGTGATTTGCACACACAACACACTCCTGGTTGGAAAACACAAATCATGTCTGACACGATGCCTAACATGGGTATTTACTGCAGCAAAGATGGGTGGTATGGGCTCTCACACGGATTCTGTATGCACATGTACATGATGCAGTGTGAAATGCAGCAAAGGCCTCCACCTTGAATCAAAACGAGAACGTTGTGGTTATCTCCTTAATGACCAGGACACCCCAATGTTATGTAATTATCAGTTATTATCGGTTAACTAATCATTCTTTTAATTATCAGAACATATAAATTCCCAAAGAGCCCAAGGTGACATTTTTAAAAAGCTTGTCTTTTCAACCAACAGTTCGAAACATATTCAATTCACGATGTTATAAAACAACCAAACAAAAACAAAAAAAAAGCAGCAAATTGGGGACAAGTGATCGTTTGGTGTTTGTGCTTGATAAATGACTTCCTGTGCGTTCAGGCTTTAAATCAGCAGCTTTGACAGGAGTGTGTTGTTTCAGGTACCAGTGAGATGATGTAATGTGACGCAGGAAGGCCTTATAAAACACCAAAAAAGGATTTTACAACCCTGGGATATTATGATGCAGCAGTTTTTTTTTTATCATCCTGTGACAAAAGGTAAACAGTTATTTAGCTCATGTTACAAAGTAATGTTGCATGTCTTTGGTTTTCCTAATGATGTACGTTTCTGGATGATGCCGCAATGCATTGCTGCAAAAGTTGAGCCAGCTTTAACTTTTTGTAGGAATATATACTGTAGTGGTACTGTGTGGTTTCTTTTTTTTTAATTCATTCTGAAGAGCTCTGTGTCTGCATCCGTTACATCAATGTGGTGTAAATGGCCTCATAAATCCAATTACCGTAGTGTTGCTCTTCTGAAAAGTTTGGAGACTTGTCGGAGACAGAATAAAAATTGCAGAAATTAATGCACTGAGACCAATATATCCCGGATTTTAGTCACATTTGCCATAATACAACTCAACAACAGTGTTATGCATTAGACCCCCCATAGCTAGTAAATGTTCTGGTCTTTCAAATCCATGCTCCCACACTAGTAAGTAACACAGAGTTTTTGTTACAATATACATGTTTTTAAAAAAACACAACCCTGATGTTTTCAGGATTATTTTATGACTGTTTTCACATCTGGGTAGTATTTTGTCATCATTGAGTAAACTATGTAGACACGTGTAGGATTGGTGGAGGGCCCCTTCAATAAATCAAAGTTTTTGTTGAGTAATTTTGTAGCATCAATCAATCAAAAAAAAAGATTTTAGCATTCAATGAACATTTGTGGGGCGCAAAAGTGCATCAACGATTGACGTGACAGTGCTGATATAGTACTCATTCTTTCCCTTGTGGTACTCCGAGGCACAAAACCTGCACACATCTCTGCCTACATGTGCAGAGGAGGTAGAGAAGGATAAAGGAAAGGAGAAGAGAGAGATTAACAGGGCAGGCCTCCAGCACCTCTACTGTCCACAGAAGAGCTGTTTGTTTAGAGGAAATGGCACATGCTGCCGAAGAGGAAATGATCTGCTTGGCCCAAAGTAAGATCCTCCCTGGCACCAAGACCACTGCACTCAGCTCTTTTCTCACCCTCAAACACGGCATCATACACACACACACACACACACTCTCCCCCTTCTGTCCCTTTCTTCCCTTCATCTTCTCAGCTCTCCATCCATCGCTCATCTGTCACGGCAGGAGTGCAGCCAATCCATCACGGGTCAGAACTAGGCGAGGCTTTAGGGTGTGTGTGTGTATGAGTGAGCAACTGAACATGAGCGTGTAGCGGACACTGAACACAAAGCTGTGTGCATGAGTCCATTTAATGTTTGTATGCATGCATCTGTGTTGTGTGTGTGTATGTCTCTGTGTGTGTGTGTGTGCATAAAAACATAAAATGGACACCAAGGAAGTGGATTAGCCCTGCCTTCCCCTGACATCCCTGACAGATATTTGGACCATGGTTGGCTGTAAAGAGCTACCACATGCTGGAATAGAGACTCGTGATGAAATATGAAATGATGTAGCACACCTAATCAAACTGTTGCTGTATTCCACTAAAAGTCTCCCACTGAGTCATTATGATCCAGTCGAGGCAGCAAGCCAGCATTGCTGATGGCGTGTTGTTTTATTTACATAATACATCTTCTTTAGGCCATATGTGTGGGCTCTGTAAAACCACTTTGGATTTATGAGGCCATTTTCACACTTGTTACTGCAGGAAATATGAGTGTCTATCAGCGTGTGTTAGAGAGGGAACACTACGTGAAGCACTGACGGCTTCACACACTCTTTAATCACATATAGTAGGTGTGGGAACACACACACACACACACTCACACACACTCACAGGTTGCTGTGCTTTGTTCTTGAGTGAATTTGAATTGTGGCCATATGCTGAAAACCAAATTTAGACTCATAAAACATACCAGATGCAGGAAGTGTGTGTGTGTGTGTGTTTCAATGTGTGTTTGTAGATGCATGTTGCTGTTTAACCACAGAGCTGGTCTCCAGAGTTGTAAAGCCATCCAGGGGTGCTCTGGGATCAAGGTAAACTCAGCAGTGAGCTCTTGGCTGGGCATCAATATCCACCAACACGGCCTCTCTGTACTGGATTTCATCTGTCGTGTATGTGTGTGTTTGGGTGTGTGTGTGTGTGTGTGTGTGTGTGTGTGTGTGTGTGTGTGTGTGTGTGTGTGTGTGTGTGTGTGTGATGGTAAGTAACTGTAACTGACATGTATGTCTGGAATTTCCTCCACAAACCAGAGTTGGAGGAGGTTATGTCATCACCCATGTTTGTTTGTTGGTTTGTTTGCCCACAAGACAACTCAAAAAGTTGTCAACAGATTTTGATTACATTTTGTGTTGGGTTCATCGTGGGCCAAAGAAGAGTTGATTAAATCTTGGAGCGGATCTGGGTATGGATCTGGATTCTGGATCACATTTTCATTTTATTCAATATTGTAAGATATGGCCTTTTAAAAAAAAAATTTTAGCCGATGTCATGAAAGATAATTATAGGTCAATCAAAATGAAATTACCCAGGCATGGACAACTCGTGACTTTACACCACTATGGGGCAATTGGTTCCAGATCTGGATTATAATTTGAATTTAGGAGATTAAAATGTACATTTGGAGGGGGCAATATGTGTTGGGTCACAATAATGAAGAAGGGGAAGAAACATGACACTGCTGTTGAATTATTAGCAGCGAGATAATTAAGAACTACATTCATAACAACAATAATTTTAGACCTTAATCCAAACTATGTTAGAACATTTGCTTGGATTTGATGACATGATGTCCTCAACCCATGGTCCATTCATTAGCTGTTCTCGAGCATCCGAACGCATCACATGTTCTTCATCAGCAGATGGGATTTGATCAGTGCTGTGAAAGATTTGTTCTTTTTTCCTGAGCACTCAAAGATGGGTGAGTGCTCAGAATAAATAAAGATTTTAACAGCTACAATTCTTATGAGACGGAGCAAATTCCATCTGCTGATGAAGATCATCTGATGATCTCCATCGAATGTTGACTGAAACATTTTTTTTCCCTCAAGCACTTGAAGACCCAATCTGATTTTATTTTCTAAACATCTGATAGTAACATTTTTATGTATAAAGTGAAATGGTTTCTGTTGTCATTTATGGGATTTATTTGCTAATAAATGTGCAAAAATCAAAAGATGACTGAAATGACAATGAAATCCAAATTGCAGCATTCACTGGGGAGACTAACACACAGAAGCAGATACGCCGTGAATCAAAAGCAATTTCAGTATTGATGGTTCATGCTTCAATAAAAAATCGATAGTGCTTGTCTTGTGTTAGGTAGGGTCAACTCTGCCTTTCAGTTTTCTCCTGAGGTAAAGGGGGTTAGAGCCAGGAAGGTGTGTGTGTGTGTGTGTAGGTGTATGTGTGATGCACACACACACACACACACACTTGTGAAGACTACACTTGAAACATGGAGCAGCCATAATAACTTTCCTAAAGCTCCTCAAACCATCAATACGTTATAGTTTTCTCCAAATGCACAATCATTTATTATACTGTTACTTCTTCTGGGGTTTTACCATGTGAAACTATTGCAGATTGCTGTTCAATTTCTATCATATAACCTGGCCCTTCCTCCTGGTAGTTTTCCTCTAAGTGTGACATTATTTGCAGAGAATACAGAGTAGTTACCTCCAACAATTGTTCTTTCATTCTCTACTGTAAAAGTAGTGCCATCATACATTTTGCTATTCATAAATGCATTGGCGGCAATCATGAATTTTTCCTACAAGATGAGGGTCTAGCAAAGGTTTTGTAATTGTCCCCTGGACTCCTTCATGCATGCACACCTAGAATCATACACAGTTACTGCACTTTCTCATACGTTTGGGACGGGTGTACGTCACAGATGAAATATAGCCCCTCGAAAAGAAGACAGACCACATCCCACCTCCACCAGAGATCCCTTGTTTCTCTCTCTTACACACACAGCTACACTTCACACTGTCTCCGTGCTGATTGGACATGGGCAGGGGTTTGCAAACAGAGCTGCTATAGTGACGGGAACTACACTGAGTGGGAGAGATGAGAGGATCCCCGCAGTGCTGAAGGACTGTACCACAGTCTTTTATACTCGTAACATGAAAACATCAAAAAAGTAAGACAAGACACATGGGTGAGGGCGCAGACAGCAAACATCTTGTTACACAGAGAAATACAGTGGCCTTGAGGCTGCTGAGGTTTTATGTCCACCTTGTAAACCAGAATCACATCTCTCTGGTCATGTGAGTTTGGGGTTTATAAATGTGCAGGTGCTTTACAGAAAAGGAGAGGTAAAAAGGAAGAAGAAAAGACAGGAGCATGGATCACTGACCCCCAGCCATCCCATTCCATTTGGATTGTGTCGCTATTTCCTGACTGATCTATGCCATCTGGCTGTGGATCTAAATTTTGGCACCTCATCCATGTGGAATGCCCCGACGCGCGGCTCAGCTCGCGGTGAAATGAAGGGAAAATGAAAATGAAATGATCTGAGCTTCTCTCCTGATCCCGGTCTCAGCTCTGTCCTGTGCTCAATCTCATCACCCCCCTCCCTCCTCCTCCTCCTCCTCCTCCCCCCTCCTTCCACTCTGTAACATCATCTCCCCCCCTCCATCCTCTCATCCCTCCCACCTCCTCCTCCTTTCTCCGCCACCCCTGGGTAATCAGTGTGCTCCCTCATTCCATGGCACACGGAGACACATTGATCTGGCAGCACGCACTCACACTCGTGGACGCACACAAACACACACACACACACACACACACACAGGTTGTCTCTCACACACATAAATAGACACACACACACACACACATTGATCTGGACTGCAGGTCAAGTTCAATAGGAACAGCCAAGCTGCCCTTTTCTTTTTTACACACTAGCTCTGCGGTATGCTGC
Source organism: Chaunax sp. Z400 (assembly GCA_037577475.1). NCBI lineage: Eukaryota > Metazoa > Chordata > Actinopteri > Lophiiformes > Chaunacidae > Chaunax > Chaunax sp. Z400. The sequence continues at coordinate 12,616,673 of CM075202.1, forward strand.
AAGAAGCTCCCCCTCTATCTCCCTTTCTCTCTCTCTCTCTCTCTCTCTCTCACATACACACACACATACATATACACACCAATCCAATACACACAGACCTCTGATACCTGAAATTGACAATAAAAAATGCACATATACAGTAGTTGTGTGATTAAATGACATTCTGAAGCATTCATCACCTCTAATTTTAACACCTTCAATACCAAACAAGACATTCAACCAATTCAAGATTATGGTGCACTTATCTAAAAGTAAAACTAGATCCTCCTGGGTTTTTTTTTTAACACGTCATACACGAAACACGCCATGTATCATATATGTACAAATAATTTTCCTGTGAAAACAGGCTCATAGGAATACACAAATACTGTAAATGCATGCAGGCAAACATGCACCAACACACCCACAAAATCTGAGAAACACACAACATGCACACACACACACACACTTATCCAGCATCTCAGTAAGCAGGAGCATGGTGGGATTGTTTGGGAGGGGGAATCCCACTTGACTAAAATCTCCTTTTCCTCTCTCCCTGTATTTTTTTTTTTTTTTTACTCTTTTATGATTCTGTAGTAATTTATCCCTCAGAGGGAGACAAGGAGACAGACATGTGGACATACAGATAGAGAGCGACAGCAGGAGAGAGAGAGAGAGAGAGAGAGAGAGAGAGAGAGAGAGAGATGCCCGTATTTGACACTACACTTTGATTTAGTGAAGTAAATTTAATTTTGTTTGCTTTATGCAAAAAAAGCGGCGTCTGCCTCGATTTCTGTTGATTTCCACTGGAGGCAGAAACATCGCTAATGGGAGCCAGCGCTGTGTTCACCACAGCTACGGGGCTATGACACTAACTGAATTAGCCTCATGCATATATTTAATACAGACCTGCTACACAAATTAGCTGAGTGGTATGTAGCCTAGCACTTCTCCAGTGAGGCTTTGAAATCTGAGCTGCAAATTAATTGGCTAGGTTGCCTCCAAGTGTAGCTCCTCTGTTTCTCTCCACCCTGAATTATGCCTTCCCATTGCCGACACACATTTGATATGCATGGGGGGAAAAAAGCGTGCAAAAGCAGTGTTCTTCACAAAAATAATGTTTGCTTTCATTCTGTCACTTTTGAGCATCTGCCGCTCATACAACGAGAATTAGGGTTATGCCAATGGACATAATGTAATTTTATCAACATAAATGCTAACAACATATAAGGAAATAAAAAAAAAATAGGAAATACAACCCAGCAGCAAAGGTTGCAGCACTACTTCGACTCTATTTGTGAATTTGTGTGTATGATCATTAGGAGTCACACGAATTCCACATGCTGAGAGACATTGTAATGAACTTGAGCAAATGTGTATCCCATGGTTACTAGAGACAGGAAGGGACCATACCTTGACAGTATTAGTCCCTGAAAACTGTCCCTGCTAGGCAAAGATATATTTACAGATGGCAATGCTGGAGAACAAAAAAAAAAATCTTGATAAGAAAGAGACATAAATACGTACATTCATGCTTGTGTGTTAGAGATAAAAAAAATAACGTAGAGAAGAAAACAGAGATTAGTTTGATTAACCACACTGAGAACAACCATTACTCCTCCTCGAGGTTTCTCCCCTATCCATCTTGGTTCGATCACTTGACATGCATCTTGGCTTAGTTTCAGGATCTTTAAATGCAGTTGATTTTCAGTCAAGCCTCACACTGTCAGTATTGGGTACGACTCATTTTATCTCAAATATTGACCTTAATCTTGACCTTACAAAAGGTTAAAGACCGTTTCGGTTGAACTATAATTAGTTAAAGTACCTTACGTGCTCAAATAGGTAAGGTTACTGGGGTTAATTCTAAACAAGGTGACCTGCTCAAGTTATTTCAACTAAGTATAATGTAATGTAGAAAACTAAACGGATGTTTGTTTCATGCTTTTCTCTTTTCACTCTGCATATTTTCACAGGCATTGAGGTGAAAACTGCTATTTTACTTCAGGAGAGTATTACTTTCTTTCTCCATATTCTAGCTTTTGCATTTCGGCCTGCTGTGGGTGCTGCACGTTGCAGTGGACAGGGTCTGTGTGTTTACAAAGGCAACACAAAAGTACCACTGAATAGGCCTCCCACTGCCCTGCCCCCCAGCTTGTAGAAGGGATGCAGGATGCAATGCAATGGAGGGACAACTGAAGACACTGGTGAGAGACGGATGAAGGAGAAAAGTGTGTGTTTGATGTAGAATGAACACAAACAAAGCACATTTCACTGTTGAAACTGGTGATTCTTCATCTGATATTTGTGGAATATGTTTGGGTTTAGAAATACATTCATATATTGTGTTTGGTATGAAAATCTAAAATGATATCTGCTACATAGAGAGATGATTTAACCATCTCCAGCTGCAGTTACGAAAGAAGCAAAAAAAATTGTTTTTAAAGAGATAAAGTCAGCCTTTATTTATTCTATATAAAAAGGTGTATACATTCATTTTTGTTTTATATCTCAGTTGGGTTTTTTTTACCGATTTTCTATTGTATAAATTCAAGAATATAAGTTTAAGAGGAAAACAACTGACACAGGCAGGCTATAGACTATTGATTCATATAGAAATACCCAGCTTCTCAAATCCCAACAATTTGGCGACATACAGTAATTAGAATACAAAAAACTGTATGTAGGCCTATAATAAATATACCAATAATAATAAATAATAATAATAACTTGATTTATATAGCACCTTTCAAAAACAAAGTTACAAAGTACTTTACAATTAAAACAAATAGTATGAGCAAAACAAACAAATAAGTAAGATCCTATATGAGGATTAAGACATGGAAGCACTATAAGCAGCACTGCTGTACAGTAAAATATTATAAAATGTGTAAAGAGTACCTAACTAGCAGATTCTTGCTTTAAAAGTAAAATAATGGGAGCTACAGTAAAGTGGCCAACTTCAGGAACCAAACATAATCACCTGAAGTGGCTCAGACCTCATCAAAGATGCAACTCCATCTTCCTCTTTGATGGACATACTCTTCCTCCTCTCACCGTGACCATCCTCTCCCTCCTTAACTCACTGCGTCGCTGCCATCTATTCATCTCCGAAACAGGAGAGCTCACCTTTGGCCCCCTGCTCTGATGCGTAATGGACCAATTTAGTAACCAGTGTTTGCACCTGTGAATCATCAGTGTGGCCCATTGATCATTTCGCCTCAGCATGTTGAAGGACATTGCTGTCAACATGAACACAACAGACTGTCGTAATGAAGATTGTGCCAAATGTGGCGAATTGCGGATTTGAAAAAAAAGATACGATTTAGAGATGCCATCTGGGTGAAAAGAGGGAAATGTGCTTGTATTTTTGGAAAACTGGTTTTCAAGGGTTTTGGACAGGAGTGTGAGGTTTTTGTCATTGTGTTCTAGAATCAGGTGTTGGCATGTAAACAGTTTAGACAGAAAATTCATCAAAAAAACAACAACTAATACTTTGTATGCTCTAAGTATGAAGATGCACGTCTATCGCAGGCTATTTCAGGGCCTGTTAGAGCAATGTTAACTTTATTGATGGGGAGTTAGATGAGAAGATCAAGAGCATTCTGATGTCTTTTCAGTTTGCTCAGCTTAGCACAAACACTGCACAGGAATCTGCCTACCAGCTCTTCTAAAATGACAACTTGTTCTAGGCTAAGTGTTTCCAGTCTTGCAGCTAAGCTAAACTAACAGGCTGCTGGCTATAGATTCATATTCAGCGAATAGGCATGAAAGTGGTATCGATTTTCTCATGTAACTCTTTGCAAGAAAGCAAATGAGCGTATTTCCCAAAACGTCAACATTATCAATTGTATCCCAGTCCTGAGGTGAGGACTGTTTTGTGCCCAGAGGTTGTTCCCTTATGATTAAGGGAATCAGATAAACATTTAAGAAAGAGACGTCTGCATCGGTAGAATTAGCTGATCTAAATATACTAGACGTGCAACAGTTATTCCTCGCTGATGTCTGCCTGTAGCTACATTGATCAGTATCGGTAATTGATACAGGGACCTGTGCTTGTAGGATCAATCTGAGCAGTGATGTCCGTCCTCCATTAGGGTGTGAAACAGTCAATCATGCATGTCAGCTCTCTGTCTATAAGTCATTCTCCCCCCCATTATTGCTGTGCTGTGTATAAAACCACAAACACTTTGCTGTTTGTTTCTCACGCACACATACAATGCACCTCGTCAAACACATTTATGAGAACTTTACTCACTCTGCTCGTCCCCGTCGACAGGTCCAGATATACGGCCTCAGTCTCCTCACTGAACAGCGTACATCCACATGGATTCAACTAGATATGTCGCTGCTGAAGGCCTTTACAGCTCTCATTCTTATCGATTATACTCGCACGGTAACCTATTGTGTGTCCATTTGCATGGATAGCTGCAGATTTATCTGCACTGTAGGCCATAGTGCAGACTTGTGTATGGACATGTATGGAGATTTACTCCTGTTTTAACCCCAGGGTGCCATCAGTATTGATTGGAACAGACTTATCCTGATTTTAATCCCTGCTTGGCCCAAGACTATCGATCAGTGTGCTGAGCTTTCAAGTGGGTTTAACGACCTACCTGCCCCCTCCTCCCGCCCTCCTCTTCTACATGGGAAGGAAAAGGAGAGGTTTGTTATTACATCCCAAAACAGAAGTGACACAAGGTGTTTACCCACGTGCTCCTCTTCCAACATCAGACCATTACAGTAGGATATGACAGCAAGCTGCCTGTAAAATATGACTGCACTCATGCTTTTCCTATCTGGAGTTTGTGTTGGACATTATAAAGCAGGAGTTGAGATGAATCTGTGCTCCTTGACAGCAATGTCATGGTAAAAATACCAGCTGGTGAATTATGACCACTCACCTAGACGCAGGAGCGTCCGTTTATGTCTTTATGGGTTCTCTGAAGACAGTTATATGGGACAACATGGGAAGTCGTATAGGAGCCCTGGGGATTTGGGGAGTGTTGTGAATTTATAGTTCTAAAGAATGGTCACTACTCTGATTGGTCCGGCACGGTAATACTGGAAATGGAGAACCTGAGCTTTAAATGTATTTCAGTGTGTGTGTGTGTGTGTGTGTGTGTGTGTGTGTGTGTGTGTGTGTGTGTGTGTGTGTGTGTGTGTGTGTGTGTGTGTGTGTGTGTGTGTGTGTGAGTGAGGGATGGTTACCGTGCTTGGCGTTTCTCCTCCATTCGTCCTCCCAGAGGCAGATCAGACGAAGGGGAAATAAATTGGAGAAAGAGAATAAATCAATGCTAAACTGAGCACCAGTGAGACCTCCTAACCCTGCAACTGTCACACACAAACGCACACACACTCACACAATGTGAAACGTGTCCGGGGAACAGGGGTGTGTGCGTCCATATATCCATGCAAGGCTTTGACTCACACTCACAGGCTAAGAGAAGACAGAGCAGGTGGATAGTTTCTGCAGGTATTTAAACCCTAGTGGATGATATCATCATACTTTGTTATACTTCCTGACACTTCAGCTATTTGCAGTTCACACCGTTCACTGTTCACACCTGGCACTGAAGTACGTTTCAGGTAATCAGATTAAGCAGACAGCTCTTTAGTGCATCTGTTCACTCCTGTGTTTTAGTTGTTGTCACTCTCTTCCCTGCTTCATCTGCAAAAAAAAACTTGCAGGAACAAATGGACGCAATGTTTTTTTGTTTTTTTATTTTAATGTATAATGTTTGCTGAATTCAGAGGAGGGCCCACATCATTTAAAAACTTGTTTTTGACACTGTTTCACAAAGCTCATATTTATTATATGTAAGGTTCTCCAAAGTCAGCAACCCACAAAACCGTATGACTCGTCTTCTGTCAGAATTAGTTTAGTGTAAACGGTGGTGAATGGTCAAAAGTGATCTGTCCACACTCATGTGTTAGTCTGGAACCATAATAGCCATGCACGAAGTGATGTCATCATTATTTTCAGAGGGGTTGCGTCTTGCCAGTTTGCACGGCGACTGTACGGTGGCGTTTCCATAAGTTTGCATTTTCAGGCCAGCAAAATGCCATCGTCGTGTAAACTTACAGGCAAACCGCAAAAATGTTGACCATTTTATGGTAGAATCATTGTCGTGTAAACAGCTGCTCAGAGGCAAAAACAACAACAACCCTCATTATACCTTCATAAGTTGGATACAGAACAGTGAGGCACAATAAAGGCTCAGTAGTCCTGCCTTGAACAGAATGTGTAAAAGGTGCTACAGAGTAGACTAGTGGCTGGTACATTAATGATGCGACAAAGTGACACGGTGTTGTTGTTTTTTTTACTTGGAAAAAAACAACTTTGTATTTGATTTCATGCAGAATCGACAAGAAGGCATAAATAATTTGCCGTAGCTGTTTCACAAAGTTTATTAAGTTTCTCTTCACTCAACAACTCTCAAAAATGTTCAAGGTTGTCAGGAGATATTGTCGTTTCCATTGCACATGTGAAATCGGTTGAAACAGACAGTGTGTTCAGTAACATCTGCCGCTTATCTTGATGGGTAAAAACAAACATGTCATTTACATTACAATGGACCCAGTGAAAATCAGACGGTGGGTTTTGTATCTATGAGAATCCCTCTTTATGTGCCCTCTGAGTAGACATGCCTTCGGTGTGGCTCAGGACACATTCACATATAGGTCAGAGCGTGATCATGTGTGGCCCAGACCATCTCCATCTGTGAGCTCAGAAATCGGATGGCAGCATCTTGGCTGCATTCACATCTGGACCATGACCTGTAAACTTGTGGTCAGATCACCTTTGATGCATTTAATGCCAGATGAAAACAGGGGCCATTGGCAGTTCTGCTGCTCTCAACCCCTTTTTTTTAATACTACTTTTACTTTTTTCTTAACTACTCTGAGTTCACAGTTCACATGACATTTGAACTGCTTCAGTCTCTTTAAATGACAGTTCTGCTGATTTCATCTTCTACCCTTTTACTGACAGTTCAACTCCTTTCACTGCTTATTCTTTAAATGTTAGCTCAGCTACTCACAGACACTGACATTTCAAATGCCTCATTCTCATTGAATGAATGATTTCATTTGTTGCACCTCAACTGCTTTTAGTGCTAAATTAAAATTGAAATGTGAAATTCTTTCAGCTTCTATAGACATTTTCAACCCATTCAGTTTTTAGACTCCGGCTGCTTTAATGCCTCGACTTTAATTAAAGTTCAATTCCCGATCAACTTCTCAGATGCAAAGGAAGGCATTTTAACTTGAGTGTTTGTTCTCACTTTGCCTTTAATATTTGCAATTTTCATCATGAAGCAAGCACAATTCACACTAAGCATCTTTTTCTTTTTTTTTTGTCTTCAGGATTGTCTCACACAACGCTCTCTTCACACACAGCAGCAAATACATAGCAGTGGTCATCATGTTGGAAGAAATCATTGTGTCAGTGAGTGCGAAGAAAAAGATGGATGTATTTCCTGACTTTGGAAGACGGATTTCCTAAACAGCACATCCTGATATCTGTGGTTTCTGAAGACACAGGCTGCATTTTACCGAGCTGAGGCTGCAGCTGGAGCCAGGCGCTGGTTGTTGGGGGGCAGAGGGAGTGTATAGATTGGGATTATAGGGGTGCATTGGGGAAAGGCTCTTCAGTGTGTTTTCTATTCAGCCTAAGTCCTCTAAGACCTCCTCATCTCTTCTGAGAGCAGCAAGCTGAGATCTGATCTAATGCCGAGTGCCACATGCGAGTGTGTTTGTGAGAGACAGAACACTTTGATGAGAGCCTGCTGGGGATGTAAGTGTGTATGAGTAATGAACGAGTTCACAGTGTGCTTACATTTAGGGGTAATGAAGGAGTCCGGGGTTTATATATTTCTGTGTGTGTGCTCTGTGTCCTCATCCCTGAAGAGTTGTTTGGGGTATTTTGTGCAGGTTTTGCTCAGGGGGGGGAGGTGAGTTCTGAGGTTCTTTCATTCAGATGTAATTAGCCCAGACAATGGTCTGGTTAAAGCTGGAATCCTTCAAGCCCCCTCTCCCTTTGATTGTGTGGGCCAGCTGTGGAGGAATGGCCATTATCTCCCTGTGTCCGGCAGCATAAAGAAGCCCCCCTGCCCCAGTTACCCCTGCGTTAGAGTTCCCACAGGGGGAGGAACATGGGCCGGTTACACACTGGCCTGGAGAAAGTGAAAGCAGTCAGAATACTGGTTTGCTTGCAAACACTAACTCGTATAAATGGCTCCACGTCACACGTGAGCCACTCTTTCTTAAACTAATGTGGGAGAACAGCTGGCACTAGTTACATAAGAGCAAAAAAAAAAAAGTGCCTTTTCACATCTGGATTTGAACAGTTCTGGCCTTAGAATAAAGTTTTAGCGGTTGCACTTCTATACCAGAGGGAGAAAAAAAACCCTCCTCAAATAAAATTCCAAAGATGCCCACAGGTGTACACAATGTGTGCACGTTTGTTTTTGTTCAGCCTGTGTGTGTTTCAATCATAAATATCTCATAGAGTTTTCTCCCTGCGCATGGGGACACTTAGACCCATTAGACTTGTGAAGAAATTGAATCTTTACAGCACCGGGGCCATATAATTACTGTTAATTTAACGCTCAGATTCTCCATCATTAACTCCCACTCTTGAATATAGAACGAGGACACAGGAATACAGACAGCATGTGTGTGGCTCCGCAGCATGTGTTGACAGCACACCCAGCCCTTTGACTGAATTAACAACAACCTCTTCGTCATGTAAGAACAGGACTCGCATCATTTATGCATTATTAAGTCCTGTAATTGGGCAGCCAGTAGTTTGCATATTAGTCCATTAGAGTAATATGTTTTGCCTGTCTCAACACACGAATAGCCAGAGCCCCTGGCGACACATTTGGTAATTCTCAGAATTATACCCTAATCATAAGCCAGTGTTCTTTCGATCTCTGTAATTCAATGTGTGTCAATTTATTTCTATGCATCCCCGGCTTGATTAGATTCAAAGCATTTATCAATTAGCCTATCACATCTTATGTCAAGGCGATTTTTATTTTTTGTGTGGATTTAAATAAGCAAGAAAATGTCAAAATATTTTCAGTGGTGCCCGTGATGTTGCACTGCACCTCAGTTTGAAGGTGAAACTTGTCTATTTTTTGTCCTTCGTGGTTTCTTGATAGCTGTTCTGTTTTATAGCCAGTGTCCCACTTTGAGCCAATAAAATCACATCTCCTAAATACCAGTAGTTGCCAAAAAGTAGGTCCAGAGACCCCCCCCAAGGATCTAGGAGGGTTTCAGAGGGGCTCTGCAAAATGAGAATTAGTTTAATTTCATTGAAAGATAGGACCCATTCACCAACATGCCTAACTGGTATGTGGACGAATTTTCTTTTGCCAGCTTCTCTGGTTCTGACCAAAAAGAAATAACAGAACTGTAAAATCAGATGTTTCCTAATCAATGCATTTACTGTCCTGTGTTACATTTAAGGAGGAAGCATTTGGATCCTTTTGGTAAAAACTAATAATACCACAGTGTAAAACTTGACTGCATGTAAATGTTATCAAAGTCTTATTTTAGTCAAATATTATCAGCAACGTTCAGTAATTAGTTTGATAAAAATATTGCTGTATTATTTAGCAGCAACATTTGAATGTTCCTCAGGGCTGTTTTGTAGGTGGTTTGGGAAACCAAACCTCTTGCTACTGTGGGTGCTCACATCTCAACGTTTAGCCAACGGAAGGGTGCATGGTGGGCGCAGAGAGGGCTGAGGGATCCATTCTTGCAGCCTCCTCTCTTTGGCCCCGAGCTGCCCTCTCCGCTCACCCCCCATTATTTGTCCTGACGGCCGAGCGCGCGGCCCCAATGAGCCCTTTGGAACGGAACGAAAAGAAGGAGCGAATTGCAGCTGTGACGTGGGCGTTGTTCCATTCACCGTGTTCGCCATGGCAACGGAGCAGAGGGCCTGGAAGCACGCGGCCCCTCTCTCTGGACAGCGTCCTGAGGGCAGCGAGGCAGCTGGAAGTTTCTCCTCATGATCACTGTTTTCATGGCGCGAACAATATCACAAATATTCCACTTAATGCATAACAACTAAGTTTGAATGAGGATTTGGATACAAAAAAAATTTAAAAACTAGTGACCTTAAATGTGGCATCACATCAATTGATATACATCATGTGTTTAGGCAGCTTTTAAGCAGCAGTGACTCAAATCAATGCAAATAAAGTACTTTCAATGTAAGTTAAAAAAAATCAGTTTATTGTATTGAGCTTCTTCAGTCTTCACTGTGTTTACACTCCGTAGCCCGGTTTCTCCCTCCACTTTGTACTCAAGCATGCTGCAGGAGTGCTAGTATTGTTGGGCAGAGTGATTGGGGTTTCTGTACAATCTCCCGTGACCAATGAGCGGGGTGCTGTCAGGGGTAACCACATCTGTCAACCGTTGTTGGCCAATAAAGAGCGGAGCGAGGCGGACCACAGGTGCGCGCCTCTGCGTCCCCTTGGCACAGCGCCCGGGAGATGCTGGAGAGAGACGCCTTGCTGCCCCGTGGCGCAAAAGAGTTACTGTCAAAGGGAGCCTCCTTTTAACTCCAGCTATCACTCTGGCTCCGATAGTTATGGCGACCGCAACGTCCAACCACTACAGCGTCCTCACTACCCCCAGCAGCGCGCCGCCGCCGCACTCGGAGTCCGGGAGCATGCAGCAGGCGGCTGCGTACAGGGACGCGCACACCCTGCTCCAGAACGACTATAGCACGTTACCGGGTGGTGGACATCCGCTCAGCCACGCGCACCAGTGGATAACAGCACTGTCTCACGGTGATGCCGGAGCACCCTGGCCATCTAGTCCCCTCGGAGAACAGGACGTGAAGCCCATCCTGCACGACAGTGACCGAGAGGAGCTGCAGAACTCCAGCAGTCTGCAGCAACAGCAGCAACAGCGACACCCTCACCTAGCGCACCAGCAGGCGCATCACGACGCCAGAGCATGGCGAACCAGCACAGCCCCCACGCACATCCCCGGTATGGCGACATCTGAGGGCCAGAGCCTGGTCTATTCCCAGTCCGGCTTCGGTCTGATGCCGGGGGGAGAGCAAGGGGGGATGCACCACCACCCCCTACGGGACGAAGACCACCATAGTCACAGCCCGCATCTTAGTGAACATGGAAGCGGCCCTGGAGCCCACCAGCAGTCTCTTTCACATCACCACCAGCACGGGGGTCATCAGGACCAGTCAGACGAGGACACACCGACCTCGGATGAGTTGGAGCAGTTTGCCAAGCAGTTCAAACAGCGACGTATCAAGCTGGGCTTCACCCAGGCGGACGTGGGACTGGCTCTCGGGACGCTGTATGGAAACGTCTTTTCTCAGACCACCATTTGCAGGTTCGAGGCGCTTCAACTCAGCTTCAAAAACATGTGTAAACTCAAGCCCTTGTTGAACAAGTGGCTGGAGGAGGCGGACTCCACTTCGGGGAGCCCCACCAGCCTGGATAAAATCGCAGCACAGGGAAGGAAAAGGAAAAAGAGGACCTCCATTGAGGTGGGCGTTAAAGGGGCTCTGGAGAGCCATTTTCTCAAATGTCCAAAACCAGGAGCAGCGGAGATCAACTCCTTAGCGGACAGCCTGCAGCTGGAGAAGGAGGTGGTGAGGGTTTGGTTCTGTAACAGGCGGCAGAAGGAGAAGAGGATGACACCCGCTGGGGGACAGATGCCAGGAGGAGAGGACATGTACGGGGACACCCCTCCTCATCACGGAGGACAAACTCCTGTGCAGTGACCCCAGTCCTTTAATTTGAGGACAACACGGACCCCTTAAGGAGGAATAATGCCTCCTTATATCTTTGATTGTCTGTCCTGATCGCTTGAAACTGGATCTCAGCCAGTTAAAATGTTCGGCTAACGGACACACAAGGTGGGGATATACAGTGGCGCTCAATCACTAAAAATACGCATAGTAGAGATGGAGAGGGTTCATGCCGCGGAACTGCTAAGCTTACCGGGATACGGCTGGTGTGTGCTAACCAAAAAAAAAAAAAAAGAAAAAAGAAAGAAGCGACATTGATACAAAACGCTTTTCTATACCTTTTACCAAGGCTCTGATATGTCATTATGTAATGTGTCATTAAAGGGTGCGATGTGGGCACGAGGTGTCCGCCTCGGGCTCGATGATAAGTCGCAGTCTGTGTGGGTAAATAAACGCCATCTTTCCATCATAACAAAAGCAACAGGGGCAAGAGAGCTGAAATGGCAGACACCTGCTCTACAGTGTTCAAAATTAAAGCCAATAACAGTCACGTGCTATTATTATTATTATTATTATTATTATTATTATTATTATTATTATTTAAGTGTAATTTGGTGTATTGATTGTACAGATATCTGCATCCACAATTTATTGAAATCTTAAATGATTTCCCTCGCTTTTCAGATTTTAGTTCCAAATGGACAAATAAATAATAATAATAGTAATAATAATAATACAATGATCATAATTATGACATAAAGAATGAGTATTGGTTAATGGTTTTTCTTTTGTGCAGACATTTCTGTGCGCCTGTTTACAGTGTGCTTTTGCTGTTTGTTATTTGTGTACTTTTCCAAAATGCTGTGACAAGAAAGACCGAGACTGTCTGGCTGGAGCACTCAAGGCAGTCCAGCCCATCTTGCCTTCCTTTCCTAAGAAGAGAAACAAAAACAAAAAAAACTGATGAATATATCCTAGTACCAGCTCTGGCCGCTTTGGCTATGACTCATTCACTCACTCAGAAGACTATTTGTGGGATGTATCTCAATTCGTTTTTTGTAAGGCTTCGTTTGTTTGTATGTTTGTTCAGTTGTCTCTGTCAGTCTGTGCCAAAGCACAAACACAGACACGTGTTCTTGTGCCACTTAATCCTGTGATTAATACCCTGGAAGGTTATTGAGGGAAATCCACCAGGTTCATTCTCTACAGAAAATACAGAAATTCAGAAACTCAAATCCAACTGAAGGATGTAAAGGATGAGGGGAAATATGAGATTTGATATTAATACCCAACCTTGATATTAATTTCAGGAGATTTTGTGTTTTTGCTTTTCAAAAACTTTCTGAATGTGTGTAGGCCCAGTTAACAATGTCACAGGAGGACTGTGAGGAACATTCTTTTTTTTAAAAAATTTTTATGACTTAATTGCCTCGTGAAAAAATTGGCAAAACTATATTTGATCTAATGTTCGGTAATAAACCCACCGTGGGATTTTCCTTATTCCATGATATATTACAAAATCATCCCCCCTTACTTTAAATAAGGCCTATAATATTTTTATTCTAATTCTGACTATGTCACATGATCTCCTTCAGCTGAATTTGAGTTTCTGAGGTGGAAAAAAAAAATCAACAAAACCAAAACAAAAAAGCATTGACCTGAAATCTGTGATCAAGCGAAAAGAAAAGAAATCAACGATTGCACAATTTCTATATGCTTTTTGTCATTAAAAACGTATTTGTTTTATATAACACTGCAGTCTGTGCACGTTTTTTTGAGCTTCAGAACAAGTCGCGACAATAAGTGGGTTTTTTTTTTGTCTTGCATTTTAATTATGGGTTTTTATCAATTTGTCTCGGTCTGTCCTTCAGCTGTTTCGGTAAAGTGTTTCCTACCGCTGATCTGCACATATACCGTTTGGTGGAGAGATATTCTCAGGCAGCCGGTCAATTGAAATTCTCATTAGCGTTAATTAATATTTTCATCAGGATAAAAATGAAATTGACAATAATGACGAGACGTAATTTAAATGATCAAAACAATTAAAGCATGTCTGCAGGCCTGTCTGTAAACGGTGGCTACAAAAACCACATAGATGCGGTCGGCCTGTGGAAGACTGGTGATGCATCATGAAGTAGATTTATGAGTGTATCAGGCTATGTATCCTCTGGCCTGCTGCCTTCTTTATACGTGATAAAATAATTATAGGTGTATGTACTGTCGTCATGTTCTGGGAAATGATCAGACTAATTTTAGACATAATTTATATAACACTAAAATATTGTGTGGAAATGAAAATAATCACAGGTTTTCAAAATAAGAGAGATAACCTCATGACCTTTTAATTTTTGAGGATTTTATTGCAGTAGATTTCACCTGTTCGGGTTTTATTCTTCACTACTGTGTATATTTTTCTCTTCGTGTCAGAAACAGTCTGCTGCTGCCACCTAGTGGCTGTTGGTGGGCCAGAGCAGGCTTGACACTTTTTAATGAGACGATGCTCTTTTCTTAATTATAACTCACAACTAGAACAATCTCTATTTCTATTTTCTGGGGTTTTATCTTTTTATCTATTTTAACCTTATATTAGTTTGATCATACAGTTAAAATACCCACACTTTTTGGTCTGATTCCACCACAAGTCAGTTGTTGGTATTATGTCTTGAAGTTTTAGAACGTTTGATGTAATAATTTACATGTGCATTGGCAGGACAAATGCTTTATTATGAAAAATGCTCTCTGTTGTTTCCTAATGATCTCACAGAAAGTTTCCTAGAAAGAATGATGCAATAATTTAACTAATAACAGGGAAAATGGACACAAAGTTAAAAGACAGTTATATTTTTTTTTTTATAGTTTAGCTGGTTGTGTTGAATTTACAAGCAGTATCATTCTATATCACTATGAGACTTTCTTTTTTGGTGGGAGGGGACTCATTATTTCAGCATTTCATAAGTTAAAGTTTGTTTATATAACCCAACATACAAATAACACCTTTTATTTAGTGGGCTTTAAAATCTGTACAAAACAATGTTAACTAGAAGGGGACTCAATAGAGTGCCAAGGCACAACAGTACCCTTTTAATTAGATTAAATCCTAATCTAAATTCCAACAACAGAGGTGCACAATTAAAGTGGCTACCCTCAGGAGTCTGTTTAAGTAGTCTGTCTACTCCAAAATTCAGTGGTTCCATTTTTGTCACATAGCCATCTTTTCCACCATGATTCATGAAAATCCATCAAGCAGTTTATATGTAATGAGCCAAAATGGTATAAATTTTGCAATGTGAAAAAAAAGTATACAAAAAAATTCCTGAATCTGCCTCAAGTTTCATGAAAATCGATCTAGTAGTTTTTGGTGTAATACTACTACGACAGGCAGACAAAAAATACAAACAATCCAACACCATCTAACATTACCTCCTTGGTGAACAAGTCATTCAAAAATAACTGGTCATGAGAGCTAACAATGTCAGAAAGAGTTAATGAAAAAATCCCATCTCTCCTTATAACTTATTTTCAATCCATTGGTAAAGGACTACAAATAAATCAGGCAATGACAGGCTACAATTTCTGAAATGTCTACTGTCATTATCTCAACTATACTTGTAATATCCAGGCTTTTATTTTGAAATGTGAGCCAGCATCTGCAATTTTGAGTCAAAAAAAATGAGAAAAAAAGAAAAAAAGTGGTGTGTGTGTGTTGAACCAGGTCTAAACCCAGCACTCTGGAGGACCCTGTTGCCTGGATTTTGTCCATTCAGCAGGCGACCATCTGCCCTCCTCCCGGCCCTCTCACTCGTAGGCATCCTCTGCATTATTCATCTTTTTAAACACACACATACACACTCTCCCCTGTACACAAAATCTCACCTCACACACCGTATGTCATCTCTGACTCACCAGAGAGGGTTCATACAGTGGTGATATTTTCAGCTCTCAATCGTCTCCTCTATCTCAGCGTAGATGGGATCTCCCAGCGTCTCTGCACAATGGCTACAGATATGAATCATCATTCATTTGTTCACAACTGCTTGTCTCTTCGTCCTTTTCTCACCCAAATCACACTGTGGCGCTCCCATGACTTGTTCTTTTTTTCCATCTTTTTTCCCTCCATGTCTACTGATCTCCGGTACAAAAGCAGTTGGGTCGGCTTAGAGTGGAAAGTACAGAGGGAGAGGGATTACAAGACAGATATATTGACTTCTAAAACTTGTTAGAACAGCAGTTTTTGCAGAAGGGTACACCATTTAATCTTTTTTTTTTAATCCTTTATCTTAAGTAGATATGACTTCCCATGCTCAATAAAGTGGAACAAAACAAGAAGAAAATACCACAGCTATGTTTAATGAAATATCAAGAGTAATCCAATGTCATACAGCTTTTTATGTCTGGGTATGATACATTCATCAGAATCTTTCTTTTTCCCTGTTACAGAGCGTTTTCTATCAGAACCGATCGTGTTCGCATAGTCAATTTTTTTTTTACGGCTGTACTTATTTACAGTTGATGAGATTCCACGAGTGTTTCAGCACACACACACACACACACACACACACAGACACACACACGCAACAGCACGAGACAATGCAATATGGCTTCTACAGTCGACAAGCAGGGATCGTGATGGGAGAGGGGCACAGACTCCTGCTCCTGAACTTTAACTGCTGAGAAACAGAGATGGATGAAAAAGGACCACAGAAGGATTTCTGCAAGAACAGCTGATCAGCTGATCAGCAAGATGACTGACATCACCGTACAGATCTAGGCTCTCGTGGTCAATAGTTAAGTTTTTTGTTTTGTTTTGTTTGAACTGGTCATGAAGCTCTGCAGAGTAACACTTTCTGAATCTTTCTCGATACAGTGGAGTTTGCAGAAGGAGAGCGACGGCAATATTCTGAGACGATGACGTTGATATTATGACATGAATTTTAACATTTATCAAATGACAAATGGACATGCATGCAACGTGAGGATACACAGTTTTTTCAGTGTCAACGGATTTCAGAGACTCGACAGTATTGCACTTATACACAGATCAATACATTTGATAGGAGCTCTCAGACACAATAAAAAACAAACACATGTAAACATGAGAAAAAAAGTGCAAAACAACAATATCATTATTTAAATTCACAGAGGTAAACAATGTAAAATAAATAACTAATATTGAATCAATATGACACATCAAATCACAAGTCATATGCTGGCACTCATTGAAAGTAAACACACTTGGGAGTTTTCATAAGGCTAAATCTGAATCATGATGAGAGAAGGCAAGAACATGCAGACCAAGACACAGAATGACAACTTTCACTTAGTTTCAGACAGTATTAGTATCTTCAAATGAATCTGCAGCACATGAATATAAAGGCTTTGCTGACTTCTTACTAAAACTGGCTTTAGGTTTCGATTTGAAGCCCAAGTCACTGACGTTTTGGACATTACTTCATTAAACGAGAATTCAGAATCTTTTATGTTAAGTTATGGAGCCACACAGAGGAAAACGGTCATTAAATCATCATTATATTCTTTACCAACATCATCATCATGGTCTTACTTATAAATGAGTCATAATGACACATTTGTTACCTTATAAGCTAACACTTTGCTAACTGTCTATTTATGATGTCATATTTTTACTTAATTCATACATATTTATGCTACACATTTTCAGCTCAGTATAAATTGAAACTTCTGTGAAGAATCTTCACTTGCAAAATGTTTTGGTTGCAGAAAAATGATCATCAATCAACAATCTCCACCATTTTTCCAGCTAAAATACCAAACATTAAAGGTTTGCTACTTTTACTTTTCTTTGTTTTCTCTGTCTTGTTTGAAACATTTTCATGTTTTTTTTTATTTTAGTGCTGATTGGACAAAACAGACATTTTGAAGGCATCATCTTTGGCTCGGGGAAATTGTGAAAGCATTTTGGAGGCCAAACGATTAATTGATTAATCAAGGCAATCATTTGTAGTAGATGAGATTTAGCCTAATCTAAAGGATTCTTTTTAGTCTAGTGGTTTCTAACTGGAGCCAGGCTGCCAATGGATTTTAGAGGCCAGTTGTTGATATTTGAGAATTTTAAATCTTTTTAATATTTTGCAACTAGCTTGAGCGTTTCACCAGCTACTGTACCTTCTTTGCCACTATATCAGGCTATAAACCGATTTAATGGCCTATCACCAGTCACAAGTTCTGTGAAGATTTTATTTGAATCTTAACATGAAAACAGTTTGAAGTTGTGCTGTGAATGAGGGGAAACAGCATCAGTGTAACCACCTCACTGTCACTACAGTCTTTCCCTCAAACAAACACCTTTTCTTTTCTTTTTTTACCACCTAACTGAACAATATCGAAATCATGAGATTGTGTGTGTGTTTTATGCACGTGTGTTGAGGGGGACAGGTTCAGCTGTGAATTATCACCAGTGTGTCATCATTCATGCACAGAAGGTGACTCATCCATGCACAACATGGCCAGATGCATACATACTGTGTGCCGCCTCTTGCATTCATATTAGCAGCCTTAACACACATGTCGGTACGTGCATTTGCTGAGTGACAAACAAACATAACAGCCTGCATCTCACCATCACATACCCCAAATAGTCTAACCTAACATTAAAAATGGACAGATTTTTATTGCTTCGCATGACATTTTCTGAGCAATCAATCATTTTGAATCATGGTGGGCGGGGGGGATTCTGCTGAAAGGAAACTTTTTTTTTTTTAAAGATGAGTTGGCTACATCTCTGTGCGGCTGATTAGGCCAGAGGTGCCAACAAACCAACATCAAACTTAATGAATAAGGCAGTAAAGAAATGCAGATAATGTGAGGTGTAAAGGGAGATTTTCAATATTAGGCACCAGCCATGCATTAGTGTCTAATGATATATCTATTTGATCTATTTCTACATGATTGTTTGACTCGCTCTACACGCTTCAGTGTGAAATGTCTACTTGACATAAAGCTACTGGCCTCGATGAAAATCCAAACGACACAATGACAATGCATGTCGTCATATTACGCTTCGAAAATGTGGGGGAAAATGATTCTCTTTTGGCAAAAGAATTGTCTTGATATGACAAAAAATTATTTCAAAGTGCTTATGGAAGATTGCAGTTTACGATCTTCTATGAAATCTAACTGTTTGAATATGGGCAGAAGGCATTACTGCTACATCCCAGTTGTGACAGATACATAAAGTACAGGTCCTCATACTGATCCTAGTCCAGCAAAGACGATTTTCATGGAAACTATTACCAGATATTTTGCTCATTGTCCATCACAAAAGGGAGAAACACCTACAGTATTTACACCATATGACAGAGGGGATGAGTCTATCTTTAGCAGTTATACTCATATATAATCAAATATTCTATCTATAGAATCTGAGAATCTTCTCAGATCCATTTATATATATATATATATGTATGTATATATATACTGTATATATATTTACACTGAATTATATCCATTCACATTAAACCTGTGTCCATGTGATATCAATACAGGGCGTTAAGGATTCAGTTTGTCAAAACACACACAAGGCCGGGTGGTGAGGGTTGCTACAAGGGATAGCAAGGTTGGGTATTGGGGGGGGGCTGACACGAACGCAAATAGTTGCCACGGTTACGACAGGGCGCCATTGTGCCTGCCGATGGCGTCGACCATGTGGAGTTTCTCAGCAGCAGCGTCATTTACTCCTGCTTTTAAATCTCTCTTTTCTGATTCCCTCCAATGCAACATTTCTGCACCCTCTTTGTTTCACTCTCTTTTCCCCTCTACTGCCGTCATTCCCTACCCTACAGTGTGTGAGTTAAACCTCTAGGTCCTCAACTCCGCTGCTGACACACAAACACTCACCCAGTTCTTTTTCTGTTCGAAGAGGCAGGGGGCATGAGTACAGCTGGGATGCAGCTCCCTCCTGTGGTGTGCCTATATGTGGTGTCTACTATCTGTGTACCGTATGTGTTGTGTCAACACTTGAGCTGGTCTATTTCAGAGCACTCTGTGTCCATGTCAGAGTCGTAGAGTGAGTGGCCTGTAGGGTCGCTGTCAGGCGACGGCGGGTCATGTGGCGCGTGAGTGCGTGAGGGGTGCATCTGTGAGTCTTCCTGGGAAATGTCTGAACGTGAGTAGAGGCCCAGATCGGGGAGTCTCGAGGCAGAGTCGCTGCTCTCCGTGGTGTCGCTGTAGTAGAAGTCCTCCAAGTCCACGAACCACTCCGGCCAGAACCGCCGGCGGATGCGCTCACAGTACATGGCCAGGTTGATGAGCTCGCCTGGAGGGGACGGACACGTGAGTGGGTGACATGCTCTGAAAATGTTCACCTAATCTGACTTTAACAATAGCATTAGAGCCAAAATGATTTGTCAATTGATCATTTTGTCATTCTGCAGAAAGATTGCAATCAATCAATAGTTTTTCAAGCTAGGTTACCAATCCTATCTGATTCCACCTCTTAAATTGTGGAGATTTTCTACTTTTCTTTATTTTCTTTGTCTTATTTGAAATGTTTTCATTTGTTTTAGTGCTGATTGGTAAAAACAGGCAGTTTAAAGGCATATTTTATAGGCCATATGATTAATTGATTAATCAAGGTAATCACTTTCAGATTAAAAGATGATATGAAGTTGCAGCCTTTACTACAAGGATTTCGTAGTCCAGTGGTTTCAAATTGGGGGTCAGGAACCATTAGGGAGTCACAGGATGATTAACAGCAGAGAAAACATTTTGGCTAAAAATAAATTCGGGTTATTTTTCAGGACATCTAAAATCCTAGATTGCCTCGTGTGAGATGCTGGAGGAGTTTTATCTCTTCAGGTCTCTGAAGTCTGACATCACTTTTTGGTCAAACAGCTCACAGACATATAAAACTTGTGAAGTTGGCAGAGCCTTAATCAAAGATCACATTTTTTATTGTTCAGCTTCACTTTATTCACGTTTCTCCTTATTAATCAAATACGGAAATTTCCCTGATCTATTATTGATACAGTTTGGTGCTGAGGCAGTTTAAGAGGCAGATGTTGTTACAGTGTCTTTATAATGTGGGTGGATAGCTGGATAGGATTTGTCTCTCAGTGAACTCACCTTTGATTAGCTGCTCCGGCCGTGTTCCTGGTAGCGTCCACATAGCAGGGGCCAGGTGGCTGAACACTGCAGCGTCTACTGTCGAAAGCTTGGAGCCCATAAGATACTTCTTATCACCTTAGACACACCCACAGAGAAAAAGATATGTCAAATAACAATAAAAAAACTAATACAATCCTTATGTTTGACCTCTCGGTAAAAAGACACATTAATTATGATCTATTACAGACTTCGATGCTTTCATATTTTCACCACAGGAGGTCAGTATTGTATTATCCTTGTGGTGTGGTCCCTTTCACCAGCACCAACATGGTGCTGCTGGGAGTAGAGTTCAAGGCATGCACTGAGAGGCCATTGCAAAGGTTTCACTCTGGCAATTAAACTGTTGAGCTGCCTCCAGGGTAAACTACACTGTGACCACACAGGCAAAATAATTGTGCTAAAGTTTCTTAATTAAACACTTTGGATATACTAGACTCATGAATGTCCTGAAACCTTTTATATGGCAAGATTTAAGATGACTGGCTCCTTAAAACATATTACAATAGATTATAATGCTCCTAATGATGAGCACCATTATTTATAAATTGAAACATCACCTAGTAGAGTGGCCAGGGTACGCATGTCCTTCTCCATCAGGGCGTACACCTCCTCCTTGGAGAAGCGTCCGATCCCGTGCCCATACATCTCCCTCTTGACGATCCCGCCGGTCAGGCGACTCAGGATCCACTTGAGCAGGTCGCTCAGCGGCCCGCTCACTGACAGCATCTTCTGGGTCTCCTCCAGGTTGTCCACCCACTGACAGTAAGCTATGGTCCTGCAATGCAAGCGTGCACAACTCTGGATGAATACATGAAGCAGAACTGATGCTACAAATTATATTAGGACTGCTAAGAAGGAAAAGAAGGCCAAAAAAAAAAAATCAAAAAAAAAATTTGACATTTTCTCAACTGAATGTTACATAATTGCATTTTAAAGTTACATCTTAAAAGAAGAGTTTCTCAGGAACATTGTTGTAAAGTCCAGGGGCCACTGGTTATTGATTATATTACAAATTATGAATTTATAATTGTCAGCAATCTGGCACACACAGCATACAAGACCCACTCTAAGAAAATCTATCTAGAATTAACTAGAACTTTAAATATTAATTTGTGGTGGGGGTTTAAATTGAAAATGATTTCTTTCCAGTACCCCTGTTCCTCCTCCCCATCCTGCCCCTCTTAAGTTAACTGCACTGTTCTAAGACAAGAAAACATGCAGTTTAAGCTGCACTGGTCCCTCACCAGTAGAAATGCTCCTCCACCATTTTGGTGATGGCGCGAGACACAGCCCTCTCCTGCGGCGTCAGGCTTTTGTTGAGGCTCACGCCCAGCCTCTCCTCCAGGAAGTCGATGATGAATTCGGTGCCACACACCTGCTCCTGGTTGTATTCGATCCACGGCATCTTCCCCTGTGGTGAAAGCTTCCCATCAAAGTAGTTCTGTGAGAGAAGAAGGATTCGGGAGACGCGGGAGGAAAACCGTGAGAAAGGGTATTAAATTGGAATTGGATCAAGAAAAAACAATTAAATTTTAATTTTGGTTGACTGTAGCAGAAGAGACATAGTTAGATAGTAATTAATTAGAGTAAAAATAATTACAACAACTACGCATTTTGCCACGAAAAAGAGGATTAAAACATCCAAAACACTTAATTGCAAACATGCATTAATTGCCTTAGTAGAGTAATAAAAAAACTGATCAAGTGTTTTGTTTCCATCACAGACTCGTATCCACAGCTCTACCTGGTACGGCAGGTCAACCATACGGAGGTAGGTCTCCAACTTAAGGCAGAAAGGGGACAGGGACGGGGCGCCGGTTTTGGGCCTGGAGAACTGATGGAGTATGATGGCATCTTTCGAGTCCAGCTCTTCCTCCTTTCTGTGTGGAGAGAAGAATGAAGGAGATACAGATCACGCAGAAAGAGAGGCTCTGATGTAAAATGTCCTAGTAGGGTGAAACCAATAAGGATTAGTCCTCGAGGACGGATACCGGATGTCAGATCAGGTATGTGCCCCATTCATTTCTACCGAAACCAACACTATAGAGAAGCATGAGATACACATAGACAAATGTGTCTCTCTGTTGGATCCTTCACATGCTGTCAGACCAGGGTCGGATCTAGGATTTTTCTAACTCAGGGCCCACAAAGGGGGACCAAGTCTATGTCCAACATCCACGCACATTTCCTTATAAAGTAAGAGCTATTTACATTTCATTCCTTGTTTGCCTTTGGCTCTATCGCTTTGGTAAACGCTCTTTCACATGTCAACACAAGCTACTGTGGGGGATCGTGACTCACCATGAAGCTCCTGCGGGGGATTAAAACACAGCATGTTTCTGCAAGACTCCGTGCAGGTGCAGTCTCATGCCTCGCTCAAGTCACATCAGACTTGAACCTCATTCATGTCACATCGGAATGACCAGTTCTTACTTATAAATAAGATTCTCGTTGACATCAAGTTGCATCAAAAGTCATAAATCCCACATGATGTAAACGCAGCATCACTTTTACTACTGGTTACAAGACGTGTTTGAGGCTCCACTAAAAATATTTTAAAAAATTTAAAAAATGACAAGAGGCACTTCAGGGGCCAATCAGATTTCAGCTGGGGCCAGTGCCCCTCTGGCCCCACCCCTGGATCCGCCCATGTGTCAGACACTTAATAACATTATGAGCCTCTAAGTATCAAAAACAGGTGGTTTACGTTCATGCATTACCTCCACATTTTTATGTTTCCATTTAAATGTATCATAAAATACGCTATAGAAATCATTTTCTTCATGCAGTGACATCCGTGTCGTCTGTCTGTTCAACAAGCTCCACCTCATTGTTTAAAGACCCTGTTTCCTTTTTCACTCCTAATTTCTTTTCAAACAGGAGATGTACAGCTTCATTTATTTTCAAAAGGGAGGCTTTTTAATCATGCTTCCACTTAAAGAACACTCTCATGATTCCACTATAATAAAGCTTCAACCATTCCATTATAGGTCATTGTACATATGACGACTATACTAATAATAATATAAATAATAATAGTGAAATACCATGATACCTTCATACCATGATGAACGAAAGAGTTTAAAAATGTATGACTTAAGTCTTGTTAAAGCCAATCAGACATCACATGTCCTAACATCAGTGGGACGTTAATGCAGAAATGGAGGACGGGCTTCTCATAGCTGTGAGTGGACACCCGGAGCTATATTACTCGTACGAGTGATGCAGAAATCAAATGGTCCTGCTGTGGCATTTGTCTAAGGAAAGTAAGTAAAGTGAGTTGGAAATTTGCTTTGCGTTCTGTGTGAACACACCAACGGGGAAACAGCAAGCCTGACTCTGTCTACAGTAGAGTTAATGCAATCCATCCACCGGCACCTCTAAAGCTCATAAATGAACTCATTATATCTCACTTGCTTCATTGAACAGAATCCTATAAATGACCACTTGTGGTTTTACAAGGTTATGGGTGAAAATAATGGATATCTATAAAATATCATAAGAGAGAGCCTGCCTAGCTGTTGTGTGTGTGTGTGTGTGTGTGTGTGTGTGTGTGTGTGTGTGTGTGTGTGTGTGTGTGTGTGTGTGTGTGTGTGTGTGTGTGTGTGTGTGTAAGGACTGGGCTATCATTTTCATCTTTATATGTATTCATATGAATAAATAAAATGCTCTGAAACAAAGAGCTTTTAAGTGGCTCCCACTGATTGTCAGTACTGGGCCATTTACACAAACAAAGGGAAAACGCATTGTCATAATAATGAAGGATACCCTTGTGAGTTGTGATGGTGCATTCGCACGGATACAGTTGGAGGCTACTTCGGGGACAAGGACAGGCCTGCAGACGGCAGCACATTCGCGTGAGCACAATGCAGAGTGAAAGGGAGCTGTCCACGCTGCGAAGTGCTGAAACAAGAGCCTCGGAGAGGGGAAGCTATTTCTGTGTGGTGCTGAGATGACCGCTCTCTCTTAGAAAGGCCAGTTGTGGTGCAATAACCTACAATGAGTTCCTTTCCATTAGATACAAATGCATGAATGTGTAGTACAGTGAAACCGCACATACAGAGAGACAGAGGGCTGCAACATTTAACTAGAAAGCTCTGAGGGAGCACATACCTCCAACAACGCCACATTCATTTATCAACTGCCACATCATTGCACCCAGGGCATCACAAGTGCTATGATGATTTCACCATGATGACGCCTCTTTACTCAGATCTGCCTCATGCAAAATAAAGTAACACCACCTAATTCCTTGATCTCCATAGTGATGGAATATCATGAGTTATGCATGCCTGGGTATTTTTATTTTGAGTGGACGATTATCATTTTTCTTGATACTGCAAAATGTTAGCGAAGGCAAAGTTGAAGAAAGTGGAAAAAGTGATCCAGAATCTGCATCCATAGTCGGATTCACCTCAAAATGTAGTCAATTCTACCTTGGCCCAAGATCCACCCCTACACAAAGTTTCATCAAAATCCATCAACAACTTTTCAAGATATCTTGCAACCAAACAAACAAACAAATAAGTGAGCATAACAGAACCTCCTCCAACTCTCCTCAGTGGAGATAATTAACGTCAGACTGAACAAAAACGTTCGTGAGAGAGAAGGAAACATGGCAAGCCAGTCAGGGTGAACTCCACGGAAATAAATTGTATACTGTATTTTTCCATATGTAAACACTGCATTAAAGACAGCTGGGAGTGTTCTGGGAAACTGTGTAAAATCTTGTTTTCAGCTGAACTAAATTAACTTAATATCACTTTAATATCCCTAATAAGGAGATATTAAGTGATATAGTGATATATAGGCTACAATCTGGTCCGATTACATGTGAATTTCACTTCATAAGCACTAAAAGTGGGTTTGGATAATATTAATTTGAATTTCAGATGATTTAACTCTTCAATATTATATCAATAACATCAATATTTCATGTTCTTTCTGTGGATGGAGGATATGTCATACACTGATGAATTTGTTGCTCATTGTTTTGCGGGGTTCGGGGTGTTTGTGTCAGTGTCTGCCAGTTGTAAACACCTAGTGATCCTCCAACCTTAAGGGAGCGGAGGGGGATCAAAATAAAGCAAATGCTTAGTATAAACTGTGCATCATGTCTCCTTGTCCTTGAAATACTGTCAAATGAAAGTGACCCTCAGTCAAAGTGTGTGATGCCAATCTATATGACAGCAGAGCTGTTAAAACAGGCCTGCGGACCGCTGAATGAAGATCTCTCACAATCAACATTAAAAATTTGGAATTATTCTGGAATTATTCTGGAGATTAAAACATGTCATGACCTTTGTCGGGGGTCGCTGGTCTCATTATTCCACAACCATCAGCCAATAAAGGTGTAATGTCCTATTGTGTGTTTACGAGGAGGGGGGTGGGGTGAGTGGGCTCCGTTACATCACAATCCACCCACTCACGATTCCTTATTCTCCGCTCTCACCCCGCCCAACCTGGCAACATTAAGCAATATCAAACCCCAGTGAAAATACAAAAGACCAGAGAGACATGGGGAGAAAATGTGATCGGAATAAGATCCGGACTGAGAAGTGATGAGATCTGCAGCTTCTATAAAGTGACTCCTCTGTGTTGTTGGTACCTGATGGACAGCAGTTCATGCAGTAAATAAGCAGCAGCGGCGAGCAGAGCCCCTCCAGTCAAATACAGCGTTTTCCGCCACCACGAGTCCGAGCCCAAAGCTGACATTATCCCTCCGTAGTCCTGCAGTGGGTAGGCGATGATGTACCCATAAAACGAGAGCTGCTCATCGGAGCCTAGCAGGCCGGAAGAGAAGCTCTGGTTCTGGCCAAGATCAACCACACACGACCGCGTCCAGGCAAACCCGACGCGCCAGTACATGCTTTCTGTCTCCGGCCACTTTCCGCCTCACTTTGGCAGCACGGGGCTTCTTCGGCGGAGGCTTCATTGGTGCAGAGGGCTGCGGATGCGGGAGGGCTGGCCGAGGAACATCCGAATGGATACCAGCATCCCACCCGGAGGTAGTCCCCGCAGTGGGGTCGACATCCTCCGCAGCCCGCTCGGAGCTCGCAGGCAACAGCCTCCCTCCTGTCACTGTCAAGGCCGGCGAATAAACAACGAAGCTTCCGGTTGTGTCTTTCAAAATAAAGGTGGATTATGCTCCACAAACAAACAAATATATAAACACATAAAATAAATATTGTGTTTGCTACCAAATTTGTGTAGGTAGTTTCTGTCTTATGAAAATATCAATTTGTATTTTGTTCCTTATTGACTTTCAATTATCATAATTTAACCAGAAACAAAATCAAGAGACAGAACAAAGCCAACACCAAAAACATAAATACTACAAATATGTGGTGACACAACTGGAGTGAACAATGTTTTACACTATCAGTTGTTAGTGTGTTCCCCATCAGCACTGATCAATGCAGTAATCCTCCTCCTCATGGATTTACACGCTGTAATAATTCAGCATGCCTTCTTTCAATAAGGCCTAACAGTTTAACTCATTGTTCTACTCTGTTCAATCTAATAATTCTACTGTTTTTGCCACTTTGCTTTTTTTTCTCCTCATGGTTTAAAAATATAAGTAGTATTTTATTTTGAAGGAGAAATACTGCAGCCCGCTGTTATTCTTCCCCACTGAAGTGGCGTCATTGAGACTGACAGTACCCTATGATATCAACTACTAAGGGCAACCACAAATAATTAACTATTCCGTGAAGTAAATTGTTTTCTCAAACAAAAAAAGTCTAATATCTTTTGTGTATTACTTTATGTCCAAGTGGACTGAAATTCTAGTTTTCTATGGAAAACTGATATGTAATGTTTCATATTGTATCTACCACTAGGGGTCCTTCTATATTCACTGTATTGAAGTGACATTGAAGTTAGATAAAGGGACTGAAAATGGCTTTTGTAACTTGCTGGAAGATTCCCTGGAGTCCATCACTACACAGCTTGAATAATAGCAGTCAACCACTGAGTTTTGCACACCACACATTTTTATTTGACCATAAATGATCTTTAAACATGATTTAAAAAACAAAACACCAAATAATAAAATAATATTGGGACATGTGATCAGGACTAGTAGAAATATTTAGGTGGGGTGTAGATATTAAACTTGATACCCATTCATGTAATGGAGCCTGCTGACGGGGAGGAAAACGCCAGACAGTAAAGCAGAACAAGGCTGCTTCTGGCTTGCCTCAGAGGCTTCTGTCTCACTTTCTTAGATTTTGTAAGAGAATGTGAAGTGACCTTTAACACAACGTTCATCCAAATTACAAAAAAAAGATGTACAGGAAGCGACTGAGGAAAAAATTGAAGATGCACAAAGCAATGCAACAGAAAACACTCCTAAAATAATTTTTTACAATCAGCCTAAATAGGAAAATGTGCTTTTTTTTGAAGGGTTTACTCTGTAACCAGCAGCGTTTATTTTGTAAGGCTTTCAAGCACCTTGTTTTGAGTACAGACACACAACTTCCACTACAACACATCACAAAATTATAGAGACATCTACAGATATATGCACACATATATTGCCACAATCAGTGATTTAATAGATAGCAGAAAGTAGATTAAAAAGAATGTATAACCAAACAAACCAAAACTCCAAAAAAGGCATTTGACACATTAAAAACAAGCTTTACAAAAATTAGCTTTACACAAAAATATTGTACAACTAAAGCAGAGTAAATGAAACCAAAATCACTATAAAATAAAGAATATGCTTTGCAGCAGGCAAAACAAAATCATGACAATGAAACAACCGAGGGCATTTTCATCAGAAGTACTACTACGAAGCGAATCCTGCTCATGATTTCCATTTAGGTCTGGTTAATTAAGCAAAAACATGAAAGATAAAGTAATAGAATTACAAGATTATTTACAAAAGAGAAGAGGGAATGAGAAGAAGGAGGTGGAGTTGTCATGATTCAAAACAGTAAATTCTTATACTGAAAAAGTTTATTTCTACAATATCAAGGAGCCTCTGTCAGGATTTGTTCCTTCCAAGGTTTATTATCAACCAGAACTGACCTCACAGGGCATCCAATCACATCACAGTTGCACAAGGTGATATCCAATCAGATTCCCACTCTAACAGCACAGGATCAAATGGTTTTACAGAAAAGACTACTCAAGTCCCTGAGGAAAGAAAACCCATGCAGCCTGGCCAGTCACACACAGACGCGCACACACAGTACTTGTGATCAAGTTTTCTCGAATCCCACGGAGCTCCACATGAAAGGACTTGCTCCTCTGGGCTGTTCAAGGATGTCAGGATCATCACAATGACATTAAAACGGGTTTCTACTAAACCACCACATCTGTTCTCCCATCGGTTTTCCCTACATTCCCCTCTCCCTGCTAAATGTTCTTCAGTTTTAGTTCATTTCAAGTCTGGAGCAGATTAGAGAGGCTCATCGAGACGGCAAAACTGTTGTCACCGATCTGCTTGTCACTGCAGGCCACTCGCTGAATCCATAATGATCAGATATGAGGAAAGTGAAGATGTGGCCGACAACAGTTGTTTGTTTTTTTTGCAGGGTGTCAATCGAAGAAAGGACATCTTGGTTGACTGAAATGTTTGTCAGCTGACACCACAAAGGTTGTGCATCAACATTATGGAAATACAGACGCTAAGACTGGCTGTAGGAGTTGCTTTGGTTTCCATTGGAGCTCTGGTCACCCTCACTGTAGACAACAGAGACAGATGGCCTGTTACATACAGCTCGATGAGAAACACAACATAATAGGACAGTGCAGTACACAATAGCTATATTCATATTTCTTTCTCATTTGATTCATTTAACTGACATGAACAAGACAATCTATGAATTAAATGTATGTTCTATAAATGGCAATAGGTTTTACACAGAGAACACATATGAGGTTTACCTGTTAGGAGGAGGTTTGGGTTTAGGCATCTTGTTTAGTACAGCAGCGATTTCCTTTCTGTCATCAAAGTTTTTCCACTGGTCGTAAAGCTTCAGGATGACACGGATAATCTCCAGAATCTGGACAGAAAACACAAATAAATTGAAACTAATTTATGTTGGGCAACAGCTGTTGGATACAAAATAGTCAAAAGGTAAAATGAATTACCTCCAGTATACTGTACATTAGAATAGAATAGGATAGAATAGAAAGCATTTATTGTCATTATAGTGTACAATGAAATTAAAGGGCACACTCCTTAAGGTGCACACAGGATATATCAGAAATATCAAGACTATATACAGGAACAATTTAACATGACATAACATTTTAACATTATTGTTAAAATTATGTTAAATTTGAACAATTTAACATAACATTATATAAGAATTATAACGCAACTAGTGTGGTTCTAATTCTAAGAGGTTTTTAATAGTTCTGACAAAACAGCTGATAAAATATTGTCTTTATTCACAATGCTGATGCATGATTAATACAGTATCTAAAATAAAATAAAACATAAAATAAATAAAATCACTTGGCAACTATTTTGTTAACGTCAAACTAGACCTCAATTAATATTTAGATTTTTTGAGACAATCTCAAAGGCTTTAAATATTATGTAGCCTTATCTAATATCAATGCATCTAAGAAAAAAGTCACATATAGCTGTGCTCTTCTTCACAATGAGCCTACATAATAAGCTCCTTCAGCTGGACTACAAATACTGGTTGACAAAATATTTCTGGCTTCTTGAATAATTTCAATATTACTTTAATTCTTCATCGATTTTTGTGTGATTTTTGGGCATATGCAATTAATTAAGCATGTGTTATGTTCAGAGGAATCCTAAAATCTAGGTCACAGGCTTCTGTCATCCTTGCTCGTAAGGAGCTATTGGCTGCACTTGTGATGTTCTCCCTCGGCCTGGTCTGGAGTTTATATAAGGAGGATGGTTGAGTGTCTTGTAAGAGTCAACACCACCAGTTGTCTTTCTGTGTTTCTGTTTAGAGTGGGAATTTGAGTTTAAGTGTGTGTTGGAAGGGTTTTTCTTTTCTTTATTTAACAACTGCGTGGAGGGATTCCTTTTGCAGCCAGCTTTCATTTCATATCATTTTGTATACAATGTTTGTTTACCACTGTGGTCATGGAAATGCTCTGATTCGCTCTTTCCTTGTCCCTTTGAGAACTGACGTTTGTTATCTCCACTGGTGTGTAAGAGTGCACATTGCGTATGTTCACCAGGGAGCCCGTTTGTGCCAGCTGGGTCAGGCACCGTCATTTACCTCCTCGTACTTACATAGACTATGTTCCTGCCTAAAACACGGCACTGTATATGTCAAAGGTGAATGCAGCTGCGTCTCAACCCTAAGTTCAGATTCTTCAGCACAAAAACATTTAAAACTATTTGTCAGAATGAAGCTGTTCTTACTTTGTCCATGTCAACAGAAAGTTCTGCAAACCACTGCCTGGCATCTTTCTGCTGGACCACGCAGGCAACATGCAGGCAAGCTGTGAGAGGAAAAGAAGAGCTGATCATGTTACATCTGATGAATCTGATTTGAAGTCAGTAAATACGTTAAATAAGCTGCGATGAGAAATATATTGGGACCAATCTTACCCAAGGCAATCATGAAGGGAGGGTAGAGCAGACACAGATCTGTCCTGTATGTGTCATTCACTATTCGCCTGGTACAGACAGAGACACAGAGTAAGCCTATCAACTATATCTAATATGTTGTGAATTTAATTACTGGTCACATCACCAGATAACCTCCACATGAATGTAAATGTGCACATCATACCAGGCCAGGGGCAGCAGCATATCCTCCTGTCCCATATCCTGTACATACTGCAACAGTGGTCTGTAGGGGTGGTAGACTATCAGGCAGCAGTCCTGAAACAAAAAAATATATGTCAGCAATAAGTAATCAACCAATCAAACTTAACGTTCTCCAGAAAAGTAGCAATCACACAAAGATCTCTCCACTCACCATCAACTCCAGAAGGTAGAACTCACATTCTAATATCTGTAAAAGACACAAATCAAAACTGTATTCAGACCAGTTTAGCCACCAACATGTTTTTACAATGTGTGATAAAAAACACAGATGACAAGTTTTTCATTGGATCAAATAAATGTGCAAAAATACGCTCGTCAGACTAAAAATCAACTAGAACATCTCTTCTGGTAGTTTATTAAGACTCCATACTGTGCGCTTCAAAGCTTAAACTCCCTCACTCACTCCTTAAATACTTTATCCTACTAAAAATCTATATTTTGCTTTTAATGACATTTTACATTACCAGATAAAGGGATAATCTTATGACACAAGATTTTTGGAGAGCATGACGATCAGGAGATATCAAGTTACATTCCAAGCAAACACTACGTTTGTTATTATTATATTGCCCCAGTCTGTCCCGGGACTTCCATCATTATAGCGAGGTCTGCAGACCTGACTTGAAAAATTATACGCAGTAGTTGCACCGGCCTGCTAACTCATTATCTACGGTGTGAGCCACTCCCACCTTTTATCGCTCCATGGAGGCTCACTACTATAAATAATAGCTTACACAGCTTTCTGGACAGGCAACGTGTCAGAACAGCCCTGCTGACGTCGTGGTAACTTGGTGGAGATGCTGAATAAATAAAATACTGGCCATGCACACCGATTGCCACCACAGTGAGACATGCAGGAGGAATGCGTGCGCAGTTCCACACAGGCCGCAGCGGTCGAAGCCATCTCCCACAGTAGCAAGATTTTTATCGGAGGATTGTGAACATTAGTAGTGGAATGTCACGTATTGGTAGACACAGACATGGCAACACAAGGATACGGTGTAAGGAGTTCTTGGTATGCTGTAATGCATAAATAACTTTGCAGAGGAAGAAGGAAAAAATGATATAGTTGCTGCATAGAACAGCTGATCCACCAGCATGTGGTTATTTGAGTGGCTTAAACCGCTGAATTATATCTAAACATGTGGACGACGATAGTTTGAGCTCCAGATCATCAGTTGTCAATTTAAACTCTGCTTTGCACTCTAACCTAAAAACCTCCTTTGAATCATGACTACTAAGACTTCATTGAGTCATGTGCATCACAAACACACATTTGAACTCTCTAATTAGGAACTTGTTATTGCCGTTGTGTTTTAAGAGAGGTGGTTGGGCTATGACTTAACTTGTCTTGTCTTTTTGATTAATGTGATTTTCTAATGCTGTTTTTTTTGTGGCAGTTCGACTAAGTCACTCTGAATAATAGCCTCTAAAAGCTTAACATGTGAAGTGCAACATCAGCATTTTACTTACATGATTCATTCTGTAAGGGAACTCCTTTGGAAAGGCATAGGAGAATCTTGTTTTCACTGTTTGAAAAAAAAAAATCATTATATAATCTCCACTGTAGAATAAACACAATCTGAAGTATCTATTCTGCTTTCAAATTTTGGAAATATGTTGGTCAGTGTTTGACTTACATACAGATGTGGCTGCAGAAATCAGCCTAGTATTGGACACTACTCCAAATTCCTGAAAGGACAAATGTTTGGGCTCAAATCAAATAGATACAGCACAGTTACAACAGAACAGGGTGAGACTACTGGGTGGCTTAGATTAGGCACAGGGCAGTGTGTTGCCTTCTGTAAAGGCCATAAGTAAACCACAACCACTCCTAAAAACAGATTCTTCTAAATATGTTATTGTGTTTTTCTCATTATCAATCGTGAGCTGAGATGCTGAAAATGAGCTAGTGTAAAACTCTCTGTCTTACTGGCACCACGGAAACTTCCATACCTCAACTTTTGAAGCCAGGAAAACACAGGTAGGAGCCATGAGCACGGGATCTATACTTTTCAGAGAATACCTGAAAATAAGACAAGATAGAGATTCATCAGCTTTGTATGAGTGGCATTCAGGTGCAGAAATGTAGAGAATCATAGGTGAAGATTAAGTGCACTGGTGCATTCTATCAATGTGTTTTACGTCAACTAGTAAAGACTGATTTGGCAGAGCAAATGTTGTAAACAAAGTAGGCTACAGCAAATCCGATGGACGACATTACACATACGGTAACAGTCTTTGTGTAATTACTCTCAGCCAGACGGAGGAGACAGAAGTTCTGTCAATGCAGATCACAGCTTCAACTGTTACCCTTTGCAAAGGAGTTAATAAAACTGTCTACGATTGAGAACCACCCACATGAAGACCAGATGGGAAATGAGAGGGATAAAATTGATGTTGCGGTCTTTTAAACTGTATTTGCCAATCATTATAATCCAGCATAATCCCCACTTGATATTTGGGTGAAGGCAGGTGAGTGAATCTGGCACTGTCGTTTGTCTAATTCTTCCTCTTCTTTTGTTTTTCGGCAGGCTAAATGCTACTGCCTCTTGCCATTAGACCAGACTACTGCATTTGTGCAATGTACTTCACAGGCATCACCAGTTTATGTAATTTAAAGTAGGGCGGCACAATATATCATTACAGCATCAATATTGAAATGTGCATATGCACAATAGTCATTTCCCCAGACATGCAATGTCAAGTAAGCCTAAAGTACATTAACTCAAACTCATCATGCTACAACGTTTTGGTGCTTGATACAAAAGGACAACAATCACGCGTCTCATTTTCCGGGACTGTTCTACAATAGACGTCAGTCTCATAACATAATTCACATGCATGGGGAGGATTGCGCAAGTGGCAGGCTGTGATGATTGAGACTATGAGCATGAAGGGCAGACAGCATGGTGGAGGTTATGTGAAGTTATGGTTATGATTTTTTGTTATTCACAATGTAACATTAGGGTGCGTCCAATGGATGTGTGTAGTTAGTGAGTTTACAGCGTCCTTTCTGATTTAGAGCTGGATGATACAGCGTTTGAGATGAGTGGTGTGAATATGATGGGCAACCAGACATACTTATTCACCTATACAGATTAAAATGTAAGTGTGTGTGCGCTAACTTTGTGCAGCTCTAATGGCAGAACAAAATTTCAGTTGCTCATACACTGCTACAACCTATTCCCACGATAAATTTATTCTAGTATCACTTTATCTTTTGTATGGTGATACATCTTCCTCACCTGGCATAGAAGCGTTTGAAGTAGACAGTTGCAGTAGCAATGACCTGCTGCCGCAGCTTCAGGTGTTCCCCCAAAGCCTGGATTACTGAAGGAGACAGAATCAAACATTAAATAGCATGCAGTAAAATACCCTATATTTATTTGATTGTGAATAATAAGGACAAGTACAAAGAATTTTAATAAGGGCAAATACAGTACTATTACTCTCATATATTAGAGTTAGGCTCTATTAGTAGCATGCGTTTGATGCTGTACATTTGATGATGTGTTATTTAATGTAATGCAAGAGGTTAACAAATATTGCAAATGAGGCTCAGACTATGAAATTATCCTACACAAATTTAACAATTACCATTGGCAAAGAAAATCTGCAGTTTCCAGTACTCCTCTTCTGAAAGAAACTTCAGATCCTTCTGGCGCTCTTTCATCAGGTCCTGCTTGTCCAGAACCCACTGCAGACTGACAGTAAATAAACATTATCACTAAAACACACTCACAATTACGCTTAGTCCAACTGTTGTCAACCAAGCTAGCGGGTAATTGACATATAAACCACTATTTGCAATCTATATTAATCATGCAATACGTGAAAATAACAATACAATACGTTAGTATTGTTAAGCTTTTATATCAGCCTTCATCTTTAAATTGTTTTCCTCAGGTCTTTATTTAAATTGGCTAGCTGTTTTATATCGTAGGAGCAGTAGAAGAGAAACTGTTAGCTTCGACGTACGACACAGCTAGGCCTCACAGCACAGACGTAATTTATAAAACAAAGACGTAACAGGACACAATTTAATAAAAAACTTACTAATGAGAACTTTGCCAGAAGTTTCCCGCCATGCTGCAGCAGCTGAGGTAGAGAGAAACACACTTAAAATGTATATCACCTTTCTTTAAAGAACTGTACACACAGGAAAAGTAGTTATGCTGAGGAGACGCTGGGGTAACATTAAAAATCTTCCGGAGAAGGCGGAGACAACCGAATTCTCGTTCCGCCTTCAAAACTCTAAAGGACCGACTTACATTGAATGGATGTGTTAGCAGGCATGTGGGTTGTCAGATATGGGTGTTCTAAGCAAACACCAAAGGTAACTTTCTGAATAAATGTAACCTACAGCAAAATGTGTGGGAGCACACATTAAATTAAATTAAATTAAATTAAATTAAATTAAATTAAATTAAATTAAATTAAATTAGGCTGGTATGTAAATAGAGAATTGTGATGTTTACTGGTGCAAAGAATAGAATGATTTGAACCGCCTATAATAAGTTAATTGACGTAACCTTGATAGATGTTTGTCGGGACATTCATCCTTGGGTTGGGAAGGTTCAACATTCCTTCGTAGTGTTTAGGGACGGGCTGAGGATATAAAGACCCAACCACTGACTCAAAGATGTGAGTGACCTGTTTCCAGTCTCCAGCTGAAGTTGCAGAAGTTACAGGAGCGTCAGCATGAGCCGCAGTCCAGAGAGGATGTCCTCATACCGCCGGCAGTTCGAGGGCACCTTTGCCGCGCCTACTGTCTATCACCTCCGCGTGTCCAGTCCCTCTCCCACCCGCAGGGAGACGCGCTACCGGTCGGCCAGCTTCACCCGGAGCGGTGGGATGGGGCGCAGGGCCATCTCCAGTAAGGCTGGACTGACAAGGTGAGTCACTGAGACTGAACTGTACTCGATTTTGTTTGTGTGTGTGTGAGTGTGTGTGTGTGTGTGTGTGTGTGTGTGTGTGTGTGTGCGTGCGTAGTAAATATGAATATTTAATTGTAAATCACTATAGCCCACATCTATGATCCGAGGTTTTCAAGCTCCCAATGTAGCTTTATCCCAGTCCATAATAAGCATTAAGTAGGTGGTTGAAATCAAAGACTCTTCAGGGGCAAATGAGCGCTCACCCTTGAGCAAGGCATATGTAGAAATCAGCTATCGTGAGTTGCCATATATGAATGTAAAGTACCTAATAGACTATTTCCTCCATAAATCATTCATAAAATTCAAATTTCATCAACTGTAAAGTTTTTTTTTGTCTCATCTACAGCAGTGCGAGTATGGGAGCGCTGTGCTTTGGTATGTCCATGGGTCTTGGACCAAAACTAGACCTGGATGCGGCTGCGGCAGAGAACCAAGTCTTTATAATGACTCGTACCAATGAGAGACAGGAGATGGTCGCACTCAATGACCGCCTGGCAGTGTATATTGAGAAGGCAAGGGAAACAACCATACACAAACACACACTTGCTCATATATAATTCCTTAAATCAGCATTTAATTCTTTATTACTTACTTTATTACTTTAGAACTTTGTAATCTGATTTATATTCAACTCTGAACTGAACTCTGGACTCTTTAAAATCTTTCACCTTTATTTTTTACATAAAGCATTATAACAGAAGCATTACGTGTATAAAGGAATATATTGCTTTGTTTTTATGTGTCCAACTTGTCAGGTAGGTAGGACTCTGACGACTGTATTTCTACTTATAGGTGCGAACCTTGGAGTCACAAAACAAGCTGCTGGAAGCTGAAATTGAGGCCTTGAAGAGCCGCCATGTCAGACCATCAGGCCTCAGGCAACTGTATGAGTCTCAGCTGAGGGATCTCAACAGGGTCGCCGAACAAATGAGAGTCCAGAGGGTGAGGGAGGTCATATCTCATAACCCACAACATTGTGTTTTTTTTTTGTAGCATTATAAATAATAATTTAGGTGTGGTAACATTGGCGCTCCTTTTCATCCCATGAACAGGATATGTCTTTGGCAGCCAAAGAAGCGATGTTGGGCCAGCTGGACATGCTGAAGGCCAAATATGATGAGGCTGTGGATGCCCGGAAGAAGACGGAGCATGACATTGAGACTCTCCGTCCGGTATGCAACAGTGGAAAGGCTTTTCACAACTTCGAATTTAGCAAGAATTCAAAGCAGTAGGTTAATGCAAGACGTATGACTGGACTTGACTTTTATTTTGTGGTTCAATGTTGCAGGATGTAGATAGGGCAACTTCAGCACGGATCATCCTGGAGAAACACCTGGAACATCTGGAGGCTGAGCTGGCCTTCCTGCAGCGAGTTCACAAGGAGGTAATGCATGTTTGTCCAGAGGCGGTGGGTGACATGCCTTGCATTTTATCACTCAGGGTTCAATGCACTGATAATTACTGCTATGACAGGTCATACTTATATCAAGACCTTGGTGATGGATAGGGTGAGTAAGACCGTAAACATTGTAATTATAAGCATGGTGTGAAGGTTCATAGGAAGCTCAAAGGGAAAGCTCCGACTGTTCTGAGGTGCAGTCATTGAGTGAACCGTAATAACATAAATATTCCCATGAGACTGACCAACATACTTGGTTAAATACTGTTTCAATGTATTTCTATAATCATCTTTTATTTATCTGAGCTACATTAGAGCTACAGACCAGACAGTATGTTATTGCTATACATACAGTTCTTTTAACTCTGGCTGTTTGTGATCCACTAAAAGGAAATCGAGGAGCTGATGCAGCAGATCTATTCAGCAACTACGAAGGTGGACCTGACCTATGGCCTCCCGGACCTCTCCACTGCTCTCAGACAGATTCAGTCTCAATATGACAGCATTGCCGCCAAAAACCTACAGGCATGGTGGAATGATGTTAATGAAACATGTGATAATTATTGTTTCTGGCATAAACGGCATGGTTGTAAGACTAGACCAAGCAGTGATAATCTATTTAAACACTTTTAATATTTGCTCTTCTCCAGGAAATGGACACCTGGTACAGGACAAAGTTTCAGGACTTGAACAACGTCTCCACCAAACACGTTCAAAGTGTTCGAAGCGTGAGAGACGAGATCACAGGCTATAAGAAGGATGTGAGTATGATTTTCTGTTCTGCTTTATGGTTACTAGTACCACTTCTTAGCTGTGTGTGTGCAATTGTGTGTTTAGATTCTCAGCAAGGAACGTGAATTGGATGCGCTGAAGACGAGGAACGAGTATTTGGAGGCTCAGATTCGGGACGCAGTGGAAAAATACAAGAAGAAAGAGGAAGACTTGCAGGTAACTGGCAAAACGCACCGTTGCATTTATTTACATTCACTTAGGTTATTCACATGTTAGGATGCAGGGCATTTTCTAGTCATCCTCTAGGCGCAAACTCCTCAAAATAAATCTATTGTTGTATTCTACACCAACAGGAGCGTATAGAGGCAATTAAGCTGGATCTGACGGTAACCAAGGAGAAGATTGCTCTCCTGCTGCGGGAATACCAGGACCTGTTAAATGTGAAGATGGCTCTGGAGATTGAGATCACCACCTACAGGTGAACGAAACATAACGTCAGATTTAAGGTAGACCACCAGGCCATTTCAACAGAATGTAAACCTGACTGTAGAAAATATAAGATGTGGCAACGACAAGGAGGAACCTTGTGCCACTGCACATAAGGTATTTTTTTCATTTTCTATGCAGCTTTTAATTTAACTTCACTCCTGTGCTTATTTGACAGGAAGCTGATCGAGGGGGAAGACAGCCGTCTGAGCACCATGGTCCTAAATCTGTCCTTAACTGGAGGCCAGCATCTCACTTCCAGCATTGGAATTCGAGCGGACTCAGCCTCTTTTTCAGGAAAGGTCTCTGATGGCTCTTCGAAGGCAGACGGGTCCCCAGGCGAATCGACCGGCAGTGGAGCTGAGAAAGCTCTGGGAACTGGCAGAGCAAAAGTGGAGTTGGCCTCATCAGATACCCAGACAGATATGGAGGGTCAGGCAACCGAGCTGTCGGAGAGGAAGACTGTTCTCATCAGGTAGAGGATGACATGACTATCATCTTAACATGTTGTATTTGCTCTCAATCTTAATCTCTTACTAATGGTGGAAAGTAAGATTTCTTAATTTTACCTGTTGCCCTTTTCCTCCAGAACAGTTAAGACAGATGAGGATACTTATGAAAGTGACACGCAGGAGCGCACCATCACCATTTCTGGAGCAGCTGATGATACAGATGAAGAGTAGACCATCCATCCGCTGCAAATCTCACTGAGCGACCCTCACTAACTATATGCTACACCCATGTTTCATGTGTTTCAATACTGAATTTGAGAAAACACACTATCAAGCAGTAAGATGAATTCAAATGAGTTCTTCTTGGAGGTTTTACATTAAGAAACACACTGTGTCCGATCACTCTGCTCTGCCTGCTCCTAACTCTCTCTGCCTCTCTGCTCTTTTAATCCTCCCGTGTGTCAAGAACATGTGTTTCAAAGCAACTGAATAAACAGCAAGCAATCATCGTCATGGTTTTCATTTAAAATCATAGGAATCATCGGTGTAAACTGGAATGCTGAAAAATACACACTTACACAGACACTTTTTTTTTTCTCTTTTCTATTATTTAAATCAAAGCAGCAACTGATATTCAAGGGAAGTACAACTGCAACCACTCCCCTCATGTAAACACGTGATTTCACTGTACAGTAAAGGTCCAAAAAGATTCCATTCATTTTGAATGTTACTTAATAAGGAAATGTAATTGAAACTGTCATTGAAACCTAAATCTTTTTATGAACACTAATGTTGGTTTAATTATGGCATGTATTCAGCAAAGTGGCGTATTTTTTTTATTACATATAATCCCATAATTTCAGGCACATGTCAGCCTGTTTAAGATACAAGGGGTTAAGAGTTTTATTACTCAGAGCAACATAAAACCTCGTACCCCTTATCCCCACAATGACAAATATAAAGAAACAGAAAAGTAGAGTGAAGTACAAAGTGCAATTAACAGTACAAAACAATTTTGATAAATTACAACTTAAGAAAAGGATCATGATGAAATGTTATGTTAGGAATGCATAAAAAAAAAAGAACTGATTGACTTGTTTTTTTGTCTCTAGTGCAATGGTTTGGGTTCACCCCCGACTCCTCCAGCAAGACGATAAACTGCAAGGCTGACTTCATGTGCCAGGGCATCAGCGCTCTCCTAAAAGATAAATACAACATCTGTATATATCGGAGAATAAAAGTACAGGAAAATGTCCCAAAAGAAGCCCAAGAGAAACTCTCACCTGTGTGTCTGCTTCGGCATAAACCCTGACCACGTCCTCGGTGCCGGAGGGTCTCACGAAGGAGCGGGCCTGTTTGTATTTCTTCACTAAAGTGTCGATGGACTCCTGCAGTCCTGCAGGGCTCACGGCCCGTCTCTCTGCATCTGTTGTGTCTATCACCCTACGGTCCGCCACCTAGAGAAGGCACAAATAAAGCAATTTACAACTGCTTATGCATGACATATTCACGTGGAAGTGGCACTAAAGTGAGAGACGATATGCCTGAAACAGCAACAGAGGTAAACTTTAAGTGAGTAGAAAAACTCTGCTCTCCTCAAGTCTTTGAATTAATGCAGTCTCATGTAGCAAATTCAAGTTTTCTTGACTATAATAAGGTCTTGCCAGTAAAATCTAAGGATTCAAAATGTAAGTCATGTTTCGGTGTTGCATTAAAATGCCTAATTTCTTGTTCATGATTGTGTCAAGTGGAGAAATGATAAGTGAGGCGTTGATACAAGATAGAGAGAAAACTGAGGCTTCATCACTAATTTACACACAGTATGTTCACAACAGCAAAAGATAATTTAATGAACACTTAGCATGAAATTCAAAGACTGGCGATGACAAACTAGTTCCCTCCAGGATAAGCTATCAGAAATATGCATTATAATACATCAATTAGTGAGCACCTTGACTTTGAGCTGCCTGTTAGGCAGGTCGCTATAGATGGCGTCCCATTGCTGGACAGTCATAGCCTTGATGGATAATATGGCTTCAATCAGCAGCATGTCAGAAATGGCATCACCTACAGTCTTAAGCAGATAAAAGCACAAAGTAACACATTATAACAGCAAGTGGGTGTCATAATAAGTTTATTATGTTTGTTTTTAATAGTGCAATGTGTGTGTGTGTGTGTGTGTGTGTGTGTGTGTGTGTGTGTGTGTCCACCTGGTTTATGACGTTCACAGTGTTCTGCAGCAGGAGAGCCGCTCTCTTCCTCTCCTCGTCAGTGCTAGGGTTCTCTGCTAGTTGCTGGATCTTCTCTTCAGCCGCCTTACTGAACAACACCTGACCATAACAACAACACATCGTAACATGTGGGACAAATTTTAAAAAAACAACAACCCACTAACACAGAAAAGAATGGTTCACGTGTGTCTACTCACAGTTCCATGACCATTGGCTTCAAAGTACACACCAATATCAAACTCCTGGGCTGCGTGATGAAGGTGTTTCACTCCTGTTTTAGTGCATCTCACTATGACCTAAAATCACAAGAAAGCGCGTGAGCGCTAACTTAACCATATAAAGAAGGAATAGGCAAGAAATGACAAATAGAAAAGAAATTGGACCGTGTTCTCTCACCTTCATGGTGTCTTCCAGATAGTGTGTTGAGCTACCATTAGCATAAGCAGTTTGCACAACTGCTACCTTCAGGTTTAAACCAGCCTGTGTGAACAGAAACAAAAACTATTCACTAAGGAATGGTGTACATGCATCCATTGTCTATGGCTGCTTATTTTAAGTTTGTATTTGAGAGAATACCTCTATGAGCAGCTCTTTAAGAAATGTGCTGATGAGGGTGGCAATTTTGTCTCCATCCAGCAGGTGAAACTGCCCTTCAGAGCCTGTGTAGTAGTAAACTATTCGGTCAGCGTCGCCATCGAAGGAACAGCCACGCTCGCCCAGGTTCATTGTAATGCCTTCGTAGAGAGAAGAGGTAACAGAGAGATGGAAGTGGTGAGTCAGAAACAGTTTC
Source organism: Chaunax sp. Z400 (assembly GCA_037577475.1). Classification (NCBI taxonomy): domain Eukaryota; kingdom Metazoa; phylum Chordata; class Actinopteri; order Lophiiformes; family Chaunacidae; genus Chaunax; species Chaunax sp. Z400. Next base: position 12,659,340 of record CM075202.1, read on the forward strand.
AGTCTTTCTGTTCAAGTTTTCTCTTGGTCATATCCGATTGACGGTTTATTAGGTAAAGCTGGCAAAAATAATTAAGTCCAATACAACAGTGCAACAATAAATCCTACATTCATTCATAAGGTTCTTTTTTTATGTTGAGATGTGTTGTTTCAACTGTATAATTTTGGCAAATATAGTTTGTGGTGCTGTTAAATTGTACAAAATTATACTGATCAGTGTTTCTGTTATTATTTCCACCTCATTTATTTCTCTATTAAAGCAAAACAGGTCAACGGCACATGTCCTCCAAATTGCTCTTAAAGTTTAATTAACACCTTTTTTTAAACGGTGCAAAAGTATGTTAATGAAATGAGGATTTATAACAGGAATATTGTATTAAACTGGATTAGTTTTTGCAAGATGTACTTAATAAACTGGAAATCGAGTGTACATTTATTTGGCATGTAACAAAACCTATATTTATATATGGACATAAAAATGCAACACTAGTTAGACATCTGGAATTTCCAGCTCATTGTACATCAGTTTAGAAGCAAGCAATAGCATAACACTACATTTATGAGGTAAATGTCATGTAAAGTAAAATCAATACCAAATATTACAGTCATTATTCTGGCACTTTATCAATTAACAGTCTCCACCTTGTGGTCAAACCTTGCATCTATGTTTTCAGTTGAAATAAGTCTCAGAAACGATGCATCATACCTACTGTTTAGTTGTTACTCCATTTATGATACTATGCTTTATACTATATTTTCCTTTTGAAACAAAGAATTTCCACCGTCACCATATGAAGTACTGAAAAATACTGTTTAGAAAGCACAGTCGCACCTGTTGGAGCTTTTTGCTGCACTTTGACGAAGTCGGCCCCACATTGGTGGTTGAGCTTCCCTTCGCTGCCATCGTTGAACAGAGATATATGCAGCTCCTTCTTCAGATGACACTCCATCTCACGCAGCTTTAGAGCCCCAATACCATTAGCACCGTCCACAGAGAGGTGCTTCTGGTCATCTGTGAAATTGGACGCCTATAAGAGAAAAAAAAAAGAAAAAAGAATGGTGATTCTAGTAGAGGTGGATATATTGTAAAAACACAAACACACCCAGGTGTACAAGATTTGAATGAAGTCACACAAACTCATGACACATCCTGTCTTCTTACATTCTTTGTGAGCTGAATGAATGCATGGCAGAGTTTCTCATAGTATCCTTCCACTGTGGCTTCTCCATATTTACCCTGTGTGTTCTGACAGCAAACCATGTAGTGGAGCTGTGGGGTGGTCACCAAACCATAGTCTGATGAGAGGGTCAGAAGATAGAAGAAGAGCATGAAATGAATTAAACCAAGCAGGTAAACAAAATGATTTAATACAAGGGTATAAGGGTGAACTGACTCTACCTTTGCTGTCACCACCGAGTGCAGATACTCCATCCAGTACTGCCTGTGAAAGGCTGGCACTGCTGCTCCTACAGTGAGAGGACAGGTTTTCTTAGTCTTTGTTATACTGCTGTCACAGAAAGAACAAATGACAGTAGGAGGCCAAAAAAGTCTTGTGAAAGTTCACGTCAGTTTATGTTTCTGCTTTGTTACTTGGATGACTGTGGGTGTATTTATGAAATCCAAACAAGACATTCCTTAAACTCATACCTGGTGTCCTTGCCCACAAACACATTAGCCTCCTGGCTCATGTCTATGGACTCCTTCTCTATAACCTCCGTCAGAGCAGTGAGCAAATCTTCCTGCTCTGCGTTGGCCAGTTGGGTGGCGTAGCCCTCCCATGTCGATGTCACCATCTCCCCCATGGGGTCAATAAGCTTCACCCCATTGTCCTCCTACATGAGTGGAAACGTAAAGAGAGCCCGGAGGAGGTTGGGATCATTATGATTACGATGTCTTTATAGGATTGTTTCAACTTGTGGGGTCACATGAAAAGAAATGGGAGATGTGGAGCCCGTCACTCTTCAATATTAATCTGAAATTATGACAACGTTATGGGATCAAATCAACGAGTTCATGATTGGGATTACATAGCATGGATTCCAAGATAATGTAAATATTTTGATCAAAAATATCCAAAAAGACTACAAACTAAATCACAGTTCTGTGGCAAGGACCCCACACACCTCTGGGTTGTGTGATGCAGTGACCATGACCCCAATGGTGGCTTTAGTCTTTTTGGAGCGAAGAGTGGCCAGCAGTCCCATTCTGAACATGATGTGGTCGAGGTGTTTGGCGTTGGTCCTGAAACCAGCAGTGCCATACTGCAAAACCAAACCTGTAGGCTTGGGGTGCAGACTGGACTGCTTTGATACTTCTGGAAACTGGGCCATCACTGAAACACAGACCAACAGACCAATAGGTGGTGGAATTTTACTTAATTAAAAGTAAATAAATAAATACTACCAACAAAATGTACTTAACATATCAAAAGTAAAAGTATATTTCATGCAGAATGTTATATTATCATAGTGGAGTTTTTTGATCACTTTATAAACTCAGTGATTTTAAAAATGCACCACTCACTCTCGCCCAATTTGAGAACACCTTTTCTTTATTTTATTATATTATTTATTTCTAATTGGTATGCAGAGCAAATTTGGCAATATTGCTCAACATATGAAGTTTGGTCACACTTGACTGATTTTTGTGTGTCTGAAAACACTTAAAACGGCACAAAGATTGGGGAGGAGATCTGCAAGAATGCCACGGCTGGGGCAACATGACCGGGATCGCACGATTGGCATGCTGGAGCTGGTTCTAGAATAAGCCCTCACCAGCAACTCCAGGCAGCTGTGACTGAAGAGTGCATGCCAATCCCACAGGAACACATCGGGAGGTTTTGCCAGTCAATGAGGAGGAGGATTACTGCTGTAATCAATGCTGATGGGGGACTGACTAAATACTGATTGTGTAAATGCTCCAGTTGTGCCACCTGAAAAATTCATAGCGCTTACATTTTTTTGTGCTTTTGTTTTGAGCCTTTGTTTTTATTACTGATTAAAATAAGATATTCATTAGCCTGTAAGTAAGAAACAAAATAGTTATTTTTGTAAACATTTTTTTAGCTGACTGAAGATAGTGATCTGGAGCATCGGTACACAGCTCTAAATGTCACTCATCACCCCTGAGTGATTTAGACTTCAACGGGTACATGAAATTTATGTTTTTGAAGACATCTTGAAACAAAAACAACATCTTCACTCTTAATGCACAGTGGCCAAACACAGAGATGAATGATGTTTTCTCACTGACTCAGTGTGAGTCAACTAGCCTCACAGTCTGGTTAGTTAATTCACTTAAAAAACATGCACACACACATAATATTATGGAAAGAGGATACCTCTGTTTTGCCGAAAAAACGTGTGTTTTTTACGGGATAAAACGCCCACTGGAAACAACGTCTAGACCAGACTTTCACACAACATGTCAAGGGACAAGAGGAGGGCAAAGTTTACAACAGTGTCGCCTACGTAAGAGATAATCTCAATATACTGAATCATACCGCCTGAATGACAGACAAACTTAGACTTAGCTAGTCTACATTAACTAGCTGAAATTAAATCAACACACAGCACTGCTGCTAAAGGTAAAATAAACCCCTCAATAGCGGTTATTGCTGTAGCTCTTTGGATTGTTTTTAATTCACTTACTGTTTTGTGTCTTCTCGAGGATAATGAGTGCAGTCAATGCAATGTTTCCTGCTTCTTCAGTTCTTCTGTCGCTGGCGACGTGGCTACACTTCCGTATACGTCACGTGACGCAAGTACGCTCAGCGTGCCTGTGAGTGCGCTTTTCTCCATGGATGAATTTCTCCTATTATACAGTAGTATTCCGATGTACGGACGCCCTGGACACCACGTCCGAGCACAGTCACATTAAGTGATCAGATATTCTTTTGTCATTTTATCTGGTATATGCATGTTCGTTAGAAAATATGAAATGAAGCACAAAATGCTGCTTGCTTTTAGAGTACGTGCAGCATTTAAACCAATCATAGGGAAAACATATCTTCAAGAAAAGCATCATTTTAAGCATAATTATAGATAGCGCAAATGTGGAGCCTTAAAACATTTAACATCACTGTTTGTTCGTGTCTTGACTACATTGGGCCAAATTACACTCGGCTCTATAGCAGGCAACCTTATCTGAGCATAAGGTACATATCTAAACAATGCAAACATATATCTATAGATGTAATCATCTGTTTCTTTGCATGCTGTGCGTGCAAACCGCTGTGATGCATAGTAAGCATGCAGGGGCGCATAGGCCTGAACTACAGTCACGCTTGTTTATTAACCCTTTGACGCATAGTGATATGAGTTTCTGCACAGTGAAGCCATGTCGACTCCCCTTTAAGAGACGTGTGATGCGACGTGTGTCATCCAACCGTCTTCAAGCACCCACTGTGGGAGGAGAATCTGGATGGACATATAGATACGTTAAATAAATAAACTAACGGAAGGGGGAAGGAGAAAAGGAAATTCCCTTCTGCCTGTCTTCTTCCTGAGCATCTTGCGCTGCGCAGTGTTGGCGACACCACCGGGGAGCGGTGCGCATTTTCTGTCGATCTGAAGGGAGGACCGCGGCATCTGAAGCAGCTCTTCTTCAGAGACGAAGAGAAACACCGCAATTTAACGACCGAGAACACTGCGGGTTCCTTTCTACCTTTGAAAGGCTTTTTCTAATGCACTGAGGCGGGAGGAGAGAACCAAATCTGATGCCCCCTCCAAACGGGACATTGCACTAACATATCCTATGGAGAGTTGATTCCATTATATTGCAAGAATATTTCTGGACAATCAGACCGTGCACCACATTTTCCATTGGCCTGTTTTTTTAAATAATTGCTGCTGGATGAGAGAGAAGTAGATTTCATTGCCGGTTGAGTGTTACATAACCGAGTGGCATTAGCTGTCCAGGGTGCTGAACTGAACGGTCGGAGGACGAAACGAGGGGAATTCACAATCTTGCGTAAGTCTACTCATGTCACTGCGCATATTCACAACGTGACCGAGTGGTTTCGTGCGAAAATAATATTTATTTATTGGTTTTAGCTCATTGATTTGTGTTTTTTTCCGCTCACACAGAAGGTCACGGGCCTGTCAACCAGGGAAAGGAAAGCGAAGCCACTGGGTTAATTTTTATTTTTCCATCGTCCCCTGGTGAAATACACTCCTGAGGTGGTCGATTCAAGGAGGGAAAATGTCGGGGCAAACGCTCACGGATCGCATTGCTGCTGCGCAATACCAGCTAACGGGATCAGATATGGCCCGTGCTGTCTGCAAAGCCACCACTCATGAAGTGATGGCGCCCAAGAAAAAGCACCTGGAGTGTAAGTAGTCCCTCTTTCCTACTGCATGGGCTGGCCGGCTTTACAGGGCCTGCATACACCAAACACATCCAGAGCACATGCCATCACAGCCATTAGAGCTGTCACCCTTTTGCCCAGTCAGTTCCCAATTCCTTTAGCTCATGAGGGTGTGGTGCCATAATTAATTGGTGATGACCCCTCTTGTGACCCTATGTGTCAGCCTCTAGTAAAGAGACCCAGAGAATGAGAGAGAGAGTAGAAAGGGAGGGGAAGGGAGAGAAGGTCATATTTTAGGCTAGACTGACAAGTCATCCCCAGAAAAAGACAATTGAATTTATCTTTTCTGTGCTCCTGCAAACCCACTGTCCTCATTTTTACAGTGGCGCTTTATTATAGCAGTGCTGCTGGAGGCCTGCAGGTCTGGATACTAAAGCAAGATTATTTGTTGATGCACACATGGCAGCAATAACTTGATAAATTATAAGTCTTGCTGTGTGAGCAGCATGAGAGGAGGCCGTTGTGACAGCCGAAGACGAACTATCAAACTTCACAGCTTTATTGACACATCTACAGACGACAGATGACAGCAGGCACCACCTTATGACAAATCATGATTAATCACTATCACCTACAACAAATACTGAGTCAGACCAAAGCAGTGGCGTGGCACTGCATACAGACGATAGGTGGTCTGACTGGCTCTGCATTAGGGCTGCATGATATTTGAATAATATGATATTCCAAAATGTCTTATTCTTATTATTATGAGCGTGTTTGAGTTCGTTTGCTTCCTTGACATCGCTTGTCTTGCAATGTGACTGTTGCACATGGGCACATTGTGATGTCAGTACTGACACAATGTATTGTGCAGCTCTACTCTGCATGTCTTTTCTTTTTCTGGGTGTGTGTGTGTGTGTGTGTGTGTCTGTGTGTGGTTGCTGGCCAGGTCTGGTCCCTGTGTCTTGGGCTAAGACCTTATATCTTGTGATCTGCTCCTCTGCTGAATAATTTAATAATCAGCCAATGACTGCGTTGCATTATTTACACAGCCAAAGGTGACAATGCCAATGCAAGAAAGCACCAGAAACCTTTGCAGCCTCACTCTGTTGCTATGGATGTGTGGTTGTTTTTCTTTGAGTTTTTTTTACTTTGACTTTAAAGACTTGGGCCTTTAGAGCTGGTGAGAAAACTTATGCTGCTCTAAATGCAGGAGACTGCTTCTATTGACCACAAACACAGCAGACACAAGGACATATCCTGATAGGTTGCACTTTTGTTAACAGATTCTCCATCCTAATATAGTATATGCACATGTGGGCATGTTGTCTTCCATGAGGATTTTCGTCTGAGGTGACGCTCTATCCCTTTCTAGGACAAGCATCTTGTATGTAGGCCACTGTGCTTCTCTTGCACATGCATCTTGAGTGGAAGAGCCTCAAAGGCACTTTTACAAAGACCCACAAGGCTTGCAATCACTGAAATGTCTGCAGTATTTGATGATAGAAGATTTAAGCCGATATGTTGTATTTAGTCCTTTGTCATAGTGACACAGTCTGTGACCCTTGGGGTGGATGTGGGAGTGTGCTGTTGGATGGTGGTGATGGTAAAGTGCAGTTGCCATGGCAACAGATTGGGAGTGTAAAAGGGGTGAAACTGTAAGGACAGAGGGAGACTGTGAGAAAGAGGAGGACAAATGACAGGCCTGTCATCTCTTGAGTGCAGGAACAATCATAGTGAATGTTTCTTTAATAGAGCCGATATATGTATTCTAACAAGTGATCAAACATTTCATTTATGTTATGGTTTGGTGCTGGATTTCTTGCAAAGTGGGGCCCACAGAGCAGGAAATGAAACCTAGCTGTCAGGTGTGTGTTATATTTGTGATGGCATTTTTTTATGATGAAAAGTAAAGTGATTATTTCTCGCTGTAGGCTATAAAATAATCCCCTGAATTTCATATTCCACAGTCATATACTGTAGTCTCTATAGACAACAATACATGTAGTGAAAAGAGACCTGGAGGGCGTGTGCTAGATTTTTTTTTTTTGCAAACATGTAGTCCATGCAAGGTCAGCTAAACACGGGAGGCAATAGGCTTAAAATGATCTGAGGTCAAGCTGAAAATACACTGGCTTTAGCAATAGATATTATGAAGAGTGGAATTAATGGACTGACCCGAGGAAGAAGCTGACGACACGTACATGAGCTCATAGGGCTGTATGATGTGGCAAAAATATGGTCACAGTAATTGTTTCCATTTTGATCAATATTGATATTTATCCTAAAAAAAAATCTAAAGTGTGTAAAGCCGTTCATCGTCCCTCTCCTCGCCAACGTTTTCCAGCTCCTCCTGGGGGATCCTGAGGTGTTCCCAACTTAGATAAGATATGTAATCCCTCCAGTGAGTTTTCGGTCTATCCCGGGGCCTCCTCCCAGTTGGAGGTGTCCGGAAAACCTCCAAAGGGAGGCACGGAGGAGGCACCGCCTCCACCAGCGTCTTTCAACATGAAGATATCTGAGCTCCTCACCCCTCTCTAAGGCTGAGCTCAGCCACCCTATGGAGGAAACTTGTTTAGTTTTGTTTAGGGCTTTGTCTGATATCACCTCCTATTATATGATGCACTATATTTAAGCCGCTGTCTTCTATTTCATTTGCGTATCTGAATTCTGAGTGTTGCCACTGTGCTAACAAATGTGCCATTTGTCACATTGTATGCATGCAAAGATTTAGTTCACAACTCCACACCTGTGCAAGTGTTCAGACTGGAAAAAGGCACACTGTCAAAAACAAACACGCTCACACAGTATGAGGTCATTATTAGAAGTCCTGCAGGCCGTGGATTACCGTAAGAGTCTTTATTTAGCTCTGCCAATCCTCATTAGAGACGCACACTTGTATGACACTGTGTGTTTCCTTCAGGTAATGATACCGCATTAGAAAGCATGGGTTGTATCCCATGATATTGTTTATATGGCAACACAACAAACATATAAAACCATACATGCATACAGAATTATTATTGGAGTTTATGAGCTGAAATGCAGAGGATAGCTGTGGATAGTGTTCATCATGCTAGCGTGAATATTAACTTGTAGCTGTGTCAGTGACATGATAATGTTATGTAATCACATTTCAGCCATTGTGGAACATGTCTCTCTCTCTCTCTCTCTCTCTCTCTTTGTGAGTGTGTCGTTTGAAAAAGCTGCAGGGGAGTTTAGTCTTCAGCCGTTTCACAGAGAAGCGAGGCTACATGAGGAACAGAATAAAGAGAGCAAATCAAAAAAAAAAAAAAAGAAGAAGAGGAGAGGATGGAATGAAAACACTTATGTGGGCAAGAGGTGTTGCAGAAAAGACTTAATAGTATGTAAGAACAGACAGCAGCCATTGTGGGAAAATGATGGATGCCAGTGCATCTGTCATTAAACATAAAGACATCAGGCATCATCCGATGGCACAGTGTGGCTGTTACCATCGGCCCAAGCTGTACAGACGGATTGGAGAAGAAGAAGAAGGATGCTCAATGGTGTATTAACGTAAAACTAATGCAGCCAATTTCAAACGAATTTGCCTTTTACTTTCATTTTGATAATAAAGAAAGCTGATCTTCTCTATTCCATTTTGAGCTACAGGAGGACCATTAGCAGCAGCAAAAAGCTGATAATAGAGGCGTGTTTGTGATGGTGGGAAACAGGTGGTGTCAAGACAGGTGTGCATGTATGCACGGGGGATGGGCAGGCAACATAGAAAGACCAGGACCGGTGATTAGTAATAATCTGTTTACAACCACAGCACACAACCACCCTACCCCCCCACCCCTCCATCCAGTCTGCCACCGTGTATTAATCTTGAACAGCCTCTGTGCTCTAACGCTGTCTCGTTCATTTCTTTGTTCATTTCCTACACTTTGGCGTGTGCATTAGTGCGTCTTGGCAGACTTCCTGCTGTTCTCCTGAGCGTCTTGGTCTTTCTCTTCCTTCCTGTCGCTCTCTTGCTTATCACCTTGCTGTATTTTTGGTCTGAGTGTATCTACCGACTCAAGGCAAGGAGTGTTCAATATAATGGCCTTCCTCTCCCTCCATTATCAGATGTCTCTGCCAATATTTGCTGCCTCCCTGCTCCTCTGTATGGATACACTCAGTCCTCACCTTGTTGTTCAGCTGTCAGTGCATTACAGTATGAGTAATGTTCCCGATTTCAAGAACTTAGAGGAAATTGTTATTCTGTTCTTATTCCACCACAGTTTCTCTCTCCACAAATGTGTGTGTCATTTTATGTCATTTATGAGTTTAAGGGTAGTATATTTAATTTAAAAAAACATCTTTTTTTATTTTTGCATGGAGTTTCCGTGTCTGACATTCTCTCTCTATCACCCAAATCAATTACACCTTATTTCTAATAGTAAACTCTCACATCAGACGAAGAATGGATAAAATGTTACATATGTAGACTATTTATTAGAAAAAAATCTTGATAGTTGTTTTGGCTGTTTTACAAAAGCGATCTATGAGCTCTGCTTGCATATGATGGCAGAACTGTCTTTAAACAAATGAACAGTCACAAATTTTTCAGAAATTTACAAGTGTGATGTTTGTTTTCATTTGATTTGATGTGTTAAAATGATCGAGGAAATTATGTAATTCTGCAAATTGCAGCTTACTTGTGTTTGATTGGGTGAAATGTGCCCGAACTACACAACAGTGTATCGACTGGATTGTGGAGCTGAAACAATTAGTCAATTATTCAGGTAGTTCTTTCTTGGCTTCTTCAGTGTGAAGATTTGCTGCTTGTCTTTGTCTTTTTTGATTGATGATGATAGTTTTACTTTTTCTTGTAAACATTTGCACTTTCCTTGGTCAATATTTTGGACATTTTGATATCATGATTCCTAAACTTTGTAGAACTTGTTTTTTTTCTTTTTACCTCCGACAAGGAGGATATTGTTTTTGCTGTTGTTGGTCTGTTTGTCTGTCTGTCTGATTGCAGGATTACTCCAATAGTTAGGAACAGATTAAATATTTTTGAGAGGCAGTGTAACAATCTGGTGGTGATTCGGATCATCATCTGGATTCTTGGCCATTGTGGCACAGGGGCAATTACAAGATTTCTTGCTTCTAACTTCATACATAATGCCTACAATGGACAAAAAAAATTACACAATGACATCCCCATAAGATCTGCCACACATCAAGGTCCAATTCAGATCCAAGTAATATTACAGATCTGGTGATCCACAGTGTTTAGATGAAAAGGACTCACTGAAAATCCACCACTGTGAGATAACAAATAATAATAATCATACAGACTTGAACTAAGATCGAATTCTAGCTGAAGCTGTGCTGATTCATTAGATGTCAAATTAAACTTATCATCAAAAGTTACAGAGTTAGACACTGAAGAATCCATCAGTGAAATACTGTTTTTCTTGAATAGCAAACTAGTAGTGATACTAATGTGATTCCAAATTCTAGGGGTAGGTTGATGAAATAAATCCTTAGGTTCTGCCCCAATAAAGGATGTTGCCCATAAGAAAAATATTTGTATAACATAGTTAAGTAAGTAGCAATAGCTTGACACATGAGAAGGTGAGATAGCACACATATTTATCAGTATTGATGTTAATGTCAAATCTGTGTAACACAGATTAAGTTATCCATGTCTGCCCCTGAACATGTACTGCAATGTTCCACCCTGTGTTGAGGCAAAGGTTTGGACACTAACTGTTGGAGACCTTTTTGTCTGTCTGAGTGTCTGGACTTGCACCCAGTGTGGTGAGCTGACGAAGCATTTTCCCCTCTTTTTGCACTGTCAGTGTGTGTGTGTGTGTGTGTGTGTGTGTGTGTGTGTGTGTGTGTGTGTGTGTGTGTGCGTGTGTATGTGTGTGTGAGTGTGTCTGCGCCCCCATATGCGTGTGGGGCTGTGCACCAACATTACTTTGTATGCACATCAGGTCTTCCTCCTGTCTTAATATTCTCATGGATGTCTAGTGCAGCTCTGCAGTGAGCACTCAGCCAGTTCATTTAATGAAAGATTATGTAGGCATCTGTCTTAAACTAAACTAACCTTGACTCTCCTCCTCCATATCGTCTTGCATGAAATCTCACTTTGAAAAAAACGACTTTGTATCATTAGCTCGTCACGTTTCTCGTGACGCGTGTCAAAGCTTTGACAGAAAAGTCTGTGAATGATGATGTGTCTTGTTGCAGACCTGGTGTCAGCCACCAATACCACCAACGTGAACATCCCTCAGATGGCCGACACGCTGTTTGAGCGAGCCACCAACGCCAGCTGGGTCGTCGTCTTCAAGGCCCTCGTCACCACTCATCATATGTGTGTCCATGGCAACGAGGTAAGTGATCGTGAGCCTGGTGCAAGTCATTTTTTCAAGCTTGAATCCAGTTTTATTAAGTGATGCAAGATTCATTAGAAGGATTAAATTTAGTTGGTTGTTGTTTATTTTTATATTATCTTTTGGGTGCTTAGCGGGTTCCGTGTGGTGCTGAGGGGAGTTTTATAGATCAATGAAAGCTTTGACCACAATTCCTCAAAAATATGAAGAGAGTCCTGTGGGTTCGATGTGGAATCCATGGGAGCTGATAAATGTGATAGAAGAAAAGTTCCACTCACAGTCTTCTTGTAGTATTCAGCTTCCTTTCAGTCACTGCCCATGATAGACTGTTTATTGTGGTTTGTTTCTCTTTCTCAGAGGTTCATTCAGTATTTGGCTTCCAGGACTTCCTTGTTCAACCTCAGCAACTTTATCGACAAAACCGGCTCTCACGGTAAGAGCGGTATCACAGTATCTGTCAATGCAAATAGGAGGCAGGCAGAAATAAACTCAAAAGGAGCCATCTGGCAAATAGGAGGTGCATGGACATGGTCACGCACATGCAGGAGCGCGCACACTCATACACATGCACACATGCATGCAACCAGATGCTTACATTTCTGTCTCATGTGAAATTCCACTCTCATTTTCAACCATTTTATGACTGCATTTTTCTGTATTGATCACCTTGTCTTCCTGTTCTTTCCTCTGTGTTTATCACAGATGCACATTGCTTAGACACATTTGTAAGCACGTTTAAATATATGAGAAAACTTTAATTCAGATTGGCTGATAAATAGACATTTTGTGATCAAAATGTTGCCATGTCATGTAGAATAAAAGAAATTGGTCACAAAACAGCAGTGTGCTGATATTTCTTCACTATTTTTTTTTTTTTTACGAATAACCCAGCTCCTGCACAAAATGTATTGATATGATGTCTTACTTTTTTGCCCAATTCATAACATTCATTTCCACTATTGTTGGCACCTCTATTGCAAAGACGACCAGATTGCTCTCTATTTTCCATAGATTAGCAGATAGCAGCAATACAGGACAAATGATGACAAATAATTTATTAATTCATTTAATTTATAATGAAAACATGAAATCATACAGAAATGATGCCAGGTTGCCAGCATGACTGGATCACAAATCAGGCTCCATTTTCCCAGGACATTTGGTGCCTGGTGGCAGACAAAATTGCACAATCAAAGCAATGTTTACCGAGAACCAAGCTAAACGCAGATGGTGTCAATATTCAATAGCCATTACAAATGTGCAATCAACATTTACATGAATATATATTAAAGCACAAAACACAAACCATTATCTATTGCAAGTTTAAAGGAGCAGCTTAGTTGGAAGTGCTTTTTATGCAGACTTTGTGTTCCTGTGCTTCCAGAATTGTTATATTACCTGCTGCAAGAAGAACATGCAAATTAATGAGCATATTATTTCTAAAAATACAAAGCAAAGATAATGAACTCTGTTCTGTTTAGGCTATGACATGTCTACGTTCATCAGACGGTACGGACGATACCTGAACGAGAAAGCCTTCGCCTATCGTCAGATGGCTTTTGATTTCACCAGAGTCAAGAAGGGGTAAGTCATAAATGGAGTCCATCCTTTAAGCTCTTATCATTTAGCCATTTAACTCATTTATTAGTTTGGTTTTGTATTGTTACTTGTGCTTTATCCAATGGCTTTTGGTATATACCTGTGGAGCATCTCATGCTCTGTTGTATTCTTTCAGCGCTGAGGGTGTAATGAGGACCATGACCACCGAGAAGCTGTTGAAAGGCATGCCTGTCCTTCAGACTCAGATTGACACACTCCTCGAGTTCGATGTGAGTCAGATGTTGACTTGACTTCTTCATCTGTTTGATGGAAACATGCAGCATCACAAGACAGAGGTTTCTCTTCTCGTTCTCTCAGGTTCATCCCAAGGAGCTGAACAATGGGATCATCAACGCAGCATTCATGCTTCTCTTCAAGGACTTGGTCAAACTGTTTGCATCCTACAATGACGGAATCATCAACCTATTAGGTCAGTAATGCACAGGGACCTCTTTTTTGGCACCTCAAAGATGTAAAAATGGATCATTATGACTCTGAACCTGCAAACTTCTTGCTATCATAGAGAAATACTTCAAGATGAAGAAGAGCGACTGTAAGGAGGCCTTGGAGATCTACAAGAGGTTCCTGACCAGGGTGACAAAGATTGGGGAATTCATGAAGCTTGCTGAGGTAAAGGACAACCAAGCGCATTTAATATGACCTACATGATTAATTATATATGTCATAGCAACCTCATGTCATGAACTTGAGTAAAAATAAATTGACTTTATACTTTTAAATTGCGTGGTGCATAGGCCATAGCACAATTTTGTGTGCAGGTGATATGTCAAACCTTCCCAATAACCTCTTTGGAGAGCAGATCCACAGTCAAATGACCTTTGGATCTTGTTATTTTATTGTTATTTTACACCCTAAACCTTGAATGGAGCAAAAGGGATTATGATGTAATTTAACCTGAATTTAATAGATGATTGTGGTAATATTTTCAGTCATAATGGTTTTAAAGCCAAATTTAATTTGGAATGGTCATACAGACAATATTTTCTTTTAGTTTTCCACACTATTTCTGTGGCTTAGATGACTTTAATTAAAGGAATATTACAACAATGCTCTGTACTGACTACAATTGACAAAAAAAACTAGCTGTAAGAGCAAAAGAATCAAAAACTAGAAAGCACTCGGACAGGGTAGACCTCCGCCAAGGCAGCTCAGTTTCCCCAAGTTGCCATTTCACCCCAAAGCAAAACTGCAGTCACTTTGTTGCAGACAGCCTCATCTTGTGGAGCCTTGTAATCATTACATTACAACAGTACATGTGGTATAACTAATAAAATATTAAAAAAATTCCTCGATCCAGACGATGGTCCGGATCACCACCAAAATCTAATCAAGTGTTCTGTTCCTTGAGCCACTTTCTAACTCTCCAGAAAATTTAATCAAAATCTGTCCATTACTTTTTGTGTTATCTTGTTAATAAACCAACAAACGAACGCCTGCAAAAACATAACTTCCTCCCTTGGCGGAGGTAATGAAAGACCAGTTGTAGTTTACAATATTACACAAATAATTTGTTTTGAAGTTATATGTTTATTTTTGTAATAACATTTTTACATCACTGAGTTGTATGGTCTCTCAAATTCTTATATGGCATTTTTTATGCATCATATTTAGACGCCTCTGCTCTTCACAGAACTTAATGGGAAAAATGATCATATCATTGGACTTTTGCATATGGAATGGATGAAACTGGAATGATCTGTATGCATTTTGAAGAGACTGGGCTGGTTATAGTGTGTGGCAATGCTGATTTTAAACTCCTCCCTTTAACAGACAGTTGGAGTTGACAAAAATGACATCCCTGACATCAACTACGTAAGTTAAAATTCACAACTCTCATATATTTTTTTTATGTCTGGAAGGATGCAGATGCACATGAATCATGAATACCACCACCAGCAGACACACACACAGATACACCTATGACTCACCCACCATCATCTCCCCGCCTAGTGTCTCCACCCGGGGGTAGTGGTGGATCTCGCAGACTCAGATGATGAAGACTGTCCTTTTCATCCTCTTGAGGACCCGGTAACACAGGGTTCCCTGGCTGAGTGCCTGTTTACAGGATGGAGTGTCAGCATGTTGGTCCTAATTGAATTTCAGACTAATGGAAGTTTGTGTGTGTTTATACTATACATGCATAACAGTGTTGCAGTGAGATCTTCCAAAGTCACCCTCAATTTTTTACCACTTTTCTTCTTACCATTGAAATGTAAACATTGATTTAATGCACAGCCTGACAATGTAGGAGACAAGTGGAAATTATTCTGTATTAATAACTCTTTTTTTTTCTTTTTTTAGGCTCCCAGCAGTATCCTGGAAAGTCTGGAAACACACATGAACGGCCTGGAGGATACAAAGGGTGGAAAGAAAGGGTAAGAGATTTTTTTAGGGAGTAATTGGCTTTTTCTCTCAGCGTGACACCAGATACAAAGAATCTTTGTCACATAAGAACAAAAGTAAAATTTGAGGTCTGAGAAACTGTCACTAAAAACCTGACGAAACCAAGAGAAATGTGCTTTATTTATAGAATTTACTTTAACCCTTCCTCTCTTTTATCCCCTTTATGTTCATTTGGAATCACCAGTGAAGGGTGAGCATATACTGTGTTTTGTTTGGAGTTCACTAACTTCTAAGAAAACTCTGTAGATTTATTTTACTGTCATTTCCCCCACAGGTAAGCTTACACATTGTTCACATGTGAATTATAGCTTGTAGGTGAAGAAGAAACCTAATCAATATTATGCACAAAAGCTAACTAATTTTACATGTGAAAATGTGTGTACTGGTGTGATTACATGTGAAAGAAACATGTTTTGATCAACAGTGAGTCACCTTGTGTGTATTATCGCATCCTGATATGCAGTGTGAATCAGTACATGAAGGGTTTTTTCCAAGGTTGAATAGGTAATTAGCAAACAATTCAAAGTTAGCAGTTGAAACAATTCATGCACCAGATGATGATTACAGTATATTGCTGCTTTGGAAGCAAACTCTTCATATGATCACATATGATGCAATCTGTCTTGCCCATTTGTTAAAAAAAAATAGACACATCAGATAATTTTCAGTCTCTGTGCAGCAGATTTCAAGCATAATCACTAACAATGCCTCTTATTCCTTCTCTCTTTCAGGTCTCCAACAAAGGTGAGATGCACGTTCGAGACAGTCTATATTTTGTTGTGCTCCTAAAGTCTGATGCACTGCTGAAGAAGGGCTGCTCTGTCTGTCTTCCAGGGGTCTCCGACAAACAACGTGTCTCCGACATCGACCCCAGCCAAATCCTCAAACGCTGTTCCCACACTGCAGCCTCCTCCTGCAGGGGAGAGTGCTGCTGCCGCCGCCGCTGCTCCTGAGCCAGCAGAAGAGTAAGTGTCCGTTTGCTGTAAACTCTCGGTGACTTCCTCTTTATTCTCTGCCTCTCCGTGATTCTACCCATGTTACTGTTGTGGCTGTAGAGACGTTAGGTCTGTCGATCAGTAACTTTGGTTCCTGCTGAAAATCTTAACAACTTTTTGATGCATTGCTTTGAAATTTTACATAGATATTCATGGTTCCCAGAGGATGCATCCGACTGACTTTGGTGATTCCCTAACTTTTTGTTGAAAGACATTTTTTTTTGGTTTTGATACCTGTACTATCTAACCACTATAATAGAGGTTGAATCCTGCTGGCTACCTCCGCTGTAGTTTGCATTTAGCGCTTAATACAAAATGTTAGCATGCTAATCTAAGAATCTAATCATTCTTCTGTATTTCTGCCTCATTCACCAGTTCCTTGTTGGATCTGGATCCACTGTCCTCCTCGGGTCCCTCAGCACCATCAGCTGCCCCCACGTCTTGGGGAGGTCAGTCTCTTCTTTCCTGTCAAATCAGCTGCTGGTTTGTCTGAAACAATGCAAATGTACTTTTTTAATATTTAAAGTATTTTAAGCTACCATTACAGTGAATGGCAAGAAAATAAGTAGCCTATTTTCTTTTACCTGCATGAAACAGTCTGTCTCTGTAGCTGAGGTTACATGAGAAATGGTTTCATTAACAGGAAACGACTGTTTGTTTTAGCCGAGTAGACTGATGCATGGATGAACCGTCATGAACTGTTTTATTCTAGGCTTGAACTAACATGTGTTTTCCTTGTTTTCCACTTGCATAGATCTTCTTGGATCAGGTGAGTCTCTCTGCTGTCCACTTCACCTCCAGCCTTTTGTCTAGAGTAGTCTTAAATCACCATCCAGGATTCCTCAATGCCATTAACTTTTTTTAATTAACAAATGTGAAATTGAGGTAACCTGGAAACGATGTCACTGTTTTAATCCAAACTAAACATGAAGATAGGCTGCATTGTACAAACGTCACGTGGTTACCTCCCTGTTTGTCTCCTCAAGCTGTTCTCTTTAGTCTGAGTAGTCTCTTTGTTTCTCTCTGCTTTCTCTCTCCCTTCCCTCAACATACTCCATTGTCTGTTTTTTGTTTACAACGGGGGCTATTTTGGTTGTTTGTTTTTTATTTGTTGGTTGTGATCGGATGGTGTTGGGTAATTTTGCAACTTTTGATTTTGTTAAAATTTGGATTTTGCTTTGGTTGATCAATTCCAAAATGTATTAATTGGGCTTGATTTGAATTGGACCTTCTCTTTTACTTGCTTTTCTCACTGTTGTAACGGTGACTCGACTGGTTGTATTGGTTGCTCTTTTGTTTTATTTTGGTACCTTTTTTGGGGGATTTTGGAACGCCCCATTGGTACTACCAGAAATGGGCGATTCCTTGCTATCTGAACCCACCCTCACAGCAGAGCCCACCCCCTCCTCCGCAGCAGCAACGCCCACTCCTGCAGCGGCAGAGCCTGGTGCCTCTCTAGCTCCTCCCACTAGCACAGCAGCCGCCACCTCCCCTGGTGCCGCCAATATGGATCTATTGGGAGGTCAGTGGGCTTCCAGAAAATTCTCTACGAAAGAATCACTCTGGGAAGCTCAGCCCTAAAACCATCACACATTATGATAATACAAAGACGGCTGCATGTTCAAATACATATGTAGACAGAACTTTGCTGATTTATGTCTTTTTTCTGCCACTGAAGTCGCATCATCAATAACAGTGAAGTCT
Source organism: Chaunax sp. Z400 (assembly GCA_037577475.1). Taxonomy (NCBI): domain Eukaryota; kingdom Metazoa; phylum Chordata; class Actinopteri; order Lophiiformes; family Chaunacidae; genus Chaunax; species Chaunax sp. Z400. Next base: position 12,677,720 of record CM075202.1, read on the forward strand.
AAATGATGCATTCATACACGCCACTGTCATTTTCAGCTATCAACTGCCTAGTATGCCTCAGAAAGTATTACGTTTTAAACAAATTATTAGAAACTTAATAATCATATGAATAGATTGCATAACAAATACAGAAATATACAAATAAATTGTAAAATACGGAAATTTTACCTCAACTTTCATTCAGTAACATGCCTCTGGCTCCTGTTAGCTAGAGGAACAACAATATGAAAGTCGTTTTTATTCTGAATCCACAAACTTAGGTTGCTGCAGTAAATAAACACCATGCACAGACATTTTTTTTCTTTTACCTGACAGGGATTTGAGCTTACAACACCAATACCAAAAAGTTTGTGACATGTAAAATGTCATCAAAATCAGAATTATATGATTTGGGCAATTGAATACAGTACAAAGACAATATATTTAATATTAAAAATGACAAACCTTATTGTTTTTGATAAATATATCCTCATTTTATTTCTTTAACAACACTCGGTAAACATTTGTGAAGAGAGGACACTAGTTGTTGAAGTTTTCAAAGTGGAATTCTGTCCCATTCTTGCTCGATTTAAGACTTCAGTTGCTCAACAGTCCGAGGTCTCCATCGTCATATTTGGTGCTTCGTAATTCCAGGTCTGGACTGCAGACAGGCCAGTTTAGTACCAAGACTCTTTTTCTCTGAAGCCATGCTGTTGTAAGGGGCGCTGAAGTTTATACTTTCAGTCATATGATTATTTATTATAGAATTATGTAATTTATTAGCATTGGCCCGTCTGAGGCTCCATACGAAATAGATCTTTCAGGCTGATAATATACAGAAACACATAATCTCATTTTCTCTCTTGTAGGCATGCACACATACACTATTCTTCCATCAATAATTAAACATGAGACATTTCTACATTATGTAATTATGTCACAGCCACACACTCACCTTTGGCTTGCACGTAAACATACTGCTGCACTCATTCTCCACGTGTGTCTTGTTTGATAGGCAGACATGCTTTTCTGTGATCTCAGTGAAAAGCAGTTCTATCAAACATGGCTACAGCTACAGATGGCTGCTGTAATACTTGTAGAATTGCTTATTCTGCTCTCTGTTGAGTAGATTATACCTTACGTAGTGCCTCCTGTCTGTATTCCCATTTGTCCATTCACCTGTCAGTCATTAATGTCTGATATTAATGCTGTAAGCTGCACTTTTTTACATCATATTTATAAGTCCTGATTATTTTCTCTTTAAATGCACTGAGCTTACCTTTTTACCTGATGTTCTCTTTTCCTCCTCACTTTTTCTGACTCATTATTTTCACTTATCATCTTTATTTCTTCCTCTGTGACTGTCCCGCTGTCCTTTGCTGGGGTTTGTGTCAACCTCAGATGCCTTTGCAACACCTGCTGCTTCCACTGAGGCCTCTGTAGCTGCAGCTGAAGGTGGGGCTGCCGCTACGTCGACCCCAGCCACCAACGCCGGAGCTGGTGGGTGACTGAAAGCCTGTCTGTGTGTGCAACTGTTTGTGTGAGTGAGTCTGAGTCAGTGGTGCAAAGTAACAAGTACAAAAAAGCAAATATTATTATTATTATTATTATCATTATTATGACAGATAATAAATACAGTGTTTAACCCACTCATGGAGCTTACATGCTTCATTAGGTAGCTAGCTACAGCAGTCATTGTATCTACCTGACATTAAAAACCTTTTGCATTGAAAACTACCAAGAACTTAAGGTAGTAAAGTTGCAAATTGTATTCTAACTAAATGAATCATTTAAAACAATGTTAAAACCAAATTATAATTACTTCGTGACAGGATGTAAAGTAGCTAAAATTAAGTCCATCCCTAAAGCAGCTTACATGTTCATAAATCAGTAATAATCCAGTTGGCCTCTTTGATGCATCACAGTAGGAAAAGGTCTTCATAAACTCATGTCTGTAAGGTAAGTGCTACTGCCTGTCAGCTTAGCTTAGCACAAAGACTGGAACAGTTGAGTTTTTATAGAATTGAATAAATTAGATATGACATGTTATTGTGTGACTTTTAAAGGTACAGGTGGGTCCTTCAGCACCACTGATGTACAGCATTATAAAGTGTATAAGGTGCTGCTGCCTGGCTTCCAATTTTGCCCAGTGGCCACTTGCAGTATTACAGCAAAAGATTCTCTTGCATCCCTATAAAACATTTTCCCCATAGACCACTATGATAAAAGAGACATCTGTAGAACTGTTGACAGGATAGCTCCAACTGATTATGACTCTTTCTGATGTGACGTTTTGATTCATAGTGGTTTTCCGTTTATAAAACTTTTTGATTTGAGAAAAATCTCTGACATCACCACGATGTAATGTCTGTGGACCGAGAGGAAGCATGTGAGGAGGGCCAGCAGGAGAAACAATGCTGTGCGTATTCAATAGGCCATGTGCCCTTGAAGTAAATCAGGAAACACGAGATGAGCAATCCTTATGGAACTGAATAGGTGCCATCTTTGCGTTTAGTAACCAGATTATAATATGATTTAGACAGAGCGCTCTATCTTTCCCCCTGTTTTCCCTCTTTGACTGCTGACTGTGGCTTCCTGGTTCCTCTCATCTAACGTTCGTCTTCTCATCTAATGTAGAGTCATTCTATAAAATCAAATGTATTTTTGGGATCTGGATATTTCTGGATATTTCTATATTGCACTACTACTGTGCTTTATTGCTACTTTTACTGAAGTAAAGGATTTCAATACTTTTTTTTTCCATTACTGATATGAGAGATGTTAATGATTTACAGACCTGGTTGTTTACATGCGCATGTCTTATTGGTCTCGATCCTTATTTCAGGGCTTCATCTCAAGACTTAATGCAGGGACAGTAGGCGTACAGATTTGCTATTCATCACTGCTGGTTTCTGGACAGTGCTATTGTTGTTGCCATGGTGATCAAAGACAATACTCTTGCTTTTATTTTGGCATCAGAGGATTTGTGCGTTTGCTGTTATGGAGAGTGATGCCCATAGCAGTTTTCTGGTATTAGTTGTGGTTCGTTGCTTAGATGAATACAAGCTACTGCGAAGGTGTTAAATAGTCAGGCCATTTGTTTGTCATTTTTTTGCCATCACAGATTCTATTTCTATGTGTTGCGGCTGACAGCAGGAGTGTGTTGGGGGTGCTACTCATTCTCTCCCATCATTCCTCTCTGATTCCTCCTCCTCAGCTTTCATGTTAATGCTCTATTTCCATCATCATTACCACCATATAAACATATGTATATTTTCCGTTTTGTATTAAAGTCGGTGTCTAACATTCCCCCTCACTCTCTCCTCAACCCCGCACCCCACCTCTTCCCCCAAAGACCCCTTTGCTCCCTCAGAAGGTAGCAGCAACGCAGCAGCATCTCCGGGTCTAGACCTTTTCAACATGACAACAGTGGAGAATAATAACCCGGGTAGTTCACTGGATGCCTGTTTTAGCTCTGTGGTGCCCCAGCCCTCCCACTCCTCTTCCCCGTCACTTCTCGTCACATCCACTTCCAGCACCATCACCACCACTGCAACCATTTCAGCTCCCATAGCCCCCAGCACTACTTATCCTGTGACTGACCTTTTCAGCGGTAAAAATAAAGATGTGTGTGGTCCGGTATTCATTTTTATGCCTTGTGCTTTGATTCATATTGATTAACAGCATTGTGATTTCCCTCTCTGATGCTGCCTGTCACCCTCTCCTCTTTTCATATGAACCTTAAACGGTCTCATCAGACTAATGCGCCTTTTTCAGTTGAACCTGGCTGCTGTGTGTGAGCATCCTCACCCTTTTTTAATAAGCGTATGAGCGTTTTAACATTGCTGTCTCTGGCTGTGCATGCGTATGTAGATCTCTTTGATTCCATGCCAGACACAAGCCACACCAAAGCAGACCCCGCTCCCAGTGTTGACTTGTTTACAGCAGGTATCCTATTGCACCTACTCCACATTCTCTTGTTTGCTCTCACTCTGTGTCTGTTGACGAGCCTTCTGCCTGACTTTGAAAAGGAAATGAGATCGCTCTCTTCAGGGTCAGCTAAAAGCTATTTATCTTCCTGAAACATTTCCTAAATCACTCTTACCTCCTTTCCCGTTTCAGCTTGTACTGCCGTGCACTCCAATAGCGATTGATAAGCGTGCGTTATAATGAATCATGCTCAACAGTGTTTGTGTGTTTGTGTGTGAGGGCTCTAAACACCATCTCCACCTTCACCCCCTCAGCAGATCTGTTCAACTCCCCTGCCCCCATCCTCTCCTCTGCACCCCCACCCAAAATTGACACGGGAGCCGTCATGAGCCTGTTTGGTGGTGGGTAACTCATATGACTGCCTGCCCTCACTTTTTCTCCCCTTTTCATGAACACATCATCAATGGAGAGGAGTATAATGCAGGAAACACGATTAAAACATCTCAAATTCATATTAGGCTTCTGTAATGCTCATAACTACTGGGTAGTTGTTGTATATTGTTCTGCTGCTATGTGTTAGTTGCATTATCTTGTGTTGTTTGTGGACCAATCGTGGAAATATTACAAACAGATATCTGAGATGATGAGATTTCTTTTTTTGCTGGCCTTAGTGACTTTATTGAAATTTACTACAGTATCATTATCACAAAGGAGCTTGGCAATGTGTGTCCGATGGGAAAGATGGAGTGTGAACAAAGATATTTACATTATCTGAACATATGTGTGTTTCTAAATGCTTGTGTGCATGTGTGCATGTGACAGACTGATTTACATTCGAAGAGAAATGGTTCCTTTTTTATTTGAATACACATATATCTGAGTATGCTCAGCCTTCCTGTCTAACTCTCAGCACTTTCTTTGGCATTACCAGTGTGAAGCCGAAGGCTGACTCTTACCCCTTCTTTGCCCTCATGCTGCAATGGGAACGGCTAAACCCACTTCGACCCGGCACGATATGGTTTCCTATACATTTTTGGGTGGAATTGCCAGAGTCCACAGGCGGAGACACCACTGCTGCCACCGCTGCTACTGCCCCTGGTGCTGAGCTCATGTCAGGTAAAATGTTAAATGTCACTCTGCATGTGTAGTGTTTACAGCAGAGGGGATAACAACATGTTGCATACATTATTTACACTCTGTGCTGTAGCCATGGATGGATTACTTAATGGGCTTACAGGGGGGGGGGGTCATCTGTATGTTGCTTTTTGTTGAAAAGTTCAGTTAAAAGTAGTCTTAATTTTTGCTCCTGATCCTGTTCAGAATTTTTAATATCAAGTATCTGTGAACCAAATTCAATATTCAGTTTATGTCTATTCTTTCCCTTGTATAAAAACTACACACCATACTGATCTGTGAAGGTTTCCCATATATTCTATGCTATTATCCACGCAGGACAACACAGTTGCACAGTGGATAGCATTGTCACCTCACAGAGAGAAGGTTCTGGGTTCACACCCGTGACCTTTCTGTTGGGGGTTTGCATGTCGTCTGTGTTGGTTCCTTCCGGTGGCGCCACTGTACAAAAAAACATTCAATATAGGTCAATAAGAAGAGGAGAACCTGTGACTGTCTGTTGGCCCTGTGATGAACTCGTGACATTTTTGGATAAAGGCTTATTCGCTCTAGAGTTGAAGCTTAGATGAGAGGAAGGGCAGCATGTCGGTGCAGGTTAGTGCTGTCACCTCACAACAAGGCTTCAAATCTAGACCTCAGGCCTTTTTGAGTGGAGTTTACATTTCCTCCGTTTCCTGTGGATGCTACAGCTTCCTCCCACAGTCCAAAAGAAACATGTAATATAGGTGATTTGGAACTGGATAGATGGATATTCTATATTGTTTTGTTATCTCTTTAAGACTACATGTCTTCCTCATATGTTGGAGGGGTCTTCCCACTCCTTTTACAGATCTATGCTCAGAGACCCATTGTCTCTTAATCCCTCCATGACTGTAGTTGTTATTGTTGATTCATTAGTACTGCATGATGCCTTGTTGCTGTCCCTTTGGTACTGTGTTAAGAGCCACTTTACTGACATCCTCTCAGTTGTTTACAACAGTGTTTCGTCTGACCAAACGTCTGTTCTGTGGAAATGTGTTTATCGATCACTGTTTGCATCCACTCTGGTCATGCTTAATGAAATAGTTTTCCACAGCTATTCTTCATTTTTATTGATTTGTGCATAAACTTGCGTGTGATTTTTTGACTGCTTGTCACTTGCTCAGTGTTAAAGTCACTGCTGATGTCCTGTGGATCCACGCTATGCCCATATATGGTTATATTAGCATCATCATTGCATCATTGCATTTCATGATTGTAGCATGGTCTCCCGTCCTGTGTCATTGGTCCTCATGTTATATAACTGATGCTCTGCAATACTTCTGCTTTAAGGCTTAACTCTTTCTTTCCCCTCTCTTTCTGTCATTCATGCAATAAACTCTAATGGTTTCATTGCCACCTGCTCCTTTAAAACCCCATTGCATTTTTCTCTCTGGCATTTTTTTTTTTTACTTTCCTCTCTCTTTCTGTTTTCCACACTCACTCTGTCCATCTGACTCTTGGGCTGGCTCATTGCTTGCTTCCCGTCATTTGATTGGGTGAGTTTCCTTGCTCTTTAACTCGATTATTTCCCACAGTGCACGGCTGCATTGCAGTGGTGCAAGGCAAGCTCAGCTGCACTTTCCCTTCCACCACCAGATGCTTGACAGCTACAAAGAGAGTGTGAATTAGCAGTGTTACTTATTGCTTCTTTAGCACCCCACTTCACTCTGTCTGCAATGCTTTTGTCCTCTTCATTATCTCTGCAGCAATCGCACAACATACAGCAAAAACCTTCAGATTTATCAACAAGCACTGAAAATGAAAACGACAAAATTCTTGACAATGTGCATGTTATTATGATTCTATGATGCAACACGTGTCACATACAGTATAGTATCACAAAGGTTGGTTTATGTTTATTCCCTATGCATATATATGCTTTTAATTGGACTAGGTTTTATTTAGTAGAAGTAAGAAGCAGACCTGAGAGATGTGTCTAGTAGCAGGAAATTTGCTCGCTTGCATTGAAGGATGCTAATGCCTCCCTTCCCTCCCTCCCTTTCCCTTCCTCTCCCCTCCTCTCCCTTCATTCTGTAGTATTTGATGGACTAGGGGATGTAATGAAGCCCACCGTGACCCCTCAGGCGGGTGATGTTGACACCTCCATGGCTAATATGGCAAGTAGTAAGTAGTCATTTAGATGAACTAAAGCAACATTGTAGTTGATATAAGAGTAAGATTTGAAGATCGATGGCATTAAAGGAATAGTTTGATATTTGGGAAATACACCTGTTGGCAGAGAGATACGTGAAAAGATGTCACTCTACGAACCTTCAGCCTAAAGCTGGTTAGGTTAGCATAGCGTAGCAAAAAGGCTGGGAAAAAAGGCGGGACAGCTAGCAGGTCGCTGTCCAACTGGAAGAAAATGTACTTGCACCAATAAATCTCAACAGTTAAACATTATATTTTTTATTTCATACAACAAACACAGTGAAAAAGTGTGTGTTTTGTAGGTGGGTGGGGGTTTTGCAATTAACTAACTTATCGCTGTCTGTATTCTTATATTTAACATACTGATGTTGGAGTGTTATACATGTGGTTAAATATGTGTATTTCCCAAACTATTCCTTTATGGGTCTACGGAGAAAGGAGGCCATTGGCTTATTTGCATATAGACTGGAAGCAGGGGTTTATCTTATACTGAAATCTGTTTTTATATATTACAAAATATTGTTTGATTTTTTATTTAGAGGTACTGCTAGGCATTTCCAGCAATTTAAGCCAGTTGCCTCCTCGCCTATTTCTATATATTGATTTAATTCATATTCTTTTGTAACACAAACCTTAATTTATCCTCTATAGTAATGATGATGCCAGTACATGTAAACAGTGATATGTAGTACCTCTCTCTCTCTCTCTCTCTCTCTCTCTCTCTTTTTGTCTTTGCCTCAGATCTCACAATGGGAACCCAAGCGGCCCCTCAGGTAGCTCCCCCCTGTTGGGGTGCTCCCATGGTAAATGTTGTCTGTGTCTTCTAGCATGGAGTGGAGCCGCATGGCAGCGAAAGACAGGGAATAGCAGCAATCATAAGCATTGCCTTCATCTGGCTCTCCAGGTTCCAGGTCCAGTCGTAGACACAGGAGGCTGACAGGCGTGGCAGTGAAGACAGGAAACAAGACTTAGAGAAATCTAGAAGTTATTTTATTTTAGTTAAATCACACATTTCGTGGAACTGCTAATAGAGCACATGCACTGCTCGCAAATATTTAGAAAACAGTCCAAAATAATAAAAAATTTTAGTTTTCTGGAATATCTACTGGAGAGTGATGAAGTGGCAAATGATATTGCCAAATTAATAAGCTGTTGCTTGGAAACAGCCTCTTCTCTGGTGAAGTTTATCTTTTCTTTTGAAGCCTGTCATAGTTCAGACGAGCCACCTGGTTCTAACCAACATAGATGAACTCACCACTCACACATTAGCTTCTTATTGATATGTCAGTTCTATTTTTGGAAACAACAGAAATGACTTTTATCTCCAGGCTACCTGCAAAAAGCTTCTCCTCTGCTCTCTAAATCCTTGTGCATGTGTAGATCAAACATAAACCACAATGAACCTTTAGGTGAAGTTAGGGCTTTCGTTGTGTCCTGTGTGTTCATGCATTTGTTGTGTGCCAGCTCTTATCGTTCAGGCTTGGTGTGTCCTCACTGTCCCTTTTGTGTTGATAGAAATATTTTCAGTATTGTGCATTTTTTAAATTTGTGTTAGTGCAGTTTTTTCAGTGTGTGTGTGTGTGTGTATGTCTGTCATATATGTAGTAAGTAACCTCCCAAATCATCCTCTCCCTCCCCTCCCCACTGTTTAGACCATACCCATGGGTGTCCCTCCTTTTATGGGGACTTACCCCTGCTTCAGCATGGTAAGACCACAAGTCCAGTATGGTCTAGTAATGCCCTTGATGCAGTCTGAACATAACTGGACACTGATGGACAATGAGCCCTTGAGGCGGACCTCACGCTCATCAGATGGCCAACATTGTATCTCAACAGTCTCTTTTTTCTCTCTCTGTAAGCCTGGGGCACCAGGAGCTCCCATGATGCCTATGGTGAGGCCAGGATTCCCTGCCACCGGAGCGACTCCTGGAGCACCGGTAACAAACTCCTTAAGTAGATTTTACACAACTCAGAATTTCATAAAGGTTACAGCTGGTCTAACAGAAGGATTTTTCAAATTCATGTACAGATGTCACCCGGAATAGCCCAGAGCCCCAGGAAGCCCCCACCACCGAGGAACGCTCTGGATGACCTCAACATTAAGGACTTCATGTAGACTGACTGACCTGTAAAACCCACAAGGTATATAGAAACAGAAAGTAGATTAGCTGCTGAGTTGTTCGTTATGTGTTTCAGTTGTAAGTTTATGGCGTGGTGTCCTCAATCAATGCCACATGTGAATCATGTTTAATCCTACAGTTTTGGTTAACAGGACTAATGCACCCTGAATGCAATGGGGTTCCATGACAAAGCTGTGGTGTCACAACATGATTAAAGCAAGTGTTTTTTTAATTTAGTTTATCTCTGCAAAACCTTTACTGAACATTTCTATAAATGTATTGTTTTTGTATTTAATTTGAATTAAGATATTTTACTTTAATTTTACGTTTTTTCACGGTGGCTTTTACCTTTTTTTTATGATTTGTTTTTACTGTGTACCCTTTGCTGCCTCCGGTTTGACTATTCCTTCAATCTCTTGCAAATCCCCTGACTTAATGGAGGTGCAACAATAAATCATTTCAATGCCCCTTTAAGAGATCACAAACCAAGTGATTTTTGAACCGCTGTGTCAGTGTAACGATCATCAATGAGGCATTACAATTTGTGATTTTTGACAATATAAAAAAAAAACCTGACATAGTATAATTGATGTAATTAACGGTATTGAGCGTAAACAGCTGAGAGAGATTTTCAGATATGAGAGAATGTGTCTGAATCTCAGAGTGTGTGCATTTTGACGTCACGCATTTCCATTAAGAGCACATGTTTTAAACCTCTGCAGGTTTGTCATTGTGTCTGGAGCTCTGTGGATGTGGATGTCTGCACTTCCTTACCACCTTCCCCTCAGTGACACCCCAGCCTCTTCAGCCAACCGGCCATTACATCTCGGACCTCTGCCCTCTGACCTCCTACCAGCCGCGACCCCTGAAAAAAACCTGCCCTCCCTTATCTAATGTTGTAGCACAACTGTGAAAGTGAACCCTAGGTACCGAAAAACAAAATTCTGTTTATGTGCGTGTGGGTGTGCGTGTAATTCAGTGTTAATCTTTACTTAATATACTACGGAAAAACTAACAAAAAAATAATAAATGTGTATTTAAATTCATTCTGGATTTTCTGCGTATCAGCTGACTTGGAATGGTGGATATATGTTGGTTTCTTTGTGCATCTCCCAGACTAGGACTGTATTGTTAAATGTGGACTGTGATCGGTGTGTGTAACTTCACTGGCCAACCCCCTCTCCTCTATCACTCCTCCACATATCATCTGAACTAAAACTGAGCTACGTTCAATGTCATTTAACACCTGTACTTATAATTACGTGGTCGTCCATATTCTCATCTGTCTACTTCAATTTTTGGAGAACAACTCTTCAACAAAATGTAGAACAAGTTGCAAATCTGAATTTATCACTGAACACATAAAACTTTTAACTCTCAGTTACATTTTTACTTAATCTTTTTTTAGGGATTGTTTGAAACATGCAACAATTTGTGGACATGTTTTATTTATTCTGAGAAAGATAATCTCTCATGTATTTTTAGTTACCTCAAATTATATGGTTGAAAAAATGGCAAGTAGACTTAAAGATTTCTCGCCTTCTTTGTACATACACTTCAATCTGTACTCAGAGGTGGCATTGAATGGAAAATATGCCAAGTGTTTACTGTTGCGCCATCTGCTGATGTGGAGTGACACCACATCATAAAACATGCGACACAGTTTAATCTGGGATGCATTCTAATACTCTCAGAGCTCCTTTCGTTGTCTCGGTGTCCACGCAAGATGACTTGATGTCAGGGTGGAAGTCCAAGAGACGAGGAAGCGTTTGTGTATATGATTGAAAGGAGGCCTCAGGCCTCGCTGGGTCTTCACCGGTACATTGGTTCATGTACTGTCACCGGAAGTCTTGAGGACTCTCACTGTAAAGCACTCAAGTATACGCTGGATGTTCTCTGTGTTATTTATTTCCAAAAGTGACTGTATCTTAATCCATTGTGACATTAACAAAGTGTTGAGAGAAAAATAAAGATGACTATGACACATAAAAACAAACAGAATGTGGATAAATAATGTTTGCTAAGTATTCATATGAAGGCCGTGTTGTTGTTTCTTTGGGGTTATTATGGATGGCATTGTCCTCCCTCCCTCCCTCCCTCACCCCCCACCTGCATGTGAGTCCAAATGAGATGCAATAAAAGACAAATACACTGATTCAAACTACCCTCACGGCTCATCACTTATCTCTGTTCTGCTTCTGTCAGCTTGTTTGAAAATTCGACAGTTTCATTTGCCATGAGCATGAATTATTTCTGTTCACATGACAATGTGTCTGTGGCATGAACATTCCCAGAGAGAGACAAAATCACAATACAACATATTGCTACTCACTTTTAAACGTCAGATAATACATCTAAATGTTGTAAAGTCAGTATTTTCTTTGACGTGAATGGAAACATGGAAAAAACAGGCTATAATAACACAACTTAATGTCTCTGTGTCACATGAGAGAAATCTAAGGTTGTGCCTTTTCATTTACATAATGACAGTTTCAGAGTTACATAAACGTGGTGTTATGAAGAAGTGAAGAGTTTCTCACCAAACCAAACTGATGAACTTAACTAAGAAAACACACACATGACATTATAAACAATATTATGTATAGCTCCTATAAGTCAGGACTCAGCAGAGGTAACACACTTGACATATATTAGAAACATAAGATGACAAGTTGATCAAAGATGCATCTCTCCTTATACGCACACTCTTAAACAACATGGAAGATTTCATGACATGATGGTTTCAGGATAAACACAATCAAATGTTCACATGTGAGTGTTTGAATTACCCTCATTGAGAGCAATTAAAAAAAGGTGTAATAATAGTTTTTTTAAAAATACGGTTAGTTTGAAAGACAATGAATATCAAAACACAGAAATTACAAATGAAACTGATTGTAAATATAGATGAAGGGGCGCTGCACATATTTTACACATTAAAGTATGTTTACAGAGGTTTGGGGATAATGTCCAACAAGTTGTTGTGGCTCCAGGTGGAGCAGTGTGAAATCTGATAATATCACCTCAAGTGATGTCACCTCAGTCAGAAAATCAGAAAATGACAAAAACTCAGAGTACCAGACCACTTTCTCATCTCTGCTAAAAGCTAGTGGCATAAGGCTACTTTTGTCGCTTCGATGTCCCACTTTTAACTAAAATATTTTCACCCCATAAAGAAAGGTTAAGAGCCATTCTCAAGACTAAGTTTTTTAGGCGTTACACATACAGGCCTAAATCCTAGAGTCTTTCTGAAAGTGACAACGGTCAAACCTCCTTACAGAGGCTGGGATCTCCATGAACCCAGTGACAGATCTGCGCATATTTGAGTGGAGTAATCCTCACTGCAACATTAAAGTCCATCTGCCCACCTCCCTCCATCTCCACCCACTGATGCCCTGAAAACACACCAATTACCCTTCGCTGCCACTTCCCTTTCCTCCCTCCATCTCCCACATCCTGCCTCAGGCGAATGTAAACACCTGCACCTGTAGCTCCCGGCTTTGCATCACAGTGCTGGTACAGCAAATCTTCAGACTCATTTGTCACTGAACAAAAACGATAAACCACCCTCTCCTCTCCACGCTCGTCCACCAGGTTCTTGTCCACGTCAAAGCTTGAGAAGTGGATAAGAGTCAGGGGCGTGGCAGAGGGCGCCACCCCGAGCTCCATGTACTTTTGTTTGATGGGTCGTTTCAGCTCTAGAACTGCGTAATCATATTCAGTGGACCCTGAGTTGGTGGAGCCCTTGGTTTGGATCCAACCTTGAGGGATTTGTGTTTGTTTAACTCGTGTCCAACGTAAAACGGGTTGCTCCTTAGGTTCAGCGCTACGACGTAGACGTCTGAGACGTTTTTGTTTCCCCCCTACATGCCTCTTTAAACCGCCTGTACTCCCATGATCAGCTAAACCCCCCTCACCTTTTCTTCCCCTTCGCCTCCTGCCTTTGCCTGGCACCCTCCTTCCCACCACCTCTCCATCTACGCTATTATGTTCCTCACTTTCCTCCATTCGCTGCTCTTCATCTTTCTCTCCCTCTCTTATCTTCCCCCTGCTCTGCGGCCCTCCTCTCCTCCTACCGCCCCTTCTTCTTTTAGTTTTGAGCTGTAAAACCCCTACTCTAACCCTTTTAGAACTCTCGAGGTAGTCCCTCCCATCATGGATGCAGTGTGCTGCTGTTAGCACATGCTTTGGGGATATCAGGACTCCAGAGCAGCCTGTGGAGAGACGAACAGCAGTAGAAAAAGGGTAGTTAGAGACGTAACGGGAGTCAGAGATCACGAAGCGCCCATCTGGTCCATAAACCTGCCGTTTCCTGCGGATGCGAGCTGATGAACTGGCTGCACCCGTCTTGTTAAAACCATGCAATCTGACATCTGTATGCATGCATGTGCCATTCTCATACATTGTTTCATATCCCAGAATCCTCTCTTGCTCGGTCTGATTGATAGGTGGTCGACTGCTTTGACACTCTACTCCACAGAGTATCTTTGCGGCTCCTCTCTCCTCATCCTCCTCCTGCCTGCTGAACAAAGGAGTGTCTAAAGGCACTGTGTGTGTTTCCAGCAGCACTGGGAGGCTCTGCCTGGTCCACCAGTCTGCCTGGCTGTTCTCATCTTTGCAAAGAACTCCCGAAACTGTCAGGGCTGCTGCACAGATCAGCAGACAGAGGGCGTTGTTGAGTCCCATCCCACTGAAAACAGAGAAACAGAGATAGAATGACGAATAGCAAGGAGTTAGAGAGAAGTACAGTTGCAAACCTCTCACCATCAACACCTCAGATTTTTCAGTCAGGCCAAGAGAAACCCTATGCACGCTCCCACAGGTCTAGGGAAAAACATTCACATACATGGCCAGCAGAGGGCGCACAAGTATTAATAAATCACAGAGGTGTGGCGTAAGCACCTTGAATATTTCATTTTAAACTGGAGGGAGATGTCTGCCACTGAACTGGTAGAATATATTTTCAAAATGCAAGTAATGCTCTTGTTATTACATGCAACATCTTACTTTATTTGTCATTCTGTGCTTTATTTGTCATTCTGTGACACAAAGAACATTTTTGACATTAGAATTTATTAATTTATAATGTGACTTAAGCTTGATAATGTGCACCAGTTTGTGGAGTCTTGCATTCCAGAAAATAAATTAGCCCAACGCAATTAAGATAAGTACTGGTAGAATGAAGAGACAAAGGAAGAACAGTGTTTGCAAACTAAATTAAGAGGACATTTAGTGATGTGATTTTATTTTGAGAGGAAAATACAAAGCCAAAACTTTCCTACCTGCAAGCAGTCAAAAAGAGTATCCTGAAAAACCTCCAGTAGATGTTCTCCCTCTCATTAATAAAACATCCTCTCTATCCAAACAGCTTCTAGCAGACTGGGTTCCATCGTTCCCTGAGCTGAAAAAACAACAACAAAAAACTGGAGCGCAAGGAGAAGCTGTGCACTAAAATCAGCATCCAGCTCTGATGCAGAAAAAAGTGACCAGCAAGCAGACGGGAGGAGTCAAGGAGAGTGCAAGCATGAATTAAGAATTGATCATATGACGACATTACATTTTAGGTCGAAAGTGGAGCCATGTGGAGAGAATTTAGAACATGTTTCCCCAAATATTTGCATTACATCTGGAGCACGCACAGAGCAGCGATTCTTTCATTAAAAGGAAATAAATTAAGAGGCAAGTTTAGATCTGCATCAGGTGACACACACATACACACACACACTATTGGTTTATTGTACATGTATATGGCTATCGTTTTGGTTGATGCAACAAGAATTCATTCAATGCAGGAACTCCTTTCTCCGTAGATATAGTAACACACACACACAATCCTCGACTCTGGAGGGCCCCAGACACAGGAGCCCATCACCCACCTTGCTAGTGACAGTGAAGCAAAGTCATTTGTCATCACAGTCCCTTTCTGTCATGGCATTTCTTCAATGACCCACAGACAACCTGTTTGGTTCTATAGATGCCACATCATGTCATAAATGTGCCATTCAAGCTATTTCACTTAGGGGTGATTTACACAACAACCATTTCACTCCAAAAGGAAACCTTTTGTTACGTTTTCGTTTACACCAGAACGGCGTTTTTGGGGACTGGAACTATTGAAAATGAGCTCCAGAGAGGAAACCTTTGAAAATGCTGCCCTACCTTTTTCCTATTGATGGGCAAACAGCAAATCCACTGAAAACAATGATGACACAGCCTTGGCACATGTCTGTTACGGTTCGTGCCAGCCTTATTCATGTATACAGACAACAAACTGTCTACTATGGCCAGAACATCAACAAAAATACAATGTCGGACTGTCCGGTTTTGTTTTGCTGCAGACTCTGTTGAGTTTATTAACACTCTTCCAATATAGATTTGCTGAACCCCCACTGTGATCTTGTTCTTTGGTGTTGATTTTGAAAAGTTACACCACCAACTATACTGCCTTTGCATAAATACTACAGCGTTTTCAGTCGTTTTTGTGGATCCTTGCGTACAGGAATCGTTTAGAAAACAATGCCGTGTGAATGCAGGAGGTTTTGAAAATGCAAAGAAAAAAACCTCAGTTTTCAGCAAAAATGTTGTCGTGTAAATGGGGCCTTCGAAAGGAGGGCCCGTTGAAGTTTTATGTGAAGAGCTGGAGCCTCATTTGTGAGTCGCTGCCTGAATCCACTCCTGGATGTGTTTGCATCTAAAAATATTTGCTCCGTGTGCCAAAAACTGGACATGAATATCTTAAAACGTTTTTAATGCAGAAGCTGCTGCTGCTCCGTGTTGAGAGAACTTATTGTTGCTCTCGTGGGAATGAAATAAGTGTTTTTAGTCAAACCTTAATCTCTCCCTCTTTCATTTGTCAGAGAGGTCTGTGGATGATTTGTGGTTATATCATGAATTTTGACGTTAAGCAACATCTCCGCTCAAATCAGCTGTGTGAGGCCAGCTGGTCCTCAGACAGAGCTGTAAAAATAGAAGTTTAATGGAACCGGGCACAAAGTGGAACCATAGACTCTTTTTAATGAATGATTCAACATCTGATTTCCTGTTTGCTTTAAGTTTGACCATTTGTTTGACCACCAATGTTTGAACATTTCGTCACGGTGTGTTGATGTGGTGAAAGGGTCCATTTTAATGACATTGTCTGTCCAGACATCTCAGCTGGGAGAGAGTCAGAGGAAGCATGAGTTAATAAAAAGATCGAGTAAATGTTTGTGTTGGGGTTCATCCATCGAGAGGAATGACCGTTTATCTCTTTTGTTTAGCAACAGATACACAGTAACAGACAAGAGGGATGATGAAGGGAGACAAAGAGAGTGTATTACAGATAATATAAACAGATGTGCAAACCCCTTCAATTATTCTTCTGTCTTTTGTCTGGGACCACTGGAATAATACTGCCACGCCCGGAAAAAGAAAAACAGATCAGTATCACGTTATAACCTGAACAGTTTGTTATTATAAGATGATGTTAGAAGATATATTAACATTTTCATGTTATTACAGCATAACAACCTATGACCTCATTATCATTTTCCTTGTTTTAACAATACTACATTGTAGCTGTAACATTGTACACTGCAACATACTCCAACTAGAGGTTTTGCATTGAAAAATGTCATATTAAAGGAAAGGATTGACATTTTTGTGGTTTGTGGTTTAGTTAGCACTATCCTATGCTCTATACAATATCAAATGCTGCTCTATAAGCAAGCATTACAATTCCAACCCTCACTTTCTGCTCTGGTCTCAATTTGTAAGGTAAGTAATAACTACAGCTATGATTATAATGTAATATATATAGTATCTAATAAATATAGTAAACGTAAATGAATAAAAAGTATTTTTTTCCTCTCTAAATTGTAGAAGAGTAGAAGTGTAAAGTGGCAGGAAAATACAGAAAAAAAAAGAAAATACAAATACCTTACATTTACTCTAATCTACAGTACTTGATTGCATCCCCACATCTTTACATTGTTGTATGTAGAGTCCCTGCAGAGCAGCATTATGCTCCTAAGGATATTATGTTCCAGAGAACTTCTCTGTTATTGTTAAATATTTCACTTCTTTTTCGTAATGGCCTCTATGTGATACTTAGGAACTATACAAACAATCCGCAATAAAGCTCTGCATTGTTCTTCTGCTGATGTGCCTCATAATTGACGGCTCCATCCATCACTTTATCTTCACTTCATCCTCTTTTCTTTAAACTTTCTTCAAACCTCAACCTTTTTGCTTTCTTTTCATCAATTTCCGCTGGAACTGCCAATGACACTTTGGTACATTTGGTGAACCAGGAGGTCCAGGGGGTCTTTTTCCTGGGGTAGCTCTGCAGGTCATGCCCTTAGAGGCTGAGGAAGCTCCATCGCGTTCTGTCCTCAGGCTGTGTGGACAACGTTCTGGGTCACCTCAACCCTTCTTGTGCTGAGCTCTGTCTAGACATCGGTGTTAGCAGAAATACACTCCAAACGGAGGGTCGGGACTGCCACGGGAGAGAACTTTGTGTATGTGCTGGTTGTGTCTCAGCTTTTCCCCCAACTGCTCCTTTGGGCCCAGTCAGGGTTTTCTCTGGCCAAAGAAAGCATCCCCTTCCCATGCAAAGATGACTTTTCTACATTCAGCATATGTACTGCTGCCAAAATGCTTGCTTCATGAGCTGTAACACTTATTTTTGGTCATCGGGAGGCAGTTATTTTGACTCTTGGCAGAGAAAGAAAGAGGACATCTGCGACAGAATCTTTTTAAGTGTATATGCATGCTCAAAGGGGCTTGCATGATGATGGGTTTGTGTGTGAGAAAGCAAGAAAATAACATTGGAATACCCTTTAATCAAATTTAGAGTGATTTAATCATTTTCTGACAATGCACTACATGCAGCTTGGCAAAACGAAGCAGTGGTTTGTCATGAAAAGCAGAAATTATTGTGTAATTCTTATTATGAGGCCTATAAATCACATACAGTGTTTTGCAAACTTTCTAAGAGTTTTACTCAGACAGATTGCACCATGATGAATTCCAACTTCTTGCTAAATCTATCATCTATTCAGGGAGTACTAACAGTAACATCTGGCTCATTGCAGTTTTTCTAAACAGTCCTATCTTAAATCCACATTTTGGGAAATGCCCTTATTTGCTGTCTTGCTGATAGTTTACTCTTACACAGACAGCAAACAAACATATCTCACGTTTTTTTAACTGGGTTTGTGTCAATGTTTGTTTAAGACAATTCAAAACTGAAGAAGGGAGAAGCACGCAATGGGAAGGAAGCTGAAACTGTGACGTAACAAGAATGGTTAAATAAGTTGGGTCAAGTCTATGGAGGACTAGTGATAACAGATACAGTTATTGTCCAGGGATGGCAGATGACTCACTGGTCCCAAATCATTCCTCTCTTCTCAAGCATCTAGGATTTGCTGTCCTTTTCCCTCTCCTTATCCTTCAATTATCTATCTATTTCCTGTCCCACCCTGTCCTTTTCTTTCACTCTATTCCTTTAAGTTTTGTTAAGTTTTATTTTTCTTACTCCCCCTGGTTTTTTTCCAGCTTGCTGTACTTATGGAGAAGCCAGGTGCAGAGAGAAAGAGAGAGACATTGGTGAGGAGAAAGCACGGAAGAGAAAGAGGAGCTGGTTTATCTTGGCTCCCCACACCTTCCCGTGTCTTGTAATGGATCTTTACTGGTTCCTGACCAACCTTAATTCTTAGTCATAGTGGGATTTTGCAGCTAAGTAGGACATATCCCCTTCAGCATCAGTCGAATGAGAACAGTCAGCCTTGGTGTGACCTGCTGAGACTGTGGCTGTGAGATTTCTGATTAACCGACCTTGAGATGCTCTGTTATCTCCAGCTGAACAAAACTATGTAAACATAGTGACTTGTTGATGTTCAACAGTGTTTATCTTGTGATATATTATTGTAATGTTTGTTTGGGGAGGAAAAAGTTTGTGAGATGTAAAAAACAGAAAAATACTGTATCTTGAAATGAAAATGCAATGTTTGGTTTATTCTTCATGTGTATACATGTTGTTGTGTGAGTTTTATACCGACAGAGACAGTCTTCAATTAACAATCAACATTAGCCAAGCAACCTTTACCAGACTTATACATTTAGATTATGATGCAAAGGGGTTAATCTTTAAGCCTTTGTTCAGCAGAAAAACAAAAAGTTCTGGATGACAATCATGCATACATTAGCCTGAAATGCTCCAGACAGTAGAACAGTGAAGTGTAACACAGCTTTCCAGAAACTCTTGGTTCCATATGAATAAGATCAAATTTCTCAAACATCTGTTCAGGGGCGTTTAGCTGTAGTTCCTCATCAACGCAGGGAATTTCCAAAAGCTTCGTATGGATGCCTTCATTGACATCCTTTCAGAGAGACATAAACAAATCACCTAGAGCTCTGAAATGAATGGAAAACATTCATGTTATGAGCAATTAGAGCTCACTGTGTGTTCTGGCTCTCTGCAGTCTCAGTGGAAGTTTTATATTGCAGACCAAAGGAGGGGCTGCTCTGTAGAAATACGTTTTCTGAGCCAGTGTAGTTCTCTTCTAACAGAAAACAATGCTATATTCTGGACTTTACTGGGGAGGAGACAGTAAATACAGACACTGTAAATCCTTTACATCAGGCAGCGGGCTGCTGGTCCCAAAGGGGTCCAAGTTTGAGAGAGTGGAGGCTCCACCCGGTGGTGTTGGTAGCAGAGATCTAGAGTTGCTTTGAGACTGCGGTCAAGGACCTTTTGCTTCCAAGGAGTCAACCAAGAGCACCGCTCCTCGGTTTTGTCCCCGGGGAGGGATAGTCCCTCCCTTGGTGCAGACGCCTTGGTCCCTCAGTTGTCCCAAGGCCTTCTGTACACACCCCCAGAAATGGGGGTGTGTACAGAAGGCCTAATGCATAATGCCACATAGAGTGTATTTAATCAAGATAGTGAGCATGTGCTGTCAAGCTCCAGTGGCGCAATCGGTTAGCGCGCGGTACTTATAAGACAGTAACCTGCAGAGTGATGCCGAGGTTGTGAGTTCGAGCCTCACCTGGAGCACTAGAGTTTTACTACCAGCAGTCAAGCTGGTTTAACAACATGCACAAAACTAGAGGGAACTTGGAGAAGACCTAAGCCAAGCAAATTTGCAAATCCTACTCTGCCTCTGATTGTCTTGACACATGGCCCCTCATTGGGAAACATCAACAACAAACAAACAAATCCCACCCATCACATTACCACCTTCAACACTTGTTGGCTGTTCTAATTAATTATTTTTTATTGGACATTGAAATTCAGTGGTTGTTTACAGTGCTGTTGACAGTAAAACATTTTGATGCCCAACTCATTAAAAAAAACCCATCTGTCTGGGTTGTTTGAGGACAGTCTGAAGTTGCAGTGCCGCAAGTTTGGTGTCAATTTAGCAAAAAAAAAATGTGGGAGGAGATTAATTTTTTGACAGCTTTGTTTGACAGAAACTTTATAATTCCTGACCGGTCAAGGCATCTGAACATTCGGGCTCCATTAGGGCTCCGTTTTGAAGAAGAAGAGGAAAAAGACGAAGATGGGTTCATTCATTTCCATAGACGTTCAACAGTGTGTTTAATCAAGATAGTGAGTTGATACCATTGAGCTCCAGTGGGGCAACTGATCCACATGTGGTACTAATCAGACAGTAACGTTCAAAGTGATGCAGAGGTTGTGAGTTTGAGGCTCAACTGGAATAACACACTTTTAACTCTAGCACGTCTAAACACAAAGATATTTGGTTTGATCAGATGATCATAGAGCAAAATATTGTTCAATTCAGTTTCACTTTCAATGAAAAGCCACACCAGGCAGAAATGTTTATGAATATATTGGGGAGTGATGAGAGAACATCTTGAACCCCCTAATCGGAGCCTACAGGTGAATTCTGGGGTGGTGGTGGGGCTGAAAGTGCAGCAGGAAATGCACGTGGAGCAGCAGCAGCATTGACAGGAAGAGAAAGAGATGGGAAGTTCTTGCACCAAAAACTGCTAAATTGGGAGGGTGTGTTGATAACGTTTGACGAGAATGAGGCATGTCTTGTGCATATGTGCCTTGCAGAAATGCAGCTCGAGTTGTCTGCCTGAACTAGCTCTGCAGGCTTTGCTCCATATGTGATAACCTCACTGACACCGCAAGCTTCGACTAAGACAGTAAAGTAAGACAAGACGTCCTACTGCAGAGACATCCTCAGAACAACCGTCTCAAGAATAACACCTGACATTCGTTAAATTGTTGGCAATCTATTGGCTGAAAAAGCTTCATTTAGTACCAGAGCTGATCTATTGAGGGCAGTCAATGACTTCATAACACGTGACAAATTCCCTCCGGTCTATCTAGTGCAGATTTAAGATCGAAGAGTGCTTAGCCATCTGCAGCTGCATGAAAAAGTGTCGAACAACATCTTGGAAGCCTTAACTATAGTCATTCTCGGAAATGGTTGTCTAACACTGTTTATGTCTATAGTGGATGGTTCATTGCATTGTCACACGTCTGTTTGGTTCAGTTCCAGATTAAATGTGTGCTTAAAAGTCAAGACCGCAACAGCTTACCTACAGTAGATGGCAGATAGATCTGCCAGACAGTTTGCAGTGGTAAGGACAATGGAAAGAAAGATTTGACTGAGATTTAGTTGAGAATCAAACCGTTTTTTATACATTTAAAAAAAGTAATTGTACAGCCATCCAATATAACATTCTATCTGTTTTATTGAGGATTTTAAACTGTTCTGATGACACATAATTTTTTGCTTATGTCTTGTGTGTTTGTGTTTACTCTAGCCTTCTCTCCTGCCAAAACTCCAGCCAAGACAAGCAAATTTTCTATTAGCCCATGCTGACAAGAGAGTGAGTATTATTGCTGGAGGTTCTCAAAGTTCTGATACAAAGAAAGGCTTCAAAAATACTCACAGTATATGAGGAATCTGGTGCTATATGCACAAAAACCAGGATGCTACTTGTAAATGTTGGTGTCAGCTATCTATAGTAAGATAAAGACTCTAAGTTCATACTGTATGCATCTGTACAGAGTTGGGATATAAAACAAAAAGTGACAGTAGTATGAAACTGGTTCTCTGGATCACAAAGCCTGGCTAGAGCAGAGCCTCAAGAGATTTGGGGTCTGGCCTATTTCCTCTGTGTCAAACACATGCTGTTATTGACACAAAAAGAGCTGAAAATGATCAGTGGAGTCATATTGTCACCATACCAGCATTTCACTAGTGTTACAATGTAAATGTATGCAGCATATCTCACAGACATGGAAAACATCATCAGTTGAAAGGCAGCACAAAGGCATAAAGAAATAAATAAAGCAAATAGCAAGGCAGTCCATCTTTAGGAGAACAGGGAGCCACTTTCCTACTTCAAAAATACCTTCATGCACAGAGTCACATTCCTTCAGCTTTCACAGTTTAGGGTGGAGGAACCTGACTGGCCTGCTCCAAGCCTTGATCTAAACCACATACAACACCTTTGGGTTGAACTGGAATGCCAACTTCGAGCCAGGCCTTATCATCCTGCATCGTTGCACTACCTCACTAACGCTCTTGTGGCTGAATCGGAGGCAATCCCAGCAGCCAAAATCATCTAAAATCTGGTGGACAGCAGTCTCTGAAGATTGGAGGCTGTTATAGGAGCAGATACTGCTCATTATTTTTTGGAATGATTTGTTCATTAATCACATGTGGTTATCATACTCAGGTGATTGTACACATGTGGCCATGTAGTGTCCCAAAGTATGCGCTAATGTCTCTCTGCATGCTGAGAGGTGAAAAAGTTGACTAAGCCCTCAAGAATGTAATAAATACTAAGTGCAGTTATGGGTAATTTATTTAATCCGACTCTGTTTAAATGGGACCTTAATTGACTGCGTATTTCTCTGTGGCTAAAAATGATCAGAGAGGGATTCATGGTCTTGTTGTAATTACAACATCTGACATCTTGGTCATTAAAATCAGTTAATTATATTAATAGCGTCTGTACTTAAGTTATTGCATGAGTTTGATTTTGAGGAAAAGAAGGAGAAGAAAGAAAAGTTGGTCTTTCTTTAAATACCAATGTGGGATAAAAAAAACTTTTACCATTGAGTCACTTTTTGGACACATACAGTAGAGGCCAATGTTTACTGATTTATTTATTTATTTATTTTTTATGCCTGCTATGCAGAAGACAGACTGAGTTTGTTAAACTGCATTTTGACTTTAGCTGCAGTCCTGAATGATACGTGTTGTTTCCACAATTATGAGGATTTAGTACCTTGAGAAGTGATGCCTGCTCATGTCCTTTATTGTATATGCGAAGCTTGCATCACTGCAATTCAAGTGCAATTTTGCTGCATGCTTATTTCACCTCAGAATCAATCCCCTCTCGATGGTGAAGCTCTCAGAGCATGTTGCCTCTGTTTCAGCAACAACAAAAGAAATATGATAAACACAGAGCTCATGGCCAAAAAGTTCAACCAACTTGTGTGGAAACACTCTGGTTCAGATTTAATTCAAATCACATAACTACTGCCACATGTCTCTTTCATATTTATATTAACAATGTATGTGAGATAGCGGGAGACTGTTTGGCAAGATATAGACTTCATGCTAAGTAATGACATAACCTTAAATCATCCTCCTATCTATTGTATGTATGTTTTCATCGTGTCCGTTTACAGTAGATCCATAAATGAGAGTTAGGTTTGTTGCCGAATCCCACAATACTCAAACAGCTGAAGCTACAGCGAGGAATCACTTGGTTTTTATTTGTAATGTCTCTTCCCTTGTATAACGTCTGTACTGTTTGTTCCCCCTTCTTCTCTCGACCACTTTAGTTCATAATCCATTTATTCCCTCATTAACAAACATCTGTAAACCGGATATCCCACAATGATGTTACAGATATTTAACTTTAAGTGCCTGATTAGAGACCCTAATTCAAAATATTCTATGAATTTGTATTTTAATTTACATTTGAACTTGTTTTATGTTGTGTAAAACAATTTGTCTACTGTTTCTATCCATTTCTATTTTGTGATTGACTTGTTTTTGTTCACTGCTCCACAACAGTTTTCCCTTTCTGAGCAAATGCATTGACTGATTGAAGTGACTGAAGGGCCAATGACTGTATGGACTGATGTGGATCATGCAAACTGCAGTTTTAATCTTAATAGGAAAAAAATGAAGGTGAAAGAATAAAATTAGGGAAGAGCGCAAAACACCATGTTCTTTATGATGCTGACACAGATACTTGAACTGCAGTCAAGTTTTCTATAGGAGTAATATCCAAGATAATGAAGTGAAATAACATGCAGCTGTTGATATAAATCAGGCATTTGATCGTTCTCAAGATTAGGTTCTATAAAAACACCATAAGCCAGCTGGCAGTACATTTTGGATTGATTTAATTGTTGAACGCTGATAAGAACCAGTTACTCCCATGAATCAATGTGCTGCCCATTGCTTTGACTGCTTTGTAGTGTAATTGTTTAATGGCTGAATAATTAATTGAGTGATGCTTAAATTATGGTTGAAAGAACAGCGTTGCATTTAAATCAGATTTGGGAACAAATGAAGATATTGGTGCCCCTCAGCAGGTATACTGTATGATGCACTGTTTATTTTTAGTGGAAAACATCTAATCTCGTGTAATGCTTCACCATTTCTTACATACCAGACACATGCAAAGGCACTAATGCACACATGCAGACACACTTCTCTGTGAACCAAATCCATCTTTAATTCTTCTCCTTTCTGCTCCGATCCAGAAAGGCTCTGATTATAAACACACAGCGAGTATTTATGAGGCCATGAATCCAGTCCAATAAGTGCTTTTGCAGAAAAGATTCAAAGAGCTGAAGAGTTGATCATGAAGTTTAAAGGATCATTGAAAGCTGTTGATGGTTAGTTGGCCAGATCAAAGTTTAGAACAGATTTGAAGAACACCAACACACAGAAATGAAAAATAACCCTAACCCACTAGCACGAGAAAATACAAAGGATGGATGGATAGATGGATGGATGGATGGATGGTTTGAGTTTCTCATGTATTATCATCACATCTCAGTCACAGAGTTCAGCATTTTGGATTTTCTGACCATTATATACCCATAATCCTAAAACTCTCTTCCATTTTGTCTGCTAAATGTTGCTCAGTTTATAGATGGGATATGATATGCGTCAGTAGGTTACATTTGCACGTCAGAGTTAGAAAATAAGCTTAACTCTGAGAGTTTATGAGGAGATTAATGTAAGGCATTGTTTTTGTGGTGTGAAAATGCACAAAAAGTAATGAGAGACAACATCTCTGTTATAGCTCAAATGTGCATAATTAGTTATTGGCATTTTGTAATCTTGACAGAAGCCAGGCAGGATTTTCATATGTGCTAATTTTAGAATCATGATAAGTGGAATTATCATTATGATAATTTAGCTAAATAGTGTGTTTGTTCTTTTGCACAATAGCGATTGAAGTATGTAATATCGGGCTTCTAAGCATTACAGCATGAGAAACAGATTGAAAAAACAAACACTTTTTAAAAATTATTATTGTGCTGCAGACAGAAAACATCCAGATGGTTAGAAGCATATTTGAGGATACCTTAAGAACAGAATTTGTTTCTCAGATGTGACGAGGATTCATCACTTACTGCTGGCAGCACATGGTCATGATCAGAAAACTTTTGTCACACATGGTCACACATTTTCCCCCTGTGTTTGTGGTGAGTGCACACAACACAATTAAACACCAGTTAACATAAACCCCAACATTATTTCTATCCCCTGCAGAAAAAAAAAACACACAGCTTTTCATTTATGTAAAATACATTTATTTAATACTCATCCTGCAACATTTCAGACAATCCTCCTCACAGTGTCAAGGTTCCAACCAGAATGTCTGTTTAGTGCATTTCTATACTGCAACAATCATGCACAGGTTCCCTGAGGAGTGGAAAATACTATCTCCAACTAGGTTGGGGGTAAATGATAGCATTGATGATATTGTGCTGGTTTGCTTCGAAATGAGTGGTGATGTGATGAATGAGAAGTGTTTAATGAAGTAATGTAGAGTGAAATTATGTTTGGATAAAATAATGTCCGATAGCTCTGACATTCAGATGAAGCTCTGGTGAAAGTTCAGTCAGGAAGACCGTCCCTTTGCATCCTTAGGCCATGATTTAACTTCATCATTTAATCAGCCCTACAGAGTCATCAGCCACCACCACCAATGTCCGGACTCCATGGAGGATATATTTTGCTGCTGTTCAGGATTAGATCCCCTTCAATATCAATCTCCACGAAGAGTCAAAACACCAAACTTTCTGATAGACATAATTATCACATATCACCTGTTATCTTTACTTCATCCACTTGTCTCTACTGATTGAAATGTGATGTTAACAATCTGAGGTTAATATGCCATCTGTCTGTGATTTAGTTTATTAAATCTTCATCAGACCCCAGATGTTTTGGGATGTTACATTCATCTCCTCATTTGCTGATTCAATGAATTCATTTATGGTTCACTGAAAGGCATCAACAAAGCAAAGATGTCCAGGCAGGAGCTGAAAAATTGGCTCAGGAGGAAGAGAAAAATAAAGAGAAAGCTTGAAATGGCAAACATATTCAAAAGGAAGCATTGGTCAGTGTGAGAAGTGGACCATGGAAAGTAAACAAACATTCTCACATGAGGTCAATAGAGAAAACTGTGTGACCTCAGAAAGCTTGGATGGACCCAGTTGGCAGGGTGTTGTATGTTAGGCGGTGATGTGGTCCTCTGGGACCTGAGATAGCATTTTTATTACAGATTCGTCATCATTTATCCACCTCTGCTTTTAACTTTATTTCCCTCCCTTTTTCGCTTATCTATGTCTTCATCCAAGACTTCACTTTGACACCAGACAAAGACCTTCACATCCTCACCGCCGCTCTGTTTGGTTTGACTTCGAGAAGAAAACCTCATCTCTAAATCACCCAAGGTCGTAGTCTAGCAGACATCAAGACACACAACCAGTGGAATGGAGCTCTACTTTTTCATGTGCTAAATACAAAATTATTGCCACATCTGCAGCTGCATCATCAAATCAAGCCGAGGGGGATTTGCTTCAACATCTTACCACTAAGATCCTTCTTGTGCCTCTGGGGCTCAACACATCTCCATAAAACACAGCTTGAGCTGTAAACTCATATCATCATGTCATATGATGATCATATGAGTAGACTGATTACAGCCACCAGGAGGGTCTGACTCCACATGTGCGTTTGTTGTGTTTTTATTTTCAACATGGCATACAACTGAGGCTGGAGAATGTTTTCCTAACAGGTTGCAGATGTGGAGACATTGTGGGAACATTATCTTTCACCCATTTTGCATGGACACATGCAGAAGATATGGTCTTCAGTGTGATTTCAATAACATATAACTGCTAACGTGGACTCCCACACACAACTTTGGCCGATGCCTCAAATGTCTTGTATAAATGTGGCCATATCTACACCTGCAAATAATCATTTGAGTCATACCATTCCACAGCCACCATCAGACAAAGTTATGAGCTGTTTCCATGGCTGTAATAATGCTGACACAGATCTGAAAAAAAAAAAGTTTAATTGCTCAGAGTTTGTGCAGTCAAATCAGTGCTGCAACCTGAGCTTTCCCACAACGCATATAATATACTGAATGTCAGCATTATTCTGAACAGAAGAATAAATCACCATGTCTCACCATAAATCACTCTCCACATATTATGGTAAGTGAAGAGAATAAGAATTGGGGGTGCTATGAATTAATGTGGTTATTGTGTTATTGCTGCATGTATGTCTTTAGTGCAAACAAGAGTCATATCATAACATCACATTAAACCCGAAAATGACTTACCTTGGCTCTTGGATGACACTGTGTACCCAACACAGCTGTACAAATACATGTGCTAATATTTGAGTGCGGTATTAAATGTGGGAAAGTGAGAATAACAAGAGAGGGAAGGGAGAGGTGTTCTTAATGAACTTAAGTTTCAGGAGTATGAAAACAGCTCCATCTAGTGAGATGGAGCTCAATTCACTGCAACATGGCTTGTTTGCTGGAATCCAGCAGATGCCACTGTAGTACCTTAATGCTGTGTGTGAGTGTAACCTTTGTTGCCATGATTCGGGGGTTTTCCAGTTTCCCCATGAAACTGGAACAGTTACGTATGAAAGGAGAGGTGAGAGTAAATCTGCTGAAATTAAGAGTCATCTTGTTTATTTTAGAAATAATACAAATTATCTACAGATAATTGTAATTGTACTTGTCATTTGATCTCTGAGACATCTCAGTAATGTGCTACAAGAATTTAATGTATGTGTATAACCATTTTGTTTCCCCATCATTGGTTGCATGTATGCATGGCAATATCAACTTTCTAGGGGAGCCAAGGATAAAATGAGCTGCTTGGCCCCTATTCGGACAAAGAAACAAATTCCAACATTTCATCAGCATGGGGGTGACAAGATAATGACTGAATTTTCATTTTTGGGCAAACTGTCCCTTTAATTTGTTATAGACACTGAGTGGTATGCTGGTTTAGTCTAGTCTTTCCCTTAATGTAAAAACGATTTTAAAATTACACACTGGCCAAACTGTTTGAAACAGGGAGTTGCATCGAAATAAAGGGATGCCTCTTATACAAGCTTTCATATAAAAGCCCTGTTGGGGTAAATAAAGGCCCTTGTCACTCTTCAGGGGAATATCAGGGGTCGTGGAAATCATTTTATAATTAATTTTTTATCTAGTGAACTATACCTCAGATTTAGCATGCGACCACAGGCAGGGGCCCCAATTCCTTGGTTGGAAACCACTGGTATATCAGGTTCTCTTGCAATTAATGAAGTGATGACCACTAAATAAGAACTCTTTAATCAACTTCTTATTTACAAACTGCTGATAAAAACATTTTTCAGTAGCAGCCAGAAGTAATTTCATTGTTGCGCAAGTGCATCTCTGCCTCTGTTTTATCAGATCAGACTGAGTTCAACACAGAAAACCAATGTGATCTTGATATTTCCAACCTCAGCATCATACAGGAACTTGAGTCACGGAGAGAGAGAGATTCGCTTCCTGTTTATTTTGTCACAGTAGCTTGCTTCTATCTGTCACGACCAGGAAAGAAATTGAGAAAACTATTGACTTGGAAAGAGGATAATATGGATCTCTGAGTTGAGTTGAGTTCCCAGGGTGTTTTGTGCAAATGAATATCTTCTGTGTGATTATTTAATAATAGATTAATTATAAACCTCATGTATCGCTGTTTTATTGTATAACTAAAAAGCCTTTTATAAACATATCCACACTGACAATACAGTATGTGGTTTTGCTTGAGCAATACACACTTATGATCTTGTATGCACGGTCAAGTGTTGTCAGACAATGTTCTGGTTGGCAGACATTTTGATATATCACAGCACGACACTCACAGGTTTATTAAGGCCTGCTCCATTCTAGAAGAGGTCATGTTAATGTGCATGCTGGTTCACTTTCACTGTTACTGGGACATTTAATGGAACTGAGCTGTTGTCACTTATATTAAATCAACTTGTGTTTTCCTGCAGTAACAAGTCAAATTATCTGCTGTGCATGCAGTCCATTATCTTATGAGGTTATTTAAGATTCATGTGGAAACAACTCAGAGATGAAGACTTTTCCAAGTGTGTGTTCCTGTAACTTACCTCTGATATATTTTACTTAAAATGATACATGAAAAAACAATGTTACATTAGATCTTCTTTTCAACACAATAGTCTTGCAGTTTCTATCTGCCATTAGCACACTGCTACACAAGGCACCTTCTTGAGGCGCTGCAGCATGGCTTTGCAGCACAGGGCATGTCAGCGAATCTCATTAGTGGCTGTGGAAGAGTTTAGTGGCGGCTTACATTCATGAATATGTTCTTCAAGGTTGATTGGTGTCAACAAATGTCTGTTGCAGAGGTCGGGGTTAAAACTGATGCTATTGAGGTTCGTCTTATCTTGGATACTAATGGATTTCCTGGACAGTGTCATTAGCTACAATATCCTTTAAATCTACTGTGACAAAGCTGTAACTGTCAAAGGGAAATAGGCTGGCCGATGAGAATGTGAAATTCATGCAAAGTATTAAAGTCTATAATTGCATGCTTCAACAGCTATTGCGGGACAAGTGGTATGAAACCCAATGGGCCAATCATTCTGTATCAAAACTGGACACAGATGCACAAGATGCATAAGAAATGTGTTCCCAATTTAAAATACAACCAAAGACAAGGATTTATTTTATATTAAAATATTGTGACACAAGAATTGTAAGTTGTGAGCATTCAAATGAGAGCAAAGAAAGAGGATAGAGAATGGAAAGTAGTTAGAAATGACATATCAAGTTGTACTAACAGAATGTTTGTGCTACCAACAGGTTGAAGTAAAGCAGTAAAGTCCATTCTTAAGTGTTACTATATGGTAGCGCTTGCTAGGCTGAATCACCTCCCTGTTCGCAGCTTTGTGCACCAACACCAGGACAACTGCTAGCCTCGACCAATACGACCCAAAGCTGATTCTGCTTTCTCCAGACCTCCTCCCCTACAAAGCTCACGATGGTAGAAAATGTAGAGATCGACCATGTAAAGTGTGCATGTTTGGTCAAAATGGAAGACTGGGTTACTAATGGAAACCCAAATGAAAGAATAAAAGTAGTAGGTGTTAAGAGAGTGAAGTGGGACAGGGAAGCTGGAAGACAGTGGAGGTATGTTCAGCTAAAAGGCTCACTGTAATCTCTTAATGAACTTCCACGTGTAGGAATGGTGAAAAAGGAGATGGAAAAGAGGATGAACAAAAAATAAAGGGTGGGATAGGAAGGGGATAGGGTAATAAGTGATTCATAGCAAACAGCGGGGGTGCACAGCTTGAATGTGGGCACAGAGTAACTTTAGAGGACGACAGAAAGCAGGTGGGCATCAGTCAAAGGATGTACTGCTTGACTTTATGAATGAAGCTCTTGGTTTGACTTATCATTTTTCTGAGTAAAGAGAGGGACGTCTGCACATTCAGCTCATTAGTCACAAAAACTATGCAAAGAAGAGACTGGGAAATGACCACACTGGCATAGACACACATAGACACAATATGCGTACGTGAAGACACACACGCACACAAATTTGCCTCCCAATGTGGCCGCCTGTTAAAGGGTCTGTCTGAAATCCCCTCGTCAATCCTCTGATGTCGTCAGACATCGGAAACCAAGCTGGTGTCATCCACTTGACAAGTCAGAGGTCACATAAGTAGCTGCTTCATGTTGGCATCCCGTGCAGTAAGCCTGACATTGAGCCTGTTGGTGAATGGGGAATGTCTTGTCTCAACCTACACAGCTACAACTGTACAATGTCTTTAATCTGGAAATATCGATGCAACATTGTCTGTAATTTAGCTTGATTAAAGTTTCAGGAGTTGCATTGCCCTGAAATCTTTTGTCACTTTTGTTTTTTCTTCATGTATACTTTGTTTATCACACACAGAACTATACGTAGATGTTAATAGCTGCTGCTCTGGCCTCTGAGACTCAGAAAAGAAGCAATTCCAAGAAGCTTTCCACAATGCCTCATGCCATATTGTGAATCACAGGTTTTCAGAGTAAATGTAAATGTGAAAATGTGGACGTTTAGTCTTTGTGGAGCTCAGGTATTCCACCAAAGTATACAAATATATCTAACATCCTCTGAAAGTTGTAATTTTGTCTTACATTGCTTAAAACCCTTCCT
This sequence comes from Chaunax sp. Z400, assembly GCA_037577475.1. NCBI lineage: Eukaryota > Metazoa > Chordata > Actinopteri > Lophiiformes > Chaunacidae > Chaunax > Chaunax sp. Z400. Next base: position 12,709,802 of record CM075202.1, read on the forward strand.
CGTTACAAACATTACTGTATGTTTCATTCATTGTTTTAAGATCTGAACATGCATAGAGCATGCAGTAATAAAGAAATGTCCTACGCTTTGCATTATCTGCAGAGGTGTGAGTGTGTTGCATTTGTCTGTGTGTGCATGGCTGTGTGAGTCTCTGGGAATGTGTGTGTCACTGCACATAAAGGGTAATCTGCAGTAAGCTGGTTTATGGGCTCGTCTGCAGTGACGCAGATATATGTGCCAAGCTCTGCAATGGTTCTGCATGGCAATAAACCTGCAGACCTATGGTCTATACCCTAAATACTGAGACATCTGACACTGTACATATGAGAGAAGATAATCGCCAGCTGAACTGTCAGTTGTATTGCCTTATGTATACATATAGGTTATGTGTATGGATTATTCAATCAAATTTGAGATGTAAGGCCAGGTTGAAGAGGTGCTGCAAAATAAATGGCTGATGGTGGAGGAAAAGTTAAACCCACCCCTAGAGGGCGATGGGAATATATGCATTCCCAGCCTCACCTGTGAAGGATCACATTCCTGAGTAACTGTGATGTAAAGTAGTAGAGTAGGGTGAAATGATTTGCCTTTGCAATGATATTATCCAGAGTAAATTATGACAGACTTATTGTTCAGTATTTGTAAGATGTCCCAGGTAAAGGTTACTAAAGTAATTTTATTAGTGCTACTTTGGATCTTTTGAAACTTTTCATATTATTTTTGTTTTAATTTGGAAGTGTTCTTGTCAAATTAAGAAGCAAAGATTTTCCTCACCACAAAGATCTAACTCAGCACCCATTTTGATAGCGGTCGCGTATTGTGTAGCTGCCCCACTGGGTGCGTTTGCAGTGGAGGAGTGGGAAAATTCGACTCAAGAGTTTTGATTAAGGGTCAGTATTAAATCTTGTCTCCTTCTCTACTCTCGCAACGCCCATGCTCTAGACACTCTTCTGTCTCCGGTCTTGCAGCCACTCAAAGTAACCATGGGAAGCGGAGGAGGCTATTAGTAGGTGTGGACTGTCAATCAAACTGACCCGCCCCAGCGCGTCTCAGACGGGAAGCGCACTGATCACTACTTCTCCAGCAGCTGTGGAGTGAGACTTCTGTGGCGTCACGCAGTATCAGCAAGCAACAAACATCCAAAATGTAAGGGAAAAAGCGGTCATACACCTGAAAGTAGGTGTGTGCTGTAGTCTTAAAACGATGCGCATATTTTTCCGTTACGCAGCACGGGCGCGCAAAAATCTAAGTTGAAGAGGACAGAAGAAAATCTTCCGTCGTGTATGAAACGTTTTCACGGATGCGATGGATGAGTCGGCGAGTCACTGGGACGTAATGAAAAGCTGACATTGTAACTTTTGAGCGTTTACAGTTTTCCAAAGTTTGGGGACGGTGCTGTAACGGAGCGCGCAGCGGGCAGCAGATGCTGGACAGTGACTAAGTATTACGAAGCTCATGGCTCCAATTTGTCTGGACTGCAGACTTAATGCAAGAAGTGGGACACGCATAACGCCGCCCAACTAGTTCTTTCCTTGACGAGTAGAGATGCGTTGTCTTCCAACATCTTCCTATTATAATAATTTGCTCTGAGCGTTGAATTAAACATAGAGGTGCACCCGGCTGACACCACTATTCCAGCAGGAGAGACTGGAACGTTCTTGTCGTTTACATCCTTCTCGCTACCTCTTCTCAACATGGACCAGAGTGTTGACTCTGTTGCGGCTGACAGCTGCTCCGACGGGGACAGCATCAGCCTCAGCGTGCTCAACTGGGAGCAAGTGCAGCGGCTGGACACCATCCTCACCGGCTCCATCCCCATCCACGGCCGGTGGAGCTTCCCCACTCTGGAGGTGAAGCCTCGGGATATCGTCAAGGTGGTCCGGAGCCGCATGGAGGAGAAGCGGATTCATGTCCGGGAGGTGCGATTGAACGGCTCCGCTGCCAGCTACGTCCTGCATGAGGACAGCGGTCTGGGATGGAAGGATCTGGACTTGATATTCTGCGCCGAACTGAAAGGAGAGATGGAGTTTCAGATAGTTAAAGATATAGTTCTGGATTCTCTTCTCGACTTCCTGCCCGAGGGAGTAAATAAAGAAAAGATCACACCAATGACCTTAAAGGTAGTATATTGAGTTATAAAATAGGAGTCAAATATACAAATCATTTGCAAAGCAGAACTTTCATTTTGTTTACTTTGTTTATTCTATTTACATTCGCAATTAATTATGCATTGCAGTTATGTTGTAGTTAACCACATTTTTTCTGTTTGCAAAAGTACTTAAATTAACAAATCTTACTAATTGTTGAAGATTGAGATCTGCCCTGAATACAAGACACAGATATAAACTTTAATGGAGAAGAAAGGTTGCTTTCCTTCTGTCTAATCCATTTGGAGTTCACATTAATCTGTCTGTCCCTCATTTATGATGTGATCAGCAAAACATTATGTATAACTGACACAATAAAGATTTGGTATATAACATTTATGCTGAAGCTGGCTCAAACTGGCTGGTTTTCAAAAAAAATTTTATACAGAAAATCTCCATAGCAAGAGCCACCATGGGTGTCTGACAGTCAGCTGTAGTGTTTTTTTTTAAGGCCAACAAGAAAAAATAATGCTATGGTGCAAGAACTAAAACTTTATTACTGCCATGAAAGAAGGAAATGAGAGGAGGAGGAGGAGTTCAGGCAGAAGGCCC